>CM052982.1:8292055-9492055 GCA_028554685.1 Agrotis ipsilon
TATACAAATCCAATGATATTTGAGTTTTTAAATAATTTGTAATGCAGGAGTTTAATCCCAGATATCTATCCGCCCTATCGTAACCTTTTATCACGTTAAGAAACTTAAAACCTTTTTATTTTTAAAACCTCGAATTAGAAATAAAAACCAAACAAAACGCGGTACTAACCAGCCTCTCACACCATCCAGTGTGAAACCAGCAAAAGTATCTGAAAATCTTAGATTACTAAACTACCCTTGATCTTCGTATTGAAGAGAAAACTCCGACAATGAGTGACAGTATAAGTTTTCTAACTACCACAATGATTATAAGGCAACATGAAGTAGCGCTTTTCTTTGATTCGGCTTACGACTAAAATACGGTTTTCCTGTTTTTTTTTTCTGATAAAGGAAAATAAATCTGACAAATAAAAAAAAATGGGTAAGCTCTTTCTAATTCGTGGACTTATTCCATCACCGACCCCGCCACATAAGGGCTATTAAAGGACCCCGTGTGATTTTATTCAGTACAAGTCTGCAGTAGGTGGGAGGACTCATTTGATGATCTTACCACATAAAAAAAAGAAAGCTATTTCTTAATAACATAGCAACGTGAGCTTATCATTTGACTTCTTTATTAAACGCAGTTTTTTTTTAATAATATAATAATTATGCCACATGCCTATAATAGTTGATGACCCATGACAAGGCAAAGACCCTATAAAAAACTATACTATATTAAAAGTAATTTATTTGTCCTCGTGAGACAATGTCAGAAAAGATTAATGCAGTTAATCCAATTGTGTAGACTAATACACATTATTCGTTTGAATAATAATAATTCTGTATTTCTATTGGTGGTAATTTCCTTTCAAGGTTACTTTTTTTTGAACGTTAATAAAATACGTCCTTTCAAGGTCAAACGGTTTTTTGAACGTAAGCAGAGACGATCGTAACATATTCTATGCGTGTAGATGCCGAACGAATATATTCAATGGCATGACCCGAATGTGTTATCGCGAAAATGTGTGTCATAACTCGGCCTGTGAAGTACCGACCGATCGAATGCAGACTAGTAAGACTATTTATTAGTGACGTCACATATTTTTTTTTTAAAAAAAAACTATCAAGGTTAGCTTTTTCGAGGAAGCATGTCTGAATCGTCTATTTTTTAACTTAGCTACTTATAGTTCTCAATAGTAAACGTCCCATTAATATCCTCTTCAAATACAAAAGTAGGGTGGGTCCACTTATCATGCACTTTAATCTCTTATCACTCTTATTCTCGTGTACATATAGATGGTAAATACCTTGTTCATGGTTTCTTCTAGTATTATATTGTTTCTAACTGCATATGATTGGGAAATTCATAACTTTTTTTAATTAGATATTTGTATAGACATTTCTTCGAATTACGTTGGTTGTTTTTCTTATTTTTCAAACTTCTATCGGAGTTTTCTTCGACTTACTACACTTTCTTTCTTTTTGTTTTATTCTCTCGTTCTGTTCTTTTTTTTTTCTCTTTCTCGAACTATTCTTATCTTTTTTTTTTCTCAGGAGCATCCTTTCTTTCCTTGTTTTGTTGATTCTTCCTACCTTTCTGCAAGTAAGGCATAACGATTGTTAATCTCATAACTGCCCATTATCTTCGTGGAGACAATGGATGCAAAAACAGCCCTTGGGGTGTACCTTAACCAGGGGGGGGATATGCTCAGAACCGGTAGGGTCTTAATGTGGAATATTCCCAACCAGTGTGTCCAAATCTTTGATAAACTGGTCTCTAGACGGGTAATATACCGTGGACTGCCGTGGGAATCCGGAAGAAAGTAAGGTAAGTAAGTGCCTAAGGAACCAATAAGTGTGATTTAACCAGCGCAAATAGTGCAATAATCTATCCCGCGCGGACCGTCAAACTTGTTGCCCATGCGGTTGCAGCTACAGGCACCACTAGAATGGAACCGAGACTATTCCGACTCGACTCCATAGACGAAACAATTACTCAAGAAGATGCTTGGTTCTCCTCTCCTCCAGTTAACTGAGCGTATGGTGCAAATCGTGCGAAAACATTGCAAAGAGAAAAAGGAGGGTAACGGTTTGTGAATGGTCGGTCTTGTTTTTATTTAATGACGGCACGGTCGATTTGTTTTTTAATCAAGACCGATTCATTAGAGTGTAGAGAAGATCTAAACAATAGGTTCAGATCCTCGCACTCTTGAAACAGACTGTTCCGATAAGATCTGAATTATGCTCTGGGGCGGCTCCTATTTAGTGAGCCGCCCAGTCTTTTCACGAGTTTTTGTCGTTCAAAAAATAAGTATGTCCCATAATTAATATCGGCATATAAAGTCGTGTTGTCGATGTTCTGAAACTGTTTTTTTTAAATAAGCCATGTGTTTGTACTACTTCAAACAGATATCTTTACTAAAACAATCTTTTAGTGTCTCTCGAGAAATAGTAGATGAATATACCTATATGTAAGTTTGATAAGGAGCGATGCTACGCGTTAACCATCTTCCATCGTGCATGTCTGGCGCCTCGAAATGTGGTAAGGGATTGCGGTCTCGGTATCTGTACATTAGGTCTCGGTCTCTTATGACGTATGGTGTATGAGTGTCTTCTCAGCTTTGTCATGGTATCTTATTGTTCAAGTATGGATACTGGTTGTGGGTAGGTCGATATGAGGTGCGCGCGAGGCACCTCCACGCGGTCGTGTGTTGTGGCTGGGCCACGGGTACAGGAATCGTACTTCTGTGGTCAACAGTGTGTGCTGCTGGTAAAACAAGTTGGGACACTGCTGTGGCTGTGGTGATGGGGAGATCACGTTCTCCTGTGGCGAGCTAGGTGGCAATTGTACGATGACTCACGACACCGTCATAAACGTTTGTGTGCTGGGGGAAGCTGGGCTCTGGAATGTCATCTGTTGATAGTGTGTGCTGCATTGCGCCTCACCTCGGTTGAGGGCCGCGGCAGATGGTTGTAGTTTGGCTGCAGGCCGAGTCCGATAGCATACAGGTCGGGAAGGCGAAGGCGGGGCTGCACCGTGGGAAGTCGAGCGTGTCAAAAAGTAAGAGGTGCAGGATCGAAGTACGCGTCGTGTGACACATCGGGAGAGCCTGCAGCGGGCAGATAGGTCGTGGAGGTGCGATGTGGACATCCGACTCAGCGGTAATTACGCTGGGTGCGTGCGCGGGTATGGGGGGGCAGATGTCTGGTGTATGGACCATGGGTACGGGTGGAGGTAGGTGCACTACAGGGGGCCAACGCGAGAGTCACAGATGCGGTCAGAGAGGGGTACCTGTGTGAATAGTGGGGGGAGAATAGGGATGTACGGGGGACTCAGATGTCACATACGGGTGTTTGGATTATAGCATCACGATGTTGTTGTGTGTATCGAGCTGACGGCAAGTGCGCTCTCCGCATCTCGGGCTGGTATTACGCCGCCTCAGTCAGTGCCGGGGGCATAAGAAACTCTGTGTAAGGGGGGGGGGGTGGAGAATACAAGTGACGCAAGGGGGGAGAAAGACCTGGCACGCAAATAGTACGGAAAGGCCTGGTCTGCAACAAGAGGATTTGGGGGTTCACTGTGGGCGCAGAGTTCATGAGGGCGGGTGCTGGGGGTGGGTGGACTAAAGTGGGGGGGATAAATTGGGAAACGTCAATTAATGGGTGACACGCGTAGGCGTCTGGAATTGCAATGCGTATAGTAGGCAGAAATCTAGCGTGCTGGGAGATAGCTAGGGGCGGAATACCGACTCGGGGTCATAGGGATAGTATATGATCTGAGCGGTACAGCGCGCGTACAAGAACCACGGTGGACTAGGAGTTGGTCGTAATTCTCAGTTGCTGTCTGTTGGTGTTAACTCAGTGCTGTCTGTTGGTGTATTCTGTCTTTCAGTGCTGGTGTGTTGGTGTTTCTCATGCTGTCTGTTGGTGTTATCTCAGTGCTGTCTGTTTGTGTATTTCTCAGTGCTGGTTGTCGTTGTGTTATCTCAGTGCTGTCTGTTGGTGTATTCTCAGTGCTGGTTGAGTTGTGTATCGAGTGGTGTCTGTTTGGCGTATTCATATTCTCATGCTGATCTGTTGGTGTCTTCTCAGTCTGTCTGTTGGTGTATTCTCAGGTGCTGTATGTGTGGTGTATTCCTCAGTGCTGTCTGCTGGTTGTATTCGCATTGCTGGCTGGTCGTAGTTGGTGTTTTCCTCAGTGCTGTCTGTTGTTGTCTTCCTCATGCTGTCCTGTTGGTGTTAACTCAGTGGCGTCCTGTGGTGTATTCCAGTGCTGGTTGTAGTTTGGTGTTATCTCAGAGTGCTG
This sequence comes from Agrotis ipsilon, assembly GCA_028554685.1. Classification (NCBI taxonomy): domain Eukaryota; kingdom Metazoa; phylum Arthropoda; class Insecta; order Lepidoptera; family Noctuidae; genus Agrotis; species Agrotis ipsilon. Next base: position 8,296,344 of record CM052982.1, read on the forward strand.
TCTGTTGGTGTTATCTCTTGCTGTCTGTTGGTGTATTCGCAGTGTGGTTGTCGTGGTGTTATCTCAGTGCTGTCTGTTGGTGTATTCTCAGGTTCTGGTTGTAGTTGGTGTTATCTCAGTGCTGTCTGTTTGGCGTATTCCTCAGTGCTGTCTGTTGGTGGTATTCTCATTGCCGTCTGTTGGTGTTATCTCAGGCTGTCTGTTTGGTTGTAATTCTCAGTCTGGTTGTCGTTGGTGGTTATCTCAGTGCTGTCTGGTTGGTGTTATCTCAAGTGGCTGGTTGTAGTTGGTGCTAGCTTCATGCTGTCTGTTGGTGAGTTCTCAGGTGGCTTGTCTTTGGTGTATTCCAGTGCTGTCTGTTGGTGTATTCTCAGTGCTGTCTGTTGGTGTATTCTCAGTGCTGTCTGTTGGTGTATTCTCAGTGCTGGTTGTAGTTGTTGTTATCTCAGTGCTGTCTGTTGGTGTATTCTCAGTGCTGGTTGTAGTTGTTGTTATCTCAGTGCTGTCTGTTGGTGTTATCTCAGTGCTGTTTGTTGGTGTTATCTCAGTGCTGTCTGTTGGTGTATTCTCAGTGCTGGTTGTAGTTGTTGTTATCTCAGTGCTGTCTGTTGGTGTATTCTCAGTGCTGGTCGTAGTTGGTGTTATCTCAGTGCTGTCTGTTGGTGTATTCTCAGCGGTGGTTGTCGTTGGTGTTGTCTCAGTGCTGTTTGTTGGTGTTGTCTCAGTGCTGTCTGTTGGTGTATTCTCAGTGCTGTCTGTTGGTGTATTCTCAGCGGTGGTTGTCGTTGGTGTTGTCTCAGTGCTGTCTGTTGATGTATTCTCAGTGCTGGTTGTCGTTGGTGTGGTCTCAGTGCTAGTTGTGGTTGGTGAAGTATCAGAGCTGGGTGTTATTCGTGTTGTCTCAGTTCTCGTCGTAGTTGGTTTACTTGTAGTGGTTGCCTTTGAGCAACCAGCTTTTTCTTTTGGCTGGCATTCCTAGAATTATAATTAAGAATCCTTTTTTAAATATTTTAATTTTTTCGTCGTTTATTTCAAGGGTCTTTTTTTCGTTATTCTTTAGACAATTTATAGAAAAAAAAAACGTGTTTATTATTTTCCAGTAATCCGACTTTTTTTTTTGTCGTGGTAAAATCATCAAATGAGTCCTCGCACCCCGGACAGTGCGGGACGGACTGTCAGACTTGTATTGGCTAAAATCCACGGTGTCCTTCAATAGCCCTTTATGTGCCGGGGGAAAGCCTTTGGCTTCCGGCAGGCTTTGGCCCTCCGGGAGGGGGCCCCGTCATTTTGCCAACGGTCTTTGAGGCGCGCGTGGTACATTACGCGCCGGCAACCCGGGTATGGTCCAGGGTCGGACAGCGACTCGCCCTTTACTCGCTGTCCGCATGCCGCGTGGCCGGAGGTCGTCTGCCGACGTCCGACTTCGTGGGCGTCTATAGTAATCCAACTTACGGACTCAATACCTTTGCATTGTATTGATGATGAAAAGTAGCCTACACTTTTTTTTTTTTTATTATTGATAGGTTCGCGTTTGACCACTACCTCGCCCGATGGCAAGCGAAGATGTGGTCGACGGTGAAGCACGCTTGCCTAGAAGTAACCTGTTCACTCTTGACTTGAAGACCCCAAGGTTATAGCTGTCGGGAAATACAGAAGCCGGCAGGGAATTCCACTCCTTAGCTGTGCGTACAATAAAGGTATTGCCAAAACGCTTTGTACGCACCGGAGGGATGTCCACCATATATTGATGGCGCATTGCCGTACGTCTTGTAGTCCGATGATGGAAAGGGCTAGGCGGAATCAAATTGTGGAGTTCCATCGCACACTCTCCGAAATGTAACCGATAGAAAACCGACAGGCTGGCCACACGGCGCCGATGTTCAAGGCTCTGGAGCTTTGAATCGACCAGAGCATCGTTACCGATTAGCCTCTTGGCCCTTTTATCAATAGACTCAAGTGCGTCCAGTTGGTATTTGTACTTACCAGAGCAGTCGGGTTAAACTCATAACTGTGCGGGCAAACTTCATAAGATAGCTCTCCATAGATACATAGGATGAAAAACCTACAGTCAGCAAGATCAGGTTTGAGCCAGTGTTCATTTAAGTGGCAGGAATCATCCTGATGGCAGAGCACATCTTCTTCAGGAGCGCATTCCTGTTAACAGTTAATTGCGTTAAAATCATTGAGCTATTACTACTACTTATAGAGACGACACCACGCATCACCACTGTGTCCCATCCAGGATGAGTGCGCGCGCCTAGAGCACGCCACAGAGCTGTCAAACAATTGAATGAACTCGTGCGCGTGCACTCATCTTGGACGGGACATAGTAGTGATACGTGGTGTCGTCTCTATATATAGTAATTGCATTTCCACTGAAATGGAACAATTTTTCCCTATTTCTTCAGTATAATTTTCTGATTAATTTCTTTGCAGGATCCAAGACAGGTAAATTCATTCTCCGGGACACGTCGAGCTTCATTGTCTCGGCGCTTTTCTGGTGGTTGTCACTGTTGATTCTAGCTTTCAGGAGTTGCAGTGGTTTGGGAATAGTGTGGTGGGTTTGTCCCAAGTTCGAGCAGATTCATTATTAGAGAGAAGTTTTTGTGCAAATGCATATTTTGTCTAATTTAAAGAGATAGTAGTACTAATTTATAGAGATAGAGAGAGAGAAAAATGGCCGGGAGAGCCCGGCCATTTCCAACCTGGTTAGACCCGGTCATTCACCGAGTCGTAGAAATTACGCCTTGGAATGTGTCAAAAATATACAAGATAAATTATACTACTGATGAAAATATTTTTTTCAGCAACAGCCTGCGTATTCGTTTATGAAGTTTCATTGAAATCCGTTCACTTATTTTGGAAACAAAATTGAACGTGACAGACTCAAAATTGAAAGTATTTTTGAATGCAGCTGGATATCTAGATTAATAATAATTAAAAAAAACACACTTACATTGCTAGCAGCATCAAATAAATATCCAGGTGGACATGTTTCTAGAGTAATTGTTCCATACACACAAAGTATAAAATGCTTGCAAGTATGGTCCTTGTTATCAGGTAACCACCAAATAACGTTTATTTCACACACTGGATAAGAAGGTGGAGTTGTTGGCGTGTTGGTTGTTGTTGGCCTCATTCTACCAACGGTTGTTGATGGCGTAGTTTTGGGAGTGGTTGTTGATGGCGTAGTCTTGGGAGTGGTTGTTGATGGCGTAGTCTTGGGAGTGGTTGTTGATGGCGTAGTCTTAGGAGTGGTTGTTGATGGCGTAGTTTTGGGAGTGGTTGTTAAAGATGTAATTCTAGAACTCGTTGTTGTTGATATGTAGCAGCCTGCTTGGTCTTTTGGGAGACACATCTGTAAATAAGGATAATATAAGACCGTGTTTCCTCTTACTGTATCGTTTGAATGTTTGGATGGAATTACTTTTCTTTCTTTCGTTTGGTTCCTTCAAGTTTTAAGCTATGATGGTATACGGGCGACGAGTAATGGGCGACTCACTGTCCAACCATGGACCATGCCTGGGTCGACGGTATGTTGTGTTCCAAGCGCGAGTTAAGTCTGATGATCACAACTCTATTCGCTTCGTCAGCAAATCCCCCTCCACGCACAGTAGCATTTAAGAAGTTATAAGAATATTGTCAAATTAGCAATTAGTAAATATAAATTAATACATGTATAATTACTAGAATAATTATTACCATCTTGGTACTGTTACTCTGCTTAACTAAAATTAAGTTTTTTTTAAACTAATCAAGTGTGGAGAACTTAATTAGCGCCTCAAAGAATGTAAGCATTTCGACATCCCCTTTTAGAGGGCCAAACCCTGCCGGGGTCGCGGGACGTAACCCTCCTGCTCTGCCCTGGGTCGATGATTTTATCACGCTAAAAAAAAGTAGTTTTGACATAAAACTTAACAAACTCACTTCCACTTTCGATAGTTAATAGGATATAATATTAGTTAATAAATCAAAAACCAATGATTTAAATAACTTTACTTACATAAAACGCTGCACTAAATTCGAAGTCTAATTGGCATTTCTTTTTTACTATTTCGCCAAAGAGGCACTGGTAGTAGTATGAACAGCTTGTAGGGTCGGGCTCTTTCCAGTTTGTATAGAGATTACATGGTGGCCAGGGGTTAGGTTTAGTCACCGATGTACTGGGCGTTGTAGATATGCTACAACCCGCTATTTCCTTGGGTAAGCATTGCTGTGAAATTTCACGAGTAAGGTTAGTATTGCTTGGATGTTGTTGGACACTATCATCTTAATCATCAGCCTGTATTTGTCCTCTGCTGGACATAGGCCTCCCCAAATGTAAGCCACTAAGCTAGGTATTAAACTTTACTCATAAAAAAAAAAAAAATTGGGTTGGGCTAAATTCATAATGATACGGGCAACCAATAATCATGAGTTGCCCGCTATATCACTGGTAGTATTTTCTGCAGACAAAATAATTTTTTGGATAGAATTTCTTTTGAAAATTTCACGAAAGTTACGAAGTATCCTGGGATATTATTGGACACTAACATCATCATCATCATCAGCCTGTATTTGGCTTCTGCTAGACATAGGCCTTCCCAAATGTAAGCCACTAAGCTCGGTCTTGAGCTTTCTCCATCCAGTCTCTGTCGGCTACCTTTCACAGGTCGTCGTTCCACTAAGCAGACGGGAGCCCTACACTGAAGGCTAGTCGCGGCCTCCTCTCAAGGACACGTCACCATGACATAAGGACGTCTCTCCGGGTCTGAGTGTTTGTGTATGTGAGTTACAATATTTGTAAACGCAGTACGATACGGGATAAATTCTCAATGTAGGTAAACATCATCATCTGCCTAGCCTTTTCCCAACTATATTGGGGTCAGCTTCCAGTCAAACCAGATTCAGCTGGATATCAGTATTTTACATGGAGCGACTGTAGGTAAACGTTTCTCTGACTCTCAATGTAAGTAAACGTTTTTTTTTAAATAATAATATTTAATTAATTATTCTTCCATTTGTGTTGGGCTAAATTCATAACGATACGGGCAATCAATTATCATGAGTTGCCCGCCATAACACTGGTAGTATTATCTGCAGTCAATGTAAATTTTTGGATAGAATTTATTTTCTTTATTTTGAGAACCATCCGCTCTTTCTTTCTATTTCGAAAGAAAGATGTGACAATAATGAAAAATAAAGAACTTTACTTACATGGAACGTAGTGCAAAATTCGAAGTCAAATGGGCACTTCTTTTTTTCAATTTTGCCAAAGAGGCATTGGTAGTAGTGTGAACAGCTTGTAGGGTCGTGCTCTTGCCAGTTTTCATAGGGATTACATGGTGGCCAGGGGTTAGGAGTAGTCATCGATGTACTGGTCGTTGTTGATATGCTACAACCCGCCATTTCTTTGGGTAGGCATTGCTGTGAAAAACGGTAGCGACTATAATAATAAGCCAGTATATTGCTTTTTTTTCTTTTACGTGGTAAAATTATCAAAGTAGTCCTCCCACCCCTTTACTGTCAGACAAATACTGACTAAAATTCACGGTGTCCTTCAACAGCCCTTTATGTTTCGGGGTCACGGTGATGGAATAAGTCCCGCGACCCCGGCAGGCTTTGGCCCTCTGAGAGCCCCCGTCATTTTGCTGACGCTCTTTGAGGCGCACGTGGAACACGACGCGCCGTTGACTCGGGCATGGTCGGAGAGCGAGTTGCCCTACTAATATATTGCTGAGAGCATTTTAAACGCTCTATTCATACTTTGCATGATATGAATTTACCTGTATTATACGTTTTAAAAACAAATATCATATGATATACTTACATATTGCGTTGGGCTAAATTCGTAACCATACGGGCAATCCATATGCATGAGTTGCCCGCCATAACACTGGTAGTATTTGGTGCAATCAGAAGAATCGGACAAGACCCAGCTATCGAAAGCACCACATGTTGGCCAGGGACCCTGGGTTGTGGTCGTTGGGTGTTCGCTACAACCTGCCTGATCTTGAGGGAGGCACATCTGTAAAATATTATTATTTACCTTTTTTTTTTTATCGTGGTAAAATCATCAAATGAGACCTCCAACCCCGGGCAGGGCGGGAGGTACTGTCAGACTTGTACTGACTAAAATCCACGGTGTCCTTCAGTAGCCCTTTATGTTCCGGGGTCACGGTAATAGAAATAAATCCCGCGACCCCGGCAGGCTTTGGCCCTCTGAGAGGGGGCCCCGTCATTTTGCTGACAGCTCTTTGAGGCGCGCGTGGAACACGACGCGCCGTCGACCCGGGCATGGTCCATGGTCGGACAGCGAGTTGCCCTTTACTCGCTGTCCGCATGCCCGCGCATTATTATTTACCTAGTGTCAGAGTACTCTGGCGATCTCGGAGCTAATGGCGTAGTGTCAGAGCGTTTTGACGTACTCAGAGCTAATTGCGTAGTTCCAGAGAGTTTTGACGTACTCAGAGCTAATGGCGTAGTGTCAGAGCGTTTTGCCGTACTCAGAGCTAATTGCGTAGTTCCAAAAATTTTTGCCGTACTCAGAGCTAATGGCGTAGTGTCAGAGCGTTTTGCCGTACTCAGAGTTAATTGCGTAGTGTCAGAGCGTTTTGCCGTACTCAAAGCTAATTGCGTTGTCTCAAAGAGTTTTGGCTCACTAAGAGTTTACGGCGTATTCTTAATTGCTGCTTTAATTAACTTTTGTTGCGTTATTTTTTCCCGGCAAGCTTTATGATTTTTTTGGAGAGTAAACATCGTAGTCTAAGAATTACCTTTATGATGTAGTTGAAAACTATTGACAGGTATTAGTAATTTGTAACTTTTGCTGAATTGAGCCATATTAGCAGAGCAGTGAGTACCACATTACTGTTACCTAAAGTGTGATTTTACTTACTAATTGTGTTGGGCTAAATTCGTAGCCATATGAGCAATCCATATGCATGAGTTGCCGGCCATTACAATAGTAGTATTTAGAACAGACAGAAGGGTCTGGAAAGACCCGGTCGTCGTAAGCACCACATGTTGGCCAGGGACCCTGGGTTGTGGTCGTTGGGGTTTCGCTACAGCCTGCTTGGTCTTTTGGAAGGCATGTCTGGAAGAAATTATCGTTAGTTTGATTATACTTTATTCATATTATTCCTGTCTTTATCCTATTTTACATGTGGTCGTCGCAACACATTTTCTTGTTCCACTCTCCCCTATCAGACGTCTTACAATTCTCCTTACTTACTCTCTCTCTCTTACTCCTTTTTCTTTCATATCATTCCTTAGACAATCCATCCATCTTTTTTTTGGGCCTTCCTCTTCCTCTCCATCCATCAAAATTCATACCTATCACTCTCTTAGTCACACGAGTATCATCCCTCCTCATCACATGTCCGTGCCAAGACAGAGGGTAACGCGATATCTCTTGCTAAAACTAATAGTTAAGACTGTGAAAGATCTACATATAACAGCCGGGACCAACCACGTCCAACTACGTGCTATCCAAGGTACGGGGGAAGCTCGCTATGATGGATGGTCATCCATCCACAGACTAACCTCGGCAAGCGCGGCTTCACCTAGAAGTGAAGTGGCCTGTGCGACTGTTGTTTATTAGCTTCTCATAAGATGCTATAAAATACAAAAAAAAAAAAAACAACTAGGTACATTATAAACAGCTCTAGTTACTCACAAGTTCTGTAGAACTGAATTCATATCCATCTTGGCACTCATATTTCAGGACCTGTCCATAGTAACAGATGTAGTAGCTGGAACAGTCCGGGTTGGGTGCAATCCAGTAGTCAGACTGTCCACAACGACGATAGATACTTTGACTTGTGGTTGTTGGTGATACGCTGCAACCTGCAACTTCTTTGGGGAGACATTTCTGTGAAAATGGAGTGTAGTTAGTTCTAATACTAATAAAATAAAACTTTCTGGCCAAAATTCTTTCTGAGATAGCCAGGACCAACAGCTTCTCGTACTTTCTGCGGTCGCTTTGATGGACCCATTCACAGAGCAACCTCGGCAAGCGCGTCTTTGCCCGAAAGATTGGCATGTGCGACTGTTGTTTATTAGCTTCTCATGAGATGTTTCAAGATACTAATAAATAATCATCTTCAGTAGAAATAACAGTTGGTACTCACAAGTTCTGTAGGACTGAATTCATATCCATCTTGGCACTCATATTTCAGGACCTGTCCATAGTAACAGATGTAGTAGCTGGAACAGTCCGGGTTGGGTGCGATCCAGTAGTCAGACTGTCCACAACGACGATAGATACTTTGACTTGTGGTTGTTGGTGATACGCTGCAACCTGCTACTTCTTTGGGGAGACATTCCTGTGGAAATGGACTCTGGTCAGTTCTAAAACATTATAATGCATAAAGTGAATATGAGCGCAGTCTTTAAAGAACCTCCTCCCTTTTGAAATCGGTTAAAACGGCAAAAAAATCTTCAGATCATGTGCCTAGCCTTTTCCAACTTTAATGGGGTCGGCTTCCAGTCGAAGCAGATGCATCTGAATATCAGTATTTTACATAGGGCGAATGCTTATCGGACCTCCACAAGCCAGTAACTGGTTTATACGATACCTCATGACGTGGTTTAGACTTTTAGAGCTTCTGACTAATAGTATAACTGTCAAAGACCTAGAAATGGCAGCCGGGACCAAAGGCTTTACGTGCATTCCGAGGCACGGAGAAAACTTGTTAAAAATAGATGCTCACCCATTCACAGACCAACCACGGCTTGACCCGGAAAACTTTTTACTTACCAGTTCTGTAGGACTAAATTCATAGTACATCTGGCATGTTGCGTGCATCATGTCACCGAGGTAACACAGGTAGTACATTGTGCAGTCATAGGGGTCTGGCTTGCTCCAGTCATCGTTTGGACCACAGGGAGGCCAGCCGTCAGCATTATTTAGTGCTGATCTGTCAACTTTAGGACTGCATCCTGCTTCTGATTTTGGGAGGCATATCTGTGGAATAAAAAAGTTTTATGAAAATGGTAGCGACGTTTTTTGGGTGTTTGTTTCCGCCTTCTAGCATTCCACCTCGGTTAAAGGTACCGCACATGCTACCTAAACCATGACAACTGAACGATCTCTATAACAGTTGTAGACCTCAACAGCACTGCCAGTCTACGGTGTTGAACTCGACAAAAAATTTTAATGACGTCATTTTTTCGTCAAATTTTACTGAACTCTAACGTTAGCCTTCGACAAATGGCCAATTTGACATATCAACTTTTAAAATTTGTCGAAAAAATTACGTCGTTAGAAATTTTTGTCGAGTTCGACACCATCTCTAAAACCGAGAATCGGCCCCCAGGCGCCAAACAGGTTTCAACCATAAAGTTGATAATTAATACACTCAAAAAAGAACATGCTTTCTAGAACAACTTACATGCTGTGTCGGGCTAAATTCATAACCATGCGGGCAATCAAGAATTGTGAGTTGCCCATCATAACACTTATAATATTTGGTGCAGTCGGAAGGGTACGGTGAGACCCAGCTATCCGAAACACCACACGTTGGCATGGGTCTGTGGGTTGGGGTTGTTTTGTGATAGTTACAGCCTGCCTTCTCTTTAGGTAAACACATCTGGAAGAAGGGTTATTTTAATTAAGAGCTGATGATTAATAGCTGTTGATTCTGGCTTTCAGGAGTTGCAGTGGTTTGGGAATAGTGTGGCGGGTTTGTCCCAAAAAAAAAAGCATAGTCGCGCAGCATTGTAGTCCGGCTTTCTTACCAGCATAAGGCATTTTTAATTATTTTCTAAATATAATAATTTCTGTCTCTGAAGTATTATTTTACTTACGTGTTGTGTCGGGCTAAATTCATAACCGTACGGGCAAGTTATTACCGTAACTTGCCCGTTACGACACTGGTAGTACTTAGTGCAGTCAGAAGGATATGGCATGACCCAGTTGTCGTAATACTGGCATGGTGGCAAGGGGCGAGGTGTTGTTGTAGTTGTTGTTGTTGTTGAAGTCGTTGTTGTTACTTCACATTTAACCATACTTCGCGGTAAACAAATCTGTAAGGAAAAGATAATTTAAAATAAAACTATGATTTAGAATAAGTTACTTCGAAAGAAAAAAAAAAGAAAATTACTTCTGCAATAGGATCGTAGTAAAAATCTTTGAAACAAGTTGCCAGTTCTATTTTTCCATCCTCACATATGTAAAAGCGACTACAGTTCTTCGGGTCTGGTTGTGTCCAGGGTTTCGTATTACATGGTGGAAATGGAGGGTCCGCCTCATCAGCTGCTCTTACTACTTCAAACTCGAAATTTTTGGGTATTTGTTGTTCAACAATGGGCGCCAGATCTCCAAATCTCCTTTCATTAGCTATTGAGCGTATGAAAAGATCTGCTGGCGTAGTGGTAGTAAGATCTTCCGGCGTACTGCTTGTAAGACCTGTTGGCGTACTGTTGGTAAGATTTCCTGGCGTACAATCGACCAGAGATTTGGGAAGACAAATCTGTAATAAAAGGTTAAGAATTTATTGTAATGTTGTGTTGAACTAGTAAAGTAATTTTATGAGCAAAAAGATTTGAAAAAAAAGACCTACTAAAATAGAAATTGAGCGAATTCATTAATCTTATGACAAAGCCAAATAAACAGAAGTAGTATATCTGCAATCGGTTGTATCGGGAATAAAATTAAAACTAAATCGCGTGCACGGTGTATACGGATTTGGTAATTTTGTGTGCTAATGGCGTATTTTATGCTGATGGCGTACTGTTGAAGGCATAATGTGAGCTGATGGCGTAGTGCCAGAGAGTTTAAGGTGCTTATTGATCTATTGGTATTTTTTAATTAGACTCACAAAAATAAGAGATCTTTGATAATTTTATTTCATAGGTAGGTAGCAGTGGCGTAGCTAGGCCAAAAAGGGCCCAGTATCGAAACTTGTTTGGGGCTCTTTTAATACAAGTGTATAGTTTTGCAGAATAAAGACAATAGCATCCTGACTCGTGTAACTAATGCTATTACTGATGCTATTTACTTTGAATGGATTTAGAAAATTGAGAATGCTAATCGAATCATTTATGATAACTAGGCACATAATTATAGCTTTTTTGAAAATTAGCTCAATTTTTTTGAATGTTAGGAGTTCGATAATTAAAACTTTATGGCCGCGATAAGTTTTCATTTTAGAGTAACATTTTATGTTTTTATTCCTAACGTCGGGGGCCCTTGACACTCGGGGGCCCCGTATAATTAATACCGCTGATACGGCGTTAGCTACGCCTCTGGGAGGTAATAATAATAATATTCCACAACTATCACTGTCACACAACGCCATCTAGTCCCAAGCTAAGCAGTACCCTTAGCACGAGTTTTCTGTAAATGAGACGTAAAGTTAACTGGAACTTTGACGACTTCAAATTGACAATTTTCAAGGGAAAAATTGGTTCCTTCTTCGCACACTAGAGGCGCTGTTCCATATTTTCCTTGAAAATTGTCAGTTTGAAAGTGTCAAAGTTCCAGTTAACTTTACGTCTCATTTACAGAAAACTCGTGCTAAGGGTACAGAGCTTGTGTTATGGGTACTAGACAACTAATAAACATAGATATATATTTCTAAAAACATACATAATACATCACACAAACATCTGTCCTGGGTGGGAATCGAACCCAAGATCCTCGATATAGCAGTCAGGGTCACTAACCACTAGACCAACAGACCAGTCAAATAAAACTCACATTGTCATGCACGTCAAAAGCCAGTCCCTCTGGACACTGTCCCTCCGTGGGAACTCCCCGCCTGCAATAAACATATTTGTCGCAGTCCGTCTCGTGAGGGTAGGCCCTCCTATGACGGTGGAGGCATGGATTGGCGTGTGCCGATATTGAGTACAGCAGCAGAAATATAAGACGAGAATCTGGTGAAGAAATGTATCTTAAGTAATTAATACTGGAGAGGTAAGCGGTCGCCTCCTTCTGCGAAGCCGTAATGTTCGTGAAGGAGGAGACGGGACGCGAGAGGGAGAGGACAGCGTCCTCCCTCTGCTCCAAACGCAGTGGTAGACGCCCCCGGCGTCGGACGTCGGCAGACGACCTCCGTAGGCGCGGGCATGCGGTCAGCGAGTAAAGGGCAACTCGCTGTACACATGGACCATGCCCGGGTCGACGGCGCGTCGTGTTCCACGCGTGCCACAAAGAGCGTCAGCAAAATGACGGGGTCTCCTCACAGAGGGCCAATGCCTGCCGGGGTCGCGGGACTTCTTTCCATCACAGTGACCCCGGTTTATAAAGGGCTATTGAAGATCACCGTGGGTTTTAGTCAGTACAAGTCTGACAGTCACTCCAGCCCTGCCCGGGGTGGGAAGCCTCAAATCAAATCAAATCAAATCAATTTACGACACCGGAAGTATCAATTAACGTAAGGGACAAAATACGACTTTTCAGGAGAGCCAAAAAACGATTTTATTTTTCTTATTTTGTCTGTAACTTTTTACTGTCTGGTCCAATTTTTATGGTGTTCAGGGCAAAGTTTCTTAGAATTTCCTCTTCTTTCTTGTTATATACGAAAGATTTAGGAAATCCTTGTAGTTTCGAATATAGCATGTCCTTTACATTAAAAAAAAATGTTTACATGGCCCTTACGTTACTGAAATTTTGTAGTTAATCCGTCGAGCCTAGTGTAAGCAGCAAAAGAAATAGAAAATTATACGAAATTTTACTGTAAAGGACTTTATCAGTGTTACAATTTAATGTAACAATAGATTATTTACTAAAATTTAGACTATTTTAACACTATAGAAATGAGATAAAAGAGAAAATGAGTTTACTTTCAGGTTTTACTGCTAGCTATTGCAGATTCAAGTCCGATCCGAGTCGGAACGCGTCCTACTGTTCCTAGGCGGCTCGGATACGACTAGGCTTAGAGTAGTTCTACATAGTTTTAGATGTTCATGAAGCAGGAAATACCTATTCACTTTCTCAAAGAACATTGATAGATGTGGGATGTTCTTCGTTATCTCCGAATCAAAGGACTAGTCCAAATTCTTCTCCTTTTGCTATAAAAGACTTACGTTTTTCCCGTCTTAACTCTTCGGTTAACACGTTTCTGACAATTCAGATACAATTTCGAACAAAATCGGTTTTTTTTTCTTTGTAGACTTAAAATATTTGACAGTATTAACCACTATCCGAGTACACTTTGTATGAAACTTACTCGTTTGAGCCTACTCGGTTCGAGCACACTCTGACCGTGTCCACGCGGCTTTAATTGTCTTTATAATTTTATTATTTAATCAATTTAATAAAATACTAAAGTTTTCTTGGAATTTATTGCTAAAAATTTTGCTCCACTTGACTTGATGACGTGTAGGCTCTGAAGAGGATGCCTATCCTCTTCAAAGCTGATATTGAATGAATGTATTGGAAACGAATGACCGAAGAAAAAATGGAACATGATTTGTGCGAACATGGTATTAGTGTGATGGCAGTGAAAGTTGAAATGATGAATAGAGAGGATGGAAAAGATAGAATAAAAGGTGCATGGGTTATGTGAAAGGTGAACGAATAAATATCTGTTTGACGTATTTCATCTGCAGTAATTTCAGCTCATTTCGAGTTCGAATGGAGACCGCAGCGCTCTGGCGCTCCTTGGGTGGAGTCTATGTCCAGAAGTGGACTATAATATGAATTTCAGCTGCAGATTGATTTCTGTTATCTATATTTTATGTATCTTTATGTCTAACAGTTGTTCTTTTCCAAATCCCTTTACCCATTTCTTATATATATAATTTTATTTGGTGGTAATTCTTCGGAACGTTTTATGTCGTAAGTGTCACCGATCCCTAATATTCTATTCAAACTTCAGATTTCGTCAAAGAATTTTGTAAAGTAAGGGACATAATGTTTTAGGTGACAGACATTTTATTTACAATAAGGGACATGTTTTTAAAGTTAGGGGCTTTTTATTTAAAGTAAGGGACAATGTCATATAAATCGACTTAATTGAGGCTTAATGTAAGGGTGTAAATTATTCAATACGGTGACTTACTTCAATTTTTTGAGAAGAAAAAATATTAATGACTGTTACATCACATTTTTTTTCAGAAAACGTTTTTCGCAGTCAAAATTTTTGTACTGTAAGGGACATTTTTTTGAAGATAGATTTTTTTTAATAATACCAATCGATAGAGCGCGAAATTCTGAATCCAATGATATATATAACTCATTTTCGCCAAAATGTCCCTTACGTTAATTGATACTTCCGGTGTCGTTTATTTGTGAAACATAGGTTTTATGACAGATGGATCTTAAGAACTAAATAGTGCGCTATGTCTTGTCAATTTTGACATACAAATACTTTTAGGGGAAACATGCGTATTTAGTCAATTATAAAAGAAAAAATTGAACACATAAAATTAAATAGTTTACAATAAATTTCAATATTAATTTACATTATCATTTAAAAAGTCTTCGATTTTATAATAACACTTGTCAGTTAGCAATAATTTGAGAGCTTTTTTAAACTTTACTAGCCCGGCGTCATTGTGGTAGGAAATAGGCACATCGGCGTTGAGGTGGGTCAATATTACCCGTATATTAAAATCGCGATATTTCCATAGTTAATAAAAGTATTTATAAACTGTGCTGTTATACAATTATTAGGGTATTGATTTGTTGAAATTGAAAAAGAAAAACATAATTCAAAAATATTTAATTAGGTTTAATCAAATTTTGCATAAACTTGTAAAAAAAGTAACAAAACAGAGATCTCTTGTGCTTTTAGGACATTCTTATTATAATAACACTAGTTTACAAAATTTTACTTTTTATTTATACCCCGAACCGAATGTATGTCAATATGTTAATCTACCTTCCCTAAACCTAAAAGTGTTAGCAGAAATATTTTATCACGTCGGAATTTTTTTCTGCAGTCAAATGTTTTTTTAACTACCCGACGTGGTGGTGATATTTTATTGTTTATTAGTTCGCTTCAAACGACAGTTACTTTGCTTTGGATTGATTTAAAATGGCTAGCAGAAAGGTCAAACAAAGTTCTGACCGTTTTTGTTATGTTTGTGGACAGTTTATATTTTCAAAAAAAGAGAAGACCTATTGTAGATTCGTTAAAAACTGCATATCTTCATTATTTTGGATTTCCTGTTGCAAATCAAGATAAAAAGTGGGTACCACACGTGTTTTGCGAAAGCTGTAGAATCATCTTACTCCAGTGGTCATCAGGAGAAAAAGTTTACCTTCCATTTGGTTCGCCAATGCTATGGAGAGAACCTAGTAATCATGAAAATTATTTTTTAAACCAGACGTGATAGAATTTTTTTATTATTTTTTCTGGATAGTTCTAGCTGAACACAAAATAAAATAACAACTTTCAGCTGGG
The DNA here is from genome assembly GCA_028554685.1 of Agrotis ipsilon. Classification (NCBI taxonomy): domain Eukaryota; kingdom Metazoa; phylum Arthropoda; class Insecta; order Lepidoptera; family Noctuidae; genus Agrotis; species Agrotis ipsilon. The sequence goes on from CM052982.1 coordinate 8,311,682, forward strand.
GTAAGAAAACCGTGTAAACTAGTGTAATCAATATATTTGGGTACTTATGTCATTTTTCTAACCTGAAGGATTATATCTTTTTAAAAAAATGTAAAAACACTAATTAGAATTTACGTTAGAGACGATTTGGGCAAGCTTGATATGTGTGCTTGTTTTGCGGTCCCTTTTAGCAGAACACCCTTGACACTATTTGCGGACATCGCGTAATTTTGCACGAGGCTTTTCTGATGATTCACCAACAAATCCTACCCCAAAAAATATCCTTAGTCATGCTCGCGAAGGTGGAGGCGGGACGCGTGAGGGAGAGGACAGCACCATCGTTTACGTCAGCCGCAGTGGTAGACGCCTACGATGGTGGACGTCACTGGATGATCCCCGGCCACCGTAAGCGCGGGCAAGCGGGCAGCGAGTAATGGGCGACTCGCTGTCCGACCATGGGCCATGCCTGGGTGGACGGCGCGTTGTGTTCCACGCACACCTCAAAGAGTGTCAGCAAAATGACAGGGCCCCTTCAAAGGGCTAAAGTCTGCCGGGGTCCCGGGACTTACGAATTACCGTGACCCGGAACGCAAAGGGCTATTGAAGGACACCGTGGATTTTAATCAATACGAGTCCGACAGTCCTTTCCCCTCTGCCCTGGCTAGGAAGACTCATTTGATGATTTTACCATTATAAAAAAAAATGTGCTTAGAGATTAGACTAGAAATATGTAAAGGAGAATGACCACGACAATATGGACCACGGTACAGAGTTGCGTCAATTCCAAAGTTGTTTTAGATGGTTTATAAATTAACCAAATAACCATCTATAATTGCCATTTTGGAATCAAAACCCGCATTTCCAAGCTTTTTTAGAAAATGTAACTTAACCTCAAAATAAAAATATCCGTCGTGTTTACTAGAGGTAAGTTTTTTTTACATTAAAGTTAGCGATAGTGATTGAAAACAAGAAATAAACAAATAGTTACAATGAATATCACAATTACTGTTGAGAGTAGGACTCCATCGACACAATAAAAAACTGTAATATTTAAATCGCAATGAACAAACATAACATGCACCACGCACAATTGACATTGGACAATGACATTTCAATTTGAGACACCAACACCAATGTTGCCACTGATTTTAAATGAAAATCGATTACTAGAATAAATAAACTCAACACGTAATTATTTCAAATGACTGATTTAGTTCTATAATCATTAATTAATTAAAAAGGTTCGATTTATGTCAAACCGAAGCAAGAAAATTAAAAAAAATCGATGCAATAATTCATATTATTATGTATCGTTAGCCAACAAAGTGAAATTGCTTTGAAAAGTTTTAAAAGCAAAATAATACGACTACTGTGTGTGTGAAATACTAATTATTTCACACCAATGTATTATCATCTTCATCATCTTTATTATTTATAAAAACCCCGCGATTTAACTTTCCAATGACTTTACATTCATACTAATTTGTGATCGTATACAAAAAAAAATCGATTAGAGTCCTCACTATATTTACTTATTTTTATTATGGCAACACTTTGACGTAAGAATAGCCGTCAGTAGGTAATTCATTTTATCAAAACAATTTCATAACTTATTAGGTTTACAAAATAAACCCCTATACAAAATTGGCATTCCAATTGCAGAATACCTTCAAAAATTAAGAAAATAATTGTAATATAATTTTTATCTTGATGCATGAGAAAAACCAGTACCGTTGATGGTCATGATCCTTTAGAGGAATCTGTTTTTTCTAAAATCGAAGAAATAGAGAAGAAAAAGAAACGAAAAGAGAAAAAAAAAAAACCGTTAACACACACCAAAAATGATAAAATTTGATTACTTGAAAATGGCACAAAATGGTAACGTCAATTGTGAGGATGGGTCAAAATTACCTTTTTGAAAATTAAAGGCCTGTAGCTTCCAGCTCGGTGGCCGCCACTCTGATTTCTCGTCAAAAACGTTTAGAACACACTATTGGCTCCAGCTACTGCACAGAAGGGCAGCATCGTACGCACACTATCAAAAATATTCTAAATTCAAAACCAGCCGGGTCATTTGGACCCAACCTCAATGACGCCGGGCTAGAGGCATATTCTTAATATTGTCTGGTATTTTATTATAAATCTTTGGCTCATTTGATGATTTTCCCACGCAAAAAAAAAAAGGGATTAATAATAATACTAAAGATTTCTTTTAAAACCTGAGGAGCTCGTGGCTAAATAATTACAGCTACACAAGTTGATCTTCCAGGTTAATCCGCGCTTGCCGAGGTTGGTGGATGGGTGACCATCTGTACTATAGCAAGTTTCCTCCGATTTACTGGGGTAATTAGAGATTCTTTAGAGATTTAAATCATTTGGATATTACAATTATTTGTAAAGTTAGGTTTTTTATTTAATTCAGGTCCACTCAAATCTGTGTGGTTCTTTCTTTAAAAGACCACTTCAGACACCTGCATGGTCTTCATAAATGGCTTTAACAGTATACTCGTAATGTCTGGACTTTAAAAGAGACAGTGACCTCTGAGTTTGTTTCGGATGTTTCTTCTCAGAGTAGTCAGGTACGAAACACCACTAGACCAACAGGCCAGTCAAGTCATTTGATCCATAGTTCCATAGAATTTCAAATCAATCAAATTCCCTGTTTTTTATTATTATTTATTACCATTACATAATATGCACACTCGTTAGATTAAAACATTTTTTAATTAGTCACTACTCGTTACATCGCTAAGTACATAATAAAAAATAATAGATAATCAACACTTATTAATTCTCACCCATTTTTGAAAGTCCCTACCACCAACTGCTCACAACCTTATGCACTAGCACAAATAGAAGTACCTACCTTCATCCAATTGCATAGTTTCACAAATAATTGCCATAGCATCGATTAAAAAGGAAAATTGTAAGAAATGCGTAAAATCTACACTTTAATAACGTATTTGGATCAATTAAGACGTAACTGTAGTAATTATAATTAGGTTCAAAGTCATCATCAGCTAGCTAGCCCTTTCCCAACTATAATGGGGTCGACTTCCAGTCGAATCAGATGCAGCTGAATATCAGTATTTTACATGGAGCGACTGACTATTGGACCGCCACATCCTAGCAACTGGGTAATACGATATACCGTTCGGCTTCCAGTCGAATCAGATGCAGCTGAATATCAGTATTTTACATGGAGCAACTGCCTATCGGAGCTCCACAACACAGTACCTAACTGGGTAATACGATAACCCATGGTAAGACTAGTTTTCAGACTTTAGAGCTTCTAACTAATAGAAACGATTGTCAAAGATCTACAAATGACAGCCGGGACCAACGGCTTTACGTGCTTTCTGAGGCACGGAGGAAACTCGCTATGACAGATGGTCACACAGTCCCGGTCACCAACCCCGATAAGCGCCACTTAATCCGGTAGCACGGCCTATGCGGCTTATTATTTAGCAACGAGCACATCAAAATAAACGATAGCTCATAAGCCAAGGCGACCCTGGCGTAGGCCATGCTGCGGGGCGAGGTGGACTGGAAAGCAGCCAAAGCAGAATACTAGCAAAGGAGGAGGCAGCATACGTGAGCGTATTGTTTGTCGACGTATAGTCTTTAAAGGCGTATTGTTTGTCAGCGTAGTCTCTGTCGGCGTAGTCTCTGTGGGTGTAGTCTCTGTAGTTGTTTTATTTGCCAGTATAGTCTCTGTTGGCGTATTTTTGTCGGCGTAGTCTCTGTAGGCGTATTGTTTGACAGCGTAGTATCTGTTAGTGTATTGTTTCTCGGCGTAGTCTCTGTTGGCGTGTTGTTTGTCGGCGTAGTCTCTGTTGGCGTATTGTTTGTGGGCGTAGCCTCTGTAGGCGTAGTCTCTGTAGGCGTAGTTGAGTGGAGCGGATTATCATTCCTCTACAACTGCGTGCGCAGTACGATATCATTAATTACTTAATAACTAACGAGAAATTACATGGTCATTGTATAGTCAATTGGCGATAAGTAATTGGGCTCTAACGATAAAAATAAGAGACCGTTTTTATATCTTTTTGCACATGCATACCAAAATGTTTGAGAATGGGCATTGTTGATAGCATCAACAAATTGCATAATCTAATCAATCCGTCAGTGCCCCTTCGTACACAACGCGACGCAAGTCTCCGATACCTTACGACTTTGACATCCATTGATGCATGCCTGTGTACGGACCTCTAAAATAGATTTGTATTGCAATAGTCACCTGGATATTGGATACCAAATTCGTTAAGAGGAAACACAAGGGCCGTTTTTCCATACAAACGTAGTCTCCTGTTTGCTCCCTGGATAATGCCAGTAGAGCAATTATTTTTTTACAAAAAAATTTTTGTCCACTATTGGCATGTCTCTATGTTTTCCTTTTTTTCATAAATTAATTATTAATAGTAGATTACGCAACAAGGGAGTAAAGCATTGCCTTACGTCACGGGCGTATTGAATCCCGAAGCGACACTAAGGATTCCGGGGTGAACCTCCGTAGCGCAGCGAGGAGGTTCAAGTGTTAATTCCCGAGTGAAACGAGGGAATTAAGTTAAGAATCCTTAGTGTAGCGAGGGATTCAAGTTAGCCCAAGACAAGGCAGCTTTACTCCCGAGGAGCGTACTCTGCTTTTCACACTACTGCGAGGAAATAAATTCGATTTTTGAAATTTGATGTGGTACGACAACCTTCGAACGTGAAGTTGGCACCACTGCAAGCGATCAGCTGTTGCGGCCAGCGGCCGCCATTACTGATACGACTCCTTGGTGAAAGTTTTCATAGGGTTTTCTTTGAGGTTCCAAATTCAAATCACATTATTCCCACGGGAATAATAAAATTCAGTACATATATTATTGCCCGGCTCGAGCGAGAGGGGAACAATGTCATGCTTTACAGCAGGTTGGTCTGACATATAATATGACATTTAAGAGCAAGTAGTGTGAAAAAGACATTATAATTATGAACATTCAAAACCTAAAAAATTGGCCAGATTTTCCGCTGTGTTCAAATATCCGGAAAAAAAATTGACGAGATTATATAAAACTACGTAACCCTAAAAAGGAAAACATAGGAACACTATGGCCAAAGCCTTTCTTTACTTTTTGAAGAAAAATGCGGTAAAATCATCAAACGAGTCCTTTCACCCCGGGCAGGGCGGGAGGGACTGTGAAACTTGTACTGACTAAAATCCACGGTGTCCTTCAATAGCCCTTTATGTTCAGGAGTCATGGTAATAAGTCCCGCGACCCCGGCAAGCTTTGGCCCTCTAGAGGGGGCGCCGTCATCTTGCTGAAGCTCTTTGAGGCGCGCGTGGAACACAACACGCCGTCGACCCGGGGATGGTACATGGTCGGACAGCGAGTCGCCCTTTACTAGCTACGGTGGCCGGAGATCGTCTGCCGACGTCCGACGCTGTGGGCGTCTACCACTGCGGTTGGAGCGGAGGGAGGCGCTGTCCTCGGCCTCGCGCGGCCCGCTTCCTCCATCGCGAACATCACTGCTTCGCAAATGAGGCGACCGCTACCCACTCAGTCTCGGCTCGACCAATGCCGGGCGCGAGAGGTCACCGCTTATCGCCGTCGTGAGGTTGTATTTAGAATTAAAATAATAATAATATATTCCACAACTATCACACAACGCCGTCTAGTCCCAACCTAAGCAGAGCTTGTGTTATGGGTACTAGACAACTGATAAACATACTTATATATCTGCTATGACGGGGGTTGTGGGTTCGATTCCCACCCAGGACAAATGTTTGTGTGATGAGCATGATCATTTGTTCTGTGTCTGGGTGTCATTTATCTTTATTTATTTATCTATAATATGTATGTATTTAGAAATGTATAAGTATGTTTATCGGTTGTCTAGTACCCATAACACAAGCTCTGCTTAGCTTGGGACTAGATGGCGTTGTGTGATAGTTGTGGAATATTTATTTATTTTTAAATACATAAATCGCACCCCTCCTGGAAGAATCGCGTAACTCAACTTGCGTCATTTTTTTTTTATTACTGCAAAAAATCAAGCGTTCTCTAATACACCTTCTCACAAATTTTCATGAAGCTAGCCCCAAAAATAAGGGTACTGTCACAAAAAATGTGTATTTTTGCGACAAAAAATAAAATAGTTTTCCATGCTTATAAAGATGTATTCATACATACATTTATTTATTTTACAATTTTCCCTGGGTGTAAAACCATAAACACACAAACCCATAACTAACACGAAGAATTAAAATAATTTTACAAAAGTAAATAAACATACGCATTTGTTCTTGGCTACTATTGCGAAGGCGTGTCTTGCAACTCCACTTACTTACTTATTGCACGAAACTTGTTGCGGGACTGTTTAGCGTTATATATCGTTACGTAGTTTCTACAAGGAGTTGTCCGAAATACGTGACGCGTGGCTGCACTTACTTCCTTACGTTTGCAAGAGGCTAATAAGAATACCTCTAAAAAATTTTAACAGGAGCACGGAATGTACGTACACTCTTAGATAATGACTCTAACCTGTGTTCCGAGAAGAAGACTGCCATCGTCGTAAGGGAACTCTCAAGATACAACATGGATATCACGGCTATAAGTGAGACCCGACTTAGTGGTAGCGGAAATCTTTGGGAGCAGATGGGAGCAAATGTACATATAGGTACATATTATTGGATTGGAAAACTAGCAGAAGAGCAAGCAGCAAGCAGCTAGCGGTATTGGCTTAACACAAATTCCGAAAGGAATACTGATTCCTTTCCATTAACTGGCAAGCGCAAGCTCACTATGCGATCACTGGATCACATAGTGAGCTTGCGCTTGCCAGTTAATGATAATTTATAAATCCACCTCATCAGCATCTACGCACCAACCTAAACAGTTAATGATGATAATAAAGTAAAATTCTATCGGGACCTGTGCTTGCATAAGGCAATTCCACCTCAAGACAAAATTGCCCTACTGTGTGGGGTATACGTACACGTGTTGGTACTGATTACGGAGCATGGCGTGGTGTCCTTGGTCGGCATGGAGTTGGGAACTACAATGCTAATGGCTTGGAGCTTCTCACTCTGTTCACAGAGTTTGACCTGTGCCTGACAATACCATCTTTCACCTACACAAAAATATAAGACCTCGTGGATGCACCCTAGATCCAAACAATGGCACCTTATTGATTATTGTATGTAAAAAACAACTGAACCACGTCTTGATAAGAAGAGCTATGTGGGTTGCGGAGTGCTGGTCAGACCATTGACTTGTTAGACCAAAGATGCGTCTGGTAATAAAAGCTCCTCGACGCGCAGCGCATAAGAAACCAGTGTTTGTGTTGTTTCGGCGCCAAGGTAGAAAATGCTACAGACAATGTTGATGAAGCGTGGTGTTTATATGCCAAACATCTTCATGAAAGCGTGTCATGTACTATACCAAAACCACTGAAGAAAAACCAGAACTGGTTTGATGACTTACATAGAGAAGGAAATCAAAGCATTTCTTGAAAGCTACAAACTAAAACTGAGATCTTTATCAAACACCAATAGACGAAACACGAATATAAAATCAAGAACCGTGACTTAAAAATCAATGGTGGCTGGGTAGAGGAAAAGCATGCAACTCTGTGCTGACGTATACCAAACAGGCAGTTTTTTCGAAGGCTTGAAAACAATTTTCCAAATCAAGAAAAATAGCACCAATATCAATCTTGAATATCTCATTAAGAAGAGACTTAGCTTATCCATTAAACTTTGGTGAATTCATGTCAGTCGTCACAAGATTGAAGAACGGTAAAACACCAGGAGCCGACTGTTTATCATAAGAGGTTTACAAATATAGTGGTCCACAAATACAAAGTAGGCTCTTCGACTTAGTGCTCAAGGTATGGGAAGACGAAATTGTACCCCAAGACTGGAAGAATGCGATTCCTCCATTTGCAAAAATTACAAGGGTAAAGGTGAATTATTGGACCATGGTTCTTACAGAGACATCTATCTCCTGTCTTCTACTGGGATGGCACTGGCTCATAACATCAATAGCCGCTTATCAAACCTAGTGGAAGAGATACTTCTAGAGACGCAGTGCGATTTTAGACCTAGCAGAGGAACTGCTGACGGCATTTTCAAAGTGAAACAAATTCAAGAGAAAAACCTTGAATAAAACCGCCCTCTGTACATGTGTTTCGTTAACAGCGTGCCGCGCGCTCCTCTTTGGGGTTTTGAAAAAGGCTGGATGTCTTGATAAATCTGTCAATATGATTCGTCAGTTTCACGAAGGTATGACGGCGAGTGTTCAACAAGAAAACGATTTCTCAGACCTAATTAATTTATCAAGCGATATGAAGCAAGGCTGTGTCATGGCTCCCACGTTATTTTCACTTTATTTCTCGGCTCTGCTAAATGATGCACTTCAGTATAGTCTTTGACAGATTCAACTCAATATTCGCACTGATAAAAGAGTCTTCGACTTCTTCGCTTTAGGGCGAACTGGCGAAGATTAAGACGTCTAGGGTTCCCTTACGCACTCTGGTTCTCTGGAAGATATCGCTATTAGCGATAAGACTGCTATTGTAACCATAGAATTAGCAATTTGTATAATAGTTTTGTTTATAAATTTTGTGTACAAAAAAATATAATCTGTCTATCTATCTATGCTAATGATTTATGCCTGTCAGTTGTCCGTGTGAAAACTCTCCAAGACTTTCTTAATAATCTTCAGGCCTCCTGTTCTAGATTTGTCTAGTAATAAGTTTATAGAAAACCCAAGTTCTAAACCAACCACCAAGGGTATGTGACGATGTCAGCTCAATCGTTAAGTTGAATTCTGTATTATTGTGTACTGCATTTTAAATATTTCGGAAGTCAAGTCTCCAATGACAACCGACTGTCGTCTGAAATTCCAACACGGACTGCTAAAGCAGCCGCCGCCTTTGGGAAGCTTCACAAGCGTGTGTGGACTTTCATGACCTGAAACTGCATACGAAAACATAAGTTGATAAGGCCTTTGCTTTACCAATACTCACCTACGCCGCGGAAACCTGGTGTAGATTTAAAATAAAGCTTCTTTAGTATATAATACCAGGTTTTACTTATTTTTCCTTCGGATAAGCCTGAATTCTATTAGGTTAGGGGTCATACGGTACTGATGGAAGTCAACAAATACTGTAACTTCATTAAAATTCGTTAATAGATGAGAGCCAACATGTTTTAACAATAACAAAGGTATTTTTTCTGTGTTTTGGTAATTGATAGAAGATTTCCGTTTATTTAGCTATTAGGCACTTCATTTTAGATACCATAGGCTTCTACAGCACATTTTTTCTTCGCACACATATAAACGTAATATAAATCGATAAATAAGATTAAAACGCAGCAACTAAACCTTTTCTTTAATTATTATGGATCTACATAGTATTGACATACAATTTTTATACATAACAAACTGTCCCCAGTAAAATAGATGTTTACGATGATACACTTCATAATTTGTATATTTTTTCCAATAAAAAACAAGTTTATTCAGATACTCCAGCAAAACGTAGATACTTTCGCATGCATAAAGTATGTATTTATGTTTACTCAAATGAATTCTTCGTGTAAAAACTACGTATGTGATACTTACACTTTCGGACTAGCCTAAAATTGGAGCATGAATAATGAAATAACTACACTTAACGCAGCCAATGCGGTATACCAAAGATGATAACAAAGCGATATCCATGGTTACACCGGCATCTTTTGTAACAGGTTCGGGGATTATTCAAGTAACCGTATAATTCAACTATAGCTCGCAGTATACATAACACACTGAAAAATCGGAAACACTATCATTTCGCCGCTGCTAAATGCCATCTTTTGATCTATAAAAGGTTTTCCTACGATTTTTTTTACAATGATGAACACGTTTTTTTAAGCTCCTGAAAAGTTGGCCGAATTCACTTACCGCTTTCTTACAGGAAGGGTGCGAAATATTATAGATAAATTACACCCAGACACAGTGCAAATGATCGTACTCATCACACAAACATTTGTCCTGGGTGGGAATCGAACCCACGACCTCCGGCATAGCAGTCAGGGTCACTAACCACTAGACCAACAGGCCAGTCAGTCCTCATCGCCATCATGAGGTTGTATTTAGAATTAAAAAAACAACACATTTTTTTCAACGTCATTTATTTATCAATCATCATCATCATCTTCATCATCACTGGTCCTCCTAGCCAGTTTAACTTCCAACTCCTTAGCCGGGTTGAACATTCCGTTGGTCTGAGCATTGCATATGAAACACCGCGTTGATTTCTTATAGTTTTCTAGCGCACATTTCTCGCAAAAGTAGTGTTTGCATCTGTGGACAAAAAATGGGAGGATTATAGAAAGAAAGAAAATACGTTTATTTGGCAAGCCCTAAGCACACAATTGCAATCAGAAATTACGAGAATACAATTAATGTAGGTACCGTGTGCCTCACGGCTGTGCCAAATACGCTCAATTCAGCATAAAGCCAGGCCACAGGGAGCCTGACGCTGGTTTTTAACTGAGACTTGTGAGATGTCACAGACGTAAATCAGCTAGAGTGGGTGTGTGTGTTAAAATAATAAAATTATAAATATACATGTACCAACAGAATAAAATAAAATGTACAGGTATAAAGAAATATGTTATATATAGACGTATTTATAGCCCAGGAGCCACCAATCCTGAAAGCTCCGTGATCACGGATTCTAATATTTTTTTCACACTACTTGCTCGTAAATGTCATATTATACGTCAGGCAAACCTACTGTAAAGCATGACATTATTCCCCCTCGCTCGAGCCGGGAATAATATATGTACTGAATTTCATTATTCCCGTGGGAATAATGTGATTTGAATTTGGAACCTCAAAGAAAACCGTATGAAAACTTTCACCAAGGTGTCGTATCAGTAATGGCGGCCGCTGGCAGCAACAGCTGATCGCATACAGTGGTGCCAACTTCACGTTCGAAGGTTGTCGTACCACATCAAATTTCAAAAATCGAATTTATTTCCTCGCAGTAGGTGTGAAAAGCAGAGTACGCTTCTCGGGAGTAAAGCTGCCTTGTCTTGGGCTGACTTGAATCCCTCGCTACACTAAGGATTCTTAACTTAATTCCCTCGTTTCACTCGGGAATTAACACTTGAACCTCCTCGCTGCGCTACGGAGGTTCACCCCAGAATCCTTAGTGTCGTTTCGGGATTCAATACGCCCGTGACGTAAGGCAATGCTTTACTCCCTTGGTTCGTAATGTACTATTAATAAAAATAAAAGGTTACGTTTAGATGAACAAGATTCGCTTGGCCGGCGTGGATTTGATTAGCCGGAAATATTTTAAATTATTATTATTATTTTTTTCCGTATCACGGATTTGGTCAATTTTATAGAATTGTGTGTGTTCAACAATAGAAAATCCGGCCGACGTCTACAATCGATACCAATGCCAAAAATATATGTAGTTTTTAGATTTTTTTTCTGTTTGTATTGAAAGAATGTACCTGCCATAAGGTACTTTTGCGAAACCTATAAAAGAAAATTGTTTCTACCATTCCTACCACAAAAAACTACCATCCCCAAAAATCTACCAATATGGCCGCCATACTTACTTGGTAACAACAGGACTGGTAAAGCTGTTCCTACATATAAAGCATCGGAAAGGCAGTTCATCATCACTGGCCACCTCGTAGTCGGAGTCCCCTCCTCCCGCTCCTCCCGGTCCTCCTCCTGCAGTCTCCTCCCGCTCCAGCTGCCAGCCATGCTTGTAGTCTGAACGGTCGTGGAGGAACTTGCAGGAGTCTGGGGAAAGAGTAGGACTATCAGTTTATTTATCTCTTTTGTATAAAGATCAGTGGTTATGTGAGTCTCGCTAAAACTCGAGAACGGCTGGACCAACGACGAATTATATTACTAGACTCCGCATGCACGATCTAAGGAACAAAAACTATTCTATCAACTCGCTGAGGTACTACGTAAGCGAGGGGGACGGGGTACTGCGTTGTGATTGGCTAACTCAAGGTCTGTTCTGTCTCAAGGTATGTTTACGGCTCACAGGAGTGGTCGAAATAATACGGATATAAGACTTTTTTGCCTAATGTGTTGACAGACATCGGTCGCCTGTTATTAGGAGTCTAGTAATATATCGTCGTTGGGCTGGACCGATTTGGCTGATTTTGATTTTAAATTATTTTGGGAAGACCAGGGAAGGTTTAAGGTTTTGTTTTTAATTCTTTCTGAGGCGGTACGAAGTTTGCCGGGGCAGCTAGTTATTTATTGAAAAAAAAAAACGTTGCACACATAGAAACTTAGATACACAAACACCCAGACCCCGAACAACTAATAAATATTAGTTCCATGCAGGGATCGAACCCGCGACACACAGCGCAGCAGTTGATCGCTCAGCCATTCAACAAGGGTCAGTTGAAAACCAGCGTCAGGCCGTCGTCCCTGTGGCCTGGCTTTATGCTGAACTGAGCCTATTTGGCACAACCGTGAGGCACACGGTACCTACTTACATTCATTGTATTCTCGTAATTTTTAATTGTAATTGTGTGTTTAAGGCTTGCCAAATAAACCTATTTTCTTTCTTTCCATTGCGCCAACCGTATCTACCATCTGGCGTGTATCATTAGAAGGTACGGTGAGAGTCTAGATTAGAGTCTAATGGATGACTCGCCGTCCAATCATGGACCAAGACCGAGTCGACGGCGCGTCGTGTTCCACGCGCACCGCAAAAAGCCTGCCGGGGCGCGGGACTGTCACATGACGTAACCGTGATCATAGGACGTAAAGGGCTATTGAAGGACACCGTGGATTTTAGTCAGTACAAGTCTAACAGTCCCTCCTGCCCTGCCATGGGTGGGAGGAATCATTTGATGATTTTACAAACTATGCTACAGATAGCGCGTGAGTTGAATGCAGTCGGGGTCTGAGGTGAAGAGCCCCCCGCTACCCGCACGCCCCACCTCACGCGCCTGCAGTGTAGTACTTTGCCATCCTTGTCAACAGCACTACCGCATTCCTAAGCTCTGCATTCAACTCGCGCGCTTAGTGTAGTTGAGTTGTATAGCTATGATACTGACCTCCAAAACCACAAAAGCCGGTCTCCTTATAATCTTTGCAGATGTCAGGCTGGTAGTCCCAGCGGACCGTAGCCCTGAGGTTGGCTGGAGCCCTAATGGGGCCCTTTCTGACGAGCCCTGAGCTTGCGTTCCCGGCTGCGGTGTCCCGCTTCTTGTAGTATTGGGCGTAGTTGTTCATGCCGCGGTACACCTGAAATTTCAAAGATATTTTATGTTGATTACAAAATTTTACCAGACTTGGTAAATGCGGACATGCGGACTACGAGTTATGGGTGTCTCACCGTCCGATCATGGACTATGCCCGGGTGACGGCGCGTCGTGCGCCACAAGCGCCTCAAAGAATTTCAGCAATCTGTTGGAGCCCTATAGAGGGCCAAACCCCTGCCGAGATCGCGGTACTGTATACACAGGTAACCGTCGCTCTCGGACGTAAAGGGCTATGAATAAAAGACTGGTTGTCAGACTTTCGAGCTTCTGACTGTGATTAACGACTGACAAAGATCCACAAGTAACAAACGACCAACGTCTTTACGTGCTTTCCGAAGCACAGAGGAAACTTGCTATGACAGATGGTCAGACATCTACAGACCAACCTCGGCAAGCGCGGCTTTACCTGGAAGATTGGCCTGTGTGGCTGTTATTATAGCCATGAGCTCCTCATAGCTCCTTATAGTCGAATAACAAAAGATGCTGTTTATTGCCTGTTATAATTATGTACTTTAGTAAGTGTTATTGTTCACTTTTTGCGAAATAAAGAATTTTTTCAACACACTTGCTCATAAAATGGCTCTAATTTCACCGTAATTAGGCACATAATGACACCTGTAACCAAACTGTGACTTTTTCTTTACTATTACATATTCACAAATGAGTTATAGGTTTTTTTTATATCGCTTTTTAGTATTATTTTCTTCACAAGTGTGTTGAAAAACGTCGTATGATACACGTGTGTATTGATGATTACCGTCCTCGGCTCTCTTAAGACCCTCACCTAACGGCTCGGGTCTCAATGGCGCCTCAGCGGTAATCACCAACATTACGCACTTGTACTATAATGTACTATTATTTATTTATATACCTTATCGTCAGCCTGTCCCGACAACTCCTCGTTAATCTTCTGAGCCTTCTCGAAGATGGCCTGTGCATCCCTGTCTCTCTCAGTGTCCATCTCGTATGTGGCTGTCGCATTCTCTCTCTGCTGTTGTACTGATAGTGTTGTTCGCTGTTTGGCCTGGAAAAATTGCAATAGTGATTTTAATGGACAAGAGGATTAAGAAAAAAAAAGATATTTTTCAAACCTCTTCAGTTAGAGGTTTGAAAAGTATCAATAGCGGCGATTTTTATTGGAATGCTGTCATCATGCCCATTGGCTCATATGTGTTATTTAATACATTTACATTTATTACAGCTTAAAACGCAATAAAGATTTAACTAATTTAATTTTTTCTTACATTTTGTCTCCGCACAGAACCGCAAACTATGATGAAATGAATTAATGGTTTTTTTTTAAACATTGTCCCACACTAGGAATTTCTCCTGTATCGTGGGTGCATTTACAAACATATAAACTCACATACACTAACACCCAGACCCGAAACAACTACTTACAGATCATACAACTATTTGTTCTGTGCGGGGAATGAACCCACAACATGTTACACAGCACTCAATCACTCAGCCACTGCGCCTACTGTGCCACTGTTTTTTTTTAAGCAAAAGCTATAATATTTAGTAATACTTACTTTCTCCTCATCACTACTATCGCTTCCTCCAACATCTATTTCAGGTTTACTCCTCTTAGGACCAGTAGTTCTTTGTATGTTGGGATTTTCCTTCTGCGGTCTTCTCGCTGGCTGAATCACGGTCTGCTCATCTGAAGATGAGCTGTTTTGCTCTGAAATTATGAAGAGTTTTGATTATGTTAATGTTTTAGGATTTAGATACGACCCAGCCATTAAAATGGAAAAGAATAATTGTTTATTTACACAAAAAGTAACTACAATATTGAGATGTTAAGTACATAACAAATTGGAGTTAATCTTATACTTTAAACCTTAACTAAGGCATTTTTTTTCCTTTTTACGTGGTTAAATCATCAGATGAGTCCTCCCTCCCCGGGCAGGGCGGGAGGGACTGTCAAACTTGTACTGACTAAAATCCACAGTGTCCATCAATACCTCTTTATGGTCGCGGGACTTATACAGTGATGGTATAAGTCCCGCGACCGCCTTAACTAAGGCATGCAGAATACACAATTAACACTAACACATACAATTAACACTACAAATGCAGGCATATTTAGTAGAGACACAAAATACAAGCTAAATGTCAAAATATATTATAAGTCAGTCTAAATTAGGTTTATTATTTCCCCTAGCTTTATCACCATTTATGTTGAAAATCATCACGTGACTTAATATTGGGATTTAATAGTTATCTTGTTTCTTTTTTCGGAAAAACCTAAATTAGTTAGGGACATTTAGGGTTATATTTTGAAGTAGCTCCATAATTCAAGTCAAATGTGTTTCGAATACTAAATGTTCTGTAAATAGTTAAATAAAGTAAATTACTTACACCTAAATATAAAAAAAAAATACACTGTACATAAACTAAAAACTAAATTAAAATATTACAAGACATCGAAAAATTCCTCCTCAACGCTGTCAACCGGTAATGTGCCCAAGAGACTGGCGGCGTTACCTCTTTGAATGTTTAAGCTTAGCCTCTGACCAAGGTAAAAGCCAGCTCTTGAGTTACGGGAAGCGTCAACAAGACATTTTTAGGTTTGTAGTCCTCAACATAACCTCAAAATTTTGAACCAATTATTTCACTAATTCAACAAGTATATTATTAATAACGCATTGTTACTTGTAAATTACCTTCGGAACTAGACTGTTTCCTTTTTCTGCCACCTCTGTTCTTCAGATTTCGCTTTTTAAATGTTGAAGGAATTTCAACTTCGACGTCCGACATTTTGAGTAATAAAACTTGTGTTTTACACTTTTCACTTACAATAAACTATGTTTTACACTAACTGAGGTATTTTTAGCATTCTGATTCGTGTAATATTACATTTTAATGTAAGAATATTATAGAAATAACAATATTTATTTGTGGCTTGCTTGTTTACAAATTGTGGATTATTTTGTTTGACAGATAGGGCTGTATTTGTGGCGATTCGAAATAATTATTTAGAAATCGGTATTAAATGTATCGATACATCATTGATTTATTTTATTAATAATAATAAGTAAATCTTTAGAAAAATCTTCTTTTTTGTGTTTATTTAAAACGTGAAATGGGAATGCTCCAACCAGCTCGCGAAATTCAAAATTTCTTGCGTTTTTTGCAATTTGCATGCCAGTGCTTGTGCTGTATGTAGATTAAAATATTATTCGTGGCTGTAAGACGTATGTAGTTACAGAATTACAATCATCAAAATCACCAATAGAACCTTCCAAGTTCATAGAGGTGTAAAAAATGACATTTTTTGTTTTTTTTTTTATGGTTTCTGATGACTTTCAGTTACTCCAATCCAAGACCGAAATGGATAACTGGTTGATGTTGGGTGTTGATTTAATTCTAATTTTGCTGATAAAAAATGAACTGAAATAGCGCCGATTGAATTCATGATTGTGATCGATAGTTCGATACAATGATGTTGAATTCACTTTGGGCATCTCTAGAGGCATTAAGTGACGTTTACATACACGTCAATTTGACATGACGTTACATTCGTTCGGATACCTAAATAATTTTGAAAAAAAAAAACTAAAGTTCTTTTCCATAAGGTTTTAATCTTTTATTAAAATTGTAAGAGTATTATAAAAAAGGGGGAACATGTGAATTATTTAGAATTTTCAATACTTTATGCGCACCAACCCATGTCGTTTTGTTGTCATGTCAGGGGTATGGCGGTGGCATTAATTGTTTTTTAATTATTTATTATGTCCAATGTCCCTAATCATTTTTATCTAAGTGAGTATATTAGATTTAACTAGTGACGCCAATGAAATCTTTGTCTGTAGTCATCATGACTATCAGTACCACTTGGCTGCAAGATAAAACAAACAAACAAGGAGGTGTGTCAAACATCAGGCCACTCATCATTATCATACAATTTTAAAATGTCTTCATCATCACTACTTTCAAAAAAGTCTTTTTCTTTGTGGTTTAGATAACGCCTACTATCTAAAACTTAGGTACTCCAATTGGCTTCGGCCGGGACTCTGCCATAATAACATAATATAATTATATTATTTTATGCAAACAATCCCTCCCCCCTTTATTTTGCCTGACTTATGACAGGCATGTTGATCTAGTGGCTAGTGACCCTGACTGCTATGCCGGGGGTCGTGGGTTCGATTCCCACCCAGGACAAATGTTTGTGTGATGAGCATGATCATTTGTTCTGTGTCTGGGTGTAATTTATAATATATAAAGCTCGATTACCACTGACTGACTGACATAATTGTTCTCCCAGATGTCTATAATGTTTATGTATTTTGAAATATGTAGGTATTGTTTCAAAGTCAAAGTCAAATCATTTATTTCAATTAGGCCATCAAAGAGGTACTTTTAAACGTCGAATTAAAATTAAGGAAATGGGATGGGATGGGATTTCTTCTACACCCATTCGCAAAGGTAGGTTGTATGAAGAAGAATGGGTAAGAAATTCCATCATTATCGTATCGTTTATCAGTTGTCTAGTACCCATACCACAAGCTCTGCTTAGCTTGGGACTAGATGGCGTTGTGTGATAGTTGTCGAATTTATTATTATTATAATTTAGATGGTACAATCTTCAATTCGGCCCTATCGCCCTGACTGGAGTGGAAGGGACTGTCAGATTAGTACCTACTGACTAAAATATATTACTAGACTCCGCATGCACGATCTAAGGAACAAAAACTATTCTGTCAACTCGCTGAGATACTACGTAAGCGAGGGGGACGAGGTACTGCGTTGTGATTGGCTAACTCAAGGTCTGCTCTGTCTCAAGTTATGTTTACGACTCACAGGAGTGATCGAAATAAGACGGATATAAGACTTTTTTGTCTAATGTGTTGACAGACATCGGTCGCCTGTTATTAGGAGTTCTGTATTAAATTGTCGTTGCCGGCACGTGGTCTATCAGTCTCGTCAAGGGTCAGGCATACTTACATTCAAGTTTGACGTGCCGTGTCTGTGTGTGAATGCACCTTTAAACAAAAGAGGTGTGTCAGATTATACACAACTCATGATTATCATACAGTCATGAAAAAATAAGGCATATTTTTTTCTTTTAAAACAAAGAACAACACATTTGTTGTGATCTTATCCGTAGGTAAACAGAAAAAAAACTATCCACCACAGAAAGTATTATGATACTAGTGCGGTAAGTTGGTTTTTACAAACGAGTAGACGTATGTAAGCCCGAGACGGAGTCAATGGCTTATCATAGTGACGAGTTTGTAAATACCATTTCTGCACGTCATCATCATCCTCAGGGCGTTAATCCCGGTTGCTTCCTTGGCTTCCACCTCGGTGCCCGGGGTCCGCCTTCCTACCTAAACGCCTCCACTTCGCACGGTCTTGTGCATCTCCTGCCGTGAGCCCGTTAGCACGCATATCGTCCCTTACGACCTCAAGCCAACGTTTCTTAGGCCTACCTCATTTCCCTGGCCCCGGCGGGGGCGGCATGGCAAGGCATTATACCATTTCTGCACGTGTGTCATACAATGTTTTTCAACATAGTTTTCTAACAGTGGGAAAGTCACAACCATTTTTGAAGTTTCTACAATAAATATGAAAATAGCGCGAATTTGCAAATGGCGCCACATGCACACGGTGAAAATTAGAACTACATCTTTCGTCTCATTTACTCCTTTTTTGTTTTTTATGTCCAAAAACAATGAGTCCTCCCACCCCGGGCAGGGCGGGAGGGACTATCAAACTTGTACTGACTAAAATCCACGGTGTCCTTCAATAGCCCTTTATGTTGCGGGGTCACGGTGATGGAAATAAGTGCCGCGACCACGGCAGGCTTTCTCATTTACTCCTTAGTATTAAAGTGAGACAACGTATTGAGCAAAAGCGCTTCCAAGGAGGTTCGATCAATCAGGTTGTATAATCTCATAATGTAAAACTTTTTAGTGAAATACGTGTATATATTGTTTTTTTTTTTTTAATTATAGAAAAATCCTTTGGTGTGGCGTAAAATAGGTACTTACTTAGATGAGAGTACCTCTAGATAGCGCGCGAGTTGAATACAGAGCTTAGAAATGCGGTAGTGCTGTTGACAAGGATGGCAAAGTATTAAACTGCAGGCCTGTGAGGTGGGGCGTGTGGGTAGCGGGGGGCTCTTCACCTCAGACCCCGACTGCATTGAACTCGCGCGCTATCTGTATTTTAACGCACGTTCCGTTGTATGGTGCGTAATTTTTAACTTTCGAGCAATGTAGGATACGTACAAGCTTTGTAAATCCATATTTCGAGCAAATGTGTTGAAAAATAACTTACCTTTCAGAAGTCACAAACTCCTCCTTTTAAGTCGGTTAAAAATGACTCATTATGCTTTAAAGTGGTTACCATTAATCAATAATATAAAGGACTAACTAGAAAAGAAAGATTATAGGTACACTGCCTGATAAGAGGAAGGTGACCTTCTTAAGGATTCAGACACACCTACTTTAGCTTTATCTAAGACTTCGGCGTAATATAGTGAGTCAGGTATTGATGTAACATAATCCTTGTAATCTCAAAATGGTTAGGTAGAGCCAACGACGATATATTACGAGACTGATAATAACAGGCGACCGATGTCTGTCAACACATTAGGCAAAAAAGTCTTCATCATCATCATCATCATCATCATCCGGAAGACGTCCACTGCTGAACATAGACCTCCCCCTTAGATCGCCACGCCGAACGACAATTCGCCACACGCATCCATCGGTTGACCGCGACTCTCACGATGTCGTCGATCCACCTAGTGGTCGCCTACCTACGCTGCGTTTTCCGGTCCGTGGTCGCCACTCGAGAACCTTTCTTCCCCATCGGTTGTCAGTTCTACGAGCGATGTGGCCTGCCCATTGCCACTTCAACTTGCAAATTTTACGAGCTATGTCGGTGACTCTGGTTCTTCGCCGAATATCCGTGTTCCGGATTTTATCCCGCAAAGAAACTCCGAGCATAGCTCTTTCCATTGCTCGTTGAGTGACTCTTAGTTTTTCTAAAAGGTCAGCAGTCAAAGACCACGTTTCAGAGCCATATGTAATCACTGGCAACACACACTGGTTAAACACCCTTGTTTTGAGACACTGCGGGATTCTCGATTAGAAGATATCACGAAGCTTCCCAAACGCTGCCCATACGAGTTGGATTCTTTAGAAAAAAAAAGTCTTATATCCGTCTTATTTCGAACACTCCTGTGAGCCGTAAACATACCTTGAGACGGAACAGATCTTGAGTTAGCCAATCACAACGCAGTACCCCGTTCCCCTCGCTTACGTAGTACCTCAGCGAGTTGACAGAATAGTTTTTGTTCCTTAGATCGTGCATGCGGAGTCTAGTAAAATATCGTCGTTGGGTACAGCCGCATGAATCCACAAAGCGGAGAGGAGAGGAGATGTGTTTTGAATAACCAATCAGTACCCCTAGCACGAGTTTTCACTATTTTACTTTACAGAGTTTTTCCAGTATTTACAGCGTTTCTTGTATGAAAATATGGAACAGCGCCTCTGGCGTGCGAAGAAGGAACCAATTTTTTCATTGAAAATTGTCAATTATAGTCAAAGTTTCAGTTTACTTTACGTCTCAAATACTGAAAACTCGTGCTGACGGTACTGATTCCATTATTTCTACATTGCCTCTCCTCTAAGCCTTGGTGGAAATGGATAATCAAGCGGGGAGGAGATGTATAACTGTCTTATAGAACGCATGAGGAAGAGGACGCCTCAACCTCACAACTTATTTTTGTTGTTTTCAGGGGAAACCTTCAAAGGCGCCCGGTCTTTGGGGACAAGACCAGTTAGTGTGGGATTTGTACCTCCCCGTTGACCATCATCAGCACACTGAGGAGGGAGCCAGACCAAAGTCCAGAACAGCCTCACGACCTAGACACCGCGAGAGTCGCACGGGGCATCGGACGTCACGATGCGATTTCTGGCCACCGCAAATGTGCGATGTGGACTGCTACTAATGGGTCATTCGCTGTCTAATCATGGACCTCGCCCGGGTTGACGGCGCGTCGTGTTCCTCACGCCTGCAAGAGCTGTCAGCAATCTAACCGGAACCATAGAGCAGCAAACGCCTGCCGGCGTCGCGGAGCTGTTGAAATGATAAGGGTGGCCCTGGAACGTTACCGGGAATTAATATTTAATTAAAAAGCTCGTTAAATTTGCTACCTAAAAAGACATGATATAACATTACGCGAGCAACCTCAGAATAGCTACAC
This sequence comes from Agrotis ipsilon, assembly GCA_028554685.1. NCBI lineage: Eukaryota > Metazoa > Arthropoda > Insecta > Lepidoptera > Noctuidae > Agrotis > Agrotis ipsilon. The sequence goes on from CM052982.1 coordinate 8,333,182, forward strand.
AGAGGAGAAAAATACAAAAGGAGCTTTGTTTAGAGTGGAAACTCTATCAAAGCTTCGGGGTGGATTGAAAGGGACTGCTAAACTTCATCATAATCATCTGCCTGCCTTTTTCCAACTATATTGTGGTCTTCTTCCAGTCGAACCAGATGCAGCTGAATATCAGTATTTTACATGGAACGACTGCTTTTCGGACCTCCATAACCCAGTAACTGGGTAATACGATACCCCATGGTAGCACTGGTGATCAGACTTTACAGCTTCTGTCTTACAGTAACGACTATCAAAGATCTACATATGACAGCCGGGACCAACGGCTTTACGTGCTTTCCGAGGCACGGAGGGAACTCGCTATGACAGATGGTCACTCATCCACAGATTGATCTCGGCAAGCAGAGCCTAACTCGAAAGTTTGGCCTGTGCGGCTGTAATTAATAAGTCACAAACCCACCTTGTTTCTTCAGTAGCTAACGAAAAGAAACGACTCTTATCACGTCCTAAAAATAAAAAAACTTGGGTAGGTAGGTAACACAAGAATAAAATCAAGATGTCTGACCATTCTTTAATTTATCCACCAGATTAAATCTGCATTGACGTAACCGTCTTTCAAACTATCACACTGATCGTTAGATAGCTATTTGATCACCTACTGATTTCAGATAGTCCTTGACTTCGACGCCATTTTCTCTAGGTACCTAGCAATAAGCTTTATAATGTGTCGCTGGTAATCTTAGATTGTTATCCGAAGGATAAGAAATCTGGTGTTGTTCTTAGGTCAAATAGAAACGTTACCTTTTGTTTTTTGTTAATAAGTGTCAGGTTCGTATTTCTTATCTATCCAAAATTTTCTAAGCTCCTACGTACCGGGCACAATTTAACATTACCTATAATATGCGATAAAGTAGGTATTAATATTGAATAATAAAGACCTAAAAGGTTAGGTTAGAAATGTCTTAAGGCGTACCAAGGATGCGGTTCAGCTAAAAGAAGAGGCTCTTTGCTTACTCCACATTATAATGTCATACTAGCCTTTAAGGCCCGTAATACACCAAAGCGGAGAGGAGAGTCTCTGTGTTTGAATAACCAATCAGTACCGTCAGCACGAGTTTTCAGTAAATGAGACGTAAAGTAAACTGGAACTTTGACACTTTCAAATTGACAATAATTTTCAAGGAAAAAATGGAACAGCGCCTCTGGTGTGCGAAGAAGGAACTAATTTTATCCTTGAAAATTGTCAATTTGAAATTGTCAAAGTTGCAGTTTACTTTACGTCTCAAATACTGAAAACTCGTGCTGACGATACAGATGTTCACATCTCCTCTCAGCTTAGCTTCAGTTGACTTGAGTTGACATCAGGGGCCTTAGTCAAACAGCATTCGACAGTAAACGACAATCGTTATCGTTCATCAGTCACCAATACATTTTCAACTTTATACCCCAGCGCGTAAAGTTGATAATCTATTGAAGTTCACAGATCGTTTTCGTTTGTTTCGTTCGTTATCGAATAGCAGTTTTTAATTGATTTTCAACTTTACGCGCTGGGGTATAAAGTTGAAAATGTATTGGTGACTGATGAACGATAACGATTGTCGTTTACTGTCGAATGCTGTTTGACTAAGGCCCCTGATTGTTTATTCAAACACATTTCCTCTCCTCTCTGCTTTGGTGGATTACGGGCCAAACTCTTAGAAAAAAACAAAGATAAATACTTAATTATACACTATTAAAATTGATTTGCGGAAAGTAAAGTATTTTATTGATCGTTATTTTCAACGAACAGTTGACACTATCTACTTTTTAATTGAACCGCGTACACACTATAAAGTTACAAGTAGGTATCAAAACTAATCATCAGTATGCCACTACTGGTTATAATGACCTATGACCTGGTCAGGTAAGGCGACAGGTCAACCTAGGACATTACAAACGTGATTGCAACTTTAAATAGCTTTAGTTCTAACTAGTAATGACTAGACTAGGTAATCGACTTTGGATTCGAAGCAGATTATGATCATTTGACAGGCCCGTTGGTCTAGTGATTGGTAACCCTGACTGCTATGCCGGGAGTCGTGGGTTCGATTCCCACCCAGGACAAATGTTTGTGTGATGGGTATGATCATTTGTTCTGTGTCTGGGTGAAATTTATCTATAATTTATGTATGCATTTTAATCGGATTCTGTATGAGTTTATTGAAGTGTAATAATCTTTAACAGCTTATTGTCCAAATTGACCTAAATAATTAAAAATAAAGGTAAAATATTAACAAAGATGATTAAAATAAAACTAAAGATTACAACGGGCGTCAAAAAATTCAGAAAAATTTGCCGTCGACCCGGGCATGGTCCATGGTCGGACAGCGAGTTGCCCTTTACTCGCTGTAAGCATGCCCGCGCCTACGGTGGCTGGAGATCGTCTTGCGACGTCCGACGCCGTGGGCGTACTCCACTGCGGTTGGGGCGGAGGGAGGACGCTGTTCCCACTCTCTCGCGGCCCGCCACCTCCTTCACGAGCATTACTGCTTCGCAGAAGGTGGCGACCGCTTCCCACTCCGTCTCGCTCCGCAGCATGGCCGAAATCAATGCCGGGCGCGAGAGGTCCGTGCACCGTATGCTCTACTGTGTCCTCACCAACACCCAGGCGGCTATTTGTGTACTTAAAAAATAATTAATACTTTATTCGCTTTAGTCAATCCGCTCATCGTTTATACCAAAATCGTTAAAGGGCCGTCCGAGATAAAAAATGAGAAACGCCCGAAACGTCGGTCGAATCTACGGATTTCGTGCTTAAATAGTAAGTACCCCTGTTGAAGCAACAACGGCACATCTAACAATGTAAATATTTTTTCACACTACTTGCTCGTAAATGTCATATTATACGTCAGGCAAACCTACTGTAAAGAATGACATTATTCCCCCTCGCTCGAGCCGGGAATAATATATGTACTGAATTTCATTATTCCCGTGGGAATAATGTGATTTGAATTTGGAACCTCAAAGAAAACCGTATGAAAACTTTCACCAAGGAGTCGTATCAGTAATGGCGGCCGCTGGCAGCAACAGCTGATCGCTTACAGTGGTGCCAACTTCACGTTCGAAGGTTGTCGTACCACATCAAATTTCAAAAATCGAATTTATTTCCTCGCAGTAGGTGTGAAAAGCAGAGTAGGCTTCTCGGGAGTAAAGCTGCCTTGTCTTGGGCTGACTTGAATCCCTCGCTACACTAAGGATTCTTAACTTAATTCCCTCGTTTCACTCGGGAATTAACACTTGTTCCTCGCTGCGCTACGGAGGTTCACCCCAGAATCCTTAGTGTCGTTTCGGGATTCAATACGCCCGTGACGTAAGGCAATGCTTTACTCCCTTGGTGCGTAATCTACTATTATCAGCTCACCCCTTTCAGTGTACTTTATTATCTGTTATTATGATATTGTTTTTCACGTGTTTTGTAACGTTTTTCAGCACGTGTTTTAAGTACAAATAATAGCTACGTCTTCAGTGATTAGTTATAACTGGTTAAAACGTAGATGTCAATCCATAGGTTACCGATTTTATGTTTCAATCGTCGAAATTAATGTAGTGGAGAAATTGTCAACGTCTTGATAGTCCACTGAGTCCTACTCCCAATCCCTCTTGTCTCCTCTTTGTTTTTCCACTATTCTAGGGCACGATTTTGGTATACCTACTGAATTTTGTTTACATACCAAATATCGGCTTTCTAGCACTTCACGAAGTACCCTAACATTTTAAGATCTCATACAAACTTCCACCCCCAGTTTTAAGGGATGGAGGCTGAAAGTTATAGATTAATGAATTTTTTTGTTGATAATAATAAAGGACTCATTTGATCATTAAACCAAGTTAGAAAATGAAGTGTTTAGGTTATCTAACCCAAGTTTAAGTGGTCTCTCATTCTGTCCCACGGAATCCATCTCGGAAAAAAGGGGTAACTACAGATGACACTTACCTGGAAAAGTGGATCACAGAAAATTAGAGACATTTTTGTTGCAAATAAACATCACAATTATTGTATAAACATTTCGGCCCTGACGAGGTTACCACGTGGGATCGCTCAGACTTCAACTCGCCGTCCGATCATGGCTCATGTCCGGGTTGACGACGCGTCCTGTTCCACGCGCGCCTCAAAGAGCTGTCAGAAATCTTAGAGTCGCGGGACTGTCTCATCAGGTAACCGCGACACTGGAAAGAATAGGGCTTTTGTAGGATCACCGTGGATTTTCAGTCCCTCCCGCCACGCCCTGGGTAGGAGGATTAATTCGATGCTATAACTGTGACAAAAATAAGTTATCTTGCGGTGCAGTTGTCCGAGGTGGAACGCGAGGTTCTCCTACCCTAAAAATATACAACGTGTTTTTTTGATATCCCATAACTCTAGGGTATGGTTGAGGCCATATCAAAGAATCAACTGGCATATGAGTTATGTTCCAAATCTTCGTTATTTTTTTTTTTCATTTTTCATACAAAATAATACGGCAAAGTCACGGTTATTAATGTAAAACACCCTTACGTGAAATATTACGTCGCATTTTCTTAGCTTTAAATATGAATGATTGGTTTGAATAAAAATGAATTACTTGTATTTATCAATGAAACTTAGATACCTAGACACATCGAGGGTCTATTCTACTGCGAAGTTTGGCAACCTCGCAAAAGTAAAGATTCGTCATACTGGTGACATTTTTTGACCTAATTTAACTATGATTGATGATATCTCCGAAACGATGCATTTTTGGACCACCTATTCTAGGAGTTTTAGTATTATTTTTACCTACAGAATATAACCCTAGAGTTATGGGATATCAAAAAAAAACAGGTTGTATAACGTAACTTACTTTTTCACTGACTGTACTATTTTTCATTCACAACAACTTATATCGATATTATCAAACTGTAAATTTCCACGTCCATGATTAATATCCCTGTTTATAAACAAAAGCGCAGTATCTGTTATAATTTCACACTATTATTGAGTGATATTTGTACCTAAGTAAATGAAGTTTTCGAATATTCCACAACCATCACACAACGCCATCTAGTCCCAAGCTAAGCAGAGCTTGTGTTATGGGTACCAGACAACTGATAAGCATACTTATATTTTTCTGAATACATACATATTTTAGATAAATTACACCCAGACAGAGAACAAATGATCATGCTCATCACACAAACATTTGTCCTGGGTGGGAATCGAACCCACGACCCCCGGCATAGCAGTAAGGGTAACCACTAGACCAACAGGCCTGTCAAAAAGTCAAGTGACATTTTTACTAAAAACGTTAAGTTTTGTTTCGAACACGGAATCTATATGCAACCTTTTTCGAGTTATTCCACTCTGATCCCCAAAAACTGATCCCCTAGAAGTAAAAATATATGAAAGGGGATCGGTTTGGGGATCAGAGTGGAATAACTCCCTTTTTCGGACACCGTAGCTTAGGCATGCGGATGGCGAGTTATGGGTTACTTGCCGCTCGGTCATGATGAACCATGCTCGAGTCGACAGCGCGTCGTGTTGCACAAGCGCCTCAAAGAGCTGTCAGCAATCTAACGCACCCCCCTTAGAAGGCCAAAGCCTGACGGGGTCGCGGGACTGTCTTATCAGATAACTGTGACTGAACGTAAAGGGCTATTGAAGGATAACCGTGCATTATTGGCAGTCTGACAATCCCTCCGGGAGCAGTGGTGGCCCAGTGATATCGGTCCCGACTTACGAGTTGTAGGTCGTGGGTTCGAACCCCGCCAAGCGCATTACTTTGTGTTATTTATTTCATCACCACTGCTCTCAAAACGGTGAAGGAAAACATCGTGATGATACCTAGCATATCCTAGAACCAAAAATTCGAAGATGTATGTGACATCTACCAACCCGCACTGGGCCCGCGTGGTGAATTATGGCCCACTCCCTCTTTCAGAGAGGAGGCCTGTGTCCCAGCAGTGGGAACATTATAGGCTGATGATGATGACAATCCCTCCCGGCCCGCCCTAGCCAGGAGGACTCATTCGATGATTTTACCAAATCGAAAAAAGGGCCATCGTGACAAATCTAAGCACATAGTAATGGTAACGTTAAATTTCTAGTAATTCGCCACAAAATGCGAATGCCAACCCCAATAACCACCGGTCAAGCTCCGCAACAGTTACTAGTTGCGGTAGGTCAGGACTCAGAACCGGTTTATAATTACGTAACCGGGGAACCGGTTTTGAACACCGATTCTGAAACAGGTTGTATAGCGGTGTAATGCTTTCGTGGAATACTGTTTATATGGTTAACGTACTAGGTTTGCGATCGTGGATCCGTCTAAGTTTTTCAATCCTAAAATATTAATAACAAATCTTTCTTACTTAATATTCTAAAAGCTTAGGATATACAAGAAAAAAAAATAAACGAAAAAATGCAAAGATTAGGAGATAATAGAGCCGAATCTGAAAATGTTTGCGGTTTTTGGTCAAAAAATTTTTTTTAGTCTGACGTTCCCTACTGCTCTATCCAGGGGAAGGACTCATTTGATGATTTTAACACGTAATAAAAGGGCGCCCCAAGCTGCGTTTGCCCAGTATGTATATTGAAAAAATATGTTAATCTGATATCAAGGTTGAAATTGTTTTATCAATCGGCACAAAGATAATCTAAGCTACGATTCATAATATTTATTATTTCGAGCTACAGAATAAACCGTTTTCACGAAAGTTTTTCCAATGTCATAGGTACAAACTTTCATCCCTTATGATAAAGTCTCACTAACATAATTATCACAAAAACGACCAGTAGATACCTATTCAAAATTATTTACTATTTATAAAGCAAATAGATAGGTAAATCTAAATATTAATAAATATTTTTTGCAAAAATCCTAATACCTACAGTATCTTGGTTTAAATTGCGTATGTATAATTATGTTACCAAGATATTGTGTATTAATTTACCAGGATTTAAATAACCAAAGGCCCTAAAAATCGAATAATGATGAAATAATATCAGGGACACTAATTTAAATTCATCGCCCTTGTAGAAAGTCGAAAAATACCAGTACATCCAATGAATTTCCTAATCCCGACAAGATTATAAATATTGTAAACTCGTAAACGAAAGCATTTTTCTATCTGTTACGCTTTCAAAAAAACAACCAATTCCATAGACGAAAAACATCTTTTTTTTCATACCATTCTCTATGGACATACGCCATTTTGAATCCAAAGACGAAACACGCGAAAAAGTAGTATACCATTTCTTAAACCGGAATAAAAACTTTGTTGAATCAAAAAAGTCTTATCCTTTTGCTACAACTCTACGCGTATAAGCCCTTTTGGTGTTTTAACAAAATCGTGCAAAAGTAGTATACTATATTTTGAGTCCAAATAAAGAAAAGTCGTATGTCAACGTAAAATGGCGGAACTTAAGACCTTTTGTGCTTGAAAATAAACATTTGGTTAATAAATATGCGGAAAACGTTGCTCAAATATAGGTGAACGAGTGAATTTGTACGTTTAATGAATTATTTAAGTTACAATATACATACTGTTGTTATTTAGCAGTAACGTAATACTAGTCACGTTTTGGGATCAGCTGAGACAAAGGCCGTAATTATTTATGAAGTGGGATCGATTAGAATTATGTATTAATAATAATAATAATATTCCACAACTATCACACAACGCCATCTAGTTTCAAGCTAAGCAGAGCTTGTGCTCGGGCACCCCGCAATGCGTCGGTAAGACCCCTCTTTGAGGAGTGGCTCGAGAGACGTCACGGCGTCCTTACGTACCGCATGACGCAGGTCCTCACCGGACACGGAAGTTTCGGGAGGTACCTGTGTCTGATGGGAAAGGAGGAAACGCCTGGGTGTCACCACTGCGAAGATCGCCCGGAGGACACAGTAGAGCATACGGTGCAAGACTGCCCAGCTTGGGCAGAGCACCGACGTGTCCTCACGGCGGCGATAGGCGGAGACCTCTCGCGCCCGGCATTGGTTTCGGCCATGCTGCGGAGCGAGACGGAGTGGGAAGCGGTCGCCACCTTCTGCGAAGCATTAACGCTCGTCAAGGACATGGCGGGCCGCGAGAGAGAGAGGACAGCGTCCTCCCTCCGCCCCAACCGCAGTGGTACACGCCCACGGCGTCGGACGTCGACAGATGATCTCCGGCCACCGTAGGCGCGGGCATGCGGACAGCGAGTAAAGGGCAACTCGCTGTCCGACCATGGACCATGCCCGGGTCGACGGCGCGTCGTGTTCCACGCGCGCCTCCAAGAGCGTCAGCACAATGACGAGAGGGCTAAAGCCTGCCGGGGTCGCGGGTCTTATACCATCACCGTGACCCCGGAACATAAAGGGCTATTGAAGGACACCGTGGATTTTAGTCAGTACAAGTCTGACAGTCCCTCCCGCCCTGCCCGGGGTGGGAGGAATCATTTGATGATTTTACCACGATAAAAAAAAAGTACACAAATAGCCACTGGCGGCGTCTCGTGTCGTGTTTCAAACATTTGATCTTACCGCAAGCCACACCCCGCTCTAACTCACCGCTTGCAATGGTAAGGCATTTTTTTAGCGTAGAAAAATTATCAAATGAGTCCTCCCACCTACTGTCAGACTTGTACTGCCTAAAATCCACGGTGGCCTTCAATTACCCTAAAAAAAACCAGTTACCTTTTTCGATTTTGATACTAGGAATACTAGCAATTTGGCTAAGATCAATGTGCTCCGTGAAAACCTCTATCCAATTATGTGTATCGTGGATAACTAAACTGCTAACTCAGAAAATATCTATGATGGTAACTAGTTGAACTTTTAGGCAAATATTGGTCCAAAATGCAAAAATATAATGGTTTCAAATCAAAAATCATTCTTAATTAGTAATATTCAATTTAAAAATTCCTGCCTAAATTATTGCAGTAACTTTTGCGCTGTAAAATTAAAACGCGTCTACGAGGATCTCTTGTAACAAATCTCATGCAATGAGGGATTTTCATTTTCTTTTTTACCTAGTCGATGGATAGATGGCGCTGAACTTGGTATGTTACTGCAATGAACGGAACGTCGTCATTTTTTGACTTTTTTCACTTGATTGTAATTTTGAGATCTTAAAAATATCTAAAAACGTAACGTACATGTCATGTCATTGTCAGTCACATCACATCACACCATTGGCATTTGGAAATATGTAACAACAAGGAAAAAGAAAAAAAATATATTCATTGACCAGTCTTTTTAATTTATGAGTTTTCCACGCTATTTAAGGAAATGTCCCAAGAGAAAAAGAAGAGAAGTCAGTTCCTCGTGGATTTGTGCAAAAATGAAGGCATAAATCTAGTAACGTAGTCAGTTCAACGCCATCTACAGAGTTCTTGGAAACCATTTTTTTTTATTCTCTAAAAAGAAAACTTCTCATTCCAGCAATTTATACGACCTTAGTATGTCACCCGAAAAGATTTTTTTAAATGTAGCGATAAAGTGATTACAGATCTTACGTAGGTACGTAGACCTTAAAAACACAGAGACGTAATGTTTTGTTTTAAAGTGACGATAATTGTTTTTACCCCAAGCTAGTGACGTACTAATATTATTATCTATAACATAAATTTTAATTTTCATAACGCATCCGTCAATCCGCATTCATTGAACGCGCTAATCTCAGGAACTATGAGTTCAAATTTGTTTTTTTTTTTGTGTTTGATAGTTCATTTATTGAGGAACGCTTTAGGCTATTTAACATAACGCTATTAATATGCAGCTGGATGACATCCCGGGGAACAGCTAGTGTAAGCACCTTCGTAGACTTCGTACACAACACGACGCAAGTCTCCGATACCTTACGACTTTCGTATCCAGGTGACTATCGCAATACAAATCCATAGAGGTTCGTACACAGGCACGCGTCAATGGATACCTAAGGTACGATTCAGACCAAACGTCGCTACGTGTCGCGGGATGCCGACGGAGATAACTTTGCCATGCAAATATGAACTGTATTTTCTGTTGATACATTTTAATGTTCTTTATTTTTTTTTTGGTTGATTTGAAACGTACCAAAGTCGTAAGTTATCGGAGACTTGCGTCGCCTTGTGTACGAAGGAAGTTACGATAAAGATGTTTTGCAAACTCGAGGGTACCGATCAATATTTATCAGTACCTTCGCGAAATTACGCATGTCACTAGATAATACATCTAATATATTATTTGATAATATAAAATACTTGCTTGATAAGTTATTTAAAGTTAAAAACAAATACATTAAATAACGTCATGCGATCCATTGTAAGAATTCAGTGATAGATAACGTTCGGAAACTGTTTTTTTCTTTTCAGGGACTTTCAGAACAAACGTCTTATCTACGTGTCCCTTGCTCATGACGCGATACGACTACAATTGAAAATCATCCTTATTACCACTACGACATACGACATAAAACACGTCGTTATCTATTGAAGAAGATTAAACAAAACACGCTCGCCACAACGACGTAAGTCAATCGAATTGCCTCATTATTTCGTAGTCGTACGGTCGATTTTAATTTTTAGTTACGACGTTATACGTCTTAGGCTGCTTTTCCACCAGAAAAAGCTATGCTACGTTGTTATGGATGCGTTCGATATCAACCAATCATATTCAGTGGTGCACACACGCAGAGAAATGTCTGGCTACCTATACGAGGACTTCTGGTTGCAATCGGACAGCGAGTTGACCTTTACTCGCCGCCCGCATGCCCGCGCCTCCGGTGGTCGGAGATCACCTCGCGACGTCAGACGCCGTGGGCGTTCACCACTGCGGCTGGGTTGGAGGGAGGACGCTATCCTCTCCCTCTCGCGAGCAAGACTCACTAGTTGAGTTTACAATTCATTAGTAACAAATACTAAGTTGTAGAGATAACAAGGACTTAGTTAGTTAGTTATTACTAGAAATGTTGTAAACTCTACTAGTGAGTCTTGCTGTCACGGTTGCAACCAGAAGTTCTCGTTTACATTTCTCTGCGTGTAGATACGTGCTATGGATGCGTGCTATGGATGCGTGCTATGAATGCGTGCTATGGATGCCTGCTATATGGGTCGTCTTCTCTACTATCGATACACTGGATATCTCGAGCTGCGCATCTTCCTCGCGCATCTACTTTCCAGTGGCGTATCTTCATAGCACATCTTACTCGCACCGTTATACAGCTTAGCATCAGTGGAAACGGTCACAATAATGTCGTGGCTCATCTTTTAAATTCCTGCAGCATTATGTGTCATCCACATTCATACATCTAGTCGTACACATACACCGCCACTCACTTACCTACAAATCCTTTTAAAACTACAAGTGAATGTTTTGTAAACATTTCAGTTCATTCAATTGTTCCGAATGGAAAGTAGGTATAGCGTACCATCACTGGGAAAATAATCAACATCCCAGATATTATTATTAGCCTGAACTGTCCCACTGCTGGTCAAAGGCCTCCCTCCATTCCTTCCAATGTTCACGACTTTGCGCCACCTCTTTCCAATTCTCAAGGAAGACATCCAGCTCGTCCCGCCATCTCCTTCGAGGTGTACCGCGGCCCCGAGTCGCTGTTTCAGGGCACCAATCCTGAGTTTTGCGTGCCCACATCTCGTTACGCATGCGGCAGACATGTCCTGCCCAGTCCCATTTAAGTTGGGCAGCCTTTTGAGCCACGTCAATGATTTGTGTTATGGAGCGCAGTGTAGTGTTTCGAACGTGATCTGTTAATTTAACACCTAAGATACTGCGCTCCATTCCACGTTGGCAAACCTTGAGTTTGGACATCCCAGATAAAGATTCTAACTGTAACATGCTTGCAAGACACTGGACTGTCTTAAAAGGACACCCTGGGGCAAAAAGGGCAACCGAATGAACAGGGTCGGTGGAAGGAAGAAACGAACGTGAGTGACAGCACAGCATCACGAGTGGTCGACGTCCAGCGGGGCTTTTGCGTATCTCGGTGTCTGTGTGGTGACCCAGAAATCTATACTAATATTATAAAGCTGAAGAGTTTGTTTGTTTGTTTGTTTGTTTGTTTGTTTGTTTGTTTGAACGCGCTAATCTCAGGATCTACTGGTTGGAATTGAAAAATTCTTTTTGTGTTGGATAGTCCATTTATCGAGGAAGGCTATAGGCTATATAACATCACGCTATCACCTATAGGAGCGGAGCAGTAATGAGAAATGTTTCAAAATCGGGAAAATGTATTCCTTTTTTAGAGCTTCCGTTGCGTGCGCTGCGTAAATGGTTAGAGTTTCGCAAAAATTATGTACTACGGAATTATTCCTCATAAAATTTACTAAAATAAAGTCCACGAGGGCATATATCTATCTTTAAAGGTTAAGTCACTATAACCTTTTTTATGGAAACCAAATTTGTTTTTAAGTAATGCATTATTTCCGAAGGTGTTTTCATTAACATGATATTAATCCTTATCCGTATAAATACGTTAATCATCACAAGCATTTCATTTTGAACGAAATTGCCCTTTACATCATTTGATTTCAATGAATATCTTAGGAGATATCACAGTTTCAAAATAATACCGCGACAAAATAATGACGGGCTGGGTAATATGTCACAATTGCGTCTATAAAATCCCTCTTTAGGCCGGTCAATATCGACATCCAACATTGCAAACGCGCAATGTAACTACCATTTTGTTATAATTTGCAACCCTGAAAACCCCGTGCTGTCAATTCAGTAGTTTTTGCGTGTGTATCTCATGAACCGTGATAGCTATAGATTTGAAATTTTCACAGGTGATGTAGGTACTTCTGTTGCTGCTATAACAAAACATACTGAAAGCCAGAATACAATAAATATTACGGGGGGCTCTCATTGGTCGCGGGACTTATTTCATTACCGTGACCCCGGAACATAAAGGGCTATTGAAGGACACCATGGATTTTAGTCAGTACAAGTCTGACAGTCCCTCCCAGCCCGGGGTGGGAGGACTCATGTCATGATTTTACCACGTAAAAAAAAGGGGCCCCCCTTTTTTTTACGTCCCTTACAAAAAACGTGATTTTGTTGCTGGTTTTTGTAGATGTTATGAAGTAATGTAATGTTTTGGAGGCTGTTTCTCACGAAACGTGATAGTTAGATAGTTTAAATTTTCACAGATGATGTGTGTCTATTGCCGCTATAACAACAACCTATAAAAGAATCGTAGTTACATGCGCGTTTGCAATGTTTGGTTTTTATGTGGATATTGACCGGCCTACTTTGAGGATCGTTTGGAAAGGCTACGGGCTGCGTCCTCACCTTCAGTCTGACGCAGTCCTACCGGTTTTCGTTTCGGGAGGTACCTCAAGATTCAGTGGCATGTAAGGGGAATGAATGAAGACATCGTCTACCTCTCGCCCCAGCCACAACTGAAGATGCCCACGACGTCGGAAATGGAGACGGGACCATAGGACCAAACGCCTAACATGACGCGGGTGAAACCGCGGGCAGAAGCTAGTATTAAATATAGGTGGTGATCATCAAATAGCTGTCAAAAGGCTAAGGCTAAGGCTATCATATTGGCTTTTGTATTTTTTTTTTTTTAACTGGTAAAAACATCAAATGAGTCCTCCCACACCGGGCAGGGCGAGAGGGACTGTCAGACTTGTACTGACTAAAATGCACGGTATCCTTCAGTTGCCCTTTATTTTCCGGGATCACGGTAATGAAATAAGTCCAGCAACCCCGGCAAGCTTTGGCCCTCTGTGAGGAGGCCCTGGCATCATGCTGACGCTCTTTGAGGCGCGCGTGGAACACGATGCGCCGTCGACCCGGGGGCTTTTGCATTTGCAATGAAACTGATAAATGTAAATCATGTAAATGTTTCTTAAAATCAACTATTCTAACGCTCTTGAGGCACTCCACTCTTCAACTTAGCCTCAAGACGACACAAGTGACTATCAAGTTTACCAATAGCCCTGCTGGGAGTCGGACACGTGGCGAATAATGGGTAACTCACCGTCCGATCAAGAAGGGTCAGGTCTGAGTCGATGGCGGACGGCATCATGCTCCATCCATGCCTCAAGGAGCTGTCAGCAAATTAATTAACGCAAGGGCAACGTAGGAACAGGATTTTTCATGAGAGAAGACAGACCCTGCAAACACAGCACGCAAAAATAAATTAAAAAATTATAAAACCCTCGACACAAAAACAAAGTAAAAAATAATTAAATAAATACGTCGCGTTGGGGGACTGCTCCAAATTATTTATTATCTACTGTTTTTGCGGTCCCCCAACGCGACGTATTTTTTTTTACTTTTTAAAGGTAACTTGGTTTTTGTGTCGGGGGTTTTATAATTTTTTAATTTATTTTATACTTTTTATAGGTCCATACTTTATAATTTTATATTGCTAAGAGTACTCGCGATTAAGTCATCAATATTCCCTTTCAGTGCGCTTTCATTTGATACCCAACTCGAGTATATTTGCAGACCTTCGGTTATCTTTCCCCACTTTCACCCCCATAACTTCTAAACGGCTCAACCGATTTTCATCAAGCATGTCTAAGAACACTCGCAAGTCACCTTTCATATAAAAAAAAAACTAAATTGAAATCGTTTCATCCGTTCGGGCTCTATGATGCCACAGACAGACAGACACACAGACAGACAGACACGTCAAACTTATAACACCCCTCTTTTTCCATCGGGGGTTAATAATTAAAGAAGACAAAAATGTTTATCGGGAACAGGGACCATTCCGTCGGTGATTTGGGCTCTAGAGAAAGGAACCTCTTCACAAAGCCTCAACCTTACAAAATAATTAGACTGATTTATAATTGTATTATTATTAAATTATAAACCTGTTTTTCAATATCTTTGAAAGGGCAAGGAACCATTACATTGTTGATAATCGGACAACTAGTGTTGTTACTAATGAAGAAGCAACCTGCGAGAAATTATTGTCCTTCGGCTTTTGGAATTTTTCGGCCTCCCAAATCTATCATCGCCTTACCATTTCTCAACTATGTTGAGGTCGGCTTCCATTCTGTCTGGACTTACCGGAATACTATAATTTGTAATAATAATATTCCACAACTATCACACAACGCCATCTAGCCCCAAGCTAAGCAGAGCTTGTGTTATGGGTACCAGACAACTGATAAAAATACTTATATATTTTTAAATTCATACTATATTTATTCATTCAAATGATCATGCTCATCACATAAACGTTTGTCTTGGGTGGGAATCGAACCCACGACCCCCGGCATAGCAGTCAGGGTCACTAACTCAGGGTGATGGAAGTTCAAATGCAAACAGTCGTAGTTCTAACAACGACGATATATTACTAGACTCCGCATGCACTTCTTCTAAGGAACAAAAACTTTTCTGTCAACTCGCTGAGGTACTACGTAAGCGTGAGGGGGACGGGGTACTGCGTTGTGATTGGCTAACTCAAGGTCTGTTCTGTCTCAAGGTGTGTAATACGGCTCACAGGAGTGGTCGAAATAAGACGGATATAAGTAACACTTTTTGCCTAATGTGTTGACAGACATCGGTCGGCTGTTATTAGGAGTCTAGTAATTATCATCGTTGAGTTTTAATTTCAAGGTTGGAGTTTCTTGCCCGTTCTTCTCCATAGAGATCTACTCCTTGGAATGGGCATCTACGGTACTTTCACAGTTATTATGTCTTGTGACTGTGACTGTAACACCATAACTATTTTTGAACTGTACCCTTAGCACGAGTTTTCAGTATTTGAGGCGTAAAGTATATTGGAACTTTGACAATTTCAAATTGACTATTTTCAAGGAAAAAATTAGTTCCTTCTTCGCACACCAGAGGCGTTGTTCCATTTTTTCATGCAAGAAACGCTGTAATTACTGGAAAGACGCTGTAAAGTAAAAGAGCGAAAAGTCGTGCTAAGGGTACTGTATTTTTTTTAGGGTGCTAAGACAGGAAACCTCCACGTGCGCCCGTGGACTGGAGTTCTCTTTCGGATACGTCCGGGGGGCACCCTGGGATGCGAGCACCTCTGCCTAAGAGGTCTCTTTGCCCGTATGCGAATAGCCTGTCGTGTGGACGCTGAACGCGTGTCCCTCTGATCAGCAGAGGGCACAGCGTCGAAGCGGAGCGGACGGTGAGTAATGGGTAGCTCGCCGTCCGACCGAGGACCAAGTCCGGGTCGTTGGCGCGTCGTGTTTCGCGCCAAAGGCCTGCTGGGGTCGCGGGTTTTTTTTTTAACCCAGGATACCGCGGCCCCGGAACGTAAAGGGCATCCGAAGGAACACGGGTGGATTTTAGTCAGTAAGAGTCTGACAGTGCCTGCCGCCCCACCCACGGCGGGAGGACTCATTTGATGATTTTACCACCTAAAAAAAATGTTACTGTTTTTATTTTAGTCTTTTGACAATTCAAGTGCCTGTAACTTGCCTACTTGAAATAAACGCTTTGATTTGGTTGAACAAGTACTGTTTTATTTGTATAGTAATTATTATAGTTATTTCATCATTATTTTTATTAAAAGATCTAGTTCTAAACACTACACTGCGCTCTATAACACAAATCAATTGACGTGGCTCAAAAGGCTGCCCAACTTAAGTGGGACTGGGCAGGACATGTCTGCCGCATGCCGAACGAGATGTGGGCACGCAAAGCTTATGATTGGTGCCCTGAAACAGCGACGCGGGGCCGCGGTAGACCTCGAAGGAGATGGCGGGACGAGCTGGATGTCTTCCTTGAGAATTGGAAAGAGGTGGCTCAAAGTCGTGAACATTGGAAGGAATGGAGGGAGGCCTTTGACCAACAGTGGGACAGTTTAGGCTGATAATAATAAGATTTTTTTTTGTTAAAAACCAAGTGCCTTATTATGTCCATAAGTTGTCGACTTTGTGGTCTAGTTTCTTAGAAAACTTAGATAATTTAATAGCACTTATTATTATGCAACATTTGTGTCGACACCCTTGCGCCATCCCATCTTCCTAGTTTAGCGTGTTTTGCTGGCGCTGCTGCTGCATGTGCTGAAAACTCCAAGCGGCGCAAATACATTGGCTTAGCTAGTAGCTATGTATTTGAGCCGATTGGGGTTGAAACTCTGGGGCCATGGGGTCCGAGTGCCCACAAAACTGTTTTAAAGATATCGCCAGGCGTTTACTCGACTGTTCAGGTGACCAGAGGGCTGGCCTATTCCTTGGCCAACGAATCAGCATTGCCATACAACGTGGCAATGCTACCAGCGTTCTGGGCACTGTTCCCGTTGACAGCGATGTGGACGTATTCTTTGACGCCCTATGAATGTTTTCTCTTTTATTTATTTATTAATTTTTTTTTCCTGTATATATTACTAGTAGGTTTTTATTTATAGTTTGTAAATTATACTCAGTAAATAAATCAGATGTAAAGTACAATATGTAATGTATGTAAGATATCCCCGTATAGTTACCTACATAGTAGCAGTTTTTTTTATTCAATCGTAAAATTCCTCAAATATTTATTACTTCTAGAAATACTGTTGTGAGAAAACGAAGTTTATTTTTAAATCATATCTTAGATCTTCCCTCTAAATTAGTTTCTCTCTTAAATATAATAATTCGAATAATTTCAAAAACAAAAATAAAAGCACCATAATAATTTTCTTCGTCCGAAAAACAATGGCAATTATAAAATTCGGCCTGTAGCACGCACATCTCTATCCAAGTATGCCAATAATCGGCGAGAGGCGTCATATTATTCTTGTAAAGGCTGGTTATCACGAGGTTGGAAACAAGAAATATAACTTGCAAGGATTTGAAGCAAGAATAACAATTTTTAAAGCGCACAGTTTTTTTTTAAATAATAACCACTAATAAATAATTCTTTATTATTTATTAGAGGTAATATATAATAATAATAATCCACAACTATCACACAACGCCATCTAGTCTCAAGCTAAGCAGAGCTTGTGTTATGGGTACTAAACAACTGATAAACATACTTATATATTTCTGAATACATACATATTATAGATAAATTACTATTAACAAAGGGAAGAAAGAAAATTGGAGAGTAAAACAATTGCCAACGGAAAAATGCCCAGAACACAGCAGCATTTTTTGGTTGATTTTATTTTGCAGAAAAACTATATTCTTAAGTTGTGTGAAAAACTGTGTCTTTTTATTAATAAATGGACTGGGTAAATATATGTATAAAATGTGAGGGACATTTGATTGAAAAAAATAATTTTAAAAGATTATATCTTAAAAATACCTTTTTTATCAATAATTATTAAATGAAAACAAATTACTACATAAAATACGTCTTAATATATTGCGCGTTAAATACCTGATAAGATGTTATCAATCATCGCGATAGTTCGTGGGAGGCCAAACGTTTTGATAAGGTTCGCGTATTCTTATTATTATAGATAACAGTTATCGTTGCTAAGGAGGTTTTCGTGCAAATATTTTTGTACTGTGAAAAGCGAGATTCCTATCATCAGTCATAAATGTACACCACAAAAGAATGGAACGGACTTCCTGCCTCTATTTTCAGAATCACATACAATCCGAATCTCTTCTACGTTAGAGTGAACAGGCTTCTTCTGGGTAAGATCGCTTTATCGGAGACTTTGTCTCTGTAACCCTGGACCTGGACTAGAGTCAAAAGCAAGCGACTACTACTACCAACTAGGGAAGAAGAAAACATGAGGTATTCCACTTAGGGCACCCGCTGACAATGGCACCTGAGCTACTGGTACCTTATAGAATAGAATATAATACACTTTAATATGCACACCATACAAATTACTGGTACAGAGTATGACATGGGTGTGTATGGGTGACACAATGGGCGGTCTTATCGCTAAGAACTACCCCACACTAAGAATTTCTCCTGTATCGTGGGTGCGTTTACAAACATAGAAACTCAAATACACCCAGACGCGGAACAAATAATTGTACGTCATACAAATATTTTGTTGTGTCCGAGGATCAAGCCAACGTCACGCTGCGGAGCAGTTAATCGCTGAGCCACTGCGTCAACAGCGCTGTCTTATTGAATTGGGATAAGGGCAGCTGAAAAATCATGATGAGTTACTTCGTATGCTGAATTCATTTGAATTTTTTATAATGTGAAGCTTTTTTACTTTGGAATATTCTAATCTATTCTGGACTTGTTCGACCTGTACATTTCAACTTATTAATTAAATTAAATATGAATAATTTGATCATAACTCATTCAATCATGATTAAATTCATTACTGTTGAAGACGTACGAATAACAAAGACTAAAAAAAAATTCGCTATCATTAATTATTTAAGTTCACCTGCACTTATATTATTATGATTTTCACGAAACCCGTCGTAATTTGGCAGAGTTCTGGCCAAAATTTGACGAAAAATAATATTAGTCACCAGAAATGATTAAAACGAATTAGGTAATTGTCATAATAGCTTAATTACTTTATTACTATAATAAAAATATTTTTTTCTTATTGCAACGCAATTTTTCTGATCAAAATCTTTCGTTATCATCGTCATCATTATCAGCCTATAATTGTTCCCACTGTTTGTTTGTTACAGATAATTGGCCATTGGTCCACCATGCGGGCCTAGTGCGGGTTGGTCAATGTCACATGTTTTCAAATTTTTGGTCCTAGGACTTGCCGGTTTCCTCACGATGTCACATATTACATATAACTCACTCCATACAAAATGTTCAATACCTACCGCTATAATAGCCTACACTTTCAAGACGATAGACGCTGCGAACGAAAATGTGCCTAACTATACAAACGTAAAGTAAGTTTCGCTTTGAAGATGCACGCCGCCGCGTGTTGATGTGAATTGCGAGGGCTGCCTCTGTCGACAATGTTTTTTTTGACACAGTGCACTTTCGTATGAATTTGTTTCTTTATCAACACTTAATAATTCAGAGCATTTCTCTTTTTTTTTCTTTTTGATATTTTAAACATACGATCGTCCGGAAAAGCGAGAGTTATCGAGAGTCGGCTGTACCTATTATTTTGAGGTCATCTGCTCAATCGGAAGCCAGGAAGTGGGTCAAATTTAATTATCAAGATTGTATCACAGCCCGTCAACGGAACAAATGAAACTAAAAATATACACTTGTAAAAAGAAAGAATATGTTGTCTTTTTAAAACATTGTCCTACACCAGTTTCTCCTCTGTCGTTAGTACATTTTTAATAACAAAAAAAGGAAGGGAAAGGAAAACCGTAAAATGTAGTCTTTATCTCTTCAACCATATCTTAACTTAGTATTTCAAAACTAACATCAATTCGACCGAAATATATGTGTACGTGCGCGCCGCGCGGCTGTTGACAACCCGCCGCGCTATGGGTAGCCGGTCGCCCGGCGCCCGGTAGGTGCTTAGCGCGTGTAAATACATGGAGTGCAATATCTGGTAATCTGTGACGATGTTTTACATCTGCTGATTGCAAAACATCATGATGCAAGCTGATTTACATCTGTGACGTCTCACAGGGCTCAGTTGAAAACCAGCGTCAGGCTCCCTGTGGCCTGGCTTTATGCTGAACTGAGCCTATTTGGCACAGCCGTGAGGCACACTGTACCTACATTCATTGTATTCTCGTAATTTTTAATTGTATTTGTGTGCTTAAGACTTGCTAAATAAACTTATTTTCTTTCTAACTTTCTTTTTCCTTCATCATTTTGAGAGCACCAAATGTGTAACAAGTTATATCAAAATTAATTTAGTACGTTTCGTGTGAAAGAGTAATAAACATCAATCTATCCTTCTTCACAAGTTTTCGCATGTACAATATTAATAAGATTAGATTGGATAGATTAGATTATACTTTTTTCGCACGTGATAAGTAGATGCTATGCCTAGTTTTAATGGGTGATCATTTTTGAGCTTATCTTAAAAGCTTAAGGATTAAAATATGTACATTAACGCGAACGGACTAGCATTTTCTTGTATATTTCTTTCTATCACATTATATCTCCTCGCCACGGGCTACCGAAGAATTCGCTGCGAACAGCTAATCGCCGAACGTGTAGTATTTACATTTATTTAAGTCTCAAGCCGATACGCCGTTCCCATAAAGCGAATTTTTCGCTACAGTGAATGGAAGTCAGAATCTATCCATACTTAAAACAATTGCTAATGATTACGACCGTTTTTAAAACGTCATGTATTTTAGCGAAGCTGAATAAGTTTTAATTTGATTTCATTTGTCTACCTGTGAACTCGGAAAGAGGAACGGGTAGGCGATAGGGTTAAGGACCTAACGAATTCGCGAGTTGTTTTGCTAACCGTCTACCATACAAACTATTTATCTAGGAAAACTTTCACCAGGGCCTAAGTCATCATCATCATCATCTTCCTGCCCTTATCCCATTTTACTTGTGGTCGTCGCAACACGTTTTTTTCTTCCATTCACCCCTATCAAACGTCACCGAATCTTTTACTCCTTTTTCATTCATATCATCCCTTACACAATCCATCCATCTTTTCTTTGGCCTTCCTCTTCCTCTCCATCCATCAACAGGGCCTAAGTAACTTAAGAAAAAAAATACTTGCGAAATATATTCCAGTCTTGCAAACCGTATCGTGGTAGGACGCCTTTAAAAAACACTTTCGCGCGCTTATAACATACGTGCAAGAAAAACGCGGTACATACCAAGTTAGTTCGCGCAAACGTACGGACGTTCGTTCGATATTTAAAAAACTGTTTACTTTTCTTAGTTTAACTTGACTTTCTTAAGAAACTTCGAGATTCTTGTGAGTATAGTGTTGTGTTTATCTTTTTTTTATGTGTTTGTAATTAAAAGATTAGAAATTATTGGAGGAAAGTGATCGGTTTGGTAGAGGAACAATAAAATAGTTCGGTTCAAGTCTTTGGCAGTACTGTGTTTTAGCTGTCAGTAGTAACTTTTGAATTTGGAAGCTGTAGAAAAATTGTGACGTTCTTCTTTTTTTTTTGGAGTTGTCGTGGAGATTGTGAAAAAAGGTTTGTTTAAAAAATAAAAAAAGGACTTTTGTCTATGGCATGAAAATTAGCAGACTATTTAGCGTTTTGATAAATATTCGGAAATATCTACAAAAACTGGCAAATTAAAAACACTTTTTTTGCATTTTCAACCCTCGGCTAAGCACCAATAATTGAAATTCAACCATTGCAGACGTATTTAGGCATTTATTTTGGTAAAGATTACAGTTAAAACCGGCACAGTTAGCCTATCATGTAGTGGGCCATAATCCACCAAGCGGACCCAGTGCGGGTTGGTAGATGTCACATGTCTTCATATCTAAAAAAAGGCCGATAATCAATATGCCTAAATATGTGCATAAATATAGTAGCTGTGTCCACGGATTTTCCTCTACTGCTCAGCTCCTGTTGGTCATAGCGTGATGTTTTATAGTCTATAGCCTTCCTCGATAAATGGACTATCCAATACAAAAAGAATTGTTCAATTCGAACCAGTAGTTCCTGAGATAAGCGCGTTCAACCAAACAGACTCTTCAGCTTTATAATCAGCTATCATGCAACTGTCTTGCAACTATAAAAAAAGTTACCCCATCAGACTTGTAACAACAAACAGGACTGCAGAACTGGAATGACAGGGTTCAATACTCAGTTGACGCAAAAAGTTTAAAAGGGAATGACTGTTACAAAATCGGTGTAGGTATGTTAAACAAAACGTATTCGTTTAGTAAGTATTTTATTTTGAACTTCAAAATTTATGAGTAGTATAATGTGGTTGTGGGGGGATACCGCGGCCCAGGAACGCAATTAGTAATAGGGAACGCCTTTAAAGTCCACTGCTGGACATAGGCCTCCTCTAAAGAGCGCCACAACGCATGATATCCCGGTTTTTTCATCCAGCCGCTTCCAATTACTGGACTGGCCTGTTGGTCTAGTGCCCTGACTGCTATGCCGGGGGTCGTGGGTTCGATTCTCACCCAGGACAAATATTTGTGTGATGAGCACGATCATTTGTTCTGTGTCTGGGTGTAATTTATCTATAATATATGTACGTATTTAGAAATAAATAAGTATGTGTATCAGTTGTCTAGTACCCATAACACAAGCTCTGCTTAGCTTGGGACTAGATGGAGTTGAGTGATAGTAGTTGTAATATATTTTTACTAGCACTCCGTCCGCGACTTCGTTCGCGTGATTTTCGAACTTTGCTTTTGCAAGTGAATTTTTACTCCCAGCCACCCTCTTTATACTCTTGATTAAAAGAAATTTTTTAACATTCAAAACTTGAAATTCCTAGAACCTGTAGTAACGAAGTTTCATACAAACTATCAACCCCAAAAACAACCCCTTAGGGGCCGAATTTCGTAAAATCCGTTCTTAGTGCTCACCTACGTGGTATAAGGAAGGCTTATACCAAATTTCAAGTTTCTAGGCCCAGCGGTTAGGGCTGTGCGTTGTCAGATCAGTCAGTCAGTTTTGAATTTTATTTATATAGATAGAAAAGATAGATTAATATATTATTTTAAGTGGAAACAGGCAAAATATCAATGAAATCAAGAATTTAGTACCAGTTAGGTACCTTTGCTCAAAAATAATCATTTGTTGACGTTCAGCATCGCGTATACAAGCTATCAGACTCGAAACAAAGTTCTTTTGTTCACGCGATTTATCGGATAAAATCGAGAAACATGACATTATTAAGCCCCGGTCACATTGACGCGCAATCCGCGCGGATCGCGGGACGTAAGTCGTCCGCATCTAAATAATAATCTTGCGTCAAATGTCGCGTGTCTATAGATCTAAATCCAGCGCTAAATGGTTTTTACTGTGTTCCATAGGTGCGCTGGAATTTAAATAGATAACTTAAAATGTCACTTACGGGATATCTTCCGTGATTATTGATTTGTTTGAGTTCCCGATATTTCGACGCTGTTGCAAGCGTCATGATCG
This sequence comes from Agrotis ipsilon, assembly GCA_028554685.1. NCBI lineage: Eukaryota > Metazoa > Arthropoda > Insecta > Lepidoptera > Noctuidae > Agrotis > Agrotis ipsilon. Next base: position 8,357,018 of record CM052982.1, read on the forward strand.
CGGGTTGACTGACACTACATTCCTAATGAGCCTGCTCCATCTTAGCTTATTTATTGCCTTAATTAAGAAAGACACTTCATATAAAGTGAAACAATCGCTGAATATCATAACAATGTTATCCGCAAAACATCTAATAATATTTGTCACGCACAGAGTCGATGATTTTCATACTGCTTTACGCGCGGGACAGCGGGATTTGCTTCAGTCAAACCAAAGCTTTACTTCATCAATGCAATGCAAGAATCTACACAAAAGTACAACAGTGTCAACACGCGTAGCATGGCGATTATATCTCTATTCTACCAAGAAAAGACAATGTTATTTCATCGTTATTTCTATATAAATCGAATGTTTTTTTGCACAAATTTGACACCATTCTTACACCATTGAAGAAAATATCGTTTAATTTCTATATTTTGTACATTACCATTATCATCATCTCAGCCATAGGACGTCCACTGCTGAAAATAGGCCTCCCCTTTTGATCTCCACATGTACCGGTTGGAAGCGACCTGCATTCAGCGTCGTCCGGCGACCTTCATAAGGTCGTCTGTCCACCTTGTTGGTGGACGTCCTTACGCTGCGCTTGTTAGTCCGTGGTCTTCACTAGCACTTTTCGACCCCATCCGTCATCTGCTCTGCGAGCAATATGGCCTGCCCATTGCCACTTCAGCTTGCTAATACGGTGGGCTATATCGGTGACTTTAGTTCGTCTACGGATCTTCTCATTTCGGATTCAATCACGCAGAGAAACACCGAACATAGCCCTCTCCATAGCTTAAAACGCAAAAAATATTTCTACGTTCTGTCATTTTGTCTTTTCTTCCGTCGACAACACTCCTTTCTACGGCGCCATGCTTCGCCTGCAGATGCGTTCTGTTGTTGATGCGTGACTGCATAGCAGATAATAGTCTTAATGGTGATAGTGATGTGTCGTATGTTGTTGTTTAGACAATCCGTTTGACGTAATTCTTTTGTTAATATTTATATTATTAAATCACGCAATGTTCCCTTTTTTTTTTTATCGTGGTAAAATCATCAAATGAGACCTCCAACCCCGGGCAGGGCGGGAGGTACTGTCAGACTTGTACTGACTAAAATCCACGGTGTCCTTCAGTAGCCCTTTATGTTCCGGGGTCACGGTAATAGAAATAAGTCCCGCGACCACGCAATGTTCCCTTAAACGGGGTTTACATGTTTAGTCAGTCTATGGACACTAATAAATTGCCACATCGTTCTCACATAATGTACCTACCATCTGATGATGAATGATGTAACCAAAGATCTGTAATAATTTTGGCGATTGAAAAAGAGTGTCCATGGAGTTTCTTGCTCATTCTTCTCCATAGATCTACGATTTGGAATGAGCACCTACGGTACTTTCACAGTTTTTATGTCTGTGTCTGGGACTGTAGCACCATAACTATTTTTAGCACTAGTTTTATTTTTTGTCTTGACATTTCAAAAGTGCCTATATTTGGCTTAGTTGAAATAAACGATTTTGATTTTGATTTGATTTGAGTCAGGTCGAAGGCGGGTTGAGTAATGAAGGGACCTCTTAGAGGGCCAAAGTCTGTCCAGGTCGCGGGTCTAACTAGCAACTGTAGCCCCGTAACGTAAAGGGCTATTGAAGGACTCGGTGGATTTTAGTCAGTACAAGCAATGATATAATAAGTAAAAAGGTGTAGATACGTTAAACGCGCTCAGAAAGTGACGCGCTCAAATGTGGTCAATTGACAAACCTTGACTATATTTATTTTGTTTCTTTTTCACTTGCAATGCCATCCTACTTTAGCGACTAATCGTGATGTAGTGTGCTATTGCAATATTTAGTTAATCATGTGTGCGTTAGTGTTCAGTTTTTGAAGATAGAATGTCGTGTAGGTAACGTATCTATTAATTTATAATATCATTGAGTACAAGTCTGAAAATATCGAGGAGGAATTATTTAAAAACCATTCCGTCTGGATTGAAAAAGAGTGTCCATGGAGTTTCTTGCTCACTCTTCTCCATAGAGATCTACGCTTTGGAATGAGCACCTACGGTACTTTCACAGTTTTTATGTCTTGTGACTGGGACTGTAGCACCATAACTATTTTTGTAAGTACTAGTTTTATTTTGTCTTTTGACAATTCAAAAGTGCCAGTTATGGCCTAGTTGAAATAAACGTTTTGATTTGATTTGATTTGTCTAATTACTATAAAAACCAGAAAATCTAAGAGTACAAATAAGGTGAAAAAAACAAACACCATTTTAGGTAAAACTATGATTTCCGTTGAGTATCATGTTTGATTCAGGAAGTATTTATATAGATGGAGAGTCAACATAATGACCTTATGTGCTTACGCAAACCGGAGACGGGAGATCTACATGCCTTTACATAGGACATCGTTCAAATGCTTAGTAACAGTAGTTAGAAATAGTTTTGAAAATGTTGAAGGAAAATCTCTTGAGGAAACCATCACACACATCTGCTGTTCGTTAGTCTCGGTAAAAGTCGAGAACGGCTGGACCGATTTGGCTGATTTTGGTTTTGAATTATTTTTGGAAGTCCAGGGAAGGTTTAAAAGGTGAGGCAAATTATAATAATAATATTCCACAACTATCACACAACGCCATCTAGTCCCAAGCTAAGCAGAGCATGTGATATGGGTACAAGACAACTGATAAACATACTTATAAATACATACATATTATAGATAAATTACATGACCCAGACACAGAACAAATGACCATGCTCATCACACAAACATTTGTCCTGGGTGGGAATCGAACCCACCACCCCCGGCATAGCAGTCAGGGCCACTAACCACTAGACCAACAGGCCTGTCGAAATTGATTCTGTCACAGTACGAAGTGTAGTAGGTCAGTTAGTCCGTAATAAAAAAAAGCATAAAAAAATGGGCATTGCAGGATATGCCACTGAACTCGGAGTTTCGAAGATTTACACACATCGATATTCGTTGCAAGACAAAAATCGGCAATCTAAATCACAATTCAATTAGGCCACTTATGACTAAAAATTGCAACCCGTAAAGTTGGGCGCCATTACAGTACCGTCAGCACGAGTTTTCAGTATTTGAGACGTAAAGTAAACTGGAACTTTGACGACTTCAAATTGACAATTTTCAAGGGAAATATTGGTTCCTTCTTCGCACACCAGAGGCGCTGTACTATATTTTCATACAATAAAGTAAAATAGAGAAAACTCGTGCTAGTTGCAAGCTCGGCTTGCGGTGCGGACGGGTGACCAAATTCGACCGAGTAAAGGTGCATTCACACACATCAGTTACGTCACGTCACCGAATGGAACTTGTATGAAATATAGACCGGTGACGTGACTGATAGATCACGTGCCGATGACTGACGTGTGGGAACAAACTAATATCATATAGGAGTGTAAAAACATTTTGTTTTTTTAAACTGGGACGGTTTGACTGTTTCACTCCATCTTTGACGGGAGGACTTAAGGCGCAAACACATTATTAAAACGCGACACGACCCCATGAAACGCGATGCGTCATCATCCTCTGCCTGCCTTTTCCCAACTATATTGGGGTCGGCTTCCAGTCGAACCAGATTCAGCTGGATATCAGTATTTTACATGGAGCGACTGCCTGTCGGACCTCCACAACCCAGTAACTGGGCAATACCATACCCCATGGTAAGACTGTTTGTCAGACTTTAGAGCTTCTGACTAACAGTAACGACTGTCAAAGATCTAGAAATGACAGCCGGGACCAACGGCTTTACGTGCTTTCCGAGGCACGGAGGAAACTCGCTATAATAGATGGTCACCCATCCACAGACCAACCTCGGCAAGCGCGGCATAACCCGGAAGATCGACCTGTGCGGCTGTAATTATTTATTTTTAATGTACCTATTTATTAAAAATAAAAAAATATTGTTGCAATAAAAAAACAACTCGCCTGGAGGTATTTTAGGTCGAATACATTAAGTGGACCACTTTTGTAAGACGACTAAAAAGTCACGGTGTATACCATGCAGAATCACACTATGAACATCCGACGCGACGCCATGCCTGCACATTTTGATTCGACTCAACACGCATCACGTTTCATCGGGTGGCGTCGCGTTTAATAATGTTTTTCCGCCTTAACTCCTTTGATGCTTATTCTCTCTAAAAAAAGGTATTAATATCGAAATCAGACGAAAATTACTCACGTTTACACTTTGGTCACCCTATCTACACACAGATCTTAATCTTTAGATTATAATTTACATAACAATCAGTCATATACACGTTTTGAAGTAAAATGTACTGAAAGGGTATAACAGTAGATAACACGTGAGAAAGAACCAGTTTAAACTGACCTCTTATCTGGTTTAAACTCTTTACAATGTTCGACCATCGTGATTGGCAAGCCAAGCTTTTGTCTTGCGAATAACGCTTCTATGTATGTTGTAACTATTAGCCCATTCGTACACTAGGCGACGTAAGTCTCCGATACCTTACGACTTTGGTATCCAGGTGACTATCGCAATACAAATCCATAGAGGTTCTTACACAGGCACGCGTCAATGGATACCAAATTCGTATGGTATCGGAGACTTGTGTCGCTTTGTGTACGAAGGGGCTTAGAAGGTATAGATGTGTTCTGACGAGCATTTTATTTTTAGTAATTCTATTCTAGCGAAAGGACAATAAATTATTGTAGCTTTTGCTTACTAAATATAAACCTTTTTTTTTGCGTGGTCAAATCATCAAATGAGTCCTCCCATCCCGGGCAGGGCGGGAGAGACTGTCAGACTTGTACTGACTAAAATCCACGGTGTCCTTCAATAGCCTTTTATGTTCAGGGGTCACGGTGATGGAATAAGTCCCGCGACCAGTAAATATACACCTAGAAGTAGTTTTTCCGAGTCTGGTTGTTTGTGCACGGACCCACGATGCATTTAGAAATTCCTAGAAGAAAGAAAGAAATGGTCTGGACTCTGGATGCACCATCAAGCATGTCATAATTATATCCGCAAACGATATTTGTTAAGAGCACTGACTAGAGCATTCGCTAGAAAGATCATAGCGATATATGACCTATACGATATATATAGTAGACGACAATCGTTATCGTTCAACAGACACCAATACATTATTCAACTTTATAGCCCAGAGCGTAAAGTTGAAAATCTATTGAAGTTCACATCTAGATCGTTTTCGTTTGTTTCGTTCGTTATCGATCAGCAGTTTTTAATAGATTTTCAACTTCACGCGCTGGGGTGTAAAGTTGAAAATGTATTGGTTACTGATGAACGATAACGATTGTCGTCTGCCGTCGTCTGCTGTTTGACTAAGGCCCCTGTGTCCTATCCGTGGGAAAATTACAGGCAATTGAAAATGATGATTTAATTTAACGTTTTGTTACAGAAACCATCATGGACGTTGAGAATGCTAACTGCAAGATCAAGGTGTCCCAGTGTGCTGATATGGAAGTTCTTCCTATCGAGAGACCCTTGAAGATTGATGTGTGAGTAAAATACTAATTAAATAGCGTGCCACTGATGATGCCAATAGGTGCGGTCCACACAGAGCAAGCAGCTTCGAGAGCATTGCTGGTTCTGTGTGCACGCGTCTATTGTTTCTCAACCTAGGCACGAAATAATCACGCGAGAAAAACAAAAGACGACTTTGGATGACTCAGGCACTCGGTCGCTCGACCGCGGCAGCGTGCTCGCTTGCCTCGGCCGAGACACGTCCACACAGCAACGACGATATATTACTAGACTCCGCATGCACGATCTAAGCAACAAAAACTATTCTGTCAACTCGCTGAGGTACTACGTAAGCGAGGGGGACGGGTTACTGCGTTGTGATTGGCTAACTCAAGGTATGTTCTGTCTCAAGGTATGTTTACGGCTCACAGGAGTGAGAGAAATAAGACGGATATAAGACTTTTTTGCCTAATGTGTTGACAGACATCGATCGCCTGTTATTACGAGTCTAGTAATATATCGTCGTTGCGTCCACACTAACCGAGCTGCTTCGCGCGGCAAATGCCTCGCGAGGCTGCTCGCTCTGTGTGGACGCACCTGCTAACTTAAATGCTGTCCTACCTGACTCGTTTTCGATTCGGGCATGTTTTTTAGGTTCAAAGTACACAAAATATAATGAAGAGGTCACATTGTAATTTATCAATTATTTTTTATTTGCATTATACAACCGTTGCATCTTGTAATTGATTGTTTTACGATTATAATTATCAAAATGGTGTTATCTTTAAATTATCTTTTTCGTATTGGATTCTTTTGTCTGTCTGCATAACCTTTATTTTACGTGGTAAAACAACAAAAGAGTGTTCCTACTCAGGGCAGGACGGAAGGGACAGTCAAACTTGTACTGACTAAAGACTACGGTGTCCTAGAATAGCCCTTCACGTTCTGGGGCCGCGCGGTAACCGAATAGTCATCAGCCTGAAGACGTCCACTGCTGAACATAGGCCTCCCCCTAACCCGATAGTCCAGCCTTCTAATGGGGGCCCCGTCATAATGCTGACAGCTCTTTTAAAACGACGCGCCGTCTCATGTCGACAGTCGATCCCATCATGGTTCATGATCGGACGGCGAGTCACCCATTATCGCTACCCGCATGCCCTGGATAAATACTTACATAGGATAGTTTTTATACCAATTTTAACGCCTCGTGGGGTAATTTTCGAACTTTTAGCTAGCGAGGAGCTTGTGGCTAAATAATTACAGCCGCACAGGCCGATCTACCGGGTTTAGCCGCGCTAGCCGAGTTTGGTCTGTGGATGGGTGACTATCTGTCATAGCGAGTTTCCTCCGTGCCCCGGAAAGCACATAAAGTCCCGGCTGCCATTTGTAGATCTTTGACAGTCGATATGTTAGTCAGAAGCTCTAAAGTCTGACAATCAGTCTTACCACGGGGTATGTTATTACCCAGTTACTGGGTTTTGGAGGACTGACAGGCAGTCCCTTCATATGTAAAATACTGATATCCAGCTGTATCTGGTTTGACTGGAAGCCGACCACAATATAATTGGGAAAAGTCTAGGCAGATGTTGAGCTGGCGAGGCTAGCAAAGGTTACCTAATTTAATTCTAATTGATAAAATGTTGTCTACAGTGAGATAACCGGCTTGGAGGCTATGATTGGAGAGTTACACAGGGTGTTCTCCCGCGACCACGTCAATGTACAGGATGTTCAGAAACTGATGGCTGGATACAAGTCTGACCCTAAAGACTGGAGCAAATTCGCTAAGTTTGATCGGTTTAGGTAAGTCAGAAACTTTATTATTACCAGGCAACTGGGCTTCTCCCAGTTGTAATGTCCCTTTGTGCCTATTGGCCTTGTTTTTTTCTGTCTCCTGCTTGCATGGAGGGAAGTGGAAACATATTTTTTCCTACCCCTCCACTATTCTTTTCTAATTAATTTCGTTGCAGGACCCAAGACAGGTAAATTCATTCTCCGGGACACGTCGAGCTTCATTGTCTCGGCGCTTTTCTGGTGGTTGCCACTGTTGATTCTAGCTTTTAGGAGTTGCAGTGGTTTGGGAATAGTGTGGTGGGTTTGTCACAAATAAAACACTTTATTATTACAAACAGTGATATTATAAATGAATAGATATGTTACCTACACGACATTCTATCTTCAAAAACGGCACAATAACGCACACATGAATAACTAAATATTGTAATAGCACACTACATCACGATTAGTCGCTAAAGTAGGATGGCATCGAAAGTGGAAAAAAAACAAATACAGGGTGATTTTTTAAAATGTGGTTAGTGATTGATACCTACCTAATGAAACATTTTGGAAGGTTTTAAAAAAGTCATTCTATATAGTCAAGGTTTGTCAATTGACCACATTTGAACGTGTCACTTTCTGAGCGCGTATAACGTATCTACACCTTTTTACTTATAATATCATTGATCATAACTACACTAGCGTGCAAAATATTCACGGCGTCCTGACCTATCGCATGACGCAGGTCCTCACCGGACACGGAAGTTTCGGGAGGTACCTGTGGCTGATGGGAAAGGAGGAAACGCCGGGGTGTCACCACTGCGAAGATCACCCGGAGGACACAGTAGAGCATACGGTGCAAGACTGCCCAGCTTGGGCAGAGCACCGACGTGTCCTCACGGCGGCGATAGGCGGAGACCTCTCGCGCTCGGCATTGGTTTCGGCTATGCTGCGGAGCGAGACGGAGTGGGAAGCGGTCGCCGCCTTCTGCGAGGCAGTAATGCTCGTAAAGGAGGCGGCGGGCCGCGAGCGAGAGAGGACAGCGTCCTCCCTCCGCCCCAACCGCAGTGGTGTACGCCCACGGCGCCGTACGTCGCAAGACGATCTCCGGCCACCGTAGGCGCGGGCATGCGGACAGCGAGTAAAGGGCAACTCGCTGTCCGACCATGGACCATGCCCGGGTCGACGGCGCGTCGTGTTCCACGCGCGCCTCAAAGAGCTGTCAGCAAAAATGACGGGGCCCCCTCTCCGAGGGCCAAAGCCTGCCGGGGTCGCGGGACTTATTTCTATTACCGTGACCCCGGAACATAAAGAGCTACTGAAGGACACCGTGGATTTCAGTCAGTACAAGTCTGACAGTACCTCCCGCCCTGCCCGGGGTTGGAGGTCTCATTTGATGATTTTACCACGCTAAAAAAAAAAAAAAAAAGCGTGCAAAATATAGAATCACTTACTTGGAATTTATCCGGGACGGCTCCTTAGATAATGTCGTGATTTTAATGAATTTGGTATGAATTTAAAGTTTACAGTTAAACCTTTGAAATGGTATCATTTTTATTATTCTTAACTAGTTAATAAGTTCGGAGTAAGTGAGCAGTGAGTGGTGGCCCAGTGGTATCGGTCCCGACTTACGAGTTGTAGGTTGTGGGTCCGAACCCAGCCAGGCGCATTACTTTGTGTAATTTATTTCATCACCACTGCTCTCAAAACGGTGAAGGAAAACATCGTGAGGAAACCGGCATGTCCTAGAACCATCAAATTCGAAGACATGTGACATCTGCCAATCCGCACTGGGCCCGTGTGGTGGATTATGGGCCACTCCCTCTCACAAGAGAGGAGGCCTGTGTCCCAGCAGTGGGAACGTTATAGGCTGATGATGATGATGAAATGATTCCATACTTTTGCTCGCGAGTGTTTTCAATTTTACATTTTAGTTTTGCCGGTTTCAAGTTGTAAGATATACAATGTGTAACATTAATAGGCAATAGCGCACAACCTCTCGTGGGGTAACTCAGCCCATGTTACTGAACAATGTTTGTTCTAAGACTTTAAAAAAAAATGCTTTTTCATACAAAATGATGAATTGATCGGGCCTATCAGTATGAAAAATCATTTTTTTTTGCGAATTTCCAAATGTCTTAGAACAAATATTGTTCAGTAACATGGCTGAGTTACCCTACAAGAGGTTTTACGCTGTTAACGTTACACGTTGTATAATTATATTTCCATCACAACAGATATTACAGAATAGAGAGCAATTTAAATAATTATGATAGTGCAATATAAATAAAAGAAAAATGAAAATCAGTTACTATTATATCAACTTGAAAAACACATATTTACATAATATAAGTACTGAAATAATTATCGTTGCGATTTATTTGTTATAAAAATCTAGAATAAATAACATCGTAGGTAAATAATTATAAAATAAATATGCTAAGATAGCAACCGGTATTGTTTGGAATATTAAAACTATAAGAATTTTGTAAACTTATAGTTAAGTAGCAAAATATTTGTAGACTACTGATAAGGTAGCACCTGTTGATAAGACTAGAAAGATCAACGACGATATATTACTAGACTCCTAATAACAGGCGACCGATGTCTGTCAACACATTAGGCAAAAAAGTCTTATATCTGTCTTATTTCGACCACACCTGTGAGCCGTAAACATACCTTGAGACAGAACAGACTTTGAGTTAGCCAATCACAATGCAGTATCCCGTCCGCTTTCGTAGTACCTCAGCGAGTTGACAGAATAGTTTTTGTTCCTTAGATCGTGTATGCGGAGTCTAGTAATAAAGAGTCGTTGGACTAGTATGTTGGGCCAAAATAATGAATTTCAAATGTCGTTGTTTTAACATGGGGCCAACGTGTGAACACTGTATGTGAAGCACGCCAAGATCCTTTGATTGGTGCTCGAAAAACCAATAACTTTCAGTTGGCCTGCCAGTATTCCCGCCAAATGACGGGGCCCCCTCTTAATGACGGGGCCCCCTCTCAGAGGGCCAAAGCCTGTCGGGGTTGCGGGACTTATTTCTATTACCGTGACCCCGGAACATAAAGGGCTACTGAAGGACACCGTGGATTTTAGTCAGTACAAGTCTGACAGTACCTCCCGCCCTGCCCGGGGTTGGAGGTCCCATTTGATGATTTTACCACGCTAAAAAAAAAAATGTATTCCCACCAACTACCAACATACCGCCAACTAGGTCTCTACACGCTGGCCCAATACGCTGGCCCAATGTGTATTTATCAGCCAATTGCCATTGCTTTTTTTTCATGTGGAAAAATCTTCGATTGAGTACTCCCACCCAGGGCAGGGCGGAGCAGACTCTCATACGTTCTGCCTTTTACGTTCCGGGGCCACGGTTATATGATAAGACAGACCCGCGAACCCGGCAGGTGTTGGCCCTCTAAGGGCGTCTCCGTCCCCGGGTCGACGGCGCGTTGTGTTCCACGCGCGCTTCAAAGAGCTTCAGCATGACGACCCCCCCCCCCCCCCCCTCCAATGCCAATGCCTGCCAGGGCCGCGGGATTTATTTCATTACCGTGACCCTGGAACTGTAAAAGTCTGACAGTGCCTGCCGCTCTGCCCTGGGAGGGAGGAGTCATTTGATGATATAACGACGCTAAAAAAAAGGGGAGGCCGTCACATTGGTGAAACCTCCACGACGCGCCATCGACCCGAGCATGGTCCATGATCGGACGGCAAGACGCCCATTGCTCGCCATCCGTATGCCCGAGCCTACGGTGGTCGGAAGTCGCCTCAAAAAATCTTTTGTCTATATTTCTTCAGAGGAAGCTACTATCTTACCGATCATAAAATCGTGCCCCCCACGACCTCACTTATTGTGGAAAATTAGGTATCAGCTAAGATAAGCATTATCACGCGATTATTAAAAATAACATTACATTGAGTCACATTATTTTTCACCAAACTACGGCAAAGTTTATCAGAAGGAAATGTTAGGGGAATCACACACTTGTTCGGTTCGGCATTTTCGGTCGGTATTTATTGTTCAACAGAAATTCGGCAATTGAGTGATACGTTTTCAGCCGCATTCCAAAGTATTATGAATAATTCAATGAATTAATATCTTAGGAAATATTCAGAAAAAAACGTAAAAAGTTACTGTTGAAGTGTCCTAAAACTGAATTCAAGTTTGTTATACAATTATTTCCGGGTGAGAAACTACTATACGTATTCGTATTTTCATTCGGTTTACACCAGCCGGAAAGCTACGTTTGGCATTCACTATCACTGAATTAAATTTTACCTAGATTGGATTATTGTGATCTGTGCCGAACGGCTTTTGCCTACTGTCTCAAACTCATGCCGACCCGGTCGTGTGTGCAATACCTCTTTAAATTTTCGCAGGTTTAATAATACAAAGGCATAAACATGATAGCATTGTTACAATCTTAACTCTTTTCTTTTGATATAGTTGAAAATCCTAGAAAAAATTAAGTTGAAAATCCTGAAAATTATAGACTTAAGGTGTCACCAAATTTTAACCCCTTCGTGTACAACGCGACGCAAGTCTACGATACCTTACTACTTTGGTATCCAAATTATATTGACGCGTGCCTGTACAGTCAGCATCAAAAGTTTTTTTTTTTTTTTTTTATCGTGTTAAAATCATCAAATGAGACCTCCAACCCCGGGCAGGGCGGGAGGTACTGTCAGACTTGTACTGACTAAAATCCACGGTGTCCTTCAGTAGCCCTTTATGTTCCGGGGTCACGGTAATAGAAATAAATCCCGCGACCCCGGCAGGCTTTGGCCCTCTGAGAGGGAGCCCCGTCATTTTGCTGACAGCTCTTTGAGGCGCGCGTGGAACACGACGCGCCGTCGACCCGGGCATGGTCCATGGTCGGACAGCGAGTTGCCCTTTACTCGCTGTCCGCATGCCCGCGCCTACGGTGGCCGGAGATCGTCTTGCGACGTACGGCGCCGTGGGCGTACACCACTGCGGTTGGGGCGGAGCTTCCTCACGAGCATTACTGCCTCGCAGAAGGCGGCGACCGCTTCCCACTCCGTCTCGCTCCGCAGCATGGCCGAAACCAATGCCGGGCGCGAGAGGTCTCCGCCTATAGCATCAAAAGTTGCTGACTACATTCAGATTTTCAAAATCTTTGTACACCGAAATAATACGTAAAAATACGGTGTACAGCGATTTTGAAAATCTGAATATGGTCAGCAACTTTCGATGGTGACTGTACGAACCTCTATGGCTTTGTATTGCTATAGTCGCCTGGATGCCAAGGTCGTAAGATATCGGAGACTTGCATCGCTTTGTGTACGAAAGGACTTATAAATAGAGCTTATTGTTTTTCAGCCTTATCAACCACTTATTTACTTAACTTATTCAACGTAATGTTTGTATTATTATATTAATTTGATCTTGTCATATAAATGTACCTGTATTCGTTTACTTTAACTTATCTAAAATGATAAAGAACATAGCAACTACCTCTGTTATTAATTGTGAATTCGATAATTATATTTTTTATAACCTTTCGGGTCACGATAATGTAATAAACAGTGTTTGTTGATTCATCTGTGAGGTTAAGCTGTTTTTGTCGCGGTCAGTGGGTTGATGGGTGATCTTTCTTTAAAGCATCCTACTGCTAGGACATAGGCTTCCTCTCTATGAGAGAGAGTGGGCTGTGATTCACCGTGCGGGCGCTGTGCTAATTGGTAGATGTCACATGTCTTTGAATGGGCGCTAGGACATGCAGTTTCCTCTCGATGTTTTCGTTCACCGTTTTGTGAGCAGTGGTGATGAAATCAATTATACGAAGTAATGCGTTTGTCTGGAAATCTATTGGCCTCTTATTAGAAATGAACCAAAGATAAATAAGACCCTCATGATTGTACTATTACTCGGATCTCGTGGCTATATAATTACAGCTGCACAGGCCGATTTTCCGGGTAAAGCCGCGCTTGCCGAGATTGGTCTGTGGATAGGTGACCATCTTTTATAGCGAGTTTCCTCCGTGCCTCGGAAAGCACGTTAAGCCGTTTGTCTCGGCTGTCATTTGTAGATCTTTGACTGTTGTTACTGTTAGTTAGAAGCTCTAAGTCTGCCAAGCAGTCCATGGGGTATCGTATTATCCGGTTACTTTGTTGTGGAGGTCCGATAGTCAGTCGCTCCATGTATAATACTGATATCCAGCTGCATCATTCGACTGAAAGCTGACTACAATACAGTTAGGAAAAAGCTAGGCGGATGGTGATATTGGTGATGTGATTGTACTATACTTGTCGAAACGAAAATCAGTCCAATCTCAAATAACCCAAAATTTCTACCACTTCAAATATCCTAATAGCTTGTCCTTCTCTTTCAGGTACACTAGAAACTTGGTGGACGCTGGTAACGGTGCCTTCAACATCATGATCCTATGCTGGGGACCTGGCCATGCATCGGCCATCCACGACCATGCTGATAGCCACTGTTTTATGAAACTCTTGAGCGGATCTCTAGATGAAGTCAGGTAAGGAGATCTACTTTTATACGCTCAGGCTCAAAATGTCCATTCCCAAAATGGCCACCGGTTGCAAAACGTCCCAAAGTTTCCACTTCCCGGAATGTCTACTTCCCAAAATGTCTACTTCCCAAAATGTTCCCTTCCAGAAACGTCTACATAATTATGACTTATTTGGTAAGGTAAGAGAACTTGCTCATTCGTGTGATTTGCAATTTCTACTCTCTAAAAATGAAAATCGTCCTTGCTACTATGATTATAATGATGCTATTCGACTGACTTACGTCGTCGTGACGAGCGTGTTTTGTTTTTCATATTCTCGCAGAATATGACTGACTATACTTGAAGGTATGGTTACCTTACCAAACGGTTTGCCGCACGAAATCGCATGGCAGAAATTCTCATCGCATGTTGCTGCGATGCGACGTCGCATCACATCGCATGGCAGTTTTGTGTGGGAGCCCTTAGTCGTCCAAGATGGCGTGAGGTGATTCTAGACAAGAAGATTGTCTAGATAGAAAATAAAAAACCTTTTAAGCAAATGATAAGCCAACTGTAAGTTGGAAAACATGAAAATAAATTATGATAAGTAAGAGCTTTAGCAACAAACTATCAACGACAAACGTCAATCAGAATTCTAGATAAGACTTTACACACAGAAGATTTCTGGAAAACACTCATCGGGACCTCGTCACAGTAACAACACAAACATAATGACGAAACTATCAATATTTTAGATTGCTATTTCAATAATATTTTGTTCAATATTATCAGTGACAGTTGAGAGCAATAAAATTGCTTCTACGAGGACATTTTGTATATCTAGGTCTGTCTGTCTGTCTATCTATCTGTCTCAATGTCTATCCGTCTCTGTCTTATTATTATAAACTAGCTGTGCCCGCAACTTCGTTCGCGTGGATGTCGTTTAACAATGTATTTTTTAATTGCAAGGGCTTAATTCAGGCCACGTTTTTCATATAAACCGTGTTTTAGAATTTTCTTAGATTATTTAAAAAATATTTGACAGTTGTATTCCAGGTTTATGTAGGACTATTTTCCTAATGCCCGCTCTCACCACACCACACCACTCCACTCCACTCCACACTACACCACACCACACCACACCACACCACACCACACCATTCCATTCCATTCTGTTCTTCTCTATGATTCCTTTAAATATTGCTTTAATTAATTTAATTTTTTTATATTATGTGAACCGATTACGATGGAACAAAATACATAATGTTACTTCAATTTAAACACGTCTATTCCAGGTTTTCTTTTAACGCCATCTGCCATGCGTTGTAGTTTTGCTATTCGAATTCGAAGTTAGATCGCGCAACTGACGTACGAAATCAAATTGTGAGACCAAAGTGCACCCGTAACTTTACTTCTAAAACACTTTAAATTCAAATATCTTTTGATAGACTGAACCGATTCCAATGAAACAAGAACTAAATTCCTCTCCAAGTTACGCTTAATCGTTGTGTATAAAAGTTATCTACATTAACTTCGTACGTTTTACGTGATACCTGGACAAATAAACATACAAACAGATAAACAGACAAAC
This sequence comes from Agrotis ipsilon, assembly GCA_028554685.1. Taxonomy (NCBI): domain Eukaryota; kingdom Metazoa; phylum Arthropoda; class Insecta; order Lepidoptera; family Noctuidae; genus Agrotis; species Agrotis ipsilon. The sequence continues at coordinate 8,372,310 of CM052982.1, forward strand.
AGACAAAAATTCTAAAAATGATAGAAATGGGTTCTATTGGTTGTCCTTTAATACCCTGGCTATATTTTTTGAGTTTTTTTTAATGTACAAAAATAACTTTTCTACAGTTTTATTATATTAATATGTATATGTATAGAAGATAGATAAATGATAATATGGATGGATCTTTGTTACTCTTTCACAAAAAAAATACTGAACGGTTTTAGTTGGATACGTAGATAATTTATAACGTGGATACATGTGATATTTTCTTTCTTTCTTCTTCTAAATTTTCGCTCGTCGATGATCCAGTGGAATAATTTTCTAGAAACGACTACTCACCTATAAAAGTCTAGAGAATTCGGACCAATCATGCCCGTTATCTTACTGCTGGCTATATTTTGGCTGCGGCATGAACTTTTCTAGTTTTGGTCTACCACAATTCACCATCTACCTAACTTTTTCCGATTATGTTGTGTTCGGCTTGCAATCGAATCAAATGCTGCTGAATATCAGTATATTACATTGAGGGACTGCCTATCGGACCTCCACAAGACAGTTTGCTGGATAATAAATGATTTATTTTGTAAATTGGTTATAAAAAACACTTTTGCACGTCACAATAATTATGTTCAAAGCTAAATGAGGCCGGTGTTTCGTACCTGTCTACTCTGAGAAGAAACAGCCGAAACAAACTCAGAGATTACAGTCTCTTTTACAGTCCAGAAATTGTTTTGCTCAGGACATACGAGGAACATTCGGGTGTCTAAGATGGTCTTTTGAGGAAAGAACCTCACAGCATTTGTTGGTTGTCGTGTAGCTCGATTCAGAACTCACGCTCAAGTCAAGAAATAGGATACTAGTTAAGATTGGCTGTCAGAGCTTCTAACAATAATGGCAAAGGTCTACGAATGGCAACAGAGACCAACGATTTTACGAGCTTGCCAATGCGCGGTCTGAACTTGTTATGATAGAATGGTCACCCATCCACAGACTAACCTATTATTTAGCCACGAGCTCAACTAACTGTTCTTGGGACTGCCGGAAGTATTGCAGTATCGTCTTTCGATAGTCTTATAATATCAGTTAAAGAAACAATAATATTGAAAACAGAATGCAATAGCTGATGCAACTTCGTCAGAATTCCAGAGTGATAACAAGTTCAAAATAATATTTATGTACTGTTGACTAAATAGATAAGTCACCAGGTTAGTAACAGTTGATTAGAGCACTACAGTGGGCTGGTCAAAGACCTTATTAATACAAAAGTACACTAGCATTCCTCCCACGACTTGTCTGCGAGGATTTCCTATTTTCCAATCCCTATGATTTTTAATTCTCGAGTTTGGAATTTCATAAAACCTTGAAAATTTTTTTAGCGTGGTAAATCTTCAAATGAGTTCTCCCACCCAGGACAGAGCGTGAGGCTCTGTCAGTATCGTACTGACTAAAATCCACGGTGTCCTTCAATATCCCTCTACGTTCCGGGATCACGGTAGTTTGTGAGTCCCACGACCCCGATCATGGTATAATTTATCAATTTGTTTGACAGGTCTACATTCAAAGTTGCAAGTAAATGGGATTAATTTTAATACCCTTTCGAAATGTATTTCTTTAAATCCAATGCTTCTTCAATCGTTATCTGCAGAACTGTGTCGGCCATCAGATTTTTTTCCATGATATTGACTGAAATATGTCAAAGCAAAACATTATTGCTTACTAGCTGCTGCCAGCGGTTTCACCCGCTACAACTCGAAAATTATCCCACGGGAACATAAAATCGGGATAAAAACTATCCTATGTGTTAATCCAGGTTATAAACTATCTGTGTACCAAATTTCATCCAAATCCATTGAGTAGTTTTTGCGTGAAAGAGTAACAAACATCCAACCACACATACAAACTTTCACGTTTATAATATTAGTAGGATCTCGAAAAACAACTACGGTAGCTGTGATCCCCGAGCTTTTTGTGTTATGACAACTCTTAGTGACGCAAATTCATCCTGATTTATATTTCTATCAATATTATTATTAATATTATCAGCTGTTATTATTTTATTCTTATCAGTCTACGTCACTGATTCTTTACGTAGTTGTAAATGGGACCATCCTCTGACCTCTGAATTGTGTCTTATTTTTTATTGATGCTAACACACGATATCGTTGGTATTATCCGGATTTTATTTTTGTTTAATCTTTTCTTGAATGAGGTCATTATACTCTTATATACCTATCATTGTATAAGAGTTTGGGGTTTGGGGGTATTGGGGTAATAAATAGCTAAATATATCATCGGCTTCATTCCATATCCCCGTAGATGGTGGAGTCAAACTCAGGATTTCAGCAAATCTTATTACTTTTGTTAGATCTGTTTTCAGACGTTTTCAAGTCTAGACTAAGATCATTTTAGAAGATTTTAGGTCTTTTATGAGAAATATCAAAGCATTAATCATTATAATGCAAACATTTCTAAATCACAAGGAGTTGATACATTTATAAACGTATTTTGTGTATTTAGATGACTTACTGATATTTTGCATATGAAATCTGTTTCTGATTCAGAAACTCAGCATAAGATATTTTCAGACAAAAGAGATATCCTTAAGTACTAGGGAGATTAGAAATTGCCATCCGATCGACCCTCTTTCATCTTAAGTTAAAGATACTTTTCCATCGTGATAAAATCTCTTATCACCAAATCGTCTATCAAATCTTGAGTATCTGTTTTGACAAAAATGTCAAAACAGCTACTAATCAAGAAATAGGAGATTGAAAGGAGATTTGAAAGTAAACTGATAAAATTGAAGATAGTTTCAGGAACGAGAAGACAGTAGATCTTAGATAAGAAGTATTGTTAGATTTCTAGAAAATTTAGACATTCATAATTTCACGTTTATATTTTTTATTTGTATTTCAAATTCCAAGCGACGAAGCTTTAATAAAAAACCTATATATAACTGTTAGATGCTCCTTTGCCATTATCGGGGAGTACAGATGTTATATTTTCTATTAGTATTTTTTTTTCTTACTGGTTAAAAACCCACCTTGTTCTTTCTCTTGCCTTTTGCGTTGCAGGATCTCAGTTACCTTTACACAGACGGTCTTGGCTAACTCCTTTGCTACCATCGGATATTACAGACTTGATTATCATTGCCATCATCGCCTTTCCTAATCCCATTTTATTTGTCGGCGGTGCAATATATTTTCTTCTTCTATTCTCCCATGTCAGACGTCCCAGAATCATTTACTCCTTTGGTCTTCATAATATAACAGTCCTAACACAATCCATCCATCTTTTCTTTGGTCTTTCTCTTCCTCTCCATCCATATACACCACCCATCACTTTAGTCACAGGAGTGTCATCCCTATAGCCATTAGGGCAGGGTTTTTCAACCTGTGGGTCGCAACCCCCTGGGGGGTCGCGAAGCCTCTTCAGGGGGGTCGCGAAGATTCTATATGGGAGTTGTAAAAGGTTGGAAAAGCTACTGCATTAAAACAAAACAGTTAAGTTTAAAAGATTAAAGGGATAAATGTCATCTAAAGGTCAATTATAATCATTAGTTTATTTTCATTTATCCAGACTCTAATTATAAAATATCCAACGGGTATGGGGGTCGCGAAATATTTCTTCGTACAAAAGGGGTCGTGCCATGAAAAAGGTTGAAAAACCCTGCATTAGGGGAACAGAGTAAAAGACGCACTAATAGCATACTTAATACATTATAACAGTAACATAGTGCAAGCTTCATCAGGACGTCATTTTATTTATTTATTTATATATATCAGGCAACTTTGGCCCATAGACAAACAAACATTTTGCAAACGGTCATTAACAAATGGCGTCCTGTTGGCGCATGCGCTACGTTGATATTGTGTTAAGTTTACCGTGTGTGATTTGCCATTATAGCCCGCGTCCCTGCCTTATACACTATCTTAATTTAGATAAATCACGTGTCACAATGTTTGTCCTCAATGGACTCCTAAACCACTTAACCGATTATAATATAATTCGCACACCATGTGCAGTTCGATCCAACTTGAGAGATAGGATAGTTTAAATCTCAAATTTTAGACCGGGTCCTCCACCTGTGCGAAGCCGGGACGGGCCGCTAGTTCTCTATATGTCTTTAACAAGAAAGCCCGTTCCCATTCATTTTCATCACAGACATAATTTATTTTCCAATAACAATGAGAAAATCTTGACGTGAACATTCGAGAAGTTCTAGTACCTTCTTTATAATGTTGATAGTTAAATATTTGTTCTACTGTAAGGTCAGTTACAAGCCCCCAGTGTTATCGAACCCTATTGTAAATTTATATTGTATGTATACAATGAACGCTTTTAACTTCACGCCGATAAAGCTGGAGAGCAGTTCGAACTGGATATCTATACAAATGATATAGAGCTGATGAGTTGTTTGTTTGAACGGGCTAATCTCAGGAACTACTGGTTCAAATTGGAAAATTATAGGCTATTTAACATCACGCTATGAACAATAGCAGCCGTTGCAACGGGGTTGAAACCATGTGAACAGCTAGTTAATAAGAATTTATATAGATGACTAGTTTTTGCTCGCAGCTTTGCTTCATCATCATTATCATCAGCCACTGTTCCCACTGCTGGGACACAGGCCTCCTCTCTGAGAGAGGGAGTGGGCCATAATCCACCACGCGGGCCCAGTGCGTATTAGTAGATGTCACATATCTTAAAATTTTTGGTTCTAGGACATGTCGGTTTCCTCACGATGTTTTCCTTCACCGTTTTGTGAGCAGTGGTGATGAAATAAATTACACAAAGTAATGCGCCTGGCGGGGTTCGAACCCACGACCTACAACTCGTAAGTCGGGACCGATACCACTGGGCCACCACTGCTCCAGCTTTGCTTGCGTTCATCAATCACTGTGTTTTTCTGGATGATATTGTTGTTTTTCTTGGGAACAGTATTTTTTTTGGTGTGAAAGGTACCTCATGTCCGTCTCTTACACCTGACAACGTGTATACAAATTTTCAAGGTGATCTGTTCAATGGTTTAGGTGTGAAAAGGCAACAAACAATCTTAATTTCACATTTTTAATATCGGTTAGGTTTCTAATTAATATTGATGCAGTAGTCCTCCTGGCTGATTTCGGCCACGGTGGCCAATTTCAACGGAGGTCGCTAATTGTGCGTGACATAATTATTACAGTGCACAAGTGTGTGCGCAGACACAAGTGCACTCTCTGTTCCTTTACTCCCTTAGTCAATAATTCAAGAAAATCTGCAAAAATTGTCCAATACTACCTTTATCTTTGAAAAAAAAGAGTTCTGTGAATATAAGTTTCAAGAAATGAATACAAAAAAACCAAGTTCCAATTATCATCTTTTGTTTTCAACTGAATTCCTATCGTGTTCAATCAACACATAAAAACCGATAACCTGAATAACTCATACTAATTAAATATAATTACCAATTTACAGATACGAGTGGCCTGAAAACGTGCAACCGGAAGTGATGAAGGTCTTAAACAAAAACAAATCTAGAAGAAAATGCTGCTCCGAGAGCCAAGACCTGCCAGACAGCGTAACTGAACTGAAAATCGACGACAGTGACAGATGTCAAAGTGACAGCTGTCAGGAGAAGGAAAATGGCAGCTGTGAGGAAAGGCGGGAGGGAGAATATGAAGAGGAGGGATATGATGTGAGGGATATGCAAGTCAGGGGGAGGTCGAGAATGGAAGTAAATGATGTTTGTTATATTAATGGTTAGTATCTGTTATTACTTCTTTAAAAAGCAAAGAAAAAAAAGTAAAGAAGCAGATGTGTCAAATATGTCGCTTATATTGTATTTCGATCACATCAATCTAATATTTTTATTTATACCTACCAAGTTTTTAGAATACATTTGAAATAGAGTGGTCATTATGCACTTATGTATTGTGATTATTTATCATATTCAATCGTGGTTTTGCTTATCAATTACCATTTTTGCCTGATAGAGAAATAGCGGCAAATTGTTACTCTTTCGTGAAGTGATTATAATTATTCTATTAGCTTCTTCCCGCGATTTTACTCGTGTTAGTTAGGAATAGGTTAGTTTCCTACAAAAATAAATTGGAAATATTTATGTTTAGTAGTAGTTAGAGTACTGAAAACTACAGTTTTTTAAAGTCGTTTAAAAATAACTTAAAATGCTTCGAAATCCGGGAGTGGGGGGCTTGTGACGACATAACGCCTGTAAAATTTTACCGACCGAAAGTCGTTTTTTGATTTTGAGAAGTGTTGTATCTTCGTAAATTTTGCTTTACGTAACAAAAGAAAAAATACGGGTCAAATAATATTTTTGGATAATCTAGCTTTCAGGCTTATTTTTTTTTTTTTGAGTTAAACAGCCTATTGAAGGAAGATGGTTAATTTTAATAAGTACCAGTCTGACAGTCCCTTCCTCTACACCCAGGGCCCAATACACCATTTAAAATCTCTCTGTTTTTTCAAACCCTTTCATTTGATACCCATATCATAGGGGTGGATTTCAAACAACCCGTTCTCCATCTTGGGGAGGCCGCCATATTGGATTTGCTATGACGTTTCTTAGCTAGTCATGTATTGTCATCAGAACTCAGAGCGTGTGCAAAATTTCAGCCTGCTAGCTTAACGGGAAGTGCCTTAAAATTGAGTTGCAAAAGTCCAACCGGAACGACAAACAAACAAACAAGGAAAGTGAGTGTATAAAAACGTAGGAAAACAAGGGAGAGATTTTACCACTTAACTACAGGATAAGTTTTTATACAGGCTTGTTGGTCTAGTGGTTAGTGACCCTGATTGCTATGTCGGAGGACGTGGGTTCGATTCCCACCCAGGACAAATGTTTGTGTGATGAGCACGATCATGTCCGGGTGTAATTTATCTATAACATGTATGTATTTAGAGCTCGTGGCTAAATAATTACAGCCGCACAGGCCGATCTTCCGGGTCAAGCCGCGCTTGCCTAGGTTGGTCTGTGGATGGGTGACCATCTTTCATAGCGAGTTTCCTCCGTGCCTCGGAAAGCACGTAAAGCCGTTGGTCCCGGCTGTCATTTGTAGATCTTTGACAGTCGTTACTGTTAGTCAGAAGCTCTAAAAGTCTGACAACCAGTCTTACCATGGGGTATGGTATCACCCAGTTACTGGGTTGTGGAGGTCCGACAGGCAGTCGCTCCATGTAAAATACCGATATCCAGCTGAATCTGGTTCGACTGGAAGCCGACCCCAATATAGTTGGGAAAAGGCTAGGCAGATGATGATGATGTATGTATTTAGAAATATTTAAGTATGTTTATCAGCTGTCTAGTACTAATAACACAAGCTCTGCTTAGCTTGGGACTAGATGGCGTTGTGTGATAGGTGTGGAATTATTATTATTATTATACAATACTCAATATTTCGTTTTCTTTTAATTTCCAGATGCGCTAGGCCTTCACCGCGTTGAGAATCCCTCCCACGTGGACGGTGCGGTCTCCTTGCATCTCTACTGTCCTCCATTTGACAGCTGCCGTGTGTTCGATGCCAGGACTGGCAAGCCCACTCAAGTTAAGGTCACATTCTGGTCCATGTATGGGAAGAAGATTAAGAGGGTATGTATATATTATTACATATTTGGGGTTCTTTTTTTTAAATATTGCCCCTAATCAGGAATTTCTCCTGTGTCGTGGGTACGTTTACAAACATAGAATAACATAGACCCGAAACAACTACTTGTAAATCATACAAATATTTATTCCATGCGGGAATCGAACCCGCGACACGCAGCGCAGCAGTCAAATTGCTCAGCTACTTCGCTAACCGTGCCGTGTTAGAATAGAATACACTCTAATATGCACACTTTAAATATGACAGATACAAAGTAGATCTTATAAATAGGGTGACAAAACACTTATTGCTAAATGCGATCATTTCAAGACACCCCTTTTTTTACGTGGTAAAATCATCAAATGAGTCCTCCCACCCCGGGCAGGGCGGGAGGGAATGTCATACTTGTACTGACTAATATCCACGGTGTCCTTCAATAGCCTAAAATGTTCCAGGGTCACGGTGATGGAATAAGTCCCGCGACCCTGGCAGGCTTTGGCTCTCTGAGACGGCTCCATTATTATGCTGACGCTCTTTAAGGCGCGCGTGGAACACGACGTGCCGTCGATCCGGGCATGGTCCATGATCGGACAGCGAGTTGCTCTTTACTCGCCGCCCGCATGCCCGCGTTCAAGACAACCCTTTAATGCAGTGGTTCTTAACCTTTTAGTCATGAGGGACCATTTTACCAAATGTTTGTCGTGCCGGGGGCCACCCAGTTTGTTTTACTACATGAAGGATTCGTTGATAAAGAAAACAAGCACAATTTTATAATTAACACTCATTTATTTATTGTTTAGCAAAAAAGTAAAAGTTACAGATTTTAATTTAATGTGATTTTTGTGACTGCATACTCTTTATTAACTTCTGAATTCTTGGTTCAGTGCTACTCATAGCTAAACGCATGTCGGCAGTGGCATCCAACCGATTTCGATGCTTTTTCGCGTCACGCCACATATTATCAGGATGGCTTCGCGGACCACTTGGAATGACTCCAGGGACCACTAGTGGTCCGCGGACCACCGGTTAAGAACCACTGCTTTAATGGATATTTGAAGTGAAAACTTCTTTAGCGGCATTGTACCTACTTACACTTATTCTGTAATGGGTAAAAAAAATTTAACTCGCGTCAGGACACGTGACCAAGATCGAAAATTTGTAACACAAACACGTGACTAGATAGTGAAACAAACGATAGCTTGCATTTTAATCGTGCAACGCCATCTATCGTGCATATATGAAAACAGTTGTTATTTGACACCTGTATGACACTAACAAGATGCAACATAAAGTGTTTAAAATATGGAAATAAATGCACAACGTTAATATTCAAGTTTTCATTTCGGAAATTTTGCCAAAATTTAAAAAAAATGTTTTCAAAAATGGGACGATTACTTTCAAGACATTAGTAAGGTCAAGGGCATATGGTACAAAATATTACAAAGTCGGCCTCCTCGTATTCCTTGGTTTGTAGATTCCAAAATTGGATAGTAGCGGCTCTTCGACTACGTTCGGGACACTATCCCACTAAAAGATTTGGTTACATAATGAAAAAAATTGATTCTCCTAATTGAACGTGTGCGGAGTCATTGATGATGTCCAACATCTTTTGGTGGAATGTGCCAAGAACCAGGCAGGAAGGGAGGTACTGACTGAATTGTAAAAAATTAATATGGGCTTTTTTTTTGAAATTCTCGCTAGTACGAATACTGAAGCAGCTAAGACTGTTTATGGAATGGCAATATGTCGGTGACCACATCTACTATTTAGCACTATTCATTTATTTTTGAAGCGGATAGTTTATATATTATATTAATTTTAGTTTAGGGTACGATGGGGCTGTCATGCCTTATAGGATATAAGTCCCTTAAAAATAAAGAGAGAAAAAAAAAAAAAGGTTTCATTTCTGCCGGAGTGCAACCCGTATTTTTTTTAACTACATAATTTAACCAATGACCTTTTATTTTCAGGTAATGGAAGCAAATGAAGCCGCAGACAGCCAGTAACAACTAAATGAAAGGAAAAATCAACGACAACATTCCAGCCAAGTATTTTATACAAAAAATTTTGATTATTTTGTTAAGAATAATGTTAACTATCATTATATTGGTAAAAAATGTTTTTACCTCGCTGTTCGACTCCTATTGGTCCAAGCGAGATGTTTTATAGCTTATAGCCTTCCTCGATAAATAGATTATCCAACGCAAACATATATTTTAATTGTAACCAGTACCTGGTTAGTTTCGGATATTAGCGCATTCAACCAAACATACTTTTCAGCTTTATAATGGTATAAGCATAGATCGGAATTAGGTAGAGTTTTTCATGTACTGCATGCTGTGAAAGAATAAAGTGGATATTCCCGGAATTCATTTTAAAGAGCAGAAAAATCCGTGATTTACTTATATACAAAAGTTATTTACTTTTACACAATTTTATTTATTCGTCTAATCTATCTCTGATGTTTTTAATATTATTATTTACTAGCGGCCCGACCCGGCTTCGCACGGGTGGACATGATGATTTTAGTCCTCTATAACCTGGACCTGGTGGCCTACCTACTCTTAAAGCGTGAGTCTTTAGGCTGTGGGAAACAGATGGCGCTAGACGACTTGTATAGCTCTGTCTCTTTCCCACAGCCTAAACTGGATAGCGTTAAGAGCTCGTGGTAAGGCCTCTGATGGTTACAAACACAACACAAAAAGAAATAAGTGTCCGAATCGGTCCAGCCAAGGTTTGCAAGTTATGGGCTTAGCAACACATTTAGCGATCCATTTTTATATTATAGATTTGTAATACTGTCTTCCACGACATTGTCTATTACAAATCCTGGAAAGATCCATATGAATTATCAACATTTCGATGCAAGTACCACAATAACTCTAAATAATTCCGACCTAGGGTTATAAGTAGGTAGATTTTAGTAAGAGCAACGATCCAAAGTAATAATTAATTGTGTAATTTTTCCATTAGACTTTTGGGGTATTGTTGTACCCCAGGGGGCTAATTGTCGGTTTTAGAGATTGTGTCGAACTCGCCAAAAATTTCGAATGACGTAATTTTTTCGACAAATTTTAAAAGTTGCTTTGTCTAATTCGCCATTTGTCAAAGGCTAACGTTAGAGTTCAGTAAAATTTGTCGAAAAAATGACGTCATTAGAATATTTTTTCGAGTTCAACACCATCTCTAAAACCAAAAATTGTCCCCCTGATTTGTTTTTATAATTATGTCCAAAAATATCAGCTATGTTGCCTTATTAGTTAGGACACCGAGACAGACACACTGGCATTGACCCAAAATGTTGGTTAGTTTCATCTGCCCCGCTGCCCCTTGCCCGTCAGCGGGGTAGATGGGAAAAATTATTTCATCGACCTCGTAAGAGTTCCTGTCCGTATGTAACGCGGTGGATGGCAAGGAGTAATAAAGTAATTTGAGGATCTTAGATCCATACTTAATAATGTAAATGCGTAGATGATGAAGTTCCATTAGGTATGTTGCAGAAGCAATAACCGCACATCCATTTTTATAGAACACAATGACCTTGTGCTACCCCTTTGGACAGGGATAAAGGGGAGGATGGGAGCAAGTACTTTTTATCATTTGCCATACACTCGAATTAAGCGGCTAGCGGGTTTGTTGAAACAATTTTTCCCATCTTCCCCGCTGACGGGCCAAACGCAACGGGGTGAATGAAACTAATCCGAATTTGATTTAAAGACGGCGCTTTTCTAGAAAATATACATTAATTTATAAAATTTAATGATTACCCAGTGATCACTGCAATTTATTCATAATATCTATTCAAAACGATTTTTTTTGAAAATAAAAACTTTTTTAAAATCAGTCTTAAAAGGGACTTATAAGAGAAACGGTTGAGTTAATAAAAAAAAAATGTTTAATGCGCCTTATTTAATTTTAAAATATTATAAACTTATTTTAAGACTTAGTACTAAGAGATAATTGTAATTTTTTTATATTTATTTACAAACTAATAAATAAAATAATATTTTTAAAACATATATTTTTTATTTTATTTACATTTCTTGTTTTGTAATAAATATTTACATTTAATAAATTTAGATTTACAAACGATTTGTAACTTCAAAAAAAGTTTTTAATTCTCCTCTTTTCTCATTGGCTGGACAATAATAAAGAGTAGATCGTTTATAAAATATATCACAATAAAAAAATAACATTTTTCTTTTTTTTTCTGAACATTAGGCACGTTACCACACTTATTCGGTTCGGCTACGATCCAAGCCGAACGGTTAAATTGAAACAAAAAACATTTTACTTATTTGTTCTTTTTAAGACGTCTTATATTTTTCTATCATTATTTTAGCTTAGCTTTAGATGATAATACTGAATTTTGTAGGTAAAAGTAAATATGCCAAACTGAGATTACCGACCCATACTTTCTAAATATTGTCTATCACAAAGTATTGCTCCTATTAATTGCTTCGGGTCGGCATTTTTGAGCCATCAATATACCCGAACAAGTGTCTTCTACGCCTTACAAGTAATAAGTTCAGAATATTTAAATTAATAATAATATTTCAGAATAATTTAAGCTTTCCAGTCCAAAAATACGTATTCAGAGTTCAATTTTCAATGCCTTCATCAAATTTTCATCGATCTCAGTCCATGGAAGGAACACCTTCACGCCATGGTAATCAGCAGTAGCCTGGATCGTATTCCTGACGCAAGGGACATTGCAGTGGAAGTCGCAAGTGTATGTGATGGGGTTGAAGTAAAGACCTTCAGAGCAAGTGACCAGGAGTGGCTGATCACCATTACAAATCCAGAACTTGTCACAATCTTCATGAGCCCAAGGGGCAACGTTGCACTCGTCCTTGCATTTGTCTGCAGGGCTGATGGGACAACCTTCGCAACCACTGTCAGGAGTCGTACCCTCATTTGGTGTAGTACCCTCAGTTGGTTGAGTACCCTCAGTTGGTGGAGTACCCTCAGTTGATGGAGTACCCTCAGATAGTGTAGTACCCTCAGTTGGTGGAGTACCCTCAGTTGGTGGAGTACCCTCAGTTGGCGTAGTACCCTGAGTAGTTGTTGTAGTATCCTCCGAAGTTGTAGTACTTTGAGTAGTTGTTGTAGTATCCTCAGATGGTGTAGTATCCTCAGATGGTGTAGTATACTCAGATGGTGTAGAATCACAGATAATTTCTTCAGTAGTTGTTGATGTACCTTCGGTTGTTGTCCCTCGGGTTGTGGTTTCCTGAGTCACCGGACTTGGAGGTGGTGTCGGTGGGTCTTCGGTAACTGTTGTAGACGTGCTGGTACAACCACCATTGGGGTCGGGTGTGGGGCAGCCTGGACCTTCCCAGTGTTCACAACCAGCGTCTCTCGGCCAGTCACAAACCTGAAATGAAAAGTAAAGTAATTATTTCAAGCTCAATTCGAATTTTTACCTTATCCAAATAATTATCCTAACGGTTATTAAGTAAGTGTAAAAACGGTCACAGTTTCTTAGACAAACTTTCAAGAGATGTTTATTAGTAAGGCTGTTATTTATGAAATTTGAAATTACTTGCGTATAGCATCACGTGATTTCGTACGGTATTTATCCGAAAAGGGAAATACAAAAGATAGCCATCGAAATGATAACGATCTTTTATAATTAATGACGGTTCAAAAACATGACATCTTATCACTAATGGCTAATTGAATGATAAAATAAATTACTTTACCAGAACATTTAAAAGTTGTAGATTTAATTTAGTTTTGATTTTAATTCGAAAGAGACATCATGGTTCGATGTAATTTATCTGAGTATATTCATTTGTTCGAAATAATTGTGTTGGGTAACAAAACCCAAATATTATCAAAGATTGATGATCATGATGTCATCCATGTAAACGAAGGAAGAAAAAGGTTTTCTCAAATGTACGGATATACGTTTAATTGACAAGTGAGTATGTTTAACTCTATTTTCTGACCAATTAGTTTTATCCCTATTATTAAGTGTCTAATATAAAGAAAATTACAATATTTTAAAATTCTGAATCATGACATTGGTATTTGATAATAACCGTTGTGTAACTCCATCGTGTATACGTAAAGTTCATCTATGAATGTGTTTCAAATAATTATAAATTAGTGCTCTCTTTTACAGATAAGGGACTTGTCTGTCCATAACAAGACTAGCTCTTTCCATGCAGGCCATCCGGTCAATGATCGGACCTAAGACGTCAGCGCGTCTCAAGAATACTAATGGAACTTTTATGGGGCCTAACTGCTTGCCGTGTTTGGAGGACTATCTTAAAAATGCATCATGACCCTGGAGCGTAAAGGGCAACTGAAGGAACATGTTGGATAATAGTCAATCAAGTTTGGGAATCTTTTTCATTCCTTACATTCATACTAGATAGAAATTTACCTGTTTAATGGGGTTAAAATGCAGTCCAGCTGGGCATTCAAGCTCAACTTTTTCCCCATGAACGCATTGATAGAACTTGTTGCAGTCACTCTCGTGGGGCAAATGATGGTTGATATCGAAATCAGCAGGGCATCCGTTGGGGAGAGGCTCCCAGTCTGTGTCATCGATGTCACCGGGGTTCGGCACTTCGACACTGCTATCTGGTGAACCAGTAGTAGGGCTAGGGTTACCGCCACCACCACCAGAAGGCGCGCAGTCTACATTTTCGGGCCAGTCGCAAACCTGAAAAGATGTAGAAATATTTTGTTAATATGATGAACTACCTAGGAAGCACATTTTGATGTCATTGTCATATGATCCTTCTCATCTCACTCAGTATTCAAGAGAATGGCATGTTGCTACGTTGCCATGGCAACGCTTAGCCTCAGCGTTGCCATTCCTTAGAAAGGTATTTGTAACTGTAGTTTCTACGTAGGGGCAGCGCAGTGCACAAGACTGCATCCTAAGAGAATACTAACGCCGGTCTAGGTAAAAGCAAACCTGCTCATAGGACGTGACGAACGGTTTTGAGATTTATTTTAAAATTATTATGGTATCAAATTGAAAAAATATAAAGACGTAAGGGTGAAGTTGTGGTACCTATTTTGTAAGTAAAAGGTTCACAATGGATTTTGACTAAAATGTGTAAAATTGTGTTGTAATAACTTGTCGTACAAGTAAATAAACGAATATCACTTTTTTATTGCCCTATCCTATCCTGTACTATTTTATCGTTGAAATGACATAAAAATAAAATAAAACAAGTAACAAAAGAAAAGCAATGCTTCCTTAAAAAATAGGGAGGTCAAACTTAATAAATGTCATATTTTAAAAAAACAAGATGGCGGCGTCAGTTAAGATTTTAGCTCGAAAAGGGGTATAATTTCGAGATTTAGTGGGCGACGACGTTGAAATCAGTAAGTATGGAATTCTTGAGTTTATTTACTACATTTTTTTTGTATGTATTCAATTGAAAATTAAATATCAATCAAATCGATTAAAATCTTGTCAAATTTTACGTTTGTACTTTTATCTTACGATCTAAAATTACCGACATGATGATGATAATATTTGCAAAATTACTGATTTTAATTAAAAGATAGAGGTGTTAATGAATTGACATCTCTTTCTTACATTATTTAGGAGACTGTTTAACATCTGTTGAACACTTGCCTTAAAAACTGTTAACTGCAATGACCTTTGAAAATAATGTTTGCATTCACACTTTTTTAGACAGGTGTTTAACAGATGTTTAACCTTTTGTGGTAGGTATAAAGGATTATGTTTCGTGACTGGGTTTTGTATTCTATTTTTTATGTTTTGTTATTTAAAAAGGGGCTACAAATGACATATTGAAATTAATGCTTTAATTTTGATAATGAATCATACAAAATTATACCAAGGAATCTTTATGAAATTACTATTAATTTTAATATTCACGAATAACATGTGAATATTAAAATTAATATTGATGATAATATTCACCCGGTGGGTGACCATCTCTCATAGCGAGTTTCCTCAGTGCCTCGGAAAGCACGTAAAGCCGTTGGTCCCGGTTGTCATTTGTAGATCTTTGACAGTCGTTACTATTAGTCAGAAGCTCTTAAGTCTGACAACCAGTCTTACCATGGGGTATGGTATTACCCAGTTACTGGGTTGTGGAGGTCCGACAGGCAGTCGCTCCATGTAAAATACCGATATCCAGCTGAATCTGGTTTGACTGGAAGCCTAGTTGGGAAAACGCAGGCAGATGATGATTCACGAATAACATGTTTAATTAGCTGATCTTTATCAAACCACATGATATCAGTATCATACAATTATTTTGTTTTCAGTAGGCGTTGATAAATAAACGGTATTAACAAAAAAAATATGTTTTTTCAATAAGTAACATCTTTATAAGCAACTACTGTTTAATTATTGCAATTGGAAATAGTAAATAAAAAAAACTATAATGATATCCATTTTATAAAACCAGTAAAAAAAATATGACATTTATTACAATTATTATGACAAAAATGACAGAAGGGTAAGTTTGACATGCTAGCATCTGCCAACACTTGGTGATAGTTTTAAATCATGTATTTATGTAAATATACTTTCATCATCATCAGCCTATAATGTTCACACTGCTGGGACACAGGTCTCCTCTCTAAGACAGAGAGTGGGCCATAATCCACCACGCAGGCCCAGTGCGGATTGGTAGATTGCACAGATCTTCGAATTTTTGGTTCTATGACATGCCGGTTTCCTCACGATGTTTTCCTTCACCGTTTTGAGAGCAGTGGTGATGAAATGAATTACACAAACTGTGCGCCTGGCGGGGTTCAAACCCACGATCTACGACTTGTAAGTCGGGACCGATACCACTGGGCGACCACTGCTCTCTGTACCTACTTTGTATGTTCCTTATAAGTAACCGTTTTGTTATTTACCGATATTTATCCTCAAAAATCTCATCGTTCTAATTTCCAATAATTGTAAACCATTACAATAGTGTTTATCAGTAGTTATTAATCATTAAACACTTTAGAAAATACGTCATGCTGAAAATAATCCATTTTATCTATTAGCCTATATTATATTTCCTATTATTTCAAATAGCTATTTTATCTACCGCTGATGTATAATCTATTAGAATTTGATTGATTTTTCTAATTTATATTTGCTTTTATTTTTACTTCATTACTTTGTACATAAGCTATTCAGTTAATATATTATTTAAAAAATCAATGCAATGAAGACTACTGGTAATTTATTATTTATTGCCACTGATTTAAAATCATCTCTAAACTTTGCCCATTGTTCTTTAAAATACGAGTTTATAAGAATGATGGTATAATCTTACTACTTTTTTGAAAGTATTAAAGTACTCAAATTCATTTATAAAGGTCGCTGGAAGACTCTGGATGCAGGTTTCTTCCAACCGGTTTATGTGGAAACCTAAAGGGCCGGGCTATGTTCAGCAGTGGACGTCCTATGGCTGAGATGATGATGATGCTGACTAAAATTCAAAACCTTGTAGTTTAGTCCATAATCCTTTTTGTGGTAAAGTTAAATGTTCGCAAATTAGTATTGTTTGATATTTGCATACTACATGGATTTTTGTAACTCGATTTCAAATGTTGAAATGAAATGTACTGCATATTCAAGACGGCCGATTTAGTTTTGATTTTGATCACGTGTTGGAAGACTCGTAATCTCTTATTTAGCTCAACAATAATATTGACGGTATAAAAGTTCCGAGCTACAATTTGGGTAATTAAAAAGTCATAATCAAATTACAGTAATTGTATTCTAATTCAGAAAAAAAGATGTTTGGATTTGACCGAACTACAAATAAATAACATCCGATTTGTAACTAATGAGCAAAATAAATTCTTGGTGTTTTAAAACTTCACCAAGATTTTTCTCATTAATGAGAGAATACTCAAATTCCGTAAAAACTCAAACCAATACAATGTTAAACTAAAACAAATAAATAAATAAAATAATATAAGGAACAATACGAAAAGACCCGTAATATAACTACATAATGGTGACGATATATTACTAGACTCCTAATAACAGGCGACCGATGTCTGTCAACACATTAAGCAAAGAAGTCTTATATACGTCTTATTTCGACCACTCCTGTGAGCCGTAAACATACCTTGAGACAGAACAGACCTTGAGCTAGCAGTACTCCGTCCCCCTCGCTTACGTAGTACCTCAGCGAGTTGACAGAATAGTTTTTGTTCCTTAGATCGTGCATGCGGAGTCTAGTAATATATTTATTAATAGACAATTAAAGCCTTACCACCAAAAGATAAACATCTGGTAAACGCTTGTCGAAAAAAAGTGTAAATGCAAAATGACCCTTATATCAATGGGAAATGTCGTTTTGGCGTTGACAGTTGTTTTATACACGTGTTCAAGAGATGTTTATTTTGTTTATAGTAAGACGGTTAGAGCTTCATTTTTAAGTTCTTTCTAAACCATCATTAGGAAAAAAATGCAAAATTTATTTTAACACTGAATACACAGAATTACAGTCATAAGATGCTTCGGTATTTTTTTACGCCAAAGATATTGGAAGGACAAACTAACCTGGATTTCAAAGTTGAAGTAAGTTCCCGGAGCGCAAATACGTTCCACTTTTTCACCGAAAACGCATTGGTAGAATTTGTTGCACTCAGTCTCATGGGGGAGGAGGTGATGGACATCAAAGTCAGCGGGGCAACCGTTCTCGAGGGCATCCCATGGGGGAGTTGTTGGCTTGTCAGTTACAACAGGGACGGAGGTAGTGGGGTATTCGTAAGAGCCGTCGTTGACACAGTCGACATTTTCAGGCCAGTCGCAGATCTGTTATAAGAAGAAAAAGTTGGTTAAAATCATTAGGACGCATTTCTTCATCATTTGAAAGCAGTTCTAGTACAACAAGGCGCACATCCTTTCTGATTTAACCTTGCATTTACACTAAGCTGAAGCCAAAACTTGTCATATTAGAACTTAGAGTGAGATCCCAGAGCCCTCTGAGGGCTACGTCCTACGTCATTTTAGCAAAGCTGAAATTTTGGGGACATCTAGACTACTATGTAGTTAACACAGTATGCTTACTTACTGGCTCGCTAGCTCGAAAGAGGGGTTTATTTTGCTAAAATGACGTAGGTCTGGGGGCACTGGGATCTTTGTCAAACTTCATCAACAAAAGGGCCAATGAAAATCAGATACAGATAGTGGCTAAAATTGGAAGTTTTTGGGAGAACCCTATACTCGATAGCGGGTTGAAAGTTTTTAAGGTACTAACCTCGAGCTCTGGGTTGAAGTAGGTGCCTTTAGCGCAGTACCTAAGGACCTTTTCTCCATGGACACACTGGTAGTATTTGTGGCAGTACTCCTCATGGGGCAGAAGCTTGTCGACGTCGAAGTCAGCGGGACAACCATTGTCTAAGATATCGCAGTCATCAGGATCTGTGAAAAAAAAACATTAATCTTAATATATATAAATCTCGTGTCACAATGTTTGTCCTCAATGGACTCCTAAACCACTTAACCGATTATAATAAAATTCACACACCATGTGCAGTTCGATCCAACTTGAGAGATAGGATAGTTTAAATCTCAAATTTTAGACCGGGTCCTAAACCCGTGCGAAGCCGGGACGGGCCGCTAGTTGTTTATATAGATTGATTCGTTTCTTTTCTCAGTGACCGGACAAAAATAAAGAGGGTTGTTTTAAAAACCTTTTAATGCAGAAAATAGCTCTAATTTTTTTTAATCTGAACATTTCCATACATTTAACGCGTTTCGAGTTTAAACTTTGTGAAATATTGAAGGTTTCTTTAGTTGTGGTTGACGTACCTTGAGTAGTGGTGGTCACTGGTGCTGGTGTTGGAGTTATAGGAGCTGGTGTCGACGGGTCTTGAGTTACGGGGGCTGGTGTCGACGGGTCTTGAGTTACGGGGGCTGGTGTCGACGGGTCTTGAGTTACGGGGGCTGGTGTCGACGGGTCTTGAGTTACGGGGGCTGGTGTCGACGGGTCTTGAGTTACGGGGGCTGGTGTCGACGGGTCTTGAGTTACGGGAGCTGGTGTCGACGGGTCTTGAGTTACGGGTGCTGGTGTCGACGGGTCTTGAGTTACGGGGGCTGGTGTCGACGGGTCTTGAGTTACGGGAGCTGGTGTCGATGGGTCTTGGGTGACCGGTGAAGCTGTGCTGGTACAACCACCGTCAGGGTTGGGAGTGGGGCAGCCAGGGCCTTCCCAGTGTTCACAACCAGCGTCGCGCGGCCAGTCACAAACCTGAGATTAAAAGTAAAGTAATAATTTCAGCATGTTTACGGGTCCTGCAACGATATTAATCAGAAAAAAATAGTAGAGGAGTAGGAAAAAAAATGTTTCCACTAAAATATGTCGCAGGATCCAAGACAGGTAAATTCATACTCCAGGACACGTCGAGCTTCATTGTCTCGGCGCTTTTCTGGTGGTTGCCACTGTTGATTCTGGCTTTCAGGAGTTGCAGTGGTTTGGGAATAGTGCGGTGGATTTGAAAATGTTTACGGGTTTAGGGCCAAATTGCTTGCCGTGGTTGAGAGAATGTCTTAATAGATTAATGTGAACCAGGAGTAAGAAAAAGAAACTACAAGATCAGGTTGGTTCACAGTTAATCAAGTCTATCCCATTCCATCACTTGATGATTTCCCTCCCGAAAACATTATAGTGTAGGTTTTTACCTGTAAAATGGGGTTAAAATGCAGTCCAGCTGGGCATTTAAGCTCAACTTTCTCTCCATGTACGCATTGATAGAACTTGTTGCAGTCACTCTCGTGGGGCAAATGATGATTTATTTCGAAATCAGCAGGGCATCCGTTGGGGAGAGGCTCCCAGACTGCGTCATCGGGGTTGTCACCGGGGTTCGGCACTTCGACACTGCTATCTGGTGAACCAGTAGTAGGGCTAGGGTTACCGCCACCAGAAGACGCGCAGTCTACATTTTCGGGCCAGTCGCAAACCTGGAAGAAAGTAGATGTGCTCTTTTAATAATATCATTTTGTAGTAGATTTTTAATGCCAATGAATCACGAAATTTCATCGTATGTCTGTAGATTTACTTTTTGTGTTGTACTTGAAATGTTTTGACTTTTGATAAAACCATTTATTCACGAATCATACAAATTATATCAACGTATCTTACGAAACTGATAATGATCTTAATACTACGCATGAATAATTAAAAATTCATGTTTAATTGCCTGATTTTTATCAGTCATATAACGCAGTATTAAACTACCTACAATTTTTTGAGTATGCGGCAGTAAATAATCTTTGTCACAGGTGTATGATAAAAAATCACATTTAATATCTCTAAAGGTACTACTGTTCGTAAATGAAATTGAAAATTTTAGAATGGTTTAAAAAAAATATTTGGATGCCGTTTTTATCAGATCCGCCAATTTGGCAATGTTGTTTAAAGTATAAGGCTTCATAAAGACTCGTATTTGGCGCACGATCGAAATAGAATTACGGCACCGTAAATGCTTACTACTTCTCGCTGACGTATGCTTAACTACTCTCGCTTAAAGGCGTTATAGTAGAAAGCCTAGAAACAGAAACTCACCTGGATTTCGAAGTTGAAGTAAGTTCCCGGAGCGCAAGTAACTTCGACCTTATTCCCGAAATTACATTGGTAGAATTTGTTACACTCAGTCTCGTGGGGGAGGTTGTGATGTACTTCAAAGTCAGCGGGGCAACCGTTCTCAAGAGCATCCCATGGTTGAGTTGTTGGCCTGTCGGTAACAACAGGGACGGAGGTAGAGGGGTATTCGTAGGAGCCATCGTTGACGCAATCTACGTTCTCGGGCCAGTCGCAGATCTGGTAAATGATGAAAAGTTTTGTTAGATTCATTCATGCGTCGACCGTCATCATCATCAGCCTATAATGTTCCCACTGCTGGGATACAGGCCTCCTCTCTTGTGAGAGGGAGTGGGCCATAATCCACCACGCGGGCCCAGTGCGGGTTGGCATATTTTTGGTTTATTATTTTTATTTATTTCATTATTATTGGTTTTTTGACGAAATAGTTGCTGAAATTATTTTGCGTCGACCGTACTGTTGAGAAAAGGAACTATTAGGTCTAAGATAATATGGCAGACAAGGAGTTTCATTCTTGACTCAACGCACTGTTACATCAAGACCTACGCAAGTTTCATCATTATTTTGTGAAGTATTTTTTAATCAAGTTTTACAATCGTGCAATTTCATTGTAAACAATTTTATGCGCCATGCGGAAGACAATAGTCACTTTCAGTACGTTCCAGATAATTTGTGATATTATCGTCTGGGCTCATGAATTAATATTTTTAAGATTCTGTACTCATTGAAACTTATAACGGTATTAATAATTTAGTATCAACATCAGGATTGAATCTCCTGGATTGGGTACTAACCTCGAGCTCTGGGTTGAAGTAGGTGCCTTTAGCGCAGTACCTCAGGACCTTTTCTCCATGGACACACTGGTAGTATTTGTGGCAGTACTCCTCATGGGGCAGAAGCTTGTCGACGTCGAAGTCAGCGGGACAACCATTATCCAAGGTCTCGCAGTCATCAGGATCTGTGAAATAAGGATTGATTATTATTTGACTGGATTTCTCTCTCTCGAGCTGAGCGATCGACTCAGGAGTGAGAAGATTCGGAGACGAATAAAAATTGTCGACACAGCAATATTTTATTCAAATTCCGCGAGACAAAATTATAGACTGCCAGATGTGCAACGTGCAGGATCCAATCCCACCCCTCATGCATATGCACATGCACTAGAGTGATTCATTGATGACCGGAAAAACGTCTCCCGAAACCGTCATCCCCCAAAACTGATATATGTCTCCAGCACAGTGATTCCCAAAGATGTCTGGGCCCACTTAATAGCAAATTCTAATCATGAGACCTCTTTGCTTTTTTTTAGATGAAAGATAATTTCGTTAACTGTTGATACAGCGAGGTATCTTTTGATAAACCATTGAATTCTTCACTTGCTTTTGCCGATCCAATAGTTGGTATTTTGTCTTGAAACGTCACAAATCCAATAAAATGTCAAGGTTTTTCATCTGTTTTGACGAAATAGTTGCTAAAATTATTTTTAGCAATGATAAGTCATTGGAATTTTCAGACAGAATTTTATTCTCATTTCTGGCGGTAGTTCCGATAGATTGCGGTCAATGTATCGTTCCACATTTCAGGGCCCACTTAGTAATTCGCTTACCACCCACTAGTGGAACACTCATAGTTTGGGAACCACTGCTTTGGATAACAAACCAGGGTTTTTTATATAAGAAATAAAGAGGTAAGAGCCGCGCAACTAGCTCATTCGCGCACGAACGGTTTTCTAGTCAACACCACCCGAGAATACTCGTGGGTCCACAATTTCTCACTTTTCCGGCATGTGCACATAAACATAAGGGTGGAAGGGTAACACTGCATCCAATCCTGGATTTTTGTCTCCCGGAATTAAAAACCAATATTTGGACGTAGTTAAGCAGAAAGGACTCAATCCACAAAAAGTCACTTTTGAGTTATGGGCGTTTGAAGTTTAAGCTGTAATTCCTCTAAAACAAAATAAGATTTGAAAAAAAAAATTGCACCCTAATTAAAAGGATAGTTTATATTTTATTTTTCAATAAATATAATAATATATTTTGCAATAGATTTCGAGATATTAACTGAAATGTGGGTTGAGTCCTTACAATTAAACTTAAGTTTGTTTAGAGAGGTTTTGTTTTTTACTTTCTCAGAATGGACTCAAAACTACCCTTCGTCTAGAAAATCTGCTTATAAATAAATAATAACAACGATAACGATTGAAAAGTCATATTCTTATTGTCAATAAATATAAAGCTAGCAAAATCACGTGAAAACACTTTGATTGAAATACAAAAAAAGAAGAAACAACGCAAAAATGATCGCGCATTTTTTTTTCTCTCATCCTCAAAGTCGAAGTAAAGAGATGGCCTGTATCCATCAACATCCTCGTTGATATGGTTGTCTCCCTAAGGTTACTGTAAACTGGATGACAGCCTTTAGGTATTAAATTAAACATGGATCTGAGATCTTCGAGCTTAGCTTGAAAAATAGGACGTTATCACTTAGATAACTTTCACACTAAGGGCTGATTTTTCAATAGTCAGACAACTTTTATCTGAGGAATAAAAATAGGGATTTGACATATTTTCTATAGATAATCTGTCCATCTTTTTTATTCCTCAGATCAAAGTTATCAGACTATTGAAAATTCAGCAATTATAAATTAGAACTCACAGCTTTTAGTATAGAAATGTCACAAATACGTTAGAAATATTCATTTGTAAACACGGAGCTCTTCCACTCAAATGACAAGCAAACAGCGCCACCTGAAGAAGGGATCTACTAGCTATACGCCGTCAGAGAAGCGAAAGCTCAATAAGAGGATAAGCAAGTTGGTGCGACCTCAGAGCCTCTAATGCAAGCCTAATTGAAAAGACAATAGAGGAAAATCTGGGTGCTAAACTGTTCGTTCAACAGCCGAAACGCATTTGACGTAGCTTAGATCACCTAATGATTAAACCATAACCTCAAAGCCGGAGATCTTAGCCAGATAGAAGACTTTTATGGCCGATTTTACGACAGTCGTAGTCCACTTATCAGCCCTCCAGAGAATAGCCGAATTACGCTGAACCGCCACTACACCGATGAACTGCCGGAAATTATCCTGGATGAGGTTGAGGAAGCCCTCAGGCAGCTTAAAAATGGAAAATCCCCGGGTGAAGATGGAGCCATTTCGGAGCTCCTGAAAGCAGGTGGAAAGTCCGCACTTCGGGAGATCCAAAAGTTATTCAACTCTGTATTAGACACCGGGAGAACTCACAAAGACGTGGCAACATACGTATTAAAAACTATCCTCCCTAATCACTCTTAAGCCAATTTATATTTTTGAGGGTCATCAGTACACATCGTTTTGAAATAAGACTTGATGAGTTTCAGCCTCCAGAGCAGGCTGGGTTTCGTGGAGCATTTAGCACCATAGATCATGGCCTATCGCGGTACAACGAAGTGCTGAAAATGTCTGTATGACGCGGCGACTATGAGACAAGTACAGAACCAGCAGTCCAGTCCACCAGTCTAAACATATCACGCTGCGCAGGGGTGTGAGACGGGGGATGTTATATCCCCGAAACCGTTCACCAATGCCTTGGAGGACGTGTTTAAGACGCTGAACTGAAAAGGAAAGACCATGCTTCTGAACGTATTGGTCTCAGGTTGAACATGGAAAAACAAAAATCATGTATAACGACACCACTACCCCGGGACAAGTCGTAGTAAATGGTATAATAACTGTTAAACTCGTTCAAGAATACGTCTACCTTGGACAGACTGTTCGGTTGGGTAAAAACAACTTCGAGATCTCAAAACCAATAAAAGGATTCGGTTGCAGGTTGCAATTGCAGTGAAAACACGCGTTTCACTTCTCAGTTTGCGAAAAAATGGCAGAGTTGCCAGTTTTTTAAAGTAATTTATTACCAACTTTCAACAAAAAATTGAAACTATAATCTTTTTTGGAAATTAACAGTTATAGTTTTATTACATGTATGTCTTTTATGAACAACGCTAACATAATAACTTTGATTAATGAAATATTTCTACTACTTAAACGTAAATAACACAAATATTTTAAGTCATTTCAGTTCAATTAAAAGAAGATGTATCAGTCAACACATCTTCTCCTTACAATCGACTCAGACTGCCTGAGTCGATTCAGTTATTTGATAATTACATGTTTTGTTCATATAAAGCTGTTCTTCTGCAATATCTCAAGTGTTTTGAGTCGTTTCTGATAAAGAAAAATAAATATTTTGTTTCAGTAAACCTATAACTCAGAAAAGACCCAACCTGTTTGAGTCGTTTCAGTTATTTGATCAAATGACATTTGCAATCAAAATTTATTTCTTAGAAAGGATTCAAACCGTTTGAGTCTGTTCTGGTTAATCGGCCATGGGGACATACTCATAGAAATTCATTACTGAGAAACAATTCAAGCGGACTGAGTTCATTCAGCAAATATATTTTGTGTGCTTTTCATACTGTGGGTTGAGTCGGGGTAGCGAGAAAAACTAGTTTCCGTGTATATTTTAAAAATAGGGTCTTCACTACATGATAGATTCGACCCTCAGGAGTACGATGGCATACATAACTCAATTTTGGCCAAAGTGTGGATTGAGTCCTTTCTGCTTAACTACGTCCATTTTTCATAACAGTTTTTCTTTTATTTATGTTTACGTATCATTTTTCAGAATAATTTAAATTTTCCTTGTATTGTGTTAGAGTTCAAGTTGCAACGCCTTTATAATATTTTCATCGAAGTGGCTCCAAGGGAGGAACACTTTCACACCATGGTAATTAGAAGTAGCCTGGATAGAATTCCTGACGCATCCAACATTGCAGTTGAAATCGCAGGTGTATGTAGTGGGGTTGAAGTAAAGACCTTCAGAGCAAGTGACCAGGAGAGGCTGATCACCATTACAAATCCAGAACTTGTCACAGTCTTCATGAGCCCAAGGGGCAACGTTGCACTTGTCTTTGCATTTGTCTGCAGGGTTGATGGGGCAACCATCGCAGCAATCGGCAGGAGTTGTGG
Organism: Agrotis ipsilon; assembly: GCA_028554685.1. Lineage (NCBI taxonomy): Eukaryota > Metazoa > Arthropoda > Insecta > Lepidoptera > Noctuidae > Agrotis > Agrotis ipsilon. The sequence goes on from CM052982.1 coordinate 8,398,454, forward strand.
TACCTTGAATAGTAGTTGACGTACCCTGAGTTGTAGTTGTTGCTGGAGCTGTGACGGGAGGGTCTGTAGGGCCTGCTGTAGGAGACGCGGGAGCCGGTGTCGATGGGTCTTGAGTCACTGGTCCTGCTGTAGAAGAAGTGGGGGCCGGTGTCGATGGGTCTTGAGTCACTGGTGCAGATGTAGTCGTTGCGGTAGCTGGTGTCGATGGGTCTTGAGTAACTGGTACAGACGTAGTCGTTGCGGTAGCTGGTGTAGATGGGTCTTGGGTGACCGGTGCAGCAGTGCTGGTACAACCACCGTCAGGGTTGGGAGTGGGGCAGCCAGGGCCTTCCCAGTGTTCACAACCAGCGTCGCGCGGCCAGTCACAAATCTAAAATTAATAGTTAAGTTATAATTTCGGCATATTTAAGAACTCCCTATTGGGCCAAATTTCTCGTCGTGTTTGAGAGTATGTCTTTAAAGAGCAACAAAGCCCAGGAACGGGAGAAAGTAAAAGAATCAGTTTGGTTTAAAGTCAATCAAGTCTAAAAGTCCCGAAAACAATAAAGTTTATATATGTACCTGTTTCTTAGGGTTAAAATGTAGTCCAGCTGGGCATTCAGTCTCAACTTTCTCTCCATGTACGCATTGATAGAACTTGTTGCAGTCACTCTCGTGGGGCAAATGATGATTTATTTCGAAATCAGCAGGGCATCCGTTGGGGAGAGGCTCCCAGACTGCGTCATCGGGGTTGTCACCGGGGTTCGGCACTTCGACACTGCTATCTGGTGAACCAGTAGTAGGGCTAGGGTTACTGCCACCACCACCAGAAGACGCGCAGTCTACATTTTCGGGCCAGTCGCAAGCCTGTAAAGAATTGGAAATGCTGATATTCTTTTTTTAAATTTGTAATGGGTTTGCTTTTGACCTCAGTCTAGGTCAGGAGAGACTAAGACAAGGTCAACGATGGAGCGAGCTTACCCAGAAGAAGCCTGTTCACTATAACTTCGAATAGATTAGGGTTGTATGTGTTCGGAAACACAGACGCAGGCAGAGAGTTCCACTCCTTCGCTGTCCGCATTTTAAAAGACGTTTGGAAACGCTTAGTGCGAATTGGTGGTATAGCAATGAGGTGAGGATGGTAATTTGCCGTGCATCTAGATGTGCGATGATAGAAAGGGAGCTGGTAGTATGAGGTCGTGGTTCTCTAAAGATAGTAGTTTCGACGCTGGGGCAGCACTGTACACAAGGTCGTGTCATTAGAGAATTGTTATGCAGGTCTAAGTAAAAGCCAAGTCCGCGCTTGAGAGGTATGTCAACGCGTTTAGAGATTTATTTAAATGTTTTTCTTTTCTGTTTTTCAAAAAGCGTTGCCCCAATTATTTGTCCTGTATCGTAGGTGGAGTTACAAACATGTAAACTCACATACACAGACACCCAGACCCGGAACAATGATTTGTAGATCATATAAATATTTGCTCCATGCTATTTCGGAATCGGAGATTGTAAATTGAACAATTGTCTTCTTTCTCACTAACCAGTTTGCAACGACGATATATTATTAAACTCCTAATAACAGGCGACCGATGTCTGTCAACACATAAGGCAAAAAAGTCTTATATCCGTCTTATTTCGACCACTCCTGTGAGCCGTAATCATACCTTGAGACAGAACAGACCTTGAGTTAGCCAATCACAACGCAGTACCCCGTCCCCCTCGCTTACGTAGTACCTCAGCGAGTTGACGGAATAGTTTTTGTTCCTTAGATTGTGCATGCGGAGTCTAGTAATATATCGTCGTTGCCAGTTTGGTTTCTTGATCGTCATTTATCCTCAAATTATTATTTCTTATTCATTTGTGACTCTTATAAATAATAATTTATCAGTTTTAATCATGAAACTACGTCATGCTGAAATGTTTGAGTTAATCCATTTTATCTATTAGCTTATTTCAATTCCTTTTTTCATGCTAGGTTTTCTTGTTATCTGCCTCGATCTATATTATCTATTAGAATTTAATTGATTTTCCTTGATTTCTAACATTCGTTTTATTAACTCTCGTCTAGAATTTTAAAAATATGTGTGATTAAGCTACCAAAGACAGTTTGACATTATTCTTTACTGGACCGGCAAAATTAGGGAAACACAAAAAAAGGGTCGCGTTTTTGTCAAAGCTTTCGTTGATTTTATGAGTGTTATCATTGTTTAGGTCACTGCCCTATTAATATACGACATTAGAACAATTTATTGACAGGTTTTAACAGTCCAACAGAAATTATAACCTCTTAAGTGTTTTAGGCAGTCATCGCTTTAAGTGTTCTTGTCCTAAAAGTTCGTTTTTGTTGTTAATTTTTGTCCTAGCTCATTTTGTGGTTTCTGTATGGTGAGTTCACATTGTTTTGCATACAAAATGAGTGATTAGGCTACAACAGAAGTCGCTAAAGCTGTGACAAGTGATGAGGGAAGGTCATTAATACCGGTCAGTTAGTCGAACATTGGATGATAATATCCATGACCCAAAGCCATATGCAATAGTACAGGCAGGTTGAATCATAAGTAAAGAGACTCAGACAAGGCAAAAATCCCGCAATGAGTCCTTTAAATAGACAACCTATTTAAAAGAATGTTAACTCTGAAAACTGGTCCTCAACAACAGGAACACGGTGCCAAAGATATTGGAATTACAAACTGACCTGGATTTCGAAGTTGAAGTAAGTTCCTGGAGCGCAACTAACTTCCACCTTCTTTCCGAAATCACATTGGTAGAATTTGTTGCAGTCAGTCTCATGGGGGAGGTTGTGATGGACTTCGAAGTCAGCGGGGCAACCGTTCTCAAGAGCATCCCATGGTTGAGTTGTTGGCCTGTCGGTAACCACAGGGGCGGAGGTAGAGGGGTATTCGTAGGAGCCATCGTTGACGCAGTCCACGTTCTCGGCCCAGTCGCAAATCTGTTGGAAGAAGAAGAAGTTATAGAAGTGAAGTGAATGCAGCAGTGAAGGTCAATGTTTCAACCTAAATAATTGCGTTTATCATCTTCATCAATTTAATAGTGTTTCAAGGTATAACACTGGGCTTCCCCTTTCTAATCTAACCTTGCACTTACGCTACGTCTAATCTAAATCCAGCAATTTTCAATGAGTCATCGTTAATTTCTTTTTTTTTCACGGACATTATTATTGATTACATGAACTGTAAGTCTAGGGGAGAGCCCTTTACCAAAACTAAGGTCCTTTGTCCATAACGCAAGTTTCTGATACCTTAACACTTTGTTCTTCATTGACGTCTTTACGAACCTCTATGGATTCGTATTGCGATAGTCGCCTGGATACCAAAGTCGTAGGCGCCCATTAGACGGTAGATTTTGCCATGGCAGAACCATGCCAGAGATTCTGACTGACGGAAGACCTATCGTCTGCGATGATTGACGTTTGCATGACGAAAGAGTAGGCGATGAAAATTCCATCATTCAACCATCATTCATGATTGAAATGATTGACCGTCTAATTGGTGCCGTAAGGTGTCGACAATTTGCGTTGCGTTGTGTACGAATTGGCTAACAGTATCAACATCATTTTCTTCAGATACTAACCTCCTTGATGGGGTTGAAGTAGGTGCCTTTAGGGCAGTACTTAAGGACCTTTTCGCCATTGTCGCACTGGTAGTAGATGTGGCAGTACTCCTCATGAGGCAGAAGCTTGTGGATGTCGAAGTCAACGGGGCAACCATTGTCCAAGGTCTCACAGTCATCAGGATCTAAGAAAGAAAGAAGAAACAATATTGACAACGTTCAGTTTATGGAAAGGAATGTTGATTTGAGAAAAATGGCTTAAGATAGAGGATGTCTGTCCCAATAAGATAAAGATAATAAAGAAGAGAAATACGATAAAGAGAAGAAGAAGAGAAAGACAATAAAAAATATTAGACTTTGTGAAGCAATAAGATAATCTGCGCGGACGTATTCTAGAACGAGAATTATTGTCTAAAATTATCTTTAGGCTACTGGTGATGTAAAAAAATATGTAGATGTATTGAAAAAACAAAATGGTACATTAAGTTTTGACTGTAGACTCGCATCTAAAGATTTTTATGGATCCAGAATTAGAGAAGAAGCCAAATATGTAAGTAAGATGACATGGTTAAAGAAGTGTCATTCACCAAGCAAAACCTCGGGGATAAGCTAGTAATATTAGTATAGACGAACAAATATTACCTTGGGGTGCAGGAGCAGCGGTCGGACCTGCGGTCGGTCCTGCGGTAGGTCCTGCGGTAGGTCCTGCGGTTGGCCCAGCGGTCGGTCCAGCGGTCGGCCCAGCGGTCGGCTGTGGCCCTTCAGTTGGTCCTGCAGGTAATTGGCATCCAGAATCGGTTGGATGAACACAAACCTGTTGAAGAATTTTGTTTAATTTTAACAATTTCGAGCGGTTTTAGAAATTTGGACGAGCTCGTGAAATATTGTCCTGAAAATCAGGTACTTATGTAAGAATAGCGCGTATTCGGACACTTAAGCAACTTTGTTTTATACTACACACATGTTAGGGACACTTTTTGCTTGCTACTTCGTTTTCACAGTACCATCTCAAGATGAATGATGTATTAAAGGTTCTGTAATAGTTTTAGCGATTAAAAAAGAGTGTCCATGGAGTTTCTTGCCCGTTCTTCTCTTATGAGATCTACTCCTTGGATATGGACCTACAGTACTTTCACAGTTATTATGTCTTGTGACTGGGACTGCACCATAAGTATTTTATATTATAGTTTCTTTTTTTTTGTCTTTGGCCTTATATATTGGATCGAGGATCTTTAAAACTTTATTTGTAATGGTACACCCTAGCTCTCCACCAATATCTGGCTTTTCGGGATTTTTTGTTATTTGACCACTATTTTTATGTCTAAGTTGGCCAGACTATGGATTTTGATTTTGATCGAGGCAAAATCTTACCAAGGTGGACAGACGACCACATGAAGGTCGCCGGAAGACGCTGGATGCAGGTCGCTTCCGACCGGTACATGTGGAGATCGAAAGGGGAGGCCTATGTTCAGCAGCTATGGCTGTGATGATGATGCTGATGATGATGAAAATCTTACCTGCTTGTTGAAGTCAAAGACAGTGCCTTCAGCACAATCTCTGGGCTCGATATACTTCAAGCCGTATTCACAGTAGTAAAACTTTGTACAGTCATTTTCGTGAGGAAGCAAGAAGTGAATTTCTGCTGGTGGACAGTCTGGGTGGGGCTCGTATTTTTTGGAGTCGACATCCTCGACTTCTGGACGGGCCTGGACGAGCAAGAGTGCTGTCAGGAAGAGAACAGTTTCTGGAAGAGAAAGATACATTTTAGACATTTTGGCAAAATTGGAAGATAAAAGCTAAACGAAGATAAAATAATAAATAAAAATAATTTAGAGAGAGAGCAGAAGAGCATAGAAGATCTTTTGCTCTTGTGATGAGACGGATAGCCGTCTCACTCTAAAGAGGAAGATCATAGTAGAAGAGATGGATAGATTGAGAAATGATTTTAAAGATGTAGAATGTGAATTGGTAGATGAGATGAGACCTAGCTCTCTGATTATAAAAAACTTGTATGCCGTTGTTTTAATATTTAAATACTAATTGTTGTAACCCTAGAAGCCTAATCTATTTCGGAAGTACACAAAGCCTTAACATACGTCTCAGAGATGTACACATTCAATTTTTTTATGTAAAAATAGCAGTAATTTGTTTTTTGTTTGTAGTGGAAATTTAAATTTGGTATATAAGCTAAAATTAAACACTAGTATGAATAACTACTATAATCACAGTTATTTATTACAAAAATAAAATCAGGTGAAATGGATCTTCTTGTGTCCGAAAGAAAATTTATTTTATTCAACAAGTCATATTATGACTTATTGTACTTGCCATGACGTTTTGGGTTACCAGTACAAGTTTAATCGGGTTTTTCCGCTATGAAATTTTCAGAAGTACCTACCAAACAGATAATTTGGTGTTGGTTGATTACAATAAACAAAAAGATATTTATGATAGTAAAGATGGTAGTTTTTATACTTTTATTGGAAGTTGTTTCGATAATTATCTTTAAAAGATATCTTTACTGCCATTATAAAATAATTTATCTGATTTTAATGTACTAGTGCATTAAAATTGTAAAGATTAAAACAAAAAAACATAACAGATTAGCTTCCGTCTTTGTCACATATTATTACATTGTTGTTATTTTGCAAAATCAGTAAAATGTTTTAACTTGACTTCCAAAATTTTTGGTCATAAGCTGCCAGTCTTCTTTATTTTCTAACTAGCTGTTACCAGCGGTTTCACCCGCTACAACTCGAAAATTATTCACGGGAACATAAAATCGGGATAAAAACTATCCTATGTGTTAATCCAGGTTATAAACTATCTGTGTACCAAATTTCAGCCAAATCCGTTCAGTAGTTTTTGCGTGAAAGAGTAACAAACATCCATACATACAAACTTTCACGTTTATAATATTAGTAGGAAGTAGGATAGTCTAACAACCACCCATTGATTGGTCCCGGCTGTCATTTCTAGATCTTTGACAGTCGTTACTAGGTATAAGTCAGAAGCTCTAAAAGTCTGTCAACCAGTCTTACTATGGGGTATAGCATTACCCAGTTGCTGAGTTGTGGAGGTCCGATAGGCAGTCGCTCCATGTAAAATACTGATTCAGCTGCATCTGGTTCGACTGGAAGCCGACCACAATATAGTTGGGAAAAGGCAGGCAGATGATGATCAACTTGTTACTATGTATTTAAACACAAAAACGCATAACGTTCACGTGTTACGACTTGTCGTGGTAATAACTCCTGGTTTTAGTTTTAATCTTCTTAATCTACAACATCAAAGTTTGATAAACATTGAAAAACGTGCAAAAGATAAAATTTATTTAATCGCCATTTTATTTATTGATTATTACAATGATTGTGTTAGACTACCGGTAGTTTTGACAACTGTTTTAAATGTTGATATTTCATCATTGATTTGATGTCGTTTTGAAATTATGTCTTCTTAATTAAATTAAAGATCTATTATGCTTTGTGGCATACAATTATTATGTCAAGATGTAGAATAGAAAAAATCTTTGGTATTTATTATAAATCCAGTTTTAGCTGTATGTATAGTTAATATATAAAGTTATGATCAATAAGTAAAACGAATGAAATAAACTTATGTAGTACATACTACTCATTAAAATATATTTCGTTACATTAACTGTCTGTTCTAAATCGTTGCAATTTATTTAAAAACTGGGATAAGTTTTGAAGTCTGCTTGAAACTACTTAGACTTATGTTTTAAATATTTCTCAAATTATTATTATATTATTTTTAAAAATAATGTAATAAAACAATAAAAAAAAACAAAAGTAAGTGGTTTAATGTCAAAACTCAAAATTGTTTTTCGTTTAAAAATAGTGTATAATTTTAAAACTTTTGTACGTACCTATAACTAGTGTATACTTTTAGACGATCTCCTTTGTTTAGTAGATATAATTATTTTATTTTTTACGAAAATTATTTTCAAAAAGAATAACACAATAGTTAAAGATGTATCTGTATTGAACAATTGTTACTAACAGGAAAAAATACCTATTAACTTATTACATTGTTTACAAATGAAAAATAATGTTATACGAAACCTTAAACTTGGTGCTATCATGCGTCAAAAAATGCGAATCTTAATCCGATAAAAAAATTAAACGTAGATTAGTGTGAATCATTGCGAACAAGTTTGGACAAATACTATCTAAGGATTGTCTTCAAGAATTATAATTCGAATGACGTCACATAATTATGTTGCAATAAAATTATTTTGTTTATTACACAAACCGGAATACTTCGTTTCATTACCGGAACTATTTTAGAAAATAATAGAAAATAATAATTATTATTTGACAAAATAACGTTAGGCACAATGTAGGTACGTTTTTGTAAAAATTGTATCCATGATCCGTTCTTCTGCTAAGATCTACACTTAGTAATGAACAGGTTTAGTCGACGGAAGAATATACACAATGTTATAAGGTAGAAAGATTTCTATAGTCCTAAGGACAATTTAAATGAAGAATAGAAATGTTTCTACTTTTCAGTCGTCAAATTTAATTTAAATTCGAGCTTTCAAGAACTTTGTCTATTCTGTAGAATAGCGATAACCTACTACCTAATAAGGTAGATGAAGTAGCGGAACCCATTTCCAAGATTTACCACTAATATGACGGATATCAGGGACGTAGACATATTAATAAAAGAGTGGCCGTGGAGTTTCTTGTCCCTTCTTCTCGATAAAGATCTACTACTACTTTCACAGTTATTATGTCTTAAAAATGGGACTGGTAGCACCATAATTATTTTTGTACTATTCTTTTTTATGTCCTTTGTCAATTTAAAATTGCTTGATTTATTATACATACATACAAATTGGGGAAAAGGAAACAATGAAAGTAATCGAGAAGTTAAGAAAAGTTTTTTATAAATAAATAAACAAAAAGTTTGATTTGGTATTAAAGTTTAGAAGACTGTCTTAGCAAGGCACCGCGGCTTTGGTACGTAAAAGGCAACGAAAGAACAGGGTGGTTTTTGGTCAGACAAGACTAGACGAAATAACTATTTAGGCATGAATAAGTTACACAACACTGTCTTAACAGGGTATCACAGCTTTGGGACATTAAGGACAACTGAAGGAGCAGGGTCATTTAGAGATTGACAGTCTCTTTAGCTCCAGGCAAGGCAAGACAAATAATTTGGGCATGAACAAGTTTCACTATTTTAAAAGGGTATTACAACTTTGGGACGAAAAGGACTGAGGGAACAGGGTCGTTTAGTTAGTAAGAGACTGACAGTCCCTTTCACTCCAGGCAAGGCGAAACAAATTAATTATTATGGCGTGATTAAGTTCAGGGAACTGTCTTAACAGGGTATCACCACTTTGGGACGTAAAAAACAACCGAAGCAACAGGGTCGTTTTAGTCTGTTAGAGACTGACTGTCCCTTTAGCTCCCGAGAGGACGGGAGGACTACTTCTTGATGCACTCACACCAAAAAATTACTAAGTTTAAATTAAATGACACCAAAAAATGGGAAATATTAATTTAAAAATGACACTTACGGGATATCTTCCAGAGTTATTATTAATTTAGTTTGAGTTCCCGATATTTCGACGCTGTTACAAGCGCCATGATGGCGAAGATATCCCGTAAGTGACATTTCCAATTTAGTAACAAACCATGACATCTTAAAATAGTGTTTAGTAAAAAATATGACTTACTTATCATTTCTCGTTTCGTATGTTGTTCGTTTATTTTGCACACACAGTCATAAGACTTTTTTAGTAATGCATGCTGTTTCAGATACTAAGTATATTTTATATACTTCATATCTTTTGGTAATCCCAGATAATTGTGTGATTAGAAACAATCGATGTAGTTGTTAACATTTTGTGATAATAATTTAGGGTCCCGTTTGATGTGTTTGCTAAATTTCGATATTTGATTTTGATTAGATTAGATGGTTATCTTGATAAAAGATTTCGTTGATTGATAGGTAATAGGATTTGGTTATGTCAGCCTACTGTATTTGTTACTTTGTAACGGATGTATTACGATTAGTAGGTAAATGTGTTTTTCCACTCTAGCTCAGAGCAGTGTTGGCCCATTGGTATCGAATTGACTTACGACCTTTAGGTCGGGTGTTTCGAACCGCGTCAGCCGCAATTTGGGTGCGTTTACAATATTTACAATAAATTAAACCGCAATTTAAATACCTAAATAAATATAATAAAAAATAATTACAATATTTACAATAAATTAAACTGCAATTTAAATATTTATCCTCTATCGTCCTATGAATGCAAAAAGGCTGCAATTTCGTCGTAGATTTTAGTCTATTTAACGAATTAGCTAAACTCTACTAAAATTGAAATTCAAAATATTTTACACATAATATATTCATAGCAATTACACACACACACACACATATGTTGTTTTAAAGGTATTTTTTAATCATTTTAATTGTAAAAAGGTCTGAACATTGTAATTTTAGATTTGTAAGGGAAGTAGCGAGGAAGGTCCATCACAAGTGCTCTTGTAACTTACCGGAGTTGTCTCAATTTTATGTATGTTAAAGCAATGTCTAGATAAATAAAAACATTTTTATCATATTATTTTATTTACATAAAAATATTTGTTCAAAGCGAGCGATCGATGCCGTGACTCGCTACGCAGCAGTCTGTCACTCAGCCACTGCGTCACCGTGACATGGAATGTTGGTGGAATGGTGTTTATTTATTCTAGTAAGTTAACACTTATTCACGTCTTTATATAAAAAAAATTAAGAGAGGGCAGTCTTTCGTAACTGAAAAAGCGTTTCCAAACGTCTTTTATAATGCGAACAGCGAAGGAGTGGAACTTTCTTCCTGCGTCAGTGTTTCCGAACGCATACAACCCTAATCTCTTCAAAGTTAGAGTGAACAGGCTTCTTCTAGGTAAGCTCTCTCCATCGTCGACCTTTTCTTAGTCATTCCTGACCTGAACTAAGGTCAAGAGCAAATCCATCTCACATAAAAATAAATAAAAGAAACAGCCGAAACAAACTCATAGAAATAGTCTCTTTTAAAGTCCAGACATTGTAATATGTGTCAGCATGATGACGGGGCCCCCCTCTATAGGGCCAATGCCTACCGGGGTCGCGGGACTTATCCCATTACTGTGACCCTGGAACGTAGAGAGTTATTGAAGGACAGAACTCTCTGTGTTCGTACGTGCTCTGGGTGGGAGGACTCATTAAATGATTATATCACGCTAAAAAATAAGGCCCAAGCCGTTCAGTGTCGGCTTTTGTTTTGCTCAAAGGCACCTCCGTCGTTTACCACGCACACTCTGGATGCTCGCGTATATTGTGCCTCGGTCGGGTTGAGAAACATTAGACGCGTCCACATAGAGCAAGCAGCCTCGCGAGGCAGTTTCATTGCGCGGCAAATTCCTCGCGAGGCTGTTTGCTTTGTGTGGACTCACCCAATAAATATACGGAACCATACCTTCTATCTATATTTAACAATTCCGACTCTTAAGATAGTAATATTCTATTTAAAAATACATATAATATAAAATATACATATATATTTCCTCCTATCAAGAAGCACGTACTATTTGTAAATCCAAGGAAATTCGTCGAATCGATAGTGTCTTGTAGCGAGAAAGGATTAAGTAAAACGTGATTTTTAAGGAAAGTGCTTTCCAATTTGGACTTTAAAGGGATTAAATACGGTGTTACGTAGTAATTGCACTTGTAGCATGACACCGTAGAAACCGGATTTTGTCTACGGAAGAATAGACATGACAGGATGTAGAACATACCTAGCGGGCCGTAAATATAAATTTTCAGCAATAGCAATTCCAATAGGGAAACACTAAGGAATCTTGTAAAATAAAAATTAGATAATTTAATTATGATTAAAGGTTGTACCTAAGTGATATTTATGGATAAGTAACTAGCCGCCCGCCCCGTGCTTCACCACGTGTTACAAAAAATGTGATAAATGAAGAACTGGTCGACCGATTTTGTGCAAACTTCACATAAATAATCTACTAAATAGTCCGAACAAAGCCTAAACATTTGGTTTGGATAGGTGAGCCCGTTCTTGAGTTATAGTGACATGTTTTTTTTAGATGGATATATTTATGAACATGGCGATTTATTAAAAGTAGCTAAAATAAATTGTGTCTATTCTTACTGAAGAATAGACACAATTTATTTTTGCCGTTTATGTCATATTTGATCAGTAGTCTACTGATCAAATATGACATAAACGGGCAAAAAAGGTCATTTGTTTAGTCTACTACTCGTAGAATTCAGGAAGAATTGGTCATGTTACGCCTGCTTTGCAAAGTTGTGAAGATCAGTACCCTTAGCACGAGTTTTCTGTAAATGAGACGTAAAGTTAACTGGAACTTTGACACTTTCAAATTGACAATTTTCAACGGTAAAATTAGTTCCTTTTTCGCACACCAGAGGTGCTGTTCCATTTTTGCCTTGAAAATTGTCAATTTGAAAGTGTCAAAGTTCCAGTTTACGTCTCATTTACAGAAAACTCGTGCTGACGGTACAGATAAGCAGTCGCTCCATGTAAAATACTGGTATTCAACTGCATCCTGTAAAACTGGAATAAAAAAATTAAGGAAACCCAACCAACCGCATGCGCGCGAATTCAAACCATCCACTTGGTTTCGACGTATTTAACGAACTTCAATATGGCGGCAGTTTTCAATTTGGTCAGATTTTTTTTCATTTACGTATTTACCTTGGATGAAACTTCAAAAGTTTCTGGTCTGATTTCTGTGATTCTTTTTTTGTTCGATTCAATGCAATACACGTTCTTCTTCTAAGAAGAAGAATACGTTTGTCGTACGGTCTCATATTTTTTTTCTATTTTCAGTAAGTTTTGTTATGGAGGCATTTCTTGGATGATATCATCATCTCAGCCAAATGACGTCCACTGCTGGGCACAACATAGGCCTCCCCTTTAGATCTCCACATATACCGGTTGGAAGCGACCTGCATCCAGCGTCTTCCGGTGACTTTTGGATGATATAAAGAAAAGATATTTCAATTTTTTTATCTCAATGGTCATCAAAAACATTGAAAGAAGAAGAAAGAAAGAAAAAACGTTTATTTGAGTAGCCGGTACACACAACATAAACAAATAAAAGAAGACAAAAAATAGTGGATAAAAGATACATAAAAACAATAAATATAACAGCAAATAAAATAACATTGTGTGCCCCACGGCTACGCCAAATGGATCCAGTTCAGAAAATTGTCGAGCAGCTAAGTGCTCGACACTGGTTTTCAAGTGGCCCTGGACGGTGAGTTGACGGACGCAAAGCAGCTTTAAAACATCCAAACGTGCTGTGCATTGCGAGTAGGTACATCCACAACAGACCAGGCTATGACATCACGATACTAATAATAAGTAATTTCGTCTGCAAAACCTGATAATTACGTCAAAATCCCATAACAAAGACAGATAAACAGATAATCTTAAGGCGATGATTAGATCGTACGAAGCTATTTATATCCAGTGTAACATGACCTTGCTTTGTATGCTCTTTCCATACAACAAACGGTCAAAATACCTCAAATAACTTTAGCCGTATGTGTTATCATTAAACCACACACACGTACGTCAATGTTGGGAGCAGTCAATAAACATTTCATCAGCTGGAAGATGCCCATTGCTGAACAAAGGTCTCCCCCATAATAGACCACCATCTGAATCGAGCTACACGATCACCGACAAATGCTTGTACTGACTGGACAGGTCCACTCAAATCTGTGTGGTTCTGTCGTCAAAAGAGCGTCGCAGACACCCGCACGGTCCTCGTATGACCTGAACAATGTCTGGAATTTAAAAGAGACTGTGACCTCTGAGTTTGTTTCGGCTGTTTCTTCTCAGAGTAGTCAGGTACGAAACACCGGCCTCATCTAGCTTTAAAAATATTGGTTTTGACGTGTAAAAGTGTTTTTTTTAATAACCAACTTACAAGTTAAATATAATTTATCATCTTGCATCCATCGGTTGCCTGCGATGAACTTGCACGATGTTGTCGGTCCATCTAGAGGGATGGCTTGCCTACGCTGCGTCTTCCTGGTCGCCACTCGAGAATTCTTGTTCCCCAACCAAATGTGGTGGGTTTTTTAAATAAAAAGGAATATTTAGTTTTAAATATGTATTAAAGGCAACGCGCACTGTTTACAATTTACACGTACTACATTTTGCCGCTGTTATCGACCACCTGTAGCCATTGTGAACTGCAGGCGAAAAGCGTCGCCTGGAAAATAAAGCTAAAAAGTGGTTTTTATTATTATTTATTTTCAGTAAAAAAGTAAATTCGCAGTGTCTCAAAACAAGGATGTTTAACCAGTGTTTGTTGCCAGTGATTACATATGGCTCTGAAACGTGGTCTTTGACTGCTGGCCTTTTAGAGAAACTAAGAGTCACTCAACGAGCAATGGAAAGAGCTATGCTCGGAGTTTCTTTCGGGATAAAATCCGGAACACGGATATTCGGCGAAGAACCAGAGTCACCGACATAGCTCGTAAAATTTGCAAGTTGAAGTGACAATGGGCGGGCCACATCGCTCGTAGAACTGACAACCGATGGGGAAGAAAGGTTCTCGAGTGGCGACCACGGACCGGAAAACGCAGCGTAAAAAACGCCTCCCACTAGGTGGACCGACGACATCGTGAGAGTCGCGGGCAACCGATGGATGCATGTGGCGAATTGTCGTTCGGCGTGGCGGTCTAAGGGGGAGGCCTATGTTCAGCAGTGGACGTCTTCCGGCTGATGATTATGATGATTTTTAGTAAGATGGATCTGGGTACTGATCACTTCAAAAGGAACAAATGAACGGCCATATTGCTCGTAGAACTGACAACCGATGTCAGTTTTATGAGCAATGTGACCTGCCCATAGCCACTTCAATTGGCAAAATTTTATGTCGATGACTCTGGTTCTTCAGTGTCCCTCATTCCGGACATACGATGAAACTTCGAGCATAGAGCTGTCCTGCGCTCGTTGAGTGACTCTTAGTCTTTCTAGAAGGTCAGCAGTTGAAGACAGTTAGAGACATAAGTCATCATCGACAACACACACATTTTTTTTTTTTTAAAGGTTAAATCATCAAATGAGTCCTCCCACCCCGGGCAGGGCAGAAGGGACTGTCAGACTTGTACTGACTAAAATCCACGGTGTCCTTCAATAGCCCTTTATGTTCCGGGGTCACGGTGATGGAATGAGTCCCGCGACCCCGGCAGGCTTTGGCGCTCTGAGAGGGGGTCCCGTCATTGTGCTGACGCTCTTTGAGGCGCGCGTGGAACACGACGCGCTGTCGACCCGTTGCCCTTTACTCGCTGTTGAACACTTTTTTGTTTTGTTAAATCAATGGATATTGACAAAGATAAAACCGCGCTTCCAAATTCGGGAGTGGGGGCTAGTGACGTCATTACGCTTGTAAAATTGTAACGACCGAGTGACGTTTTGTGATTTTTAGAAGCGTTGTATCTTCGTCAATTTTGGTTTACGTAACAAAAGAAAAAATACGGTTTATATCTTATTCTATCTATTCTATCTTTCTTCTATAATATAAAAATGGATCTCAAAATGTGTTGCTAAGCTCATAACTCGAAAACGGCTGGACCGATTCGGATGATTCTTTTTTTGTTGTGTTTGTTACCATCGGGACCGGGCAACGACATTATATTACTAGACTCCTCATAACAGGCGACCGATCTCTGTCAACACATTAGGCAAAAAAGTATCCGTCTTATTTCGACCACCCCTGTGAGCCGTAAACATACCCTAAGACAGAACAGACTTTGAGTAAGCCAATCACAACGCAATACCCCGTCCCCCTCGCTTACGTAGTACCTCAGCGCGTTGACAGAATAGTTTTTGTTCCTTAGATCGTGCATGCGGAGTCTAGTAATATATCGTCGTTGAGTGACTCTTAGTCTCTCTAGAAGGTCAGCAGTTAAAGCAGCAGCAGGAGACATAAGTCATCATCAATAACACACACTTTTTTTTTCTTTTTTACGTGGTAAAATCATTAAATGAGTCCTCCCAAAGAAAAAATACGGGTCTAATATTTTTTAATACCTAGTCTATTTTATTTCGGACTAAAATTTTTTTTTGAGTAAATTGATTATGCCTGCAATTATTAAGGTCGTTGCCGTCTGGTTTAAGATTTGACATGTTATCTCCTGACGTAAGTTTGTCTTTCTTCTTTCATTTACCTAATTAAGGACAATCATTTCAAAACAATGGAAAACAATTAATTTGATAATTATTTAACGATTGATGACGTTTGAATATTATCAAGATACGATCTATTTTTTGTTATTTGTCCGAATTGGAAATTTTTTCTTTGATTTTAAAAGGTATACAAGCATCGATATAATATAACATCGTACATCTGAAGTATCGACACAACGAGTTTGAAATCATCTTATAAACAACGTGTAACGTTAAAAGCGCAAAACCTCTCGTGGGGTAACTCATCACATGATACTGAACAATGTTTGTTCTAAGACATTTTTTTTTTCGAGAATTTACAAATGTCTTAGAACAAACATTGTTCAGTAACATGTGCTGAGTGTCACCCATCTACGTACCAACCTCGGCAAGCGCGGCTTACCCCGGAAGATCGGCCTGTGAGGCTGTAATTATTAAATCTTATCTTACTACTGTTTTAAACGTAAAAGTTTGTAAGGATGGATGAATAACTTCAGCAATAAGTAACTACTACCAAGAAGAAATCGTTGAAACATGCAATTATTTTTTTGTTGCTCGACACATACTCTGCCAAAACATTGACCCACTTAATTAATCTGTATAATTTGTCATCAATTTACTCTGTTATCTTTAAAAATCTAATCTTAATTTTTTTTAATAATATTTCACAACTATCACACAACGCAACAAGTCCCAAGCTAAGCAGAGCTTGTGTTATGGGTACTAGACAATGATAAACATACTTACCTATATATTTCTAAATACATACATATTAAAGATAAATTACACCCAGACACAGAACAAATGATCATGCTCATCACACAAACATCTGTCCTGGGTGGGAATCGAACCCACGACCCCCGGCATAGCAGTCAGGGTCACTAACCACTAGACCAACAGGCCAGTAATAGTATATAAAGTATGTGAAAGTTTATGAGAATAATTAATGAAGAGCTGTTTATCTCTATAGGTGGTATACTACTTTTTATCGTGGTATAATCATCAAATGAGTCCTCCCACCCAGAGTGGGACGGGAGGGACTTTAATCCACAGACTCGTACTGACTAAAATCCACAGTGATCCTTCAATAACCCTTTACGTTCCAAGGCCACGGTTACCGTATGAGACAGACCCGCGACCCCGGCAGGTATAGTTTATAACCTGGATATAACACATAGGGATCAGTCCTAATGGCCTGGAGGTTAACATTTCGCTTCTCATGCGCGAGGTTGCGAGTTCAAACCCAGGCGAGTAAAATTAATAATATTTAAATTCCTTGGAGATCGCTGACATCGGTGACGGAAAACATCATGAGGAAACCTTAAAATGGTTCAATGGTGGCCTGTTGGTCTATTGGTTAGTGACCCTGACTGCTATGCCGGAGGTCGTGGGTTCGATTCCCACCCAGGACAGATGTTTGTGTGATGAGCATGATCATTTGTTCTGTGTCTGGGTGTAATTTATCTATAATATGTATGTATTTAGAAATATATAAGTAGGTTTATCAGTTGTCTAGTACCCACACAAGCTCTGCTTAGCTTGGGACTAGATGGCGTTGTGTGATAATTGTGGAATATTATATAATTATTACAAAGTGGTGACGGGAGGAGCTTGTGGCTAAATAATTACAGCCGCACAGGTCGATCTTCCGTGTTAAGCCGCGCTTGCCGAGGTTGGTCTGTGGATGGGTGACCATCTGTTATAGCGAGTTTCCTCCGTGCCTCGGAAAGCACGTAAAGCCGTTGGTCCTGGCTGTCATTTCTAGATCTTTGACAGTCGTTACTGTTAGTCAGAAGCTCTAAAATCTGACAACCAGTCTTACCATGGGGTATGGTATTGCCCAGTTACTGGGTTGTGGAGGTCCGACAGGCAGTCGCTCCATGTAAAATACTGATATCCAGCTGAATCTGGTTTGACTGGAAGCCGACCCCAATATAGTTGGGAAAAGGCTAGGCAGATATATATTACAAAGTGGTGACACCAAAGTTTATCGTCCCGCCGTAAATCCGAAACAGGAATCTCCCGAAACATCTAAGTCCGGTTAGGACCTGCGTCACACGGAGTAAGGACGCCGAGGTGTCACCACAAACAGTCGTCAAAGAAGGGACTTATCGCTGCGATTGCAATGTGCATTACATTGTCAAAGACCTTGTAGATATAATAATAAATTAGTAATACCTTGTGACCTAGCCCTAAATTGCATACAGGGTCATGTGTGACACAAACAATATAATTTAGATATGGAAGGAAGGTATGAATTCCTGTTATGCTGTTTTCGGCGTATTCATTATAGCATGATACTGCGATCCTCACGGCTAAATAATTGGCTTGGCTAGTGGCTTAAAGAAGACGCAAAGAAGTACACACATCATCACCTAACAGCACACATGGCATGACATCGCAAAAACGAATTTTGTCTACGGAGGAATAGAGAAAATGACAACACGTAGAAGTATTGCTCTTGTCCTAAGCATGGTGTCTACGGATTGTGTCATCCTCTGGCAAATAAAACTACGATTGTATAGAAATAATGTTGTCTATTCTTGGGTAGAATAGAGATAATAATTGGTGATGCTATGCATACAGGTAACGTAACATAGTCTAGTGCAGTGCTGTCGAGCGCCACATTTACTTCAAGAATAAAAATACATGCATTCATAATTCAGATAAAGAAAAATTGCATTATTGGCATAATTTGGCATAATCCAATTAAACAATTATTATCAAATAATTAAATCTTTCATCTAGATCTCTACTTTAATGCCAACAGACGACAAGGCGGCGTATTATTCAGAGGAAATGATGTGTTAAAGATAGTATAATATAATCTCCTTTTTTATTTTTTGGGTGATATAATTATAAAGTGATTCCTATCGCCCTGGATGGAGAAGAGACTGTCAGAAATCAAATCAAATCAAAACGTTTATTTCAACTAGGCCTTAACCGGCACTTTTGAACTGTCAAAGACAAATTAAAATTAGTACAAATAGTTATGGTGCTACAGTCCCAGTCACAAGACATAAAAACTGTGAAAGTACCCGTAGGTGCTCATTCCAAAGCGTAGATCTCTATGGAGAAGAATGAGCAAGAAACTCCATGGACACTCTTTTTCAATCGCCAAAATTATTACAGATCTTTGGTTACATCATTCATCATCAGATGGTAGGTACATTATGTGAGAACGATGTGGCAAGTTATTAGTGTCCATAGTAAATATAAAAAAGACAATTCAAAATAAAGTTAATAATTGTTAAAATAGACCATGGCAGCTAAGAGATTTTTACTGACTAAGGCCCGTATTACAGAACGCACATCAAAAGTCTTACTTTGAAACTAGTTTCAACCAATCAATCCGTAAACGTACAAGTTTACGTTTTTTTATCGTGGTAAAAGTCCCACCAAGGAGGGAGGTACTCAGGAACGCCCCAATAGCGTCGGGAAGACCCCTCTTTGAGGAGTGGTTGGAGAGACGTCACGGTGTCCTTACCTACCGTATGACGCAGGTCCTAACCGGACACGGAAGCTTCGGGAGGTACCTGTGTCTGATGGCGGCGAGTAAAGGGCAACTCGCTGCCCGACCATGGACCATGCCCGGACACCGTGGATTTTAGTCTGTACATGTCTGACAGTCCCTCCCGCCCTGCCCGGGGTGGGAAATAAAAAGGAGGGAGGGACTGTCAGACTTGTACTGACTAAAATCCACGGTGTTCTTCAATAGCCCTTTATAGTCAAGGGTTTCTTGATGAGACAGACAAACTTAGGTGGAAAACCCAGTCCAATTTTCAGCATTATGTTTGAAAAAACCAATCAAAATGATAATAAAAAAAAGATTTTAATCGTACATGATGTTGTAATAATAATCATTCTTAAACTGCATTAACTAAGACTTGATTGCATCAAAATATAATTTAAATTACATTTATCTTTTTGAAAATCTTTAAGAATAAATTAATTAACTTGTTAATCACCAGTTTTATAAGGTCAATCATGCCGACTATTTTGATAACATGCAATTAATTTTGATTCTACTACCTTTTATTAACAACGCCGAAGCTGGTAGGCCAACGACGATACATTACTAGACTCCTAATAACAGGCGATCGCTGTCTGTCAACACATTAGGCAAAAAAGTCTTATATCCGTCTGATTTCGACCACTCCTGTGAGCCGTAAACACACCTTGAGACGGAACAGACCTTGAGTTAGCCAATCACAACGCAATACCCCGACACCAACGCTTACGTAGTACCTCAGCGAGTTGACAGAATAGTTTTTGTTCCTTAGATCGTGCATGCGGTGTCTAGTAATATATTGTCGTTGTGGTAGTCAGTCGGGGTTGCCGGACTAACGAGCTTCCGTGAAACCGAAACGTAAAGGTCTATTGAAGGACACCGTGAATTTTAGTCCGCACAAGTCTGACAGTCCCTCCCGCCCTGGGTGGTAGTACTCATTTGATGTTTTTACCACGATAAAAAAGGTAAGTACAGCAACAATAAACACATAAAAATAAAGGACACAGATCGATGAATTTACGATTACTATAGTCCTCGCCATATAAGTGTGGAATAAAGGTCATTGATCCTAATAACGCATCGTTAGAATTCCATTATACCATCGTTCGAATTTCAAAATAAAATGTAAGGTCACGGTCGCCCCTTACCACGATTCGTTTATTTTGATCGTGTTACGACACTTTCTTTACATTTTTTCGAATGGTTTTGAAATATTGGAATACATTGGTACACGGGGGTCAACGAATTTTATTCCACACTTATCTTGCTCAAACTATAAAACATGTGTTTCATTGATTGATCATTTTCCGAAATATTTCAAGACAACTATGTTTGCAAGTGCGTCATTTGTTTATTTGTATGATTTGTCAAGCACGCGTAGCATGACTAAAATTCTATCCCATTCTACCCAAGAATAGGCTAAGTAATTTGATGGTTATTATAGTACAATTCGGTAGACCATTGAAGAATAGTTTTTAAGCTATTATATTATATTTTATAGCATAGCATATCGCGGTCTCAAAGCGCGGCGCGGTGACCAAATCAAGAAATTCTCAAAACCTAACGAAAAAACATAACGTACCTGACACCACGCATCGTATAACATCGTTGCCGTTTGGGGGACTTCGGCAATCATAAAAATATCCGTCAAGACATTTACTTTTTACGGCCAGCAACAAAAGGAGTTTTTACAATGAAACCTACTTTTAAAATTCTCCTACATCACAGAAGTTCTTTATTACAGCAGTGCACCACAAACATTTTAAATAAATTATAATATTCTCGTTAAATAAACGTGGTAGGCGATTTTTTTAAAGTATAAAAGCTTTTTTTAAAAAAATGTAACCGCCTTCAAAACCAACCACTAAAAAAGAGTAAAATAACCTACAAAATAACTTTTCTTTCGGAAGTCGGTGGTTTTTTTTTCATTGTCTTTTTTGCCACCGACTTCCGAAAGAAAAGTTATTTTGTAGGTTATTTTACTCTTTTTTAGTGGTTGGTTTTGAAGGCGGTTACATTTTTTTAAAAAAAGCTTTTATTTTACTCTTTTTAGTTTAAATATTCAACCCAAATTCTTGTCAAATAGGTGTGTGCACTAGAATTCTATAATCCTTAGCACAGTTAATAACATCGCTCATGTACAAAATTAGCTAATAAAATTCCCTATCTCAAAAACTACTGAACCGATTTTGATGAAACTTGCAGTGTTCCCTCAGTTGAACGATACCTAGTATAACAAAAAAAGGATGACTTAAATCGGACTTGTAGTTCCGGAGATAAGCGAACACAAACTAAATCAGTCGATGCCTACTCCTTACAGTTAAGGAGTTGTACCTTCCATCATCAGCTCAGCTATATGAGATTATGATTACCATACGCAAATACTTAAGTTACTTCATAATATTTGCGAAAAACTATATGTGGGCCTATAAAATTTGAGGGTTGCCCTCAATTTCTCCAGAATCTAATCATCAGATCTTGACTTGGTGAATATGGGACCACTCCGAAAGCATCTCCTTTCGAATAAAAAAAGAATTTTGAAAATCGGTCTACAAACGCCGGAGTAATCGCGTAACAAACACAAAAAAAAAAAAAAAAAAAACAAAAAAAAAAACATACCGTCGAATTGATAACCTCCTTCTTTTTGAAGTCGGTTAAAAAACAGTAATGCAATAGCTTCACCGTGGCAGTTTCGGGAGTGCAAAATGGTTACAGTAAAGAATTCTACGGCAGTGTTTGCTTTGCACTCGACTTTGGCTGGGACACTGCCGTGCCCCCAGATAAGAGAAAGTCACTATCTACAAAAATAATTTGGAATGTTGAGAAAATCCTTTAGATAAACGACAATAGGCTTAAAACTGACGTAATTAAGGTTTATTTTTAGTCTAATAATCATAATTAGCAGAATCAGGCGGCGTTTAACAAAATTTTCCTACTAAGATAGTACAGATATGTGACCAGGCCATACACAAATAGATTATAATGATTAGATTAAACAAATTAGATTGATCATAGATCGTTTGTGATTACTATCTTCGTATTAGAAAGATGATATCGTGGCATTAGATTATTTTGGCACTGCCTAGCTATTGATCCAGGACGGAGGGTGCTAAGAATCCCTGGGGGAACGGATCCGGCTGCCTAAATAATATTTACCTGGCTACGTATAATGTTAGAACTTTATTCACTGATGAACGCTTCGAAGAGCTGGAGTCTGAAGTTCTCAACAAGATCAAGTGGGATGTAATGGGTCTTTGCGAGACTAGACGTCGAGGCGAACAACTGATTAAACTCCACACTGGTCAACTATTCTACTACAAGGGATATGATGACAAGTCCCAAGGGGGGGTGGGATTTCTCATAAATACCTCGATGGTTGATTTATTGCAGAAAATCTGTGCAATATCCCCTCGTGTAATATATGCGACCTTTAAACTCAACCGTCGATACTCATTGAAGATAGTTCAGGTGTACGCTCCGACTTCATCCAGAGACGACGAAGAAATAGGTATTTTCTATGACGATATAAGCAAGGCCCTGAATGAAAACCCCTCATTTTATTCCATTGTCATTGGGGATTTTAATGCAAAATTGGGTGGAAATTTGGGTGATGACCAATATGTTGGTGGTTTTGGTTTGGGCCAAAGAAACGAAAGGGGTCATATTTTGGCCAACTACTTAGAATATCAAAAACTATACGCCATGAACACATTCTTCAAGAAACAGCCCCAAAAGATGTGGACATGGAGAAGTCCCGACGGAAGAACCAGGAACCAAATCGACTACGTATTGTCAAATAAAAAACATATTTTCCAAGATGTAGACGTTTTAAACCAAGTGAGCGCAGGTAGTGACCACAGAATCTTAAGAGCTCGAATTACACTAAATTTACATCTAGAAAGGAGACGACTGGTTGAGACACTAAAACCTCGCTGTGACAACACTTTTTTGACAGTACAAAGAGAACTGTACCAAGAAGAATTGTCTGATAAACTCACAGCCAGCGTACATGATGAATGGCAAATCGATGAAATTAACCAAAATCTAGTGGACTCTATCAAGAGCACAGTTCAAAAGATTAAGCCGGTGCAGAAGAAGTCGCTTAAAACATCGCCAGATTTAACCATCTTACTGGAACGTCGAAAAGTTGTACTAGCAACATCAGACCAACCTGGCATCAACACTTTAAATCGTCAGATAAGGCATGCTATACGTAAACACCAGAGGAGAAGAAAGCATGAGTTATTAGTGGAAACCATAGAAGCATATAAAGGGCCAAAAGTGTTTCGTAAAAGACAGAGTCGCGGTAGCCCCCAGATGCACAGGCTTACTAAACAGAACGGACAACAAACATCTGATCGCAGAGAATTAATTGAGACTGTGGAGAAATTCTACACAGGTTTATACAGCTCACACTCATCCGAGCCAGATGTTGTTGCTTCACGAGACCCACGAGCAACCCTGACCAGACATCTAACTGAAGATCTTCCCGAATTTAGCATGTACGAGATAAAGCACGCTCTCAAGCAAATGAAGAAAGGGAAATCACCTGGAGAAGATGGAATCACCTACGAACAACTTCTTCTTGGGGGTCGTCCAGTACTCAAGCAGCTACAAGTACTCTATAATAAAGTGCTAACCGAGGGAATAACTCCAGAGTCGTGGAAAAATGCGGTCGTCATACTACTGCACAAGAAGGGGGACAACACTGATCTAGGCAACTATCGACCCATTTCACTACTTAACCATGTGTACAAACTTTTCACTAAAGTTGTCACAAACCGTCTTACCACCAGACTGGACTCAGCACAACCAGTGGAACAGGCAGGGTTCAGAAGTGGATTTTCAACCATAGACCACATCTTCACAGTACGCCAAGTGATCGAGAAGTGCAACGAGTACAATCAACCATTATTATTGGCCTTCATCGATTACGAAAAAGCGTTCGACTCTGTTGAACACTGGGCAGTCATCCAGTCGTTGAAAAGATGTCAGGTAGACGACAGATATATAGAAGCGATCAAGGAAGTGTACCGAGCGGCCACTTTACAGGTTAAACTCCACGAGCTCACGAAACCAGTACGTGTTGAAAGAGGGGTGAGACAAGGAGATACGATTTCACCTAAGCTCTTCACGGCTTGCTTGGAAGATGTATTTAGGCTTCTCGACTGGTCACATAGAGGCTTAAACATCAATGGTGAACGGTTAACCCATCTGCGCTTTGCTGATGATATTATCATCTTCGCCAGCAACGTCGAGGATTTGCAGACTATGGTACAAGAACTATACAACGTGTCACTCAGTGTTGGTCTAAAAATGAATGCCTCAAAAACTAAAATAATGTGCTGTGACGACGACATTGATCACATTCTTGTACATGGTCAGCAAATAGGAAAAGTCAAGGAGTATGTGTACTTGGGACAGACTTTGAGTTTGGGGATGAACTCTCAAGAGTGCGAAATAAATCGTCGTATCCAGCTGGGGTGGGGTGCTTTCGGTAAGCTGTCGGACGTACTGAAGTCGAAGCGGGTCCCCATTAACCTAAAGCGTCGCATGTTCGAGCAATGTGTTCTCCCAGTCATGACGTACGGGGCTGAAACGTGGACGCTCACCAAATATACAATCCACCGCATGCAAGTTACTCAGAGAGCTATGGAAAGAGCCATGTTGGGCATCTCTCTTTACGACCGGGTGAGAAACACCGAAATTCGTAGAAGAACGAGGCTTTTAGACATAGCATGGGTGATAGCAAGAAGAAAGTGGAAGTGGGCGGGTCATATATGCCGTAGACTGGATGGAAGATGGGGCAGGAAAGTGTTGGAGTGGAGACCACGAACGGGAAAGAGGAATGTAGGGAGGCAACCGACTAGGTGGACAGACGATCTTTTTAAAATGGCCGGAAGAAACTGGATAGCCATAACACAAAACCGCCAGAAGTGGAAAGATTTGGAAGAGACCTACACTCAGCATTGGGTGACTAAAGGTTGAAGAAGAAGAAGAAGAGCTATTGATTAATCGGGAACAACCATTTTATTTTTCGTAGAAATATCATCAAAAATGAGTAATTCCGCCCTGGGTGGGTTAGAATCAACGACGATATATTACTAGACTCCTAATAACAGGCGACCGATGTTTGTCAACACATTAGGCAAAAAAGTCATATATCCGTCTTATTTCGACCACTCCTGTGAGCCGTAAACATACCTTGAGACAGAACAGATAGACGTTGAGTTAGCCAATCACAAGGCAGTACCCCGTCCCCCTCGCTTACGTAGTACCTCAGCGAGTTGACAGAATAGTTTTTGTTCCTTAGATCGTACATGCGGAGTCTAGTAATATATCGTCGTTGGTTAGAATAGACTATAAGACTTGTACTGACTAAAATCTACCGTGAAATTTCAATTAACTTTTGCGGTCTGGGGTCACCAGTTCATCAGTAGTTTTGCAGGCGCATGTCGTTTTATGAATCAGCAACTTTTGAAAGCTAGAATCAACAGTGGTGAACAAAGAAAAGCGTCGAAACAATGAAGCTCGACGTGTCCCGGAGAATGAATTTAAGTGTCTTGGATTTGTAACAAAATTTATTGGTTTTAAATGTGACATAACTCTAGTAAATTAACTAATAATTAAAAGGCACAGTGGCCAACCGATTCCCGTACATAACAAATATTTGGGTCTAAAGGTGCCGTGTCTCGCCCGGGACCGCGACAGGAGACAGTGACTGGAGACCGCGACAGGAGATCGCGACCGTAGACCGTGACAGGAGACAGCGACCATAGACCGCGAAAGGAGACAGCGACTGGAGACCGAGACAGGAGACAGCGACGGGGACCAAGACAGGAGACAGCGACTAGAGACCGAGAGAGGAGACCGCGACAGGAGATCACCACCATATCTGTCTCCTGTCTGTGTCTCACTCGCGAACTGCCGCTTATATATTGCCCAATGTTAAGTAAGTACTGTCACGGTCTCCGGACGCGGTCTCCTGTCGCGATCTCCGGTCACTGTCTCCTGTCGCGATCTCCGGTCACTGTCTCCTGTCGCGATCTCCGGTCACTGTCTCCTGTCGCGATCTCCGGTCACTGTCTCCTGTCGCGGTCTCCGGTCACTGTCTCCTGTCGCGATCTCCGGTCACTGTCTCCTGTCGCGATCTCCGGTCACTGTCTCCTGTCGTGATCTCCGGTCACTGTCTCCTGTCGTGATCTCCGGTCACTGTCTCCTGTCGCGATCTCCGGTCACTGTCTCCTGTCGCGATCTCCGGTCACTGTCTCCTGTCGCGATCTCCGGTCACTGTCTCCTGTCGTGATCTCCGGTCACTGTCTCCTGTCGTGATCTCCGGTCACTGTCTCCTGTCGCGATCTCCGGTCACTGTCTCCTGTCGCGATCTCCGGTCACTGTCTCCTGTCGCGATCTCCGGTCACTGTCTCCTGTCGCGATCTCCGGTCACTGTCTCCTGTCGCGATCTCCGGTCACGGTCTCCTGTCGCGATCTCCGGTCACGGTCCTCCTGTCGCGATCTCCGGTCACGGTCTCCTGTCGCGATCTCCGGTCATTGTCTCCTGACGCGATCTCCGGTCACTGTCTCCTGTCGCGATCTCCGGTCACTGTCTCCTGTCGCGATCTCCGGTCACTGTCTCCTGTCGCGATCTCCGGTCACTGTCTCCTGTCGCGATCTCCGGTCACGGTCTCCTGTCGCGATCTCCGGTCACGGTCTCCTGTCGCGATCTCCGGTCACTGTCTCCTGTCGCGATCTCCGGTCACGGTCTCCTGTCACGGTCTCCGCCGCGAACTGCCATTTTCACTGTTTATGTATTTGAGTTTAGATGATTGTTAAACGCAGTGAAGATACAGGAAATAATCCTAGTGTAGGGAAAATGTAAATCCTCGAGGTATTCCATGAAGGGCACCCGCTGACAATGGCACCTGAGCTACTTGCACCTTATCTATTCGACATAAGGTTTCTGTCAACATGTTTCGCCAGGTGCCCTTCGTGGAATATCTCAAATCCCCCATAGTGGGACGTCGCGCTGTCTATCCAACCCGTGACCCGGTACCGTAAAGGGCGGTAATGGAACACGGTGAATTTTAGTCAGTAGGTACGAGTTTGATAGTCCCTTCCATTCCACCCAGGGTAAAATGACTCATTTAATGATTTTATAACCTAAACAAAAGGCCTTCACGAATGCCAGAACAGTGATAAATAATCGTCACAATGTCAGTATGTCACAGAGATAATATACTAGGAAGCCAAAACTGTTGTTATTTAGACCTTTTTGAAGGTTGATAATGCAATCTTTATTATTTTATAACTATGACCTCTCATGGAAGCGAAGGTCTGTCGCACAAGTCCATAAAACAATTTGATGATACCAGAAATAATAACAAACAAAATGATAAACATTTTTTTGAAGAATTTTGAGGAAAGAAAAATTTAGCTGCAAGCATTGAGCTATTATTACTACGTATAGAGACGACACCACGCATCACCACTGTGTCCCATCCGGGATGAGTGCGCGCGCCTAGAGCACGCCACAGAGCTGTCAAACAACTGAATGAACTTGTGCGCGTTGTCTCATCCTGGATGGGACGTGATACGTGGTGTCGTCTCTATACGTAGTAATAATAGCTCAATGGCTGCAAGTGGGATTTGAACCCACGTCTTCTGGATACTAATTAAAATACCGCAACTCACACTCAGAAACTGAGTATTCTATACCCTCGTTTTTTAACATCTTTTTTTTTATGTGAGATGGGTTTGCTCTTGACCTTAGTCTAGGTCAGGAATGACTAAGAAAAGGTCGACGATGGAGCGAGCTTACCCAGAAGAAGCCTGTTCACTCTAACTTTGAAGATATTAGGGTTGTATGCGTTCGGAAATACAGACGCAGGCAGAGAGTTCCACTCCTTCGCTGTCCTCATTATAAAAGACGTTTGGAAACGCTTAGTGTAACGTCTCGCTTAGTGTAGCGTCTTACAGTAACGTGGCACCATCTCTTGAAAGAGCTCTTGACTAGCCTTTTTTATTTCTTTTTTTCAAAAACAGTTCTAAATAACAACAGTGTTAGCTTCCTAGTATTATTATCTCTGTGACATACTGACATTTTTTTTTCCTTGTTAAAATCATCAAATGAGTCCTCCCACCCCGAGCAGGGCAGGAGGGACTGTCAGACTTGTACTGATAAAATCCACGGTGTCCTTCAATAGTCCTTTATGCTCCGGGGTCACGGTGATGGTAAAAGTCCCGCGACCCCGGCAGGCTTTAGCCCTCTGAGAACCTCGTCATAATGCTAACGCTCTTTGAGGCGCGCGTGGAACTCGACGCGCCGTCGACCCGGGCATGGTCCATGGTTGGACAGCGAGTTGCCCTTTACTCGCCGCCCGCATGCCCGCGCCTGCGGTGGCCAGAGATCCGATGCCGTGGGCGTCCACCATCGCGGGTGGGGTGGAGGGAGGACATTGATCCCCATCTCACGCGGCCTTCCTGACTAACCTTCGTACAAATATTTGTATGATCTGCAAGTTGTTGTTCCGGGTCTGGGGGTTTGTGTATGTGAGTTTATATGTTTGTAAACGCACCCACGACACAGGAGAAATTCCTAGTGTGGGGAAACGTTCCACTTAAAAAAAAGGCGCGTCGGCGTCGTAAAGTCCAGTGATTTGATTTTTCAGAGAAGCACAGTTGGTAACCTTTTCTTTATCGTCGTAAAACCATCAAAATGAGTTCTCTCTGGAGGATTAATTTTGGGTGGGACGGGATCGGGGACTGTCAGACTTGACTGACTAAAATCCACGGTGATCTTTCAATAGCCGTATTACGTACCAGAGCCTAGAACCTGGTGAGACAGTCCCGTGACCCCGGCAGGCATAGTTCGTACCCTGCTGTCCCGTTGACCGTCGTAAGCGGCTAGTTGTCTAAATAACGTTTTAAAGAAAAAGTGCGGGGACTCATTTGATGATTTTACCACGTAAAAAAAAAGTATGTTAACCAACGGGTTTTTTATTTTTTTATTAAAATGTAAATTCGTCCCATTTCGCATGGATAGCAGAACAATTAAATAATAAAATCCAGCACAAAACTACCTAAAACGAGGTCATAATGTGGAGTCCTGAACAGAAAGTACTAGGAGAACAGGATCACAACTATTTTTCGTGGGGAATTATTTTTGTAGCAAACCTACAACAACCCAATTAATTTACACAAATCATCTGTCTGCCTTTTTCCCAACTATTGTGGTCGGCTTCCAGGCGAACCAGATGCAGCTGGATATCAATATTTAACATGGAGCGACTGCCTATCGGACCTCCACAACCCATTGACTGGGTAATACCATACCGCATGTTAAGACTGGTTGTTTGACTTTAGAGTTTCTAACTTACAGTAATGACTGTCACAGATCTACAAAAGGCTTTACGTGCCTTCCGAAGCACGGAGGAAACTCGCTATGATAGATGGTCCCAGAACAGAACAACCTCGACAGCGCGGCTTACCCTGAAAGATCGGCCTGTACGGCTGTAATTATTTAGCCACGAGCTATTCCTAATTAATTTACGCACCTAAACAATTTACTAGATAACTAGAGAATTTAGTGGCGAACGATAAGAATAAATTATCATTGCTCACTACTCTAATCAACGTAGCCATGATTTTTTTATCATAGCTAATACTATAATGGTTGGGAGTCCCCGCTGATATTGATTTCTGCGTTTACGTACAAGGTACTCGTAGGTCACCTAAGGTGCTGATAAGCGTGCCAGTTCACGTATAGACGAGTTTTTTTTTAATCGTTTTTTTAATTTACCAATTTATTTTTTACTAGCTGTGCCCGCGACTTCGTTCGCGTGGATGTCGGAGTCGAACAATGTATTTTTTTAGTTCGAAGCGCTTAATTCTGGCCACGTTTTTCATATAAACCCTGTATTTAGAATTTTCTAAGATTTATGAAGAATATTTGACACTTCTATTCCAGGTTTATGTAGAACTATTTTTCCTAATGCCCGCTCTATGCACTCCACTCCCTTCTGTTCCACTCCCCTCCGCCCCACTCCCCTCCCCTCTACTCCCCTCCGCTCCCCTCCGCTCCCCTCCGCTCCACTCCACTCCGCTCCGGTCCATTCCGGTCCATTCCGGTCCATTCCGGTCCATTCCGGTCCATTCCGGTCCATTCCGGTCCATTCCGGTCCATTCCGGTCCATTCCGGTCCATTCCGGTCCATTCCGGTCCATTCCGGTCCATTCCGGTCCATTCCGGTCCATTCCGGTCCATTCCGGTCCATTCCGGTGCATTCCGGTCCATTCCGGTCCATTCCGGTGCATTCCGGTCCATTCCGGTCCATTCCGGTCCATTCCGGTCCATTCCAGTCCATTCATATTATGTGAACCGATTACGATGAAACAAAATACATAATGCTATTTCAACATAAACACGTCTATTCCAGGTTTTCTTTTAACGCCATCTGCCGTGCGTTGCCGTTTACCATAGCCGTAGTTTTTCTATTCGAAGTTAGATCGCGCGACTGACGTACGAAATCAATGTGTGAGACCAAAGAGCACCCGTAATTTTACTTCTGAAACACTTTAAATTCAAATATCTTTTGATAGAGTGAACCGATTCCAATGAAACAAAAACTAAATTCCTCTCCAAGTTACGCTTAATCGTTGTGTATAAAAGTTATCTACATTAATTTCGTACATTTTATGTGATACCTGGACAAATACACAGACAAACAGACAAACAGACAAACAGCTAAACAGATTAACAGACAAACAGACAAAAATTCTAAAAATGCTAGAAATGGGTTCTATTGGTTGTCCTTTAATACCCTGGCTATATTTTTTGAGTTTTTTTTTAATGTACAAAAATAACTTTTCTACAGTTTTATTATAGATATAGATAGATAGATAAAATATACGTAAATTAGAAATATGAAACACCCTGTTAAAGTGTTTACGTATCAAGCTGTAGAGCAGGGTTTCTTGAAGTGGGGTTCACGGACCCCCTGGGGGTCCGTAGCATGTGCTCTAGGGGTACGCAGTAGGTCAGCTAACCCTTAACCTATTTACAGGGAAATAGTATCGTCGCGTCATCACAAAACATGAATTAATTGAAAAAATACTAAACTTCTAGGGCAGGGTTTGTTTCATGTTTGACTCTGATAGTCTGATCTGTTCAAAATATTCTTTGACAGGGGTCCGTGGAATTATTTATATTGTGAAGATGTGACTGCAAAAAGTTTAAGAAATCCTGCTGTAGAGTATACCTACCGCGCAAAGTCGGGCAGATCATTTTCCAGCTCCATGCTCCTTGCGTCATAATAACGAAATAAAAATTTTATTTTTAAATGTTCCAAATCTCTGAAATGTTAATTCAAATTAATTCTAAACTACAAAATAAATTAATTACACCTAAATATAAACAAAAATAAAAACACTGTGCATAAACCAAAAATTAAATTAAAATATTACAAGGCATCGAAAAATTCCTCCTCAACGCTGTCAGCCGGTAATGTGCCCAAGTGACTGGCGGCGTTGCCTCTTTGAATAGCTAAGCTTAGTCTCTGACCAAGGTAAAAGCCAGCATTTCCAGACATTCCAAATCTCTTAAATACCTATTTTTGTATTATAAACGTGTTCTAGTCATTGGATACATGAAATGGGCTGCCGTTGTAAGACGACTAAAAAGTCACGGTGTATAATTTGATTTGCATGGCTAGAGCAGTTAATAAAGAAACAGATCTCGAAGAGTACTATCCAACCATCTTCCGAACGCATTATTCAATACACCTTTACGTTCCAGGCTCACTGTTACCTCATGAGACAGTCTCGCGACCCTGGCAGACTTTGACCCTTAGCCAGCCAGATTGCTGACAGCTCTTTGAAGCGGGCGTAGAATAGGAAGCGCCGTCGCATCGACCGGGGCATGGTCCATAGTCGGACCGCAAGTCATCGTCGTCCACATGAGCACACGTAGGGTAGGACTTCCTGAGGCAATCTGGAGGAACGATCTTCTCAAGGTGGCAGGTAACAGCTGGATGAGAGTAGTCGGTGATCGAGTGAAATAGCCAGCGATTGGAGAGACCTATGTCCAACATTGGACTTTTATACGCTGATGATGATAAGCATCAATTAAAAAAAAAAAAAACAAGTAGCGTATTGTGTAATATGTTTTACGCATTTATGATGAAAATTACGATGTTTTTATTATTTTATTTATTTGCATCATAAATGCATAAAAGTTTTGTACTTACCTATTATGTTTCTACTTATCATCAGACCATTGTCCTTATCATCGGGCGTTACTTTGTCATCATATTTTTGTTATCACTTCGGCTTATTTATTCTAGAGTCAAATTGGCGTAAATTTATGAGGCGTGAGTTGCGTATTTTCGTGTTAAACACTGTAGATCACTCATTTTGCGTCGTGAAAGACTTGCTTATGAAACCAATTATGCGACTTACAACAAACTCAGTTTACGCTCGTCTGGTTTCAGCGTTAGGCCGTTTTCAGTGCTCTCCTGACGGTCAGGACCGACGACGATATATTATTAGACTCCGGATGCACGATCTAAAGAACAAAAACTATTCTGTCAACTCGCTGAGGTACTACGTAAGCGAGGGGGACTGGGTACTGCCTTGTGATAGTAGCCTATAGTAGCCTCAAGGTCTGTTCTGTCTCAAGGTATGTTTACGGCTCACAGTAGTGGTCGAAATATGAAGGATATAACACTTTTTTGCCTAATGTGTTGACAGACATCGGTCGCCTGTTATTAGGAGTCTAGTAATATTTATCGTCGTTGGTCAGGGACTGACCGTCGGTCGGCGTAGCTATCGCCATAAAAAGAGTGCGAGCATTTAGCAACCTCGGGTTCGCGGGACTTATTTCCATCACCGTGACCCCGGAACATGAAGGGCTATTGAAGGACACCGTGGATTTTAGTCAGTACATGTCTGACAGTCCCTCCCGCCCTGCCCGGGGTGGGAAGACTCGTTTGATGATTCTACCACGCAAAAAAAAAAAACCTTAAAAAAGTCTTAATACAGATGCTTTTTAATATGGTTTAAATCGGATGAAATTGAAATCCATTTGCATACAAACTTTCCTACCATTTTTAACCCCCTCAGGGGGGGAATTTCCTAAATCCGTTATTTTAAATAATTATGTAGTAAATCACATGCTTATAAATCGAGTGGTTTTAGCTGTGCGTTGTGCAATCAGTTATTTCGGCAAAAAAAATCTTACTAATTTTAATTTTGTGATGCTGTGATGCTTTAATGATTAGAAACATTTATTTTTCAATTGTCTTTTTAATATTTAGGTACTATGGATCATCATTCTCACACGATCTAGGTACATACCATCTGATGATGAATGATGTAACAAAAGTTTTGTAATCATTTTGGCGATTGAAAAAGAGTGTCCATGGAGTTTCTTGCTCATTCTTCTCCATAGAGATCTACTACGGTACTTTCACAGTTTTATGTCATGTGACTGTGACTGTAGCACCATAACTATTTTTAGTACTAGTTTTATTTTTTGTCTTGACATTTCAAAAGTGCCTATATTTGGCTTAGTTGAAATAAACAATTTGATTTGCTGGATAAATATATCATGTATTTATGTTTGTGACTCTTTGACGCCTAAACTACTGAACAGATTTGGATAAAATTTTGTGAACACATAGTTCATAACCTGGATTAACACATAGGATAGCTTTCATCCCGATTTTATGGTCCCGTGGGGTGATTTTCGAGTTGTAGCGGGTGAAGCCGCTGAAAAACATTATAGTTACGTATAAATAGGTAGTTATGCAGATGTTCACAATCACAAAATGTAAGTATTATAAAATATTACCATATTAAATCTCTTTATCTGTTAACTTCCAAAAATTGTGTTGATTAAAATCTTAAAACCGGGTTTTTCAGTGTTAGTATATCTGCCGTATTGATGATTTTATCGAAATGATTGAGTTAGTAGTTATTGTATCTACTGCTTCATCAAATTAGAATATAGTGCGCTCTATTTTTTGAGGGTAGAATTTTATTCTGTGTCACACCATATAGGTACAGGTGATTTTTTGAAACCACGTTGACTTATTCTTTTCGCTTTTTTTCAAACTTATGAACTCAAACCGTTCAGATTTCGACTTATATTTCGACAAGTAACTCTAAAACCTGACGGTTTTGGAAATTAAGTCAACCGAATTTTTAGTTTTTCTAAGTCCTTGCCTGCCGGGGTCGCGGGACTTATACCTACCATCACCGTGACCCCGGAACATAAAGGGCTATTAAAGGACACTGTGGATTTTAGTCAGTACAAGTCTGACAGTCCCTCCCGCCCTGCCCCGGGGTAGGAGGACTCATCTCATGATTTGAACACGTAAAAAAAAAGAATCTTAATATAATATAATTATCTAATAACAATCGTTGATGTGCACCGCGATTCTATAAAAAATCAAAATGGCGATCGACTATACCCCTTTATTTTATGAAACAAATAGAATACAACATGCCTTTGGCTAAATAATAACAGCTTCACAGGCCGATCTTCGGGTCCGCGCTTTCCGAGTTTGGTCTGTGGATGATCATCTATCATAGCGAGTTTCCTTCGTCCCTCGGAAGCCGTTGGTCCCGACTGTCATTTGTAGATCTTTGACAGTTGTTACTGTTAGTCAGAAGCTCGAAAGTTTGACAACCAGCTTACCACGGGGTATCTTATTACCCAGTTACTGGATTGTGGAGGTCCAATAGGCAGTGACTCCATTTAAAATACTGATATTTAGATGCATCTGGTTCGACTGGAAGCCGACCACAATATAGTTGGGAAAAGACAGGCAGATGATGATAATAAATACGCTCAAGGTCAAGCTGGGCAGCGTCAACTGTCATCGAAAAGAGAATCGCGACACTCTAGGGGTTCCATGAAATTGCTAACAGCTCTGAGAAATTGAGAAACACGCCCCGGAATGATCCTTGATCAGACGGCGAGATACCCATTACTTGACGTCCGGCGCCCTGAGTGTCCCTCGATTCAGCCGGGTCTTGAGTAGAATGTCCTGTTTCTCACGCATCCTGCCTCCTTCGTCATGAAAATTTACCGCTTCGAAGAAGGAGGTGATCGCTTCCAAATTCTCCCTCATCCCGCAGTATGGCCTCTGTTAGTGGCGAGCGCGAGAGATCGCCGCCACGTAACGCCTCCGTGATAAAACCGCGCATACGGTAGTCCGTAGCATTGAGGAGGATTGTGTCCTGTCCCTCACGCATCCTGCCTCCTTCTTAGTGAACATTTCCGCATCGCAGAAGGAGGTGACCGCTTCCAAATTCTCCTTCACCCCAAGGAAAGTGTGTAACAGTGCCGAGCGAGAGAGGCGTGTTGTCTCCGTGATAAAACCGCGCTGATAACATTGATGCCTCTTTATTATCATCCACAGCCCGTCTTCATCCACTGCTGGGTATAGGCCTCTCCTTGTTTGTGCCAAGCTCCACGGTCTTGCGCTAGCTTCATCCAACTTGCAATGCCAGTAATGTCGTCTGCCCACCTCTGTGTGACTGGCCCGTTGGTCTAGTGGTTAGTGACTCTGACTGCTATGCCGGGGGTTCGATTCCCACCCAGGACAAATGTTTGTGTGATGAGCATGTTCTGTGTCTGGGTGTAAGGCTAAGCGTATGCTGAGACGCAGGCAATGCAGCACAGCACAGTACAGCACAGTGCAGGGCAGGGCAGTTGAGGCAGACATGTGCCCCCTCCGCATGCTGCGACGCAACTGACATTCGCATCCTAGCTAGTACAAGGAATAGACGTACATGTTTTATAAACAAAGTTACCTAGCAACGAATGTATCCAGCATACACAACACACGCGTCGCGCAGGATTCTGTGCCGGCACTGCAACGAGACGCAGAGCAGGACACACACGTCTGCGTGGCATGTGCCTGCGCCGCAGCGTACGTAGTTCAATGACGTTCCATACTTTACAAAATCTACTCTGCTCTGCGCTGTGTGGACCTGCGTAACATGCATCTCAGCAAACGCCTAGCCTAATTTATCTATAATGTATTTAGAAATATATAAGTATGTTTATCGGTTGTCTAGTACCCATAACACAAGCTCTGCTTAGCTTGGGACTAGATGGCGTTGTGTGATAGTTCTATTATCTCGCCGTCGGACGACAAACACTGTCTTCTTTTTGATGACCCTAACATCCTGTTCATTTTAATACATGATTTATTAATTAAGAGATCCAAAGATATTGTTTTCAGGGAAACAGTTAAACACTTAAAAGATAACTTATATCTATAATTAATCGGATTACCTTCTTTACTTCACTTTCTGTCCGACGTAACTTCAGATTAATGATTGTGTAGTTCCGTTACTGGCAGATTTTTTATCGTAAAATTGACAGAATGATCTAATATTTACCTAAAATAAGTAGTTTCGATTACAGCTGAAAAACACCCGCGACATTTCGTTTATTTAGCACTTCGGAGAGTGTGCCCAAGAACTCCACGACCTCATCCCACCAGCCCCCTTCTATCATCGCACATCCAGACGCACGGCAAACTACCATCCTTTCCTTATTGCTATACCACCAATTCGCACTAAGCGTTTCTAAACGTCTTTTATAATGAGGACAGCGAAGGAGTGGAACTCTCTGCCTGCGTCTGTGTTTCCGAATGCATACAAACCTCTTCAAAGTTATAGCGGACAGGCTTCTTCTGGGTAAGCTCGTTTCATCGTCGACCTTGTCTTTCATTCCTGCCCTAGACTAAGGTCAAGAGCAAACCCATCTCATATAAAAAAATATATTTGTATTGTTATAATTATGCTCTGGTCTATTCAAAGCTCCAGTGCCCTGAATATCGACGCCGTGTTGCCAGCCTGTCAGTTTTTTTTATCGGTTACATTTCGGATAGTGTGCGATGGAACTGTTCAACTCGATTTTGCCTGCCCATTTCCATCTTCAGACTACAAGATTAACAAGGCAACGCGTCCTTTTTTGTGGTGGACATCCCTCTGGTACGTATAAAGGTCAGCTCAGACCAAGATGCGGTGCTGCGCGCACAATTCAATGGGTTTACTTAAAATCTTACTCTATTTCCTACACAAAAAGATACATCTTTCGCTACGCAGCACTGCGCCGCGCTGCGTTATAATAGCGACTCAAATCTAACTTTATTTACCACACGATAAGATACACATTTGCAGCATCGTAGCGTCACGTCGCGTCGCGTCGGGTCTCCTGACCGTAAAGCGTTTTGAATATACTTTTATTATGCGCTCAACTACTAAGGAGTAGAATTCTCTGTCGGAGTAATTGTTTCCAAAAAGCAACCTTGGGGTCTTCAAATTAAGAGTGAATAGGTTACGATAATATATGGTGTTTGTCATCATCATCATCTGTCTAGCCTTTTCCCAACTATGTTATGGTCGGCTTCCAGTCAAACCGGATGCAGCAGAACAATTATTGTACATGAAGCGACTGCCTGTCGGACCTCCACGAGAAGTAAGACTGGTTGTCAGACTTTAGAGCTTCTGGCTAACAGTAGGTAACGACTGTCAAAGATCTACAAATGACAGCCGGGACCAACGGCTTTACATGCTTTCCGAGCCACGGAGGAAACTCACTAAGACAGATGGTGACCCATCCACAGACTAACCTCTGTGGCAGGAAAAAGCCAGGAAGATAATAAAATAGAAGTAAAAAAATTGTGTGTAAAACTCTTATCAAACTCGATCATACTAGTTGTTTACTGACGTTTATCGTTTATCTTTATAAATCCAAAGTTCCTAATCCTTAATTCCGGCGTTTAATATAATCTATAATGTTCGAAATAAGGAAAAAACAACAATCTGAGTGCAAAATTAATCTAGTTTTCGTGAAATAACTCTTTTATCTTCGAATTCTTTCAACTATCGTGTTTGTGTTTAGTGAGATATCTACAACGACGATATATTACTAGACTCTTAATAACAGGCGACCGATGTCTGTCAACACAATAGGCAAAAAAGTCTTATATTCGTCTTATTTCGACCACTTCTGTGAGCTGTAAACATACCTTGAGACAGAACAGACCTTGAGTTAGCCAATCACAACGCAGTACCCCGTCCCCCTCGCTTACGTAGTACCTCAGCGAGTTGACAGAATAGTTTTTGTTCCTTAGATCGTGCATGCGGAGTCTAGTAATATATCGTCGTTGGATATCTATTAACCTTTGTTTGTTGCTCATGCTATAATTATCGCGTATCGATAAAGGTTGCCGAGGTTCGTCTGTGGATGGGTGACGTATCTTACCCTTACTACTTGGTAGACATTCGTTGCATCACGTTTGTTTTTTCGTGTTAAAACCATAGTGTAGTTCTCAGCAAGCGTTGTTTTACTTTAGTGATCCATTTATAAGACATACATTGGCTAGGGTGGCTTAACTTTGGACACCCAACCATAGACCCAGCAAGAGTTTCTTAACGATGGTGACCCATCCAAAAACAGACCTAGTTCGGTTAGGTTCCATAACGTAATTGAACGGTTTTCTATTTTTTTTATCGTAGTGAAATCATCAAATGAGTCCTAGCACCCCGACCAGGCGAGAGGGACTGTCAGACTTGTACCGACTAAAATCCACGGTGTTCTTCAATAGCCCTTTACGATCCGGGGTCACGGTAATCCGCGACCCCGGCAGGCTCTGACCCTCTAATACCTTTATATTATAGATGATAGCCGCCTTACCAGAATTGTCAGTATGGGTCATAGGGTGTTATTATGAAAATAGTAATAACATGTATTAGTATTCCGTAATATTATGGAAGATCGGCTGCGATTTTCAGAGTTATCACTTCATTCAACACTAATAAGTATGATTTTCTTTCATGAGTCAGAAGTGGGTGCCGCTTGAGGTTCATAGGTTATAAGCGCCATCTTTTGAAGGGTGTAGAAACTGCAGGAATTTAGATATAGACATTGATGTACTTGAGTTTCTCTTCTCACTCAGATATACGAAATTATGAACGAGCATTGCAACAAGGATAAAATGTAAGAGATGGGAAATTGTGATTAGCGCCATCTCTGAAGTGGTGGACGAACTATGCAGGAAGTTGAGTAGGTTACTGTGAAAACGCACACACTACGTCTTTGCTTCGTGCATCGTGTACAGTAAATTTTTATTTGTTTCTGTAGAGAGTCTGCTTGATGAAATTCCTTAAAAAGCAGTCGTTTTGTATTGTGTATGCTGTAATTTTGTTTTATTTATTTTACAATCCTCCAAGTTCATAAAGTAATGACTATTTCTGTTTTTTTTGGTTCCGTCACCTTTATGAACTTGGAAGCTTGTATTGGTGATTTTGATGATTATAATTCTGTAACTAAAAACGTCTTACAGCCGTGAATAATATTTTAATCAATGTTCAACCTAGCGCCTGCAAATTGCAAAAACCGCAAGACATTTTGAATTTCGCTGGCTGGTTGGAGCGTTCCCCTTAAGAGTGGATGAATTTCTATGTTTGTTACGCACCCATAATACAGTAGTAACTATTGTGGGGCAACTAAAAATAAATACCACTAAAGCGAAAATATTCGCGATAATTTGGATTTTGTCTTATCCGCGATATTAGTATATGCCGTAACTAATAGGATTTATGATGATTATTTCTAATTGTTTTGATAAAACGCTAGATTGAAATATTAAAAGAGCTACCTGTAGGTATTACAAAAATAAAACCTATTTTGGGGAAGAACTGCAGCCAAAACCAAAAATAAATTGAACAAACGCATGTCGCGTCCGACGCGGACGTCGTGATGTGATTTCATGGCACACAAACGGACGGTTAGTAAAGGGTGACTCGCCGTCCGTATGGACCAAGTTCTCGATGGCGCCTCGTGTTCCACGGCGCGTCTCAAAGAGCTGTATCCTTAGCACGAGTTTTCAGTATTTGAGACGTATAAGGAAAAACTGGAACTTTGACAACTTCAAATTGACAATTTTCAAGGAAAAAATTAGTTCCTTCTTCGCACACCAGAGGCGCTGTTCCATTTTTTCATACAAGAAACGCTGTAAATACTGGAAAGACGCTGTTAAGTAAAATAGTGAAAACTCGTGCTAAGGGTACTGACGGGGGTTTACAGAGCTAAAGCCTGCCAAGATCGCAAGACTGTCTCATTAGGTACCTAACAGTGGCCCTGGAACGTAAAGGGCTATTGAAGGCTAAAAGCCTATAAAGAATAGATCTCGCACGATGAAGGGTTTAGTGGTTCGGTTAAAAGTTTGATTTTTGGCTTCACTTTTCAGTCACGTAGAATAGTTACTATGTATATAACTATGTGAATATGTACATTCTAAGTACCTACCTATAATCTAAGTCTACAACAAATTCGTGGGACCGTCTTATCAGGTAACCGCGCCGGAACGTAAAGGACTATTGAAGGACACTGTGGATTTCAGTCAGTTTGATAATGCCTTCATCCTGCCAGTGTTGGGAGGACTCATTTGATGATTTTACCATGTAAAAAAAAGTATTAAAAAAGTAGGTTGCAATATTTGTTACCGTATACGTACTTCTAAGTTACATGACTCAATTCATCCCTTAATGAGAACCGGATTTGATGATTCTGTTCGAGAAATCTCTAAAAGATGTCGCTACCTGCTCGAAAGTTGATATGAAATGCTACTGAATGTGGTAGAAAGTTTATTATTTTGCCTAATATTAAACATATTAATTAAAGATTTTATTTTTTAGTCTTCATTTAGGAATATTTTGATATTTACAAAAGCCATAAATGTGCTAACTACTCACATAATTTTGGTGATGGTGTTTAGTTCAGCTATTCGCTACTAGATGGCGCTACTAGTCAAAAATGAACCAATACCTTTTACTGTGCGCACAGCTCTGTATTTTCACAGGTCTGTATTTTCTGATAGCTAGACAAAAAAAATAGCGCGATAATAAAATAATGGATGATAATTTCTGATAGATAGTTATGTTTTTTTTTTCTTCTTTTTAATTTAAAATGGGTTGACTCTGAGCCTCAATATA
Source organism: Agrotis ipsilon (assembly GCA_028554685.1). Taxonomy (NCBI): domain Eukaryota; kingdom Metazoa; phylum Arthropoda; class Insecta; order Lepidoptera; family Noctuidae; genus Agrotis; species Agrotis ipsilon. The sequence continues at coordinate 8,439,759 of CM052982.1, forward strand.
GTCCAAAATTAAATTGAGATTTAAGATGGAGCGAGAATTGAATGAGTTTGGATGTTTGGTACCCAAGTATTATATAACCTAGACTAGCTGTTTCTCGCGGTGGTGGACGCCCACGGCGTCGGACGTCGCAAGACGATCTCCGGCCACCGTAGGCGCGGGCATACGGGCGGCGAGTAAAGGGCAACTCGCCGTCCAACCAAGGACAATGCGCGGGTCGACGGCGCGTCGTGTTCCACGCGCGCTCCAAAGAGCGTCAGCAAAATGACGAGACCCCCTCTCAGAGGGCTAAAGCCTGCCGGGGTCGCGGGACTTATACCATCACCGTGACCCCGGAACATAAAGGGCTATTGAAGGACACCATGAATTTTAGTCAGTACAAGTCTGACAGTCCCTCGCCCTGCCCGGGGTGGGAGGCCTCATCTGATGATTTTACCTCGTAAAAACAAAAAAAAAAGACTAGCTGTTTCCCGTGGTTTAACCCATGCTGCTCGGGTCCTGGTCGTCTTAGCGTGACGTTATTTAGCCTACAGCCTGTCTCTTTAAATGGACTATCCAACACAAAAAAAAACAATTCACACCAAAAGTTTCTGAGATTATCACGTTCAACTAAATAAACGGTGGAAAACAGTGGTGGCCCAGCTCTCAAAACGGTGAAGGAAAACATCGTGAGGAAACCGGCATGTCCTAAAACCAAAAATTCGAAGATAATAATTGTGACATCTACCAATCCGCACTGGGCCCACTCCCTCTCTCAGAGAGGAGGCCTATATCCCAGCAGTGGGAACATTATAGGCTATTGATGATGATGATGATGAACTAAATAAAATCTTCAGCTTTATATTAGTATAGATTATTTTCCTGTACAATAATTTTTGAAGTATTAAGAAGTCAGTTGGGACTGACTCTAAGCTGCCTCGGTTTATTTTAATTATCAATAATTTTAATTCTGATTTCTTTTGGACACTTTTTAACTTGCTACATCGTTCTCACATAATGTACCATCTTAAAGGAATGATGTAACAAAAGTTCTGTAATAATTTTGGCGATCTAAAAAGAGTGTCCATGGAGTTTCTTGCCCGTTCTTCTCCATAGAGATCTACTTCTTGGAACGGGCATCTACGGTACTTTCACAGTTTTTATGTCCTGTGACTGGGACTGTAGCAACATAACTATTTTTGAACTGTTTTCATTTATTTAACGTAACTATTTTTGAACTGTACCGTCAGCACGAGTTTTCAGTATTTGAGACGTAAAGTAAACTGGAACTTTGACGACTTCAAATTGACAATTTTCAAGGGAAATATTGGTTCCTTCTTCGCACACCAGAGGCGCTGTTCCAAATTTTCATACAAGAAACGCTGTAAATACTAGAAAAACTCTGTAAAGTAAAATAGTGAAAACTCGTGCTAGGGGTACAGTTTTTGTCTTTTGACATTTCAAAAGTGCTATAACTGGCCTACTTGAAATAAATGCTTTGATTTGATTTGATACTCATGTAAAACCGCTAAAGTTTTTCCTATATTGCCGTATTAAGCTCGTTTGTGATCCTCCTGCATTCCTGCTCATCCCCGCTCGTGTAAGCGTCGTTAAGAAGTGGAAATCAAACAAAAGATAAATTAGTAATTCTTGAGAGACGTCGCGGACGAAGCAGAATAATATTTTAATCCTATCTCGAACAGATGTTTAAAAGCGAATCTCATTATTGTGAGGTGGGTGGGACTGTTTGTGGCTGCGAGATTTTAAAATAAAATAGACGTTTAGAAAAGTAATTAAAAAACTATTAAAATATTTAATTTTGTTGTAAATTTGTTTTATTTATCTGTAACTTAAAAAAAAATAACAATAGAAAAATTAATTATTAAAATGTTGAAATGAAAACTTCATCAGATCCTGATTATAGATGATCGAAGAACGCTTTCGAATAAAAAAAAAATTACGAGGAATTGAGAACATTTTTCATTTTTGAAGTGAGTTGAATGAAAAAACTAGCTTAAAAATACACATTTTGATATTAGCAGAAATAATTTAATTTTTGTAAACTCTTTGTCTTCTTGACGTTTTTTACGTAAATAACACAAAAAAATATCTTGAACTGCGAGTATTGTCAGTTTTTACCAAAAATAATAGAAAATAACAATGTATTAAACCACTCCTGTGTAGTTTTTTCTTTATCAGACTTCTCGATTTCGCGATATTTTGGCTGACGTTGCCTGCAGAGACGCCGACGGTTACTTTTGAGGACCCTGAAAACCAAAAACCAATGCTGTGCAAAGAATCTTTAGAAATATCAGTTCACTCAGAATTTTTTACTGTTGTGTATATAATTTTAATATTTAAAATGAAGGTTATTCAACACTACCTGTAGAAGTACGATTATTAATTGTAGTCAGTAAAATGACATTTGTTCAATAAACAAATGTACTAAATTTCCTTGTATCAGTGACAGTTGCACTTGTCATTTTACTGACTACTATTAAAAATCGTACTTCAGAAGTTTCAGTTTTGTAAAGTTTTTTTCTTTGCAAATATTCACAAATAAAAAAATACTTGTCTATTACTTTACAAACTTTAACTCAAAGAATACTGAAAAACTGAAAAGAAGCTGTCAACGTGCATAATGACAGTAAAAAAATAAGAACCAATCTATTAACTCCACGGACAACAACCGTCCCTTCCACCCTAATCGCGATACAATAAGAATAAGATTTGTCTCACTACCTCGTTCTCTGGCCACCCCTCCGCGTGACGGATTTAACATAATATTATTAATATTTATATTTTTGTTATACTTTCTATTATGTTACACTGTTTGAAATAACCAATAAAAACAACAAAGAAGTTTTTTGAGGTAAGTATTCCGCTTTGGGCACCGGAGCTATGGCACCTTAACTGTTGCACATACGAGTCCTGTCAAAATTTTATCGCAGGTACCAGATGCCCTAGGGCAACTCGCTGTCCGACCATGGACCATGCCCGGGTCGACAGCGCGTCGTGTTCCACGCGCGTCTCAAAGAGCGTCAGCAAAATGACGGGGCCCCCTCTCAGAGGGCCAAAGCCTGCCGGGGTCGCGGGACTTAATTCCGTTTCCGTGACCCCGGAACATGACTCAGCCTTTTACTCGCCGACCGCATGCCCGCGCCTTCAGTGGCCGGAGATCGACTTGCGGACAGATTACTACTTAAGTCAAAATTGGTTTAACGGCTCACAAAATTTACGAATTTTCTTTTAAACGTTGCCCTACACTAGGAATTTTTATTAAATCAAATCAAATATTTTATTAAAATAAACATTAGTAAAAACACTAATAAATCTATGATAATAATAATAATGTTAGATACGTGGGGTAGGTATATAATTGAGACTCAGGTACAAATAAAAATGGTATGAATTTATTTTTGAAATGTTGGTTCCTTTTATATAAAATTATTAGAAAAAATGTACACATAGTGGGTACATATAAAGTTATTGCGAACACAAAAATGTCACTATATCCTACATGATGAATTATATCTGTGCTGGGGATATAAGATACTTTTCACCACTACAAAATTACTACATAATTCAACCTAACAGTTACCTGCCAAAACACCTACAAAATGAACGGGTTAGTCCAGTAAAAGTGGTTTAACTTCAGAAGTCAGTCAGTTGTTCAATCAGAGTCAAGTACGTTACCTTAATCTCGTTGTTACATTAAGTATTCCGTATAACTGACCTAATCTCTAGGAGGACTATCTTACTGGCACTCGCTTTGAAATACCGGTGTAAGTACCTATTATGACCAATTCTATATCTGTTCTATTAAGATACTAGCGGCCCGTCCCGGCTTCGCACGGGTGGAGGACCCGGTCTAAAACCCGGTCCCGATGGTTACAAACACAACAAAAAAATAATTATCCGAATCGGTCAAGCCGTTTTCATGTTATGTCGTGACAACGGAAAACGGGTTTCATTTTTATATATATAGATTTTTGCTTGTAAATGGAAAATAATAACAACATTCCACAACTATTACACAACGCCATCTAGTCCCAAGCTAAGCAGAGCAATTTGATGATTTTTTACCACGATAAAAAAATTAAAAAAAAACGCTGAGGACTGTAGAAATGTTGCTACATTTTAATATTTTCTCTATTTCTCCGACGACCACAGCTTTTTCATCCGTCTCAAGTCGTCAAAGGTTTTTAACAATTTTGACGATTAAAAAGAGTGAACATGGAGTTTCTCGCTCATTCTTCTCTACGCATCTACGCATTGGAATGGGCATCTACAGTACTTTCCCAGTTTTTATGTCTTGTGGCTGGGACTGTAGCACCGTTTCTATTTTTGTATTAATTAAGTCAAAAGCTTTTGACAATTCAAAAGTGCTTGTAATTGGCGTAGTTGAAATGAATGTAAAAATAAATGATTTGATTTGATTTTGTTTTTCTTTTGTCTGTCCATCTATGAATATGACCAGCCCACTTCCACTTCAAAATTTTTATTCCATCTTCTGGTCACTTTAGAATTAATATAGTTTAATATTAAGACTGGGTGATATTAGATAAATCTTTCGCATGCTTCACTTGCTATAACGAGCGACTTCTCAAATAGTTCTCTTGGTGCATAACTTAATAATATCTGACCCAATTACTACAACCACCTAAGTTAGAATGCTTTATTACAGCAGCATTTCTTATCTAACTGAACCTAGTTCCTATTTTTAACCGACTTCAAAAAGAAGGAGGTTATCAATTCGACTGTATGTTTTTTTTTTTTTTTTTTTGTGTGTTTGTTACGCGATTGCTCCGGCGATTGTGGACCGATTTTCAAAATTCTTTTTTTGTTCGAAAGGAGATGCTTCCGGAATGGTCCCATATTCACCAAGTCAAGATCCGACGATTGGATCCTGGATAAATCGAGGGCAACCCTCAAATTTTATAGGCCCACATATAGTTTTTCGCAAATATTATGAAGTAATTTAAGTATTTGCGTATGGTAATCATAATTTCATGTAGCTGAGCTGATGATGGAAGGTACAACTCCTTAACAGTAAGGAGTAGGCATCAACTGATTTAGTTTGTGTTCGCTTATCTCTGGAACTACAAGTCCGATTTAAGTCATTCTTTTTTTGTTATACTAGGTATTGTTCAACTGAGGGAACACTGCAAGTTTCATCAAAATCGGTTCAGTAGTTTTTGAGATAGGGAATTTTATTAGCTAATTTTGTACATGAGCGATTTTATTACCGGTGCTACGGATTACAAAATTCTAGTGCACATGTAAGAAAATGATGTACCTATTTGACAAGAATTTGGGTTGAATATTTAAACTAAAAAGAGTAAAATAAAAGCTTTTTCAAAAAAAAATGTAACCGCCTTCAAAACCAACCACTAAAAAAGTGTAAAATAACCTACAAAATAACTTTTCTTTCGGAAGTCGGTGGCAAAAAAGACAATGAAAAATAAAACCACCGACTTCCGAAAGAAAAGTTATTTTGTAGGTTATTTTACACTTTTTTAGTGGTTGGTTTTGAAGGCGGTTACATTTTTTTTTGAAAAAGCTTTTATGTACCAAACCGTTTTAGATTATTTTTATTTTTCTTATTTTGATCTCCTTTTCATTTTATTATATTATTGTGCTTTTTGCCCTTAAATTATATTTGTTTCTTTTGGTGTATTTTGTAAACCATAGCAGAATCCTATTTCTTAGGTTTTTTTGGATGTGGATGGATTTTTGTTTCTCTTTCACGCAAAAACCACAGAACTGGATGAAATTTGGTACACAGATAGTTTATAAATCTAGATTATCACATACGACAGTTTTTATCCTGTAAAAACCGGATATTACTGTTTTAGTTGTAGTGGGAGTAAACTAGAAATTCTTTAAAAATATCGAATATACCTTCGTTATGACTGGTTGAAAAACGAAAGTTTTATTCAACTATAATAGCTATAAACTAATAAAACAACAGATCGACTTTGTCAGGTGGTAAAATAATCATCAAAAAATGTATCTTCTCACACAGGGCGGGATGGGTGGAACTCTCAGACTCGTACTGACTAAAATAAACATAAGCAACAAAATCAAAATATGTCATTTCACATGGGCCTCAATGGGCACTTACAAAACGTCGAAAAATTGACACGGTTCAGATTTGTCGTTTCCATGGAGGAGAACCGGCTAGAAACTCCATGGTTACTCTTTAAAAATATGCTTTTACCCTGTTATTGTTCATTAATACGAAAGAACAGCTTAGGCCCGATAAGAACGAATTAAAAAAAAAATCTTAAACAAATCAAAAAGAAAGTTTAAGAGAAAAATAGTTACAAAATACCTAAATTTTAAGCTTTTACTGAGAATCGAAGCCCTGAGAGCAGTTTTTCAGTATGTCCGTCACATTTTTAGCAACAGACCCAGGTGTAATAACAAGATGTTTTCAAAATATAATATTTACGGAACAGCATCACGTTGTAATGCGTTAAATGGAATTTAAAAGCTTCGGATTTCACACCGCCATTGTTCGGACGGGTTTATGCAGTAAGTGATTTTGTTGCAAGTAATTTTTTTCAATTTAAGATAATATATTTATAACTTTTTCGTAAGAAGTTTTCATCGTAGTGCTTTTTTACTTGTAAGTAAGTATGTTTCGTTAGGCGAGTAATATGCGACTCGCTGTCCGACCATGGATCATGCCCGGGTCGACGGCGCGTTGTGTTCTACAGAGGGCCTAAGCCTACCCGGGTCGCGAGACTCACGAATTACCGTGACCGCGGAACGTAAAGGGTTATTGAAGGACACCGTGGATTTTAGTCAGTACGAGAGTCTGACAGTCCCTTCCGCTCTGCCCAGGGTGGGAGGACTTAACTGATGATTTTAACACGCTAAAAAAATGTTTCGTTCGCTTTTTTTAATAGATGTCTTGTAGCGAAGTAACAACAGCCGCACAGATTGAATTTTCATTTATTTTTTGCGTCACTCAGATTTTCTACTGTATCGTGGGTTACACACATTGAAAACCACATACCTACACATACACCCAACCCGGAACAACTATTTGTAGATCATACAGATATTTATAAAGCAATTAATGCACCAACCGTGAGAGCGAGAAGCCTCGCGAGGCATTTTCCGCGCGAAGCAGCTCGTTTAGTGTGGACGTGTCTCAGCCGGCAAGCGAGCGCGTTGCCACGGCGGAGTGCCCGCGCGCGAGCCATCCACTGTCGACTTTTGTTTTGCTCGCGTAAATTGTTTCGTGCCTACGTCGAGAAACACGAGTGGCGTCCACACAGGGCGAACGGCCTCGCCAGGCAGTTAAATCGCGCGCCCGCGACCGCTTCCCACTCCGTCTCGCCCCGCAGCATGCTGATGATGCTGAGCGCGATTTGTTCTCAGGGAGGCGTCCCTGAGGACACGTCGGTGCCCAGCCCAGTCTGGGCAGTCTTGCACCGTATGCTCTACTGTGTCCTCCGGGTGATCTTCACAGTGGTAACACCCAGGCTTATCCTCTCTCCCTATCCGACACAGGTACCTCCCGAAACTTCCGTATCCGGTGACGACCTGCGTCAACCGATAGGTCAGGATGCCGTGACGTCTCTCCAGCCACTCCTCAAAGAGATGTCTTACCGCCGCGATTGCGGCGTGCCCGCACGGTTGCGACAGTCGTTGTCTCCATACCGCTCTGAGATCGCGCCGGACCTCTTCCCGCCGCGCCTCGGCCTTGTCGGGGCAGCGGGAATTCTCCCCGGCACTGCGCCTCCACGCGTCACTCATAAACGCGCTGGAGGGCAGTCGCCTCCAGATCCCAGGGCAGTAATCCGGCTAGGAGGTTGGCCGATTCGCCGGCAATCGTGCGGTATCCTCGGATCATCCGGATAGCCATGACCCGCTGGCATGCTCGCGCATGGTCGCGTCCGAATACTCAGGGCCAGCACTGGGGCCCCGTAGAGGGCCATGGACCGCACGACACCGGCGTACAGTCGCCGGCAGGAGGCGTTTGGCCCGCTGAGATTGGGCAGGAGTCGCCTGAGGGCGGCTGCTACCCGGTTCAGTTTTGAGGCCAAACGCAGGAAGTGCTCCCTGAAGTTCCACCGGCTGTCGAGGACGAGTCCCAGGTACTTCATCGTCGACTCGACGCCGGTGCGAACCCCTCCCACCGTTATATGAGACCCGGTCCGTGGCGCGTTCAGACGACCATGAAAAGACATGACCTCTGTCTTATAAAACGCCACCTCGAGCCCCAATTGCCGGATCCTCCCAACGACTGTCGCGACCGCTTGCGTCGCATGGTCGGCCGCCGCCTGGTGTGACTCTCCCTGACTGTATCACTTAGCTAATCTGTGCTAGCCGTTAAGACCGAATACGATCAACAGGATTATAACTATTGATGACGATTTTATCAGTAAATTTATTTTTGTACTTTCGTCATAATCTATATATATAAAAATGAAACCCGTTTTCCGTTGTCACGACATAACATGAAAACGGCTTGACCGATTCGGATAATTATTTTTTTGTTGTGTTTGTAACCATCGGGACCGGGTTTTAGACCGGGTCCTCCACCCGTGCGAAGCCGGGACGGGCCGCTAGTTAAAAATAAAAAGGCTTATGTTTTAACAAAACGAATTAAGATTAAAAAGTGGGTATTTCTAAAATCCTGAAGTAATTAGAATAGATAATATCAAATCAAACAATTTAATGGATATTGCATGTTTTTTGATTAAATCCTAAGTTATTTTATCTCTTTTCCTGTTGTTTGCGTATTACAGTAGAAAATTATCTGTTTAATATTATTGTAGATTAATTATCTTGCCTTATTGATACCTATGCACAGTTTTTAACAGATTGTGAAAAATTATGTGGGTTTCGATTGTCAAATTTTTGTTATAATTTTTTTTTTCTAAAAAAAAAAAATGTTTGTTGTAGATGTTGCTACCTATTTACGCTCAGTATAAAATAGGATGTTTCCTGAAAATTTACCAAAAAAGTACTAAAATATCGTTTTTCCTGAGATTACCGCGTTCACACAAACAATCAAGAACTACAGCTTCTGTGTAATGTCTGATATTTTATTCCCTGTAGGCTATTTGTACATATTTATTTTTTAATTTTTATTAAAAAAAAAATCACCTTGTTTTGTTTAATTTTTATGTACTTATACAAAAATTTAAAATGAAAAATATTTAAAAAAAAGTCGACCAGCATCGGAAAACCGATATGATTTATTATTTTTTCGTTATAATATCAACACGTTAAGATACATCTTCTTATATATAAAAATCAATTGCTGTTTGATAGTCTCGCTAAAACTCGAGAACGGCTGGACCGATTTGGTTAATTTTAGTCTTGAATTATTTCTGTAAGTCCAGGGAAGGTTTAAAAGGTTATTCTGAGGCGGTACGAAGTTTGCTGGGTCAACTAGTCTATCTTCTTCTCTGTAATATAAAAATGGATCACTAAATGTGTTCCTAAGCCCATAACTTGAAAACGGCTCGACCGATTCGGCTAATTCTTTTTTTGTTGTGTTTGTAACCATCGGGACCGGGTTTTAGACTGGGTTTGCCACCCGTACGAAGCCGGGACGGTTAATTATAAAAATAAACAACACAAGAAAAAATCGAAAAACATTAAAAAAAATACTTTTTATTTTCTTGCCTCCCTCTAACATCCCCCAATCCCCCTCCCCGACACAATCAGACCATGACTGCTCGGATGTCGGGGATGAAAAGCAAAGCCATAATATCCTCACGAACACCCCCAGGGATGAAGTTTAAAGTAACGTTATAGTATTTAGTAATGAATTTAAGTTGGATCTTGAGTGGTGCAGTTATTTTTGAGATGGGTTTTGCAGACGGAGTGACGTTTATTTTTTTTTGGTTTTGTCTGTGGGTTGATAAAACTGTTTTTCATGTTTAATGCTTGTTAGACTTATAAGTGACATTTATTTTAACGACTGGCATGTTGGTCTAGTGGTTAGTGACCCTGGCTATAAAAAAAAAACACTGTGCAACTGTGGATCGTTCAGCCATTGCGCCAATATTACAAGTTGTCTTCATACCCCTTTCACAAAATACAAGACAATATAATAACCTATAATACCTCGTGGCTAAATAATTACAGTCGCACAGGTCGATCTTCCTGGTTAAACCGCGCTTGCCGAGGTTGGTCTGTGGATGGGTGACCATCTGTTATAGCGAGTTTCCTCCGTGCCTCGGAAAGCACGTAAAGCCGTTGGTCCCGGCTGTCATTTCTAGATCTTTGACAGTCGTTACTGTTAGTCAGAAGCTCTAAAGTCTGGCAACCAGTCTTACCATGGGGTATGGTATTGCCCAGTTACTGGGTTGTGGAGGTCCGACAGGCAGTCGCTCCATGTAAAATACTGATATCCAGCTGAATCTGGTTTGACTGGAAGCCGACCCCAATATAGTTGGGAAAAGGCTAGGCAGAGATAATAACCTATAATAACACCAAAGTCTATCTTTAACTCTTTCAAAGTAACCTCGCGAGCTCTCGCCTCCAGTAATAACATAACATATAACAAATCCTAGGTAATAAGAGACTAAGCAGTGTTGTAAACTAACTGAGTTACATGTACTGTCTTGTCAAATTGTATTAGAAGATTTTTTGATATAGTCTGCGTTGGAAGATTGGCCGTTGAGGTTAACCGACTTGATAAAAGAAAGAATTCATCGATAACTATTGTCTGACACTGGTTGATTTCTGTGGTTATTTTTTGAATTAGTATTTAATAAGAACTTTTGTAACAGAAACTTTGTGTATTTTTATACAGTGTTTAAAAAAATCCAAATTCATAGGTACTTATAGCTACTATTTTATTTACAAAAAAAAATGGCCCATGTATCCACTATTTCCCCGAAACAAAATATTTCTTCTCAATTACAAAATGCGATAACAACATCAACTGCGATACTATGATTGCCTGTTTATGACGTCACTACCCAAAAAAATACTGTAATGCTGTGTCTTCATTTAATAAATTATTATTTTTGAAGTATTAATTTTTTTTCGTGTGTCAGTCATGGTGGCTAATGGTTAAGAAAGTCTGAGGTCAGAATGTCTAAAGTTACAGAAAAATGATGAACAATTTGTTTATTTTTCTTCTTTAAACTTTCAATGGCCAATACACCACAGTACGACTACGGATGACACCATAAAAAGCTAACAACCGTAAAAATACCACAACGCCTCGCGGTATCCATCGATACCTCAATAGGGTGCCGCGGTATCGGTCACGAGCGTCAGCGGAATCAGTATTACATGAATAAAAAAGGTAGAAACCAGGAAAAGTAACATAGACAACTGATTCTTGAAGAAGTTACTACTCGAGAGCAGTGGCGTAGGGTAAATAATCTTGAACGTGAAGCCGGCGCAAAAAATGCTTCAATTCTTCTTTTAAATTGTAGTTTTGAAATCCTTTAAAAAAACTTGCAAACACACTAGTTGCCCCTACGATTTTTGAAAGCTCTACTCGATTTCTCTGGTCTGCCACCATCATAAACTGATTTCTGTTATCATTAAACCACCTTTGAAATATCTTCTTTCCAACAAAAAAAAATCTTCAAAATCGGTTCATGAGCGACGAAGTTATGCGCGATCAATCATTAAATAAAAGGACATTCGACCGTATTTAAAATTAGAGACTATTTAATTATTATTATTATTATTTTTTTATATTATTATAATCTAATTTGTTTTTATTTTATATACGGTCGAATATAGTGCCCACTATTTACAGGAATTAGCTAGGAATGCACACGACTCATCTAACTCAAAAAATAATGTTTGCTATGTTCAAATGTAACACCGCGATTCAGGATCGTGACGTAATCGCACAACGCCATCTAGTTGAAACTTCGAAACTAACATACGGTGAACATTTACCAAACAATACACTGAACTGAACTAACCTTGTTTTACTGAACTCACTGTACGAAAAACTTATCAATTTCAATAATACCAAATCAAATCCAAATTGATAAGTTAAATTAAAACAATAAAAAAACACTAAAAATAAGCGCGAACCAAAACTAATGTGAATCTGTCATCCAAGTAAAACTATCCATACGAATTACGAAGTCTAGTATCATTCCATCTCGTTCTGGCGTACGCATTACATTTCTCTGTCCTTGTCGGAAGCCGAAAAATCTCGGGTTATAACTTACTTAAACTAGCCGAGTTAGGTGGCCTCAAGGTCACGGTCGCCGAGAGAGATTTCTATGAAATTATAAGTACTAAATTCCTGATTCGCCTTACGGCTTACCTTGCTTGTTTTGCGCGAGTTGAAATTGCGCGGAAGACAGTTGTAGGCGTTTATTTATTTATTTCTTTGTTTTATTTTCTTAAGTAAATGTTTATTATTTCTATGATTGTTACTTTTAGTTTGAGTGTTTTTCTTTGATTGTTAGTTTTAGTTTTACAAGCAATGTAACTTCGTAATTTTTTTTAATGATAAATGAAAATAAATTAACACTAGTAGGTATTTGCTATATTTCGAAAGGTAACTCGATAGGAATCGGCATGTTAGGTCGCTTCGGGCCTGCTCGAGAGTACTCTTTTGACTTTCTTAAAAAAACTAAAATACCTTAAGTTTTTTTATGATAGCGTTGCCAAAATTTCACTAATATTATTAAAGTTTTACAGTTTCCTTGCGGAGTTGGTGCAGACCTCATCATCTGCCTAGCCTTTTCCCAACTATATTGTGGTCGGCTTCCAGTCAAACCAGATTCAGCTGGATATCAGTATTTTACATGGAGCGACTGCCTGTCGGACCTCCACAATCCAGTAACTGGGCAATACCATACGCCATAGTAAGACTGGATGTCAGACTTCTGACTAACAGACCTTCTGACTAACAGTAACGGCTGTCAAAGATCTAGAAATGACAGCCGGGACCAACCGCTTTACGTGCTTTCCGAGACACGGAGGAAACTCGCTGTAACAGATGGTCACCCATCCACAGACCAACCTCGGCAAGCCCGGCTTTACCCGGAAGATCGACCTGTGCGGCTGTAATTATTTAGCCACGAGCTGCTCAGTTGGTGCAGACCTAAACACCGAATTTAAACATGATTTTTGTTTTCACTAAAATTATTACAGTTTTCTTGCAGAGAACGCGAGTTGCTAGTATAATAAATTACTTCGGGTCGGGTCAAATACAACCATAATTTTCAATCTGGATCCAACCAAAAACTTTTATAAAATTTCATTGAAATCGGTTAAATAGTTTCGGAGATTAGCGACAAATAAAGTTATTGAGATATCTGGTTTTAGAGGAATTGAAAATATTTCGTAGAACTTGCTACGCCGTAGACCTACGCGTAGAGATTTAGTGCTACGCCGTAGCAAAGGTTGCGCTTTGATTTCACCAGTATAACCTGTACGTCGATACTAAGTAATTACTTATGGGGTTTTTATGTTATAACTTTATAGTTATTGACTGACAGGCCTGTTGGTCTAGTGACCCTGACTGTATATGCTGGGGGTCGTGGGTTCGATTCCCACCCAGGACAAATGATTGTGTGATAAGCATTATCATTTGTTCTGTGTCTGCGTGTAATTTGTCTATAATATGTATGTATTTAGATTGTATTTCTAAATACATACATATTATAGATTTATTTGTATTTCTAAATACATACATATTATAGATAAATTACACCCAGATACAGAACAAATGATCGTGCTCATCACATAAACATTTGTCCTGGGTGGTAATCGAACCCACGACCCCCGGCATAGCAGTAAGGGTCACTAACCACTAGACCAACAGGCCTGTCAATTAAATGAATAAATTCCTCAATTACAATTATCTATTTTAAATAAGGGTAAATTGATGAGAATGTCAGCGCGGCGAAAGCTTCACCTGGCTACCCTACTCTTTGGCATCATTCTCTCTAAGAAACCTGACTATTTGTATAAGAAACTGTCTTGGTCGCGCGATGTCAATCAAATAAAAACCAGAGCATCATCATACCTGATGTTGGCCTCCTCCCACAGAACTGCCGCTTTCCGAGGTTGTTTTAAGTTCGCTGCCAGTCGCTGCTGGAATGATCTCCCGCCTCCTCTTCGTGATCTAAAATCAGTTGGTACCTTTAGGAGCAATTTTAAACGTTATTTACTCCAACAGCAACTAAGTACCAATTGATAACTCACTGTGTTTTGCACGCAACTCGCAGCGGTGACTGGGGCGACATATTTATTGGGGATAGCTGATATCTATGTTGTGATGCACAAATTACGGACTATTCGTACAATCGAGCGACAGATACTGAATAATCATCTTGACGCATTCGTCTATTCTTCTTGTTGTTTTACGCCCAGCATGGTAGGTAATCATTATAATGATTTAAAATCCTTAGCATTACTAGCTTATAGACACTTTCACTTTATCACACACTATTTTATATCAACAACCACTTGTAACAATATTGTTTTGGTTTTTCTCTTGACATAATAGCATAATAGTCTGCGCCCGCGTCTCTTGTTTTTCAGTGTTGCCATCCTATAGACACTCATGGCATGGACAAACTGTTGCGTCGGGTGTCGATTTTGTACATTTTATTTTATTTATTTTTTAGTTTAATTATTATTGTTTTTCGTTATATTATTTATGTACGTATCTGGCCGTGACTTCACTTTGGGCCCTACCAGAAAACCAGCGCTGTGACAGTTAAATGTCACAGCACATGCTGAGGTAGGAGCCTTTTGGCCTCACACAGGACTTATTGTTTTATGTTTTTTTATTATGTTTTACCTTTGTTTTTCTTTTAATACTTTTTGTTTTTCTCTGTTGTTTTTATTCTTGTAATTTTGTTATTTTGTCCTGTGTGTCCAATAAATCTCTTTTCTTTCTTTCTTTCTTTCTTTCTTATTTTCTCCACTCCGCCTCCGCTTATGCCTTAGACCACAGACCAGCTAATAGCATGTATTCCCGCTCTGGGTGACTTTACGAGTAGCCCGTAACAGTGGGATTGGCGAGCAATACCCCACTATACCCCACCGTACCCTGGTATACCCTGGAATATCCTGGCTTATTGGTTTTCACATGTGGAAGGTAATTGAACGGCCTTGTCATGATTTTCCGTGTGAATTTCCGCAGGTATAATTTTGCTAGCATTTGTAAGCGGATTCGTTCGTGTGGGGATTTTTGTTCTTAAATTAAATTAAATTTTGTCTTGTAATATTTTAGATACTAAGATATTTTTACGAACGAAAAATTTGAGCTGCAAGCAGGTTTGAACCTGCGTCTTCTGGATAGGTACTCCAGACGCCATAACCAATTAGGCCACCGCAACCACTAGACTCGTAGCTAAATTTCTCGTTCGCTTGTTTTTTGAAACGCTGTTTACAAGACGCGCGCGAGGCAGGCGTTGTGGCGTATATAAAAAAAATATATATTTTAGAAACTAACCTATTACAACCTATTGACCTTTTCTACAATTTATAGTAACATCTTTGCCATAACGCTTAGTAGTTATGCCATAAAGTACAGAAAATCTTGAATCTAGTCTATTCATAATAGTCAATAACTATATTCCAAGTTATTAGATCCAGATATTATGTACGAAGGAAAGTTAAATATAAAAACCGTATTAGCAAAGACACCTCACCGTATAACGTTGCCCATGCTATGATTTGTTCTATTTCAAGGGTAGGTTTGAATTCTGAGTGGAATGAACCGCTCTGGGTGAGGTGGACTATCAGATTTGACTGACTAAAACATCCTTATCCTTTAGTTGTTCTTTACGCTCGAAGGCCACGGTAAACTCATGAACATTCCTTCGTACCAAAATGTCTGGATTACCAACTCAAAAGTCTCCTTTGAGTTTGTTAATTTTTATTTTTATTTAAACTACTTTTTTATTTTAAAAAAGTGGAATATTGCCAAGAAAATTTATGTTTCCGCCCGGGATCGAACCGGGGACCTTCTGCGTGTTAGGCAGATGTGATAACCGCTACACCACGGAAACGATTCCTCCGTTAACAAAACGAAGGATTATATTCCTCTTCTTATCGTGTCGATGACAATCTATATCGACTCGGTTCAAAATTGGGATAGTTAGATAAGGAAGGATATTAAAATAAAGAGTGCAAGACCCGGTTTACACTAAAATGGAGAGGAGTAGAGACGAGAGGAGATGTGTTTTCATTGAGTAATCAAATTTCCACATCTCTCCGTTTAGCTTCGGTGGAAATCTGATTTTTTGTTCAAAAAAAGCTCTTCTCCTGTCCGCTTTTATAGAAACCGGGCTACATATAGCTCGTGTCTATGTACTCACTTGATCCCGTATCTGATACGTTACATGCAACGCTGCTAAATGAGTACCCAGCTTATTATTGGCGAAAGAACTCTTTAATTATATATAAATAAAAAAAAATAAAGTTAGGATTAGGAAGATAAGCTCAGATAAAAATAGTTTTGAAAAATAATTGAGAAGTTTTTTTTTTTTTACTTTGTTTAATTATTGCAATTTACAAAGATAAAATGCACCAAAATTCGAGATACGCCAAGCTAGTGAAAACTGTACTTGCTTGTGACGTTGGCATGTTTTAATAGTAGATTACGCACCAAGGGAGTAAAGCATTGCCTTACGTCACGGGCGTATTGAATCCCGAAACGACACTAAGGATTCTGGGGTGAACCTCCGTAGCGCAGCGAGGAGTTTCAAGTGTTAATTCCCGAGTGAAACGAGGGAATTAAGTTAAGAATCCTTAGTGTAGCGAGGGATTCAAGTCAGCCCAAGACTAGGCAGCTTTACTCCCGAGGAGCGTACTCTGCTTTTCACACCTACTGCGAGGAAATAAATTCGATTTTTGTAATTTGATGTGGTACGACAACCTTCGAACGTGAAGTTGGCACCACTGTAAGCGATCAGCTGTTGCTGCCAGCGGCCGCCATTACTGATACGACTCCTTGGTGAAAGTTTTCATACGGTTTTCTTTGAGGTTCCAAATTCAAATCACATTATTCCCACGGGAATAATGAAATTCAGTACATATATTATTCCCGGCTCGAGCGAGGGGGAATAAAGTCATGCTTTACAGTAGGTTTGCCTGACGTATAATATGACATTTACGAGCAAGTAGTGTGAAAAATATATTGTATCTTTAGTTTTACATTACACAAGAAAAATTATTAATTAGTTTTATTTGTTTGTAATAACCTAATCTTATAATTATTATTGTATGTTTACAGTGCACCAATTATGACGGGGAGAACCAAAGAGCCAAGTTTAGAGAGACAAAGCCTGTAACCCCAGAACATAAAGGGCTATTGAAGGACACCGTGGATTTTAGTCAGCACAAGTCTGACCGTCCCTCCCGCTCTACCCTGGATTGCAATTATTTTGATGATTTTACCACGATAAAAAAAGAAACTTGCTCTTTCAGGTCAATGCACCAATTCAACGCCAAGCCAAAGAATCAGTAACACAAATTACACAAGTATCGAACATCGAACATCATTAACGTAGGGTGGGTACAACAGTTATGGGCACGGGGCACGGCGCCCTAAAATGTGCCCCGCGGGACGAAACCTTCATAAACCTGTTTACCTTACTTCGTGTCGCGATGAGATGCTGGGTACCGTTCGGAAATTTGGGATGGGAAAACCTTTGAGTTTTCTCTAGAACGACAGCAACAATTAACATCATTGGATACGTGTTTGTAGTTTTTTTGTTTTTTGATTTCAATAAATACCTACAGAAACGTGATTTTACATTTAACTAGGTACGTTAAATTATACCTGGTTTAGTGTAAACGCGCTCCCTCACCGCGTCCATCACGTAAAGTTACAGATTAGAACATTTTCATCAGCGACGGATGACAATCGAGCATCACAATGTCGACTGGCCTGTTGGTCTAGTGGTTAGTGACCCTGACTGCTATGCCGGGGGTTGTGGGTTCGATTCCCACCCAGGACAAATGTTTGTGTGATGAGCATGATCATTTGTTCTGTGTCTGGGTGTAATATATCTATAATATGTATGTACTTAGAAATATATAAGTATGTTTATCAGTTTTCTAGTACCCATAACACAAGCTCTGCTTAGCTTGGGACTAGATGGCGTTTAGTTGTGGAATATTTATTATTTATTTATTAATGTGTCCTTTTACATTACACGTGAATGCTCGCAGCGAGGGAGCACCTTTTTTCACGTGGTAAAGTCATCCTATGAGTCCTTGTAGTGACTAAGATCCACGATCCTTCAATGGCCCTTTATGTACCAGGGCCGCGGTTACCAGGTGAGACAGTCCCACGATTGAGGGAGCGCCTTAATGTGAATTTTGAAAGCATCGTATCTTCGTAATTTGGCTTACGCACCAAAACAAAAAATAGGGTGTCTACATTTGTTTTTCAATCATTTTGGTATGTAAAAAATATAACATTTTAATGCTACTGTTGTGTTGCAGACAGAGTCATGTAATAATGATCTCCTAGTAGTACTTAACATTACTTAAAGAGCGAAAATAAAGAAACAAAACGTACGGAACCGATCTCCCCACAGTTGTAACATTTGATCCCGTCGCCCGGGACACATCTAGTGACGTGTGTAATTTATGGCCATCTGTCACTCACATATTAGCTGACAGGGTTGTCGCACGGAAGAAAATTTAGGATTTAATTTTTTTGCCCAATATTATTATCCAAATAGCCAGAGTTTCGTCTGTTTTTTTTCTAACAGTAATATAATAATAATAAATATCACTCAACGCCACCTAGTCCCAAGGTAAGCAGAGCTTGTGTTATGGGTACTAGACAATTACTGATAAACATACATAAATATTTCTAAATACACCCAGACACAGAACAAAAATTGATCGTGCTCATCACACAAAGATTTGTCCTGGGTGGGAAAAGACCCCCGACCTACGGCATAGCAGTCAGTAAATAATAGACCTACAGGCCTGTCAAAAATATTACATACTCATACATTTTTGCTGTAATGCGTGACTTCTTATAATAATTGCGCGCACATGCACCATCTTGCAATATATATTATTTAATTTAATTTCATTCTACTTTCATTTTCATCATTATATTTGTGGTAGATATGGGCGCCGCGCCGGCGCGGCGCCGCCGTGTGCCCTCTGCACGCCGCCGCCGCCGTCGACATTCACCGCGCGGCGTGAGTGGCGTAAAGAAGTGTATTTGTTTTCGTGATTGACTCATCCAAAATTATTGAATTAATATCCCAATAATCATTGGTGAACAGTTTCGGGGATATAACATCCCCCTGCGCAGCAGGATATGTTTAGACTCTTGGTTCTGTACTTAGACACTCATAGTCGTGGCGTCATGCATACATTTCAGCAGTCGATAGGGTAGGCATTGAGATCGACGCCGCCATACGACAGCATTTAGTTAACACCAAACAGAAGCTTTTTATTGACTTCGCGACTTGTCGGTTTTTTGATGATGTCGATGTAGTACGTTGTCTACATTGTCAGCAGTTCGGTCACGTAAAAAAATACTGCGTTAATAAATCACCTACCTGTGCTAATTGTTCTGAAGCACATGAAACAAAAGAATGCCCGCATAAGGATAATTCCGATTTTACACCAGTATGTGTGGCGTGTAAACGTTTTAAAAAACCTTTTGACCATCGGTGCGGCTCCCCACAGTGTACCACCTATAAAGTTAGGCTCGAACAGTTAATACTCAACACTAACTACTAATATAATGGATGGTTTAACAATAGGACAATTAAATCTCCATAATGATAAGGTGGCGACTTCTGAATTGGACAAATTAATTATCGATTACAACCTAGACATTGTGCTGGTTCAAGAACAATACCAAAACACGCACTTACGTCACAAGGTAGTTCAGTTGGATAGTAAGGCACGAGCCGGAATTTACGTGTCGCGTTCTTCTAACTTTACAGTAACATCTTTACGTAATCTCATGACGCCTCACTGTGCAGTTGCGGAAGTCTCATCCGCTACTTTCAAAGTTTTCATTGTGAGCTGTTATTTTCAATATTCAGACCCTGTCGGTCCGCACATACATAATCTCCGTCACGTCTTGCGGTCACTCGCGGGCTGCAAAGTTATCGTAGGCGCAGACGTTAATGCGTCTTCGTCCCTGTGGTATGGCAAAGTCCGGTCCACGGATTACGAACGGCGTTGCGCTGTTGAAGACTTCATTGCTGAAATGAACCTAACTATTCATAACACCCCCGACGCACCACCTACTTTTTGCAGCCAAATGGGCGAATCTTGTATTGACGTCACACTTTCTAGTGCAGACGTACACTTGGATAGGTGGCGTGTCCTACCGGACGCGTCTTGTAGTGATCATCGCTTGATCGTGTACGAATTTGTTCCGGTTTTTATTCAGGGTTCCTCACATGTTATTGATAACTTTAGATACAAAAGCAAAGGTGCTAATTGGGAATTTTTTGGATCGCTTTTTGCGTCTCATGTCAAAGAGTTCACTCGTGATGGGCTGTCAGCTGAAGAAAGTGCTGAAATTATGTCAGACACCTTCACTTACTGTGCTGACATTGCCATTGGTCGCGGATCTATGACCAACATACGTAGATGTGACTGGTGGTGTGACTACCTAACCGAACAGCGTAAAACTTATCGACGGGCGCGTAAACATCTTAACAAGCTTAAAAAACGTCAAGTCACCGGAGACTTACTAACCACTGCTTTAAATACTTTTAGAGTTGCCAAGTCCCACTACAGAGCATCCGTGGAAAAATCTAAGGGGAATTTATTGCGTAAAGTAGTTGAGAAATTAGATAAAGAAGGTCCGTGGTCTCCTTTGTATCATGAGTTTAAAGCCAATCGATCAGTCGACCTCGCGTTTGTTCAAAACATTAAAGTAAATAATAAACACACGACCGGTATTGAAGAAACAACTGAGGTTTTATTAAATACTCTTATCCCGGATGATTCACCCGTTAATGATAATGAATACCACCAACAAATCAGAGCATGGGCTGCAGTCGCACCTGAATCACCAGCGTCAGACCTTCCATCAACTGACGAATTTCTTAATGTTGTCAGGAGACTGCCCCTTAACAAGTCATCAGGTGAAGATAAAATATCCAATCGTATGATAAAGGAAGCGTGTAAATCGGCGGGTGACGCGTTGTTAACTGTTTACAACCGGTGTATTTCCGAAGGTGTTTTTCCTCGTATATGGAGACATGGTTTCATACGTATAATACCTAAAAGCGGCGACAAACCACCTGATGACCCTAAGTCTTACCGGCCCATAACATTATTACCATCTTTGGGTAAGCTCCTTGAGCGGCTTATTGTTCCACGATTGTTACCGGACGGACTCAAGTTCCATAACAACCAATTTGGTTTTACTACCGGGAAATCTACCGTAGACGCGGCACTCTCTGTTAGAAAAATTGTTAATACCTCCGAACACAAGTACGTACTTGGAATCTTTTTAGATATTTCTGGGGCTTTCGATAACGCATGGTGGCCCATGCTTCTTATTAAATTAAAAGGCCGGGGTTGCTATAAAAATATATATAATCTCCTTCGCTCTTACTTTGCAAATGGTTCTGCGAAACTTAAACTCGGACATCATTCAGTATCTAAACCTCTTACCATGGGCTGTCCTCAGGGTTCGGTAATCGGTCCTTATTTATGGAATCTAGGCTTTGATGATTTCCTCGCGATTCCACTTCCTAGTGGTTGTTCTTTAACTGGTTACGCGGATGACGGTCTCCTACTGATTCAGTCGAGCACCCGTGCTGGACTCGAGAATTTGGCTAACACATGCCTACGATTAATATCTCAGTGGGGCGATCGAAACCGTCTGACTTTTGCACCACATAAAACATATCAGCTCATCTTAAAAGGTGACCTTAAATCGTGGCCGAGTATTAAATTCAACAATGTTCCCGTTAAAAAGAAGCAATCGGTGTGCTATCTCGGTTTAGTCTTAGAGAGAAATTTTACATTCATAGAACATATAAAAACGGTTGGGGAAAAAGCTAAAAATAACTTTTATGCCTTGACGAGAATATCAAAGTCTACTTGGGGTTTGTCGTTTTTAACCTTAAAAACTATATACGGGGCTACTTACTTGGGCTGTATGTGCTACGGAGCACCTGTTTGGGCCGATAGGGCCACCATAGGGGCGGCACGGCGTAAATTGCTTCAAAGCCAGCGCTTGGCTTTGTTATTCTTAAGTAAAGCATACAGGACCGTCAGTACTGAAGCTTTACCGGTACTTGCTGGTGTGCTTCCAGTCGATCTTGAAGTGCAGCGACGTGCTGCAATGTACTATTCCGCACGGGAGGCCACTGACGCTGATTTTTTGCCGCAACGTGACCGCGCTAAAATATCTAGGTTATTTAAACCACAAAGTGATGTCTGGGAAGAACTTTTATCCGAATGGCAATGTAGGTGGGATAATTCCATCAAGGGGCGACACCTCCACCAATTCTTTCCTTCCGTTCGTGAGCGGCTGGCTAGGACGTGGCTGGAGGTGGATCACTGTGTTGCCCAATTTCTCACAGGACATGGTAACTTTAAAAGTAAATTATTTTCCTTCAAGCTTGTTCCGTCGCCTTTCTGTCAATGTTCAGCATCAGATTGTGAATATGAACAAACAGCACATCATATTCTATGGGAGTGTATTCTTTGGCAGGACGAACGCAATATTATGTTAGATAGTGTACAGACTACGTCTGGAGTCATTTACTATACGGACCTTGTGGAAACTCGAACAAACTTCCGTGCGTTCAAGCGTTTTTGCCATACCTATTATTGGAAACAAATATAGCAGCTCACAATTTAGGACCCATTAATATTAGTATTCATTTTTACCCGTGGTGCTAGGCGACTGGGCTTCTCCCAGTTGTAATATCCCTTTGTGCCTATTGGCCTTGTTTTGTTCTGTCTCCTGCTTGCAAGGAGGGAAGTGGAAACATATTTTTCCTACTCCTCCACTATTCTTTTCTGATTAATTTCGTTGCAGGATCCAAGACAGGTAAATTCATTCTCCGGGACACGTCGAGCTTCATTGTCTCGGCGCTTTTCTGGTGGTTGCCACTGTTGATTCTGGCTTTCAGGAGTTGCAGTGGTTTGGGAATAGTGTGGTGGGTTTGTCCCATATAAAAAAAATTTCAGCAGTCGATGTACCGCCAGTCCACTTGATTGTAGAACCAGGTTTCAATAGAGTCAAAGGTCTTTTCTTAATCAACAAGTGTTAAGCACAGGGGCTCCGTGGTAGACGCCCACGGCGTCCGACGTCGGCAGACGACCTCCAACCACGGTAGGCGCGTGCATGCGGACAGCGAGTAAAGGGCAACTAGCTGTCCGACCATGGACCGGGTCCGGACCACGTCCACGCGCGCCTCAAGGAACGTCAGCATAATGATGGGGCCCTTTCAGAGGGCCAAAGCCTGCCGGGGTCGCGTTACTTATTTCATAACCGTGACCCCGAAAAATAAAGGGCTATTGAAGGACACCGTGGATTTTAGTCAGTACAAGTCTGAAAATCATCAAATGAGTCCTCCCACTCCGAGCTGGGCCCGGACTCATTTGATTATTTTACCACGATAAAAAAAAGTACAGAGTCTGCTTATGCTCTCAGGCAAGTTTGCCTCACTGTGTGGATGTGGACTATGATGCTTAATCCTCCGCGAAACCCAGACTGCTCCGGAGGCTGAAACTCGTCAAGTCTTCTTGCGCAGCGGTTTGTGATGACCCTCGAAAACAGTTTATACACGTGGATCAGGACTTCAGGAGTGATATAAGACGATTGATGTTCAATAGGGTTTTGTCGCCCTTCTTGAAAAAGAGGATCACAACACTCCTGTTTCACGCCTTTGGAGTTGCCCCAGTGTCTAAAATAGAGTTGAATACTTTTTGGAGCTCCCGAAGTACGGGCTTTCTACCCGCTTTCAGAAGCACTGAAGTGATTCCATCGTCACCTCATCTAGACTGATTTTCGGCAGTTTATCGGTGTAGTGGTGTGTTAGAGTGGCTCGGTTATCCTCTGATGAAGGGGCTTGTAGAGCACGACTGACGTACAGCTGACCATAAAAGCCTTTTATCTCAACTAGGATCTAAGCTTCGTCAGATGCGAGCGTTTCAGCTGTTGGGCGAACATTTTAGCAACCCGATTTTCTTCTATTGGTGGTCCGGAGGTCACGTCGCACCAACTTACTTATTTTCTTATTGAGTACTCGCTTCTCTGATATAAGCTTTTTTTTGTACCTGATGACCTGATCAGGACAAGGTATTTACTGTACTGTATAGGACTGACATTTCCCCCCTCCCCAGCGACGCCCTAAGCTGAGGTCCGTACCCCAAAGGCCCTTAGCGTGTGGTCCCTTAGTTTTTTTTTAACTAAGTTTGTTGCCCTGGCAGGAGGCCTTAAATTTTAAGGCATCCACAGAAAAGTCCGGTTGCGCCGTACACAACCTATCCTGTCATCCGCCTGAAACGGGAGTAGTTTTCGAGTTTTAGTTGAAGGTAGTAGAAAACCACGCCGCCGGCGCACGGTGGGCCGAAAATCGGCTTTCATAGACTTAGGCATTTTATTTTGCAAGTGCCATTTTTTATGCCGGATATCACTTCTATTAGTTATAACAATATACAAAAATGACACCAGAATTGATTCTGCACAAAAACGAAGGAATTATAATTTTTTTACGAAAATTTTGTATGGAGCTAGTATGAAAAATCGAAATATCTCGAAAACGGCAGGGATAACCCTAATATCCTTATAGGGGGTTATAGTACTAATTATTTGTGATTTTTTGACATAAGTTACATAATGGTTGTGAATGCCGTTTTTTTTTTAAAAATCGTCAAAATATTTTCATTTATTTTTACATATGAAACGTTCCTTTTAGTGTTTAAGTTGAAGATTTCAGAGCTTTAACAACTCTTAACATAAAATAGCATGACCTCTATAGACCTGAGAAGGACTAGACAGAGGTGAAAGAAAAGTTATTTTGTAGGTTATTGTACCCTTTTTTGTGGTTGTTTTTGAAGGCGGTTATATTTTTTTTGAAAACTCGGTGTAATCGATGTACATACATAAAAAAAAATACCGACCGACCGAATGGAGAACCTCCTCCTTTTTTTGAAGTCGGTTAATAAATAAAATGGACTGTATATATACTTTTTATTGAAAGGTAATTTAAATAAAACAGAAGTAACAAAAATAATATCAAAGTGCATAATAATTTATGAAAATATTAACCAAACATATGATACAATAAACTAACATGAATTACAAAAGAACATAAAGAAAAATAATTGAATTTTACAAATTTTCTTTACAACTTTCGTTGTCGGACTCCAATTCCGAGTCAGAATCCAGATTGGATACACCTACAAACGCGAACTCAGTTTCCGGAAACTGTATTAGGTCGAGAGTTTCAGCAAAAAAGGTTGTCTTCCTTTTGGCATCTAACTTCGGCCTTTGTGCACTTAGGAAAGGATCCGAAGAAACAACAAGCATATTTAGGATATCTTGATTAGAATCTTGTCTGCTTCTTTTCCGCGAATGATGTTCCCGAAACCTCCTAAAATCTTTGTTTCGAGACTCTGAGGCTTCTTCCGAGAGAGTCCCAATCGGGACAATATCATTTTTTTCGATTATGTCAGCACCGTGTATTAATAGTTTATGTACGGTTGATGACATGTAGTACCAGTCGTATAATTCCACGTACTTTTCTGCTGTTTTGCGAGCAAAATCTTTAAATTTGATGACATCTATCTTCTCACCAGATGTTATTGCTTGCAAAATAACAGAAAATCTTTTTATCAGGTCTTGATCCAACCCAGTAATAGCTGCAGTTTTATTGGGAAACTCGAAAAACTTCCTTGCGGTATTCCCGTCATTGGTAGTTCCCGAGCCTTGTTTCACTATATCAATCAACAGATTGAGCTCCTCTTTAAATTTATTTTGAATGTTTTTTTTTCTGTTTTGTAACATTTCTTTATGCTCATTACTTCTTGCTGCCCACTGTTTGAAGTCAAGTCTGTACGCAATGTGTAACAGACATTCCATGCAATTTATACGGGCATGTAGGGATGATAGGCCAAATTCGTATATGTCAGAACACACAGTTTTTGATGTTACAGCATCTAAGTGGTTCATTTCTGTTGGTTTTGCTAAGCACAGGTAGCATGATGCATTTGATCTAGCTTCAGAAAGGTACGTGCAGACTTTTGCGTCGATCATTGTCATCATTAGTTTATGAGTCACCCTGTTACTATTAATGCACTCTGTGGGGTTAAGGGCCTCAATTTCCTCATCCATTTTTCTTTTGTTATCAATGACAACTGCATCGCTTTCTTTTACAAAAGTGAACTGAACCGGACGACAATAAAAAGTTGAGCATGGTTTCGGGTTTGTCCATATAGTATTATCTCCATCTGTAAGTTTCAGTGGCACCAAGGAGGTCATAAAAATGCTTGAATCATCATGCTCGCCGTCCATTTTCTGCTTGTATCGGCTTTGATTGGAAGCACCATCAAATCCCCACTTCGATATCAGCTTTAACTGCTTATTTTCCACATTATCAGAAAGACTTTGAAGAATCCGCTTCACCGTGATGTCAAGTAAAGCTTGAAGTGTAATTCTAGCTGATGAATCAGTAACTGACACTGATAGATTAGGAGGGTAGCATGCAAGCTTAGTTTGTTGCAGTTTATAGTAGGATGGGTAAATATCCTTAGCACCTTCCCGAATGGCAGTCTCTCGCAACGTAATATATTGCCACTTTGAAAGCTTAAGTGAAAGAAGTAATCCAAGTGCTTTCTCTGGTGTAAATATTACTGTTTTCACTGGTTTCTTAATGCTTTCATTGATTTTAACGGCAGCTTCTGGATTTTTGATCATATATTCGATTACAGATGCGATATCTTCATACCCTTCTTCTTTTAAACGCGCTGCAGCTGCATATGCCAATTCACAGGAATCCTCGCCTATGTGCTCACTAGATCTTCTCTTTTTCTGTTTGCTTCCCAGATCTTTGAATGGTTTTCGGGACCTTTTTGTCATTGTTCCAACAGTCGATGATGTCGAAGGTTCTGGAGAGACTGAACGTGCTCTTGGTATCTCATCAACAGTTGGTTCTTGATTTATTAAAGTAAGCACGCAACTCGGCCAATCAATATTTGCTTGCAGCCACTCTCCGTACGTATTTCTAAAATTATCAAAGAATCGTTTAGATTTCTGCCACCTGTTTAAAGCAGATCGCGTGAATCTACGGCAAAATTCTTTGAGAGTTACTTGATCTTCGGCAGAAAGACAATCGCCTATGCGAGACACAATTGCACTAAACAATACTTCATGATTAAATGAAGGACACTCACTTTTTAGAAGAACAAACAAGTCTAAGTTGGTGATTAAACTTTCCATTCTAAGATTTTATAGTCGCAAAGCAAATACTTAGTTTTAGTGTTAGCAGTTACACAGTTGTGAACAATCTAAATTATGGAACAAAATTGTAGCCCTTTTATTGTAGGTAACTATAAAGTCAATAATTAGTAAACTACCCTCGTTAAAGTTATAAAAGATATGACATTGAAAATTTATAATCGTAAAAACATTTCGTAGAACTGATAGTACAACTAATCAACATTAGCAAATCACATTAGCTCACTAATTACAAAAAAAGTGACTGCAGTTCTTAGTAGATATTGTTACGAGAAATTTCAAATCATTTAATCACATATTAGGCTCATTAGAATCAGAAAACTACAACCATCATTCTAATTACTTAATTACTTGTCAGCAGACTCATTAGATGACTACACAAGATGTTATTTTGTATTTTGATCTTCTGCAAGGTCTTAAAATTCCTTTTGTGTCGATATTATTATGTGTCCGGTTATGTTATAATCATACTTTTAGGGTATGATCAATTAACAATTTCATTCCCCTATCTTTCAAAAAGAAGCGACAGCATGGGCACTTTGACACTGATATTCAATTATTTGGTATTGTTGGAAATCTTACAAGATACTACACACTTCTGTCTAGTCCTTCAGGTCTATAGAGGTCATGCTATTTTATGTTAAGAGTTGTTAAAGCTCTGAAATCTTCAACTTAAACACTAAAAGGAACGTTTCATATGTAAAAATAAATGAAAATATTTTGACGATTTTTAAAAAAAAAACGGCATTCACAACCATTATGTAACTTATGTCAAAAAATCACAAATAATTAGTACTATAACCCCCTATAAGGATATTAGGGTTATCCCTGCCGTTTTCGAGATATTTCGATTTTTCATACTAGCTCCATACAAAATTTTCGTAAAAAAATTATAATTCCTTCGTTTTTGTGCAGAATCAATTCTGGTGTCATTTTTGTATATTGTTATAACTAATAGAAGTGATATCCGGCATAAAAAATGGCACTTGCAAAATAAAATGCCTAAGTCTATGAAAGCCGATTTTCGGCCCACCGTGCGGCGCCACGCCGCCGCCGTTTGAATTTGGTCAGCGCGCCGCCGCCGAGAATTTTTAAGGCGGCGCCCACGTCTAATTTGTGGTCGAGGCAACATTATTTCTTTATTCTTTTGTCCCCAGTCAGACGTGATGTCTGTCGTCATAATTCCATTTCATTTCTCACGCAATCCATGCAAATTTTTATTAGTCTTACACCTCTTTTTAATCCACTATCTTGCATTAATTCATCTCTATTCAACACATCATGTCCATATCAAGACACAATTCTCCTTCACTTCTTCTAATTTACCAATTCAAAAACCAAACAATTCGATTTCTATATAAAAGGAAAAAAAAACGTCTCCATTTTCTTAAAAGTGGCAACCCTTAACAAGACGATGTTTACGAAGCCCACCTCTAACAGTTTAACCTCTTTCTTTATTTATCAACGGGTCACATTTACATTCTGCGGGGGCCACCCCTAGCCACCACAGCACACCCCTAGCGATGCGGATATCTCCGAAATTCTAGCAAAAAAAAATTGAAGTAGACAGGTATTGCGGAATGCGGGATGAGAATTGATGTTGTTACCTTATGTGTGTGTATGTTTTTTTTTTAAGAAATTAGGTATTTTGAAAGAAGAGAAGATGAGTGGTACCTTCTTAGGTTTGCCGTCAAACATTATTTTCTTTTTCATGCTTTAAAAAATGTTGCCCCACACTAAGAATTTCACATCCAAAATAGGAACAACAACATGCAGATCATACAAAATTGTCTGTTCCGTGCGGAAATCAAACCCGCGAGACGTAGCACAGCAGTCCAATCACTCAGCCACTACACCAACCGTGCCGTCAATGTGTGTACGGTAAGAAAAGATTTTTAAGAAAGAAAAACAATTAGAACAGTACTTAGAAAATTGGGGTACTATTTTTTACTGCATTGCTGAGAGCTGCCACTAGAATTGGTACTCGTTGACTCATTGCCCTTTATCTAGTTGGTTGGTATAGGCAGTCAGCTGGCAAGTCGAAAGTCGAATGGGCAAACGTAGTGTAGGACGCTCTGCGACAAGATGAATCGATGATTTGAAGAATGTGGCTGGCAGTGGATGGATGCAGACTGCTCAGGATCTGGAGGGTTGGCGTTCTTTGGAGGAGGCTTACGTTCAGCAGTAGATGGCAATATGCTGATAATGTAGGCAGGTCGAGGTCTGCGGATCCAGCTGGTTGAGTCGCTTGTGCTATCAAATTTAAACTATGCGGATACAGTTTTCGGTCCTCGTCTCTTAGCAAGAACTGATCGACTGATTCAGAGAGTTCAAAACGCCTGCACTAGATTCTGTTTCACGATGCCACCACGAAGCCACGTAACGCCTTTTCTCAATAAACACTCCATCCTTAAGATGAAATCACGCCGCAAGTTACACTTAGCTTGCCTACTTTTTGGGGTTATAAAGTACAAACAGCCATCTTACCTTTTTAACAAACTCAGCTGGATCGCAAGCAAACGAGAATGCTCAGTCAGGCAGTGCTCACTACAACTCTCCACGGAACCTCACAAGACAGCGGCATTCAGGGGCAGTTTCAGGTACGCTGCATCTAAATGCTGGAACAATATTCCCCCGCCGATTAGAAATATTAAAACTCTTGGCACTTTTAGAAGTCAACTGCGAAAATACCTTATTGACTCGCAAAAAAAACAAGGTGACACCATTTCAAACTCGTCCATACTCTAGTAAGAGTTGCCGCATATCACAGTTTCTGCCCCCAAATGATGCAGTGAGTAAACCTGAACTGCATAAACCTACTACTCGCCAAATTACTTATATTTACATTTACACACATAAATGCATTTACATTAATCTACCCATATTTATTATACAAAAAAACAAATACTTACCGTTATTTTTTCACCATAGTCATGATAAGCAAGCACATATCCACACTGTCCATGGACACGACAGTAACTACTTTTATAATTTAATACGAACTGTCACGCTTTTAATGTTCTTTTCTTGTCCACCCGCACAGTTTAGATGACTGTGTGGTTGCGCCTGCTTTGCGTCCGGGGCTCAAACACACTACGAGCCTAGCGCGGTGGCGGCGGCGGGCGCGATAATAATGAATGTATGAAATCGTCGCTTGTGGCCACATTGAAGTGGCTAGGCGGGGAGCCTAGCGCGGTGGTTACAAGCGATTTTGCTAGCCTAGGCGTTGCTAGGCAACAACCGACATAACGGGCGGGTGGCAGGTGTAAACGCTTGGTCGGCAGTGTGGACACGTATCGCGCCCGCCGCAGCGCCCGCCACCGCGCCTGCCACCGCCGACGCGCTAGGCTTCCAGTGTGGACAAACACTTAGTCACTGCAGGGATTCAGCAGAATATCAGCGTCAGGTATCAACCTGACACATGCTGAGCTGGATACCCATTTAGTGCAATCCTGAGACACACACCGCACATTTTTTATTTTTTTACTTTTTCTATTGTGATGTAAGGTACCTTCTTTTTATTTGTGTTGTCTGTCACTGTTTTAATTGTTTAATTTTCTGGTTACTGTGTTTTCTTTTATGTTACTATATGTTTTTTTTTGTGTCTCTTTTTTGCACTGAATAAATCTTTTATCTATCTATCTAAAAATTAACAGCCGCATAGGTCAATCTTCTTGATGAGGTTTGTCTGTGGATGGGTGACCACCTATTATGGCGAGTTTCCTCGGTAAGTACCCCGGAAAACACGTAAAAGTCGTTGGTGCCAGTTTTCATTATAGATCTTAGATAGTCGTTAGTCAGGAGCTCGAAACTCTGAAAACCTGTCTTAGCCCCTTCGTACACAAGGCGACGCAAGTCTCCGATACCTTATGACTTCGGTGTCCAAGCGACTATCGCAATACAATTCCATAGAAATTCGTTCACAGGCACGCGTCAATGGATGCTAAAGTCGTAAGGTATCGGATACTGGAGTCGCCTTGTGTACGAAGGGCCTTAGGGTCAAGGGGTATCGTATTACCCAGTTACTGAGTTTTGGAGGCTAGTGAACTTCAAGTGAAATATTAATATGTAGCTGCGTCCGGTTGAACTGAAAGTTGACCCCAATATAGTTGGGCAAAGAAAAACAAAATGGTGATGTGTTTTTTTATTTATATAAATGTCTTTTAATTCTTTATTTTTTATCAGTAAACTAGACAACCTCCTTCAAAAAATACCCAACAAGACTACTAAAACCTAAAACAAAAATTCCTGCCACTAAACTCTGCTCTCAAGCTCTTCAAATTGACATTACATTTCCCTTGAGTCCACTAATACATCCTTATAGCAATTATTTTGTCGAGCAAATGTAACATATCAAATATACTTTTATTGCTGTACCCCCATAAACCGTAGCGGCCAATATACTTGAGTGATCTTAAAAAACACGTTTTTATAACTTACGTACTTAGTTTTTGATGTACGAGCGGTAAACATGTACAAATTTGGGGGGATGGTGTTTTTAGGGTGTGGTCTTAGAACTGAGAAGCGAGATAATAATAATAATATTCCACAACTATCACACAACGCCATCCAGTCCCAAGCTAAGCAGAGCTTGGGTTATGGGTACTAGACAACTGATAAACATACTTATATTTTTCTAAATACATACATATTATAAATAAATAACACCTAGACACAGAACAAATGATCGTGCTCATTACACAAACATTTGTCCTGGGTGGGAATCGAACCCACGATCTCCGGCATAACAGTCAGGGTCACTAACCACTAGACCAACAGGCCTGTCCATATGGCAATATGGCGAGATGGCAAGGAGCTATGCGCTCAACCGATAAGCGGGTTGCGAGAGCCACTACGGAGGACTAACTTACAAAAAAAGTTGGCATAAGTGTCGGACAGGGTCTATAAATGCTTCCAGCCACCATAGGCGTGGGCTTGACGGGCAGTCATTTCTCGCAACCGCTGCTAGCTTGCCGTCTGATCAAGGATCAGGGACGGGAACAAATCAAAATCAAATCAAAAGCATTTATTTCAAATAGACCAATAGGGCACTTTTGAAATGTCAAAGACATAAAAAATATAATTAAATACTACAAAGTTATGGTGCTATAGTCCCAGTCAGACATAAAAACTGTGAAAGTACCGTAGATGCCCGTTCCAAGAAGTAGATCTCTATGGAGAAGAACGGGCAAGAAACTCCATGGACACTCTTTTTAGATCGCCAAAAATTAGTACAAGTCCTTTGTTACATCATTCATTTTGTGGTGTTACATTATGTGAGAACGATGTAGCAAGTTAAAAGTGTCCACAGTAAGAATTACAAAAGCAAAAAGACAATTTAGAAATAAATGAATCAATATTTAAAATAAAAACCGTGGCAGCTAAGAGATGACCAGTCCCAACTGACAGCGCCCGTTCACGAACATGACACACGTATCAGCGCCAATCAGCTCAACCATTTTGAAGGGAACTGCACCTCAAAGCGCTATCAGAAATCCGACGGTGCCGCCTTAGAAGGCCAAAGCCTTACTATATCATCAGGTAACCGAGACCCTGGAAAGTAAAGGACTATTGAAGGATCACCGTGGATTTTCGTCAGTACAGCCACCTTGGGTGGGATGACTCTACCAGGGGGGGTATTACAACGTCTTAAAACCAGGCTTATTCCGGCGAGTGAAAGTGACAGTCCTATATAAGTCGTCTAGAGCCATCTCGTTTACTCACTGGAACAATTCTGGTTTTTAAGACGTTGTGATACCCCCCAAGGATAAAAAAAACATGGGTTTGTTAGACAGGAGCAACCACTAGTTGATCAAAAGTATTATTTTCTTCCATACGAGAATCGAACCCGCGAACCGCAGACTGCGACCACTGCGCCTAATGTGCCTCTGCATGTAGCGGACATAAACTACTACAAAAAGAACAGCAGCGCCATCTATGCAAAGCCCGAGAAACTAAAAAGTCTACATCGCGCAATCAAAGTTATCCTCGACATTAGAACACATAGGATATTCCGACTAAGAGTGTTGGGCAGAAAGCCCACCAGAGACAACACCCGTCTGGTTGGAAGGTACCTTCCTTTTCACCGGTGAACGAATCCTTGGGTCTCTGGAGTGGCTTGCTACTGCTACTTGAAAACACTTGTTACATTTCACAGTTTTATTGACAAGTTCTAGACACGTATCGCTCACAATAATTTTCACAACAACAAATAATATTTAATTTCCAATCTATAAATACTTTCGCATGTAACGAAACCATATCGCGATCTATTTTGCAATCAACGCCATCTATCGAAGTGACTGTCAAACTTTATTCCATTTTACTTTATGGCGGTACGGCTTCGCTACTAAAACCATAAACAACCGGGTAGCGAGGAACTTTCCACTCTGTTCCTCCTACCCCTTTTTTTTTTTTTTTTGCTGACAGCTCTTTTAGGCGCGCGTGGAACACGACGCGCCGTCGACCCGGGTCCTCCTACCCCTAAATGCATATTAATTTCCCGCTCCGCTTCCGCGTATGCTAAAGACACAGCCTTATCAGAACCGAAGTTGTACTAAAAAGCAAGATATGAGTCGAGACTCCTCGTTCCTGAAACTTCGTTATTTCAATTGCTGAAGACTTTACAGGCACTTTTATGTACTGAAACCATTTTTCAGCTAGGATGGCAATTCAAAAGTGTTAGAGTACTGAAATTCTGAAATTACATGCATAAATTCACGCGTTTTTCCCAAGAGGTGAGGCAGAAATACAGAACCCAAGTAGTATCGATTTTTACATACTCCTTTCGCCTCATCTAAACATACAAACATTTGGCATGCTCGCTTTTTTTTATCGTGGTAAAATCATCAAATGAGTCCTGCCACCCCCGGCAGGGCGAGAGGTACTGTCAGACTTGTACTGACTAAAATCCACGGTGTCCTTCAATAGCCCTTATGTTCCGGGGTCATGGTGATGGAATAAGTCCCGCGACCCCGGCCTTATGATACTTTGGCCCTATGAGAGGGGGCCCTGTCATTGTGCTGACGCTCGTAGAGGCGCGCGTGGAACACGACGCGCCGTTTACCCGGGGATGGTCCATGATCGGACAGCGGGCAGACTCGCTGGGCAGAGTAGAGCGGAAGGTACAATCAGACTCAAAACCACCCTAATGATTCAAATGCTCATTGCGTTCTAGGGCCACAGTGCCCTTTTACTCAACCGCAATCATAGAATCTTTCCAAAACGTACATAAGTTAGAACTTTTTTCTGCCATGATAGAACCTCTTTTCTATCAAAATGCCATTTTTACCATAAAAAAGTATCTTTCAAATGTCATAACGAATATGGGAATAAGCGATAACAGGTAAGATTTTTTTCCTGAAACTAAAATAAGGAAAGAAAGGGTAGGAAGTGTTTAGATTAACCCCTGAAAATGTACGTGATTTTCTATAAAAATTGTTTAGTATCTTTGTTGTCCTGAAAGTGTCCGAAACTTGGAACATGACAGTTAAGCTGGTCCAGCGTGCTATGGAAAGGTCTATGCTTGGGATCTCACTAAAACATAAAATCCGGAATGAGGACTTACGACATAATAATAATATTCCACAACTATCACACAACGTCATCTAGTCCCAAGCTAAGCAGAGCTTGTTTTATGGGTACTAGACAACTGCATACTTATATATTTCTAAATACATACATATTATCGATAAATTACACCCAGACACAGAACAAAATAATGATCATGCTCGCTCATCACACAAACATTTGTTCTGGTTGGGAATCAAACCCACGACCCCCGGCATAGCAGACAGGGTCACTAACCACTAGACCAACAGGCCAGTCAAAGACGTAAAACCAAAAGTCGTGGATATTGTCCAAAACTATAGCAAGCTGAAGTGGCAATGGGCTGGTCATGTCTGCCGCAGAACTGACGATAGGTGGAGTAGGAAGGTTCTCGAATGGAGACCGCGTGTAGGTAAACGTAGGGTGGGACTTCCCCCTTCAAGATGGACCTGAAGAAGGTAACTGGTAGTGGCTGGATGAAAAAAAAACGAGAGGTCTTGCGCTCTTTGGGGGAGGAATATGTTCAGCAGTGCAGCAGCTAAAATAATGATATGACATGACTGAACATTTCTGGATACTATTGGTGAAGATTGAATACGAGAAACTTTAAAAATACTGACACTTTAAATTATGTTGTCCAACCTTCGATTTCTAAAAGACTTGCACAATAAAAAAACATTAAATTAGCAATCTTGAAAGTCTAGACAAACTAAAAAACAAACAGACAAAATATGGAATAAGTCACGACAAATACCTTTAACACTTTTTTAAACTATCACGGTTCCGCGATCACGGCGCTTGCTACAGCGTCGAAATATAGGGAACTTACGGTAACATTTTAAATTAAGGGTGCTTTTGCTTAGCCCCAAGAGCGTGCGATAGCTATGTATTTCAGGGCCTGGAATGTCTAATAAGTTAAACAAATGTCTTGCGTGTGGCGCGACTGTCTGATCATTTAGTTCCCTATTGTTTGAGGAGAATAGTGCTGAACTATTAAACATATTCGAGAACGAAAGCCATCATTAGAGACTAGTCATCATGTTTTAAATAAATGCCCTGGCTAACTTTTTTTCTATAAAAAGCAGAAAATATTCAAAAAATAAAGGTTTGTTTCAGCCATGCAAAAATCGATAAAGGAACACAGTCACCATTGTTGAAGATATTTAAAGAAATCATGACAAGAGAAAAAGAGTAAGTAGCTGCTTTTTAATATTCTAGTTTTCAGCCGGATAGGTACACTAATGTTCCCACTGCTGGGACACAGGCCACCTCGCTATGAGTGGGCTATAATCTACCACGCGAGCCTTCACGACCATGGTAAGACTGGTTGTCAGACTTTAGAGCTTCTGACTAACAGTAACGACAGTCAAATCTACAAATGACGGCCGGGACCAACGGCTTTACGTGCTTTCCGAGGCACGGAGGAAACTCGCTATGTCAGATGGTCACCCATCCACAGACCAACCTCGGCAAGCGCGGCTTGACACGGAAGATCGGCCTGTGCGGCTGTAATTATTTAGCCACGAGCTCCTTAAAAAGCTAGAAAGATGATGAACTATAATCTTCAAGTTAAAACATCCAAAGTTGTCAAAGTTTGTCGAATTTGTAACGCTCAGAAATAATGGCTTGGTAAATAATTGTAGACGGTATAAATGCAATCATTTATATTTCCTTGCTTTAACAAATTATGAAGTCTCATGATATTATTATGCACACTCGTATCTTCCACGGCACACGGCTGACAGACTGGCAACCATAAAGTTACATGCTCTGTGACAACAACTGACACATCATTCCCTGTAAATAAGACTCCTTGGTCACATCCTCTCACAAGATCAAGCCTGATATTGTGGAAGGATGTGACGGCATGGCTAGTCGCTTAGCAGGCTTGCTAAATGGCTTTTGGCATTGGCTGGCTGGCTGGCTGCCTGGCTGGCTGGCTGGCTATGGTGGTCCGACCAAGGCTTGGCTGCAGAGGCAGTGTCTTGCTCTGTCTGGCTGGCTGGCTGGCTGGCTGGCAGGCTGGCTGGCTGGCTGGCTGGCTGGCTGGCTGGCTCGCAGCTGATAACTGGCTGTGGCTGACTGGCCAAGGCTGAACTGCAGAGGCGACATCTTGCTAGGCGTTACAAATTTGTATTAAATTTTATGTATCTTGTAGTGATCCAGAGAAAAGGAATCTCCTAAATGAGCCAAGAGAAGAAAAGAAGAGAAGACAGTACTCAGTGTCTAAGAACAAATCTGATCGCGTGAGTAATTAGATATGCGATAGCAGCAATCACCGTTGATTTCTTATAATTTATGGAAGAGTTCCCTCGATTTCTCCAAGATTACTGATTCCTGATTTCCTTCAAATTCTGACCCTTAGCACGAGTTTTCAGTATTTGAGACGTAAAGGAAACTGGAACTTTGACAATTTTCAGGGAAAAAATTAGGTCCTTCTTCGCACACCAGAGGCGCTGTACCATTTTTTCAAACAAGAAACGCTGTAAATACTGGAAAGACGCTGTAAAGTAAAAGAGTGAAAAGTCATGCTAAGGGTACTGGTTACCAAGGGATCATCTGTGTTCCTTGGAAACAAAAGAAGAATTTTCCGAATCGGTCCACGAGTCTTCGAGAAATCGGGGCTCATAACGAAAAATCCGATACATTGAGAAACACCTCCCTTTGCAAAATTAAAAAAAAAAATGTGTATTTTTAGCAGAGATCCTGTGATTCGAGCAACAACTCTGAACATCGTAAGAGAGGAAGTCCTTACAAAGTCTCCTCCACAGAACAGAGGGCAGAGTTCCAAAACAAAACAGGGAGTCAAAACATGGTAAGATAATATCCTTTTCACTTCAGTAGCTCAAAAATGTAGGTTTTGCTGCCTGAAAACAATGAGCAAAATACGATTTTGCTCACTGAGTGAGACAAAGTAACTTTTTAATTTTTGTTTAGAAAGCAGCGATGTATACCTTATTCAGCCTTGGGTTAGTCATACAATTCGAAACATTTACACTCCATCTCTTTCCCGCCATTAGAAAGAGAGAGAGACAAAGACCAGCCCTTTTTTTCCTTCTTCCTTTAGGATAGGCAAAGAGTCAAGCCCATACAGCCACAAAGACCAGCCCTTTCGAAGTTCCGATTTTGAATTCGACCTCAACAAAGACAAACACGTTCGAAAATTAAGAAATGCAAAAATATAATTAAATATGTCTTATAATGTAATTTATTGAATTCTTAAGTTACTGTTGTATTTAAACGAAAATAAGTATTTACTGCAAATAAAAGTGATATTTAACGTGTAAATATTTATTTCTAGTTTCAATAATGTTTTGTGAATATTTTGAATAATAAAATATCATGGGTGCTATTTCCGAATACGCCTTAATTTAAATAAAATAGCGGGAATAAAATATCGTAAAGAGTGTTTATTATTTTATCTCCTAAAGTTTTCTCGCTGCTGAAGTGAAAAGTTATGTGTGTTACACGAGAGCAAAGTTTTTTACATCTCGTGCCTTTGAATCCCTCGCCACACTCAGGATTCAAAATCAGCACTCGCAGCAATAAACGACTTTGCTCTCTTGTTGCACAAATAACTATTTTTGGGTTGCCATCATCATCATGAGTCGGAAAACGTCCACAGCTGAACATAGGCCTTTTTCATCGTGGTAAAATCATCAAATGTTTCCTCCAGGGCGGGGCGGGAGGTACTCAAAATCAAATCGATTATTAGGTCAGCTACAGACAATTTTGATTTGTCAAAAGACATAAAATAAAACTAGGTATGTAGTACAAAAATAGTTATGGTGCTACAGTCCCAGTCACAAGACATAAAAACTGTGAAAGTACCTTAGGTGCTCATTCCAAAGCGTAGATCTATGCAGAATCATGAGCAAGAAACTCCATGAATTTTTTTACTGTCAGTCTTATACTTACTAAAATCCACGGTGTCCGGTGTCAGGGCTATTATATAAGCCCTTTAAGTTCCATGGCCACTGATAAGACTGTCCCGCCAGTTCTTTGTAAGAGTCTGACAGTCCCTTTCAATACACTCAGTTGATTACGTGACAGAATAAATTGAATTGGAGTTACCTTAATTCTGTTTTTGTTACAGCCATACCAAAGTGAAAAGAAAGACAGCTGGTGGTTCTGGGTAAGTTATTTTTTTCACTCTCTTTCTCTTCATAAAACGTTGCCACACATTAAGACTCGAACAAACTTGACTCTTGCTTGAGCTGTGGGGCCGAATGTGTTTAACAAACTTGACTCTTGCGTCCGGAGATGTGGGGACGAATGTGTTTAACAAACTTGACTCTTGCGTCCGGAGATGTGGGGACGAATGTGTTTAACAGACTTGACTCTTGCGTCCGGAGATGTGGGGACGAATGTGTTTCACAGACTTGACTCTTGCGTCCGGAGCTGTGGGGGTGAATGTGTTTAACAGACTTGACTCTTGCGTCCGGAGCTGTGGGGGTGAATGTGTTTAACAGACTTGACTCTTGCGTCCGGAGCTGTGGGGGCGAATGTGTCTAGCAGACTTGACTCTTGCGTCCGGAGCTGTGGGGGTGAATGTGTTTAACAGACTTGACTCTTGCGTCCGGAGCTGTGGGGGTGAATGTGTTTAACAGACTTGACTCTTGCGTCCGGAGCTGTGGGGGTGAATGTGTTTCACAGACTTGACTCTTGCGTCCGGAGCTGTGGGGGTGAATGTGTTTAACAGACTTGACTCTTGCGTCCGGAGCTGTGGGGGTGAATGTGTTTAACAGACTTGACTCTTGCGTCCGGAGCTGTGGGGGCGAATGTGTCTAGCAGACTTGACTCTTGCGTCCGGAGATGTGGGAGTGAATGTGTTTAAACAGACTTGACTCTTGCGTCCGGAGCTATGGAGGGGAAATGTATTTTCCGCTGTCCCGGAATATTGTTGACCCGCCGCTTTCAAGCACCTTCAAGTTGTGATTGCTACGTCTCCCGGAGTCAGCCTCAGCGGCATCGTTAAATCGTACCGTAATTTTGACTGGCCAGTTGGTCTAGTGGTTAGTGAACCTGACTCATGCTATGCCGCGGGTCGTGGGTTCGATTCCCAACCAGGACAAACGTCTGTGTGTTCAGCATGATTATTTGTTCTGTGTCTGGATGTAATTTATCTATAGTATGTTTATCACTTGTTTAGTACCTATAACACAAGCTTTGCTTAGCTTGGGACTAGATGGCGTTGTGTGATAGTTGTGGAATATTATTATTATTTTATAAATGCTACCCAAGAATCGGAGAAGTAGTGACGACAGAGTTGGCGCAGTGGCTTAGCGATCGACTGGTCCACAGCGTGTCGCAAGTTCGACCCACGCACGGAACAAATATTTGTATGATCTGCAAGTAGTTGTTCCGAGTCTGGGTGTTTGTGTATGTGAGTTTCTATGTTTGTAAACGTACCCACGATACAGGATTGAATTCTTAATGTGGGGAAATGTTATTGAAATGAAAAAAAACTAAAGTAATTCGCAGTTTCTTTTTGTTTGTTTTCCAGACGTTTGTTTCGCAGCAGAACTGCACCCCAACACCTGCGAGGAAGTCTGAAGATACCTGTTCTTGTGTTTCATGCGCGTGAGTTGTATTTATTATATTTATAACGTGGCAGGCGCATTACTTTGGGTATTAATTTCATCACTGCTCTCGCTCTGAAAAAACAATACTGCTATTCAGCTGCATCTGGTTTGACTGGAAGCAGACCACAATATAGTTGGGAATAGGCAGACAGATGATGATGCTCTCACTCTCAAAGAGATGATAGAAAACCGGCATGTCTTAGAATCAAAAATTCGAACACATGTGACATCTATCAACACGCACTGGGCCCGCGTGGTTGATTATGGCCGACTCCCTCTCAAAAAGAGGAGGCCTGTGTGTCGCAGCAGTGGGAAATTAGGAACGTTATAGGCTGAGGAACGTTGATGATTTAGTAGGTATTTATGGATAACTATTGCATAATATGATATCCCTTGAAAAGGCTGGTTGTCAGACATTCGAGCTTGTGATTAACAGTAATTACTGTCAAAGTTTTGAAATTGAGAACCGGGACCAACGAATTTACGGTAAGGAAACTGGCTATGACAGATGTTCACCCATCATGCCTGTAATTCAACGACGATATATTACTAGACTCCGCATGCACGATCTAAGCAACAAAATCTATTCTATCAACTCGCTGAGGTACTACGTAAGCGAGGGGGACGGGGACTGTCTCAAGTTATGTTTACGGCTCACAGGATTGGTCGAAATAGGGCGGATATAAGACTCTTTTGCCTAATGTGTTGACAGACATCGGTCGCCTGTTATTAGGAGTCTAGTAATATATCGTCGTTGCTGTAATTTATAGGGTGTGCATAATAAAGTGTATTCTATCGATATATCTATGTATCCTATGTACTGACGCAACTCATAAAGCCTCATTTAGACGGAGCAAGCACTCGCCTCGTAGTTTCACTACATTGCGGTATTTTTTGATCAACTGAATTCAGTACCTATAAAGTCCATAATGTAACACAACTCGCGTGCGACTTCTTGCATCGTCTAAATAAGACTTAACTCTGTGCTGATACCATTAGGCCACTTCTACTCAACTCCTCATTACCAACAGCCTCAAAAAAATCGTCAGTTCCGAATACGCGTGCATCTGCTGTCTCCTCCTACTCTTCACCATATCCATCGTGGTGGCATTCCTCGTGGTCTTCAAGAGCGTCCCCTCCGGAGAAGAATGTCCTTGTAAGAGCACCACTACCACCACTACTTGTGCTCCGAAGTGTAAGGACTGTAAGATGGGCGTTGTTGACAGTGAAAGACTAAAGAGGAAGATTGAGATGCTTAATAATAAGAAGTTGGAGAAGGGTTTCGTTGGAGTAGACGAGTTTAGGAAGAATGATGAGTAAGTTGGTTATTTTTATTTAAAACTAGCTGTTATAAGCGGCTTCACCCGCTACAACTCGAAAATTATCCCACGGGAACATAAAATCGGGATAAAAACTATCCTATGTGATAATCCCGGTTATAAACTATCTGTGTACCAAATTTCAACTAAATCGGTTCAGTGGTTTTTGCGTAAAAGAGTAAGAAACA
Organism: Agrotis ipsilon; assembly: GCA_028554685.1. Classification (NCBI taxonomy): domain Eukaryota; kingdom Metazoa; phylum Arthropoda; class Insecta; order Lepidoptera; family Noctuidae; genus Agrotis; species Agrotis ipsilon. Next base: position 8,481,778 of record CM052982.1, read on the forward strand.
TCCATCCACACATACAAACTTTCACGTTTATAATATTAGTAGGATCTAAGTCTAAAATAGTCGTCCCCGCGGTGGTAGACGCCCACGGCGACTGACGTCGCAAGAATAGATGATCTCCAATCGTCGCAATCGTAGGCGCGGGCATGCGGACGGCGAGTAAAGGGAAACTCGCTGTGCGACTATGGAACATGCCCGGGTCGACGGCGCGTTGAGTTCTACGCGCACCTCAAAGAGCTGTCAGCATAATGACGGGGCCCCCGTCTAGAGGGCCAAAGCTTGTCGGGGTCGCGGGACTTATCTCATTACCGTGACCCTGGTACATAAAGGGCTATTGAAGGACACCGTGGATTTTAGTCAGTACGAATCTGACAGTCCCTCCCGTCCTGCCTTGGATGGGTCTGAGTGAGACCTCATTTGATGATTGTATGACGTTAAAACAAAAAGTGACTAACTAAATAACTACTACCTTTGAGCTATTATTACTACGTATAGAGACGACACCACGTATCACCACTGTGTCCCATCCAGGATGAGTGCGCGCGCACAAGTTCATTCAGTTAATTGACAGTTCTGTGGCGTGCTCTAGGCGCGCGCACTCATCCTGGATGGGACACAGTGGTGATGCGTGGTGTCATCTCTATACGTAGTAATAATAGCTCAATGACAACTACTAAATTAATTTTCTTGCGAAAGTTGATGGCAAAAATGTACTAATTTTTAATTAAAAAAATTGCCAGCGACTTCCGGAAGAAAAGTACGTTACATTATTTTTGTAGTGGTTTTTTATGTAATTTTTAGGTTTTTTGTTTTACACTTTTTAGTTTAAATATTTAATCCCAATTCTTGTCGAAAGCTTGCTCCCATAGGACTGACCCAGGCAGCCCTGATGACCGGTGGTAGGTCTTCACTAGCTCAGTTGGAGGTGTGATGATTAACAGACTTCTTTGTTCACAGCAAGGGCTATGAAGATGTCCCACCTGGACGCATTGATATCCCTGGAGTGTCCGGAATAGGTATGTCTGTTTTTATATTAATTGTTATAGATATTACTTAAGACGAAAAAAGTAAGTTATGCAATATAGCGGTGCGATGCACTATTGTCACTATATCAGTAAATTACCACCGGATTGATTGACGACACGGTGGCGCATTAGTTAAATATTTCACTGCTGCGCGGCGTGTCGCAGCATCGATCCCCTCACGGAACAAATGTTTGTTTGGCATGTTGTTGTTCCGGGTCTGGGTGTTTGTGTATGTGAGTTTTCTATGTTTGTAAACGCACCCACGATACAGGAGAAATTCCTAGTGAGGGGCAACGTTTTTTTTAAAGAAGAAGAAAAGGTTTTTTCTTTGCAGGATGAAATCCGGAGCAAAGATATTCTACGTAGAATCAGAGTTACTGATATAGATCTTTTATTTTTTTTTCCAACAGATTTCGGGCCGAGTTTTCGAGAACTGGTGAGTGATAATAGTTTTCATCTTTTTATAATTAAAACTAAATTTGTAGTTTTTTTGTTATAAAATCATTTAGAATAAATACAACTTCATTCCTTCAAACAAAAAAAAAACATTTAAAATAAAAAACAACCTAATCAAAAAGTTTACGAAAAAAAAGGTGTCTTAATTATTTTTATTGTTATCTATAAAAATAGCAAAATAAAAATTCAATCACAACATTGCAACACACACTCAAATACAAAAAAACGAAAAACCTACCGTACTAATTCGTCACCAAAGAAAACCGTCTAAAATCCTTGAAGCCAGCCATTATTTTCAATAGCAACACCTTCGCAATTCCCCAAGGTGTTGCCAGCAAATAAATAACACGCATTTCATGGTAGTTTTGGGAAGCATTTTTCTCAATCAGTGTTTTTTTTTGTGTTGAATCTTTTTTATTTTATTTTGAAAACGTTTTTATTTGTCACGCTTTTTTAACACGTGGTACTTGTTTTCTCGAATGCGCAAAGACTTATTGGTGCTGGCTGATGTTTCTCTATTGTCTTTAAAAGATGATGATGATGATGCCATCTAGCCGATTTCGGCCACAGCGACTGCAATCGATGGCTTTTAGAGTGGTTGAGAGCTTTGATATGCTTTCATGTGCTCTCCAGTGACTCGCATATCCAACTTTTGCTGTAAAACTCCGAGCACAAAGTGGACATGTAAGAACACCATTGATGATATTGTAAGTTATATTTGCAGGTGGTCTAGTTTTTAGGTCGTCACGCTTCTTGTCCAATTGTAACCTTCTTGTCTCTTCAAAGGTGTAGACCTGCTCCTGTACATAGCGTCTCCTCTCTGGCCGATTTTGTGCCTGGTTCTTCCATGTTGAAGGGTCAATTTGGCACTTCTTAAAGTGTCTATTCAGAACATCCTTGAACGTAACAACTGACCATCGTGTGTTAGAAAATACACAAGTATATTTAATAAAACTTATTTTGTATTTGTAAATTAAATTAATGAAAACTATTTTGACTTATTTTGGAACAAAAATGAATAATTCTGACATTGAAGAGTAGGTCAAATGATTTGTTCAATATTTTTAGCATCAGCAATACTATTATAAAGAAATATGACTCGTTTAATTATTGTTAATTCATGATAATTTTTATTATGATATCTTGTAATTATTTCAATAAGTTATATTGTAATAAGTTTCTTTAAGACAAAATGAAAAGTGGTGTCGGCCATGTTGATTGATTCATTCCGGTAACAGACGCGCAAGAGTCAAGTCTTGAGTTTTCAATAAATGTTCAGTCGTAGTAAAAGTTGGTTTTAATTATCAAATTCAGAAGTGGTGGATGAAATTTACCTGTGGCTAATTGTGGTAATGTATAATTAACAGGCAGTATTTGGTAAGTGAATTTTCTTATTTACAATGTGGGTATACTGTCGAGAAATGATTTCTTTATTACAAAGTTGTTATTTGTAAATCTGTGCTGAAATATCATATTAAACATACATTTAAATTAAGAAAATATTATACGTATTGTTGTCGTATAACGGTATACGAATTTATTACTTCTATTCTTAACTTACGCTGGTTTATGAAGTGTCATAATGATTTGATGTTTAGTGCTCATACTAGACACTAAATGGTGACTGTGTTTAACAATAAGATCTATAACGTTACTCTAAAGATGTCAACAAAGGTATTATTCTTTTCCAGATATTGTTGTGATTTTTTTTCGTTTCCATTTTCTCGGTTCGTTTTTAATTGCAGGTAGATCTTTCTAATGTATATATACGTATTGAAGATATACAAGTAATTATCAGTATTATATAAGCTTACTTTTTTTTTAATTCAATTACATTTATAGTCGTTATTTGAGGAGGTATATAATGGAAGATCGTGGTTACACGCCTGAGGGCTCTGTGCCACAGCCTACGCCCTGTACAAAACAAACTACGATTAGGAACCAGACTAGATCGACGCGAATGAGTCGTAAAAGACACCGTAGTTCCACCAGTGATAGTTCCTCTTCGAGTTCTAGTAAATCGGATCGTTATGTTAAAAATCGCAAACGTCACCGCCGTCGGTCCGTGAGAAATCGTCGTGGTCGGTCTTACTCACGACGAAGTCAGTCCAGTCGCAGATCCCGTATAGATTCTCCCCCGCCAAGACATCGTCGTTCACATTCTGTCTCTTCTAAAAGTGATGAGCGCGATAATGTTCGCAGTTGTCATTTTCGCTCGCGACATATTAGCCATAGGTCACGCATAAACTCACCGTCACCGCAACGTCATATGAAGTCGCGTTATCGCGTACGACGTCGGCACGATCGAGATAGATCAAGAAGTCGGGTTTCGAGCGAGTCTTCTGACAAGCGATTAGAAACACATTCTCGATCTAGTCGTTTAGAAAACAGCTCAGAAAATATCCTTCATCAATTAATAAGTGCATTACAAGGTGGAACTAACGTTCGTAGCAATAATTCTACTCACGTGCAGGGCTCGCAGAATGTTATTACCGAGTTCGACCCAACATCAAAGAGCCAAACTATAAACGATTGGCTCGCTAAAATTAACGAATCCGCTGAAATTTATGGATGGACAGAACAGCAAACCATCTTTTATGCCTTACCAAAACTATCCGGGTTAGCGAAGAAGTGGTATGATGGCCTTACTACTGTCAAGTTCACTTGGAAAGAATGGCAACAAAAACTGTTGACAACGTTTCCAAGTGATCAGAACTACGCCGACCTCTTAGTTGAAATGTTAAATCGGAAAAGTCGACGTAATGAAACATTGGTAGAATATTTTTATGACAAAATTATGTTGATAAATCGATGTCAACTAAAAGGCCGACAGGCAGTGGACTGTTTAAGCCATGGGGTTTATGACAATAATATTAGGATGAATATTCAAGGGGCTCAGTTTAATGAACCTGACCAAGTGTTGAATTATTTCCGCAATATTTCACATAACATTAGAGAGCGAAATTACATTGATAATTCACGAAAAAATCCTGAGACCCAAGAAAATAAATCTAAAGGTTCTAATGACTTCTCAACGAATAGAAAAATACCTCAAACCATTACCTGCTACAATTGTAGAGAAGTAGGTCACACTGTAGCAAATTGTACCAAAGAGATTGTTAAATGTAACAAATGCAAACGTCATGGTCATTTAGAATCCAATTGTAGGATTTATTTAGGTGACAAATCTAATGTTAACAATACGACTGCCACCAACACAAAAGGTAATGATACAAAACTTACTTCAAAGCAAGTCATGAATATTGATGAGACTGTAGGCAGTAATGAAAAGTACTTTAAACAAATAAAAGCAAATGGTAATAGTGTAATTGGATATGTAGATTTTGGGAGTGAGTGCACTCTTGTAAGTGATAACGTTTGTAAAACATTAAAATTAAGTTTAAATACTGATAATTTACCGACCCTTAGAGGGTTTGGAAATAGTGCGATTATTCCTAATGGTAGAGTAGATGTCAGCATAAAAATAGACCTCGTGGAATTGCAATTATCAGCATTCGTTGTTCCAGATTGTTATTTGCCCACTGACATATTGATAGGACAGTCTCTAACAGAACACCCTTCAGTGAGAGTATTTAAATCAGACAAAGAATTAATTCTGTATCAAGTTACATCAAACAAGTCCAATTTAATTGTCCTTAAGATTAGAAACGAATCTACAGTTAATCATATTTGTCCTATTGAGGTGAGCAGTAGCTCTATTTTTACTGGTTTTGTGAGTATTACGTCTGATCTAAGGATGAACAAAGGTTCGGAATATTTAATTCTACCTGGACTATATCCTATTACCAAAGGTATTGGGCACGTGATTCTGATTCCCCTCAATGGTAGAGAGCTATTTTTCGCTAAAGATAAAATTTTAACCAGAGGTATAGGTATACCTAATGAAATATTCCCCGATGACATTAAAAATAGTTACGTTATGAACGTCCGGCGCTTCTCTACTGATTTTAAACTAATTACATTGGATGATTTAAATGTTGACGCAGATTTAGACACGGGGGCTGTAGGTAAATTGATAGATATTTTAAATAATTATCGAGATTGCTTCGCGTTTTCAACCATTGAGCTAGGAAAAACGTCTGTGGCAGAAATGAAAATTACCTTAAATGACACTTCTCCTGTAACTTACCGACCTTATAGATTGTCTCTAGCAGAACGAGAGAAGGTTGGACAAATTATAAATGAACTTCTGGTTAGTGACATTATTCGGGAATCGAACTCGGAATATGCCAGCCCGATAATATTAGTACCAAAAAAAAAATGGCGAACTACGTCTGTGCGTCGATTACCGGGCACTTAACCGGAAGACGGTTAAAGACAAATACCCTATGCCGTTAATCGACGACCAGATAGATCAACTTCAGGGACAAACATATTTTAGCACACTAGATCTTACTCAAGGCTACCATCAAATTCCAATGTCAGAAGATTCCAAACCTTATACGGCGTTTGTTACTCCAGACGGCCACTACGAATATAATCGTATGCCGTTTGGTCTAACAAACGCCCCAGCAGTATTTCAAAGGATGGTCCATTCGTTGCTAAGCAAACACAAAATACCTGGCGTTCTTGCGTACATGGATGATATAGTTATAGGTTCAAGGTCAATTGACGAAGGAATCAACAAATTAAAACATGTCCTTGATATGCTGCGGGAGGCTAATTTATCGCTTAACTTACAGAAATGTAATTTCTTCCGGAAAACAATCGAATATTTAGGATTTGAGATATCGTCAGAAGGAATTAGGCCTGGTTCACGTAATACAAACGCAGTGTTGGCTTTTCCGCCGCCTCGAAATCCGCATGAAATCCGCCAGTTCATAGGCCTGGCTAGTTTTTTTAGAAAGTTTATTCGTAACTTTGCGACTATAGCTAGGCCCCTCACAACCTTGACGAGAGCTAACACACCTTGGAGATGGGGTGAGGAACAAGTTAATGCATTTGCACAAATTAAAGAATCCCTGACTTCAAGACCGGTTCTTAGTATATACAATCCTAATCACCTCACGGAGCTGCATACCGACGCCAGCCAATTGGGTATAGGTGGGGTTTTGTTACAAAGGGAAAATGAAAATTCTCCTCTTCAAGCTGTCGCCTACTACAGTAGACAGACCTCTCCCGAAGAGCAGCATCTCCACTCATATGAGTTGGAGACGCTTGCGGTTGTGATGTCCCTTAACCGTTTCCGTGTTTACCTGCTCGGTATCCAGTTCAGAGTGGTAACGGATTGTAATGCGCTAAGGACTACATTAACGAAACGTGATCTCATACCACGAATAGCCAGATGGTGGCTCCTTGTCCAAGACTTTGATTTCACAGTTGAATATAGACCCGGAGCTCAACTTCAGCACGCGGATGCTTTAAGTCGCAATCCCTTACCATACACTGAAGATGACAAAATGGAGATTAATGTGTTTAGCATTAATTCAGATGCTCAAACTTTGCTTTCAGTACAATTATCTGATCCCAAATTAAAACTTATCAAATGCATATTGGATAAGAATTGTTTGGAGGCAAAAGATATACTAAATAATTATTCACTAAAAGATGGTAAAATATATAGAAGAGTTGGGGATGATTTTAAATGGGCAGTACCACGTGACGCTCGATGGAAAGTTTGCCTTCTTTGCCATGACGAAAGCGGTCACTTTTCTTTCGAAAAGACCTTAGATAAAATGCGGAGAGACTACTGGTTCCCGGGCATGGCACGGTTTGTGAGGAAATATGTGCGGGCATGTATCCAGTGTGCCTACGCTAAAGAACCTTCCGGTAGGAAACAGGGGATGTTACATCCGATACCAAAGCCTATCACGCCTTTCGAATGTATCCATATAGATCATGTAGGTCCATTTGTACGCAGCAAGAGCGGCAATACTTATGTATTAGGAATAGTTGACGCGTTTACAAAATTTATTATACTACGGGCTGTCAGGAATACTAAAAGTAAAACGTCGATACAGGTTTTGAGAGAAGTTATAGGTTTATTTGGTTGTCCAAAAGTCATAGTTTCCGACAGGGGGACTAGTTTTACCTCGGATGAATTTAAGTGTTTTATTACCTCGAATCAAATAAAGCATGTCAAAAATGCGGTTGCCACTCCTCGGGCAAACGGACAAATCGAGCGGTATAACCGTTCGATTCTGAGCTCGCTAACCGCTCTTAATTTTGACCAAGACGATCGTAAATGGGATACGGAACTTAACAAGGTACAATGGAGCTTAAATAATACACTAAACAAGGGTATTGGTAAAACACCAGCTGAGGTCGTATTTGGTAAGCGTACTGTTAACATTGCTGAGAGTCATTTGCATGAAGTTTCAACGAATTTGGATGTAGATAAAGATATAAATGAGACCCGTAATGAAGTAGCTTCTCATATTAGAAAGGAACAGGAGTCGATGAAAGCTCGGTTTGACAAGAAGCGATGCACTGCACACGTGTATAAAGTAGGAGATTTAGTAATGGTGTTGAAAAACGTTCATAATGTTGGTACTAGTAACAAACTTGTCCCTCCTTATAGCGGTCCGTATAAAGTGTCCGGTGTCTTGGGTAATGACCGTTATGAAGTTTCTAGTGTTGACGGATTTTCAAAAAGGAAATATAAAAATGTTTATTCAGCTGATAAAATGAAGCCATGGATACGATTAGGGCCCATTGGTAGTTCCGATGACGAAGGTGAGGATGTTGATGGTGAATCAGCCGCTGAATGATGACATTTCAAAATTGTGGTATTTTACTTACCTTTATTATTTTGATAGTACCTTTACCATTGATTTTATATTCTATAATTATGCATTCAGTATTTACGTAATTATATCAAATATCTTTATAACAGTACTTGTTAGTAAGCCGAAGTCTAACTGTAATTAATGATGAGCGGACCGAGATTGGAAACTACAATCACACATGCCTGTGGACTGATGAGCGGGGCAATCACTGTAGGCCTACATCTCTTCACGTTAAAATTGCCCAGGAGGCCGATACACTGGACGAGTGTACGCGGTAACTGGCGTATTAAATAAAACCGATACACCCTGTGTGTGTACGCGGTAATATACAGCAGCCACAAGACCGATACACCCTGTATGTGTACGCGGTAATGTGGATCACTACGAGGCAGTTACACCCTGTGCGTGTACGCGGTAATATACAGCAGCCACAAGGCCGATACACCCTGTGTGTGTACGCGGTAATGTGGATCACTACGAGGCAGTTACACCCTGTGCGTGTACACTGTAATATACATCAGCCACAAGGCCGATACACCCTGTGTGTGTACGCGGTAATGTGGATCACTACGAGGCAGTTACACCCTGTGTGTGTACACCGTAATATACATCACCCACAAGGCCGATACACCCTGTGTGTGTACGCGGTAATGTGGATCACTACGAGGCAGTTACACCCTGTGCGTGTACACTGTAATATACATCAGCTACTAGGCCGATACACCCTGTGTGTGTACGCGGTAGTGTAGTCCATTACGAGAAAAGATATACCTACCCTATTGACGCGGAAGAATCTGTGCCTGACAAAATGTGAAAATAATTTAAGTGTGTGTCTGTGTGAGTGCAACAAGAAGTGATTAAACTAGAAACACTAAGCAATTGAATGAGGTCATTCAATATTCATTAGAAGGATGGCCGAAGGCACAAAATGTATACCTATATATTCTTTTCTCTCTAAGATTGTAACACAAATTAATTATGTTTTATTTCCTTTTTTACAATTATTTATTTATCATCTTTTGTTGGCTAGAAGTTTTCCATATTTTTTATGCAGTTTTAGACAATGTAACAATATTTTTTTTGTAATTGTAAATAAATAATTATTGCCTGAGGTCAGGCAAAAGTTCAGGATGGCCGACTGTTAGAAAATACACAAGTATATTTAATAAAACTTATTTTGTATTTGTAAATTAAATTAATGAAAACTATTTTGACTTATTTTGGAACAAAAATGAATAATTCTGACATTGAAGAGTAGGTCAAATGATTTGTTCAATATTTTTAGCATCAGCAATACTATTATAAAGAAATATGACTCGTTTAATTATTGTTAATTCATGATAATTTTTATTATGATATCTTGTAATTATTTCAATAAGTTATATTGTAATAAGTTTCTTTAAGACAAAATGAAAAGTGGTGTCGGCCATGTTGATTGATTCATTCCGGTAACAGACGCGCAAGAGTCAAGTCTTGAGTTTTCAATAAATGTTCAGTCGTAGTAAAAGTTGGTTTTAATTATCACGTGTTTCCGTTTCGCTTCTTGGAATTTCGAATGGAAGATACGCTTCGTAAGTCTATCATCGTGCATTCTATGTACATGCCCACACCACCTCAACTGACGCCTCATTAAATAAGCCTCTATAAGATAAAAGATACCGTGACACTGGAACACGAAAATTACATACATAAATATTCAGTATACAGCTTACAGACTTATGGTAAAACACTGTTTGCGATTGCACTCAAATGCTGATAAATTTTACAGCATAAAAAAAAGTTTTTAGTCCGTCATGTAGCGTATTATATTGTTTTTTTTTTAATAAATTAGTATTTACAAAGATAAACCGCTTCCAAATTCAGGAGAGGGGCTTGTGCCGTCATTACGCTTGTAAAATTGTACCGACCTAGTGAAGTTTTGTTATTTAAAAGCGTTGTATCTTCGTCAATTTTGGTTTATGTAACAAAAGAAAAAATACGGGTCCAATATTTTTTTTATATTCTACAACGTGTAACGTTAAAAGCGCAAAACCTCTCGTGGAGTAACTCAGCCCGTGTTACTGAACAATGTTTAGTCTAAGACTTTTGGAAAATCGCAAAAAAAATGGTTTTTCATACAAAATGAGAAATTGATCGAGCCCACCAGTGTGAAAAAACATTTTTTTATTTGTGAATTTCCAAAAGTCTTAGAAAAAACATTGTTCAGTAACATGTGCTGAGCTACCCCACGAGAAGTTTTGCGCTTTTAACGTTACATGTTGCATATTTCGGACTAATATTTTTTTACTAAAATTAGCCTATTTTAAAAATTTATTCCCTGAATAAGTTCAATGGTACTTTGATTACATTGAAGTCTCTAAAATTAGGTCAGTATGGGGTGATTTTTACCCCAGATTTAATTTTACGTATATTATTATAATTTTCTATAATATTTGACCTACAAATCGTTTGTATAAGTCTCCCTTCGATGTACAGTCGGTGTAATATCATCCCTTGACGAAGGGTGGCAAGCAGGACTGGTATAGTTCGTGTGTTGAGTATTGGTCGTTGTTTTGAGTAATGGCAGAGACAGAGACAGTGAGAGGGAGGGAGAAAAAATGAGATGTTTTATTTCTTTTACAATCATTTTTATTAATTAGAATTTATTTCACGAGATAATAATAATTATGTCAATGGTGCGTAGTTTCAACTTTGTACACACACGCATTTAATTTGGTGAAGCTGAATTAACGTTTATAAGTTAATAAACTATTGAGTTTACTAACTTATAAACGTTAATTTATTAAGTGGGAGACGAAAAAATCTCTTCATAATTATTATGGCTGGACTTATAAGGCTACAGCGGTAACGCGGCTTGGTCTGTTGAACGGAAAATATTGAAGCGAAATTTTATTAGACAGTGGTTTTTGAGCAATTTTTAGGGCTTTCTAGCCAAAGGGGTGAAACGGGTCTAAATTACTAGGTCTCTATCCGTCCATCTGTCAGCAGGCTGTACCTTCGGAACCGTGACAGTGAGATTAGTCAAGTATATCCGTTGCCGCTATAACTACAATGTACAAACAAAACAGAATAAAATAAATATTTCTCCCATGCAAAAGAACAAAAAAATATTTTTGTTTTCCATTATAGATCTTGGTACACAACCTTTGGTGCGCAAGTCCGACTCCCATTTGGCCGGTTATTTAACCTTTTTAATAACATTCCACACACAATTGTTTTCTTAAAGGCTGATTTTTCAATAGTCAGATAACTTTTATCTGAGGATAAAAATAGAGATTTGACATATACCTATTCTATAGATAAGCTGTCAAACCGACATTTTTATTCCTCAGATAAAAGTTATCTGACTAATGAAAAATCAGCCCTTAGTAAAATAAGTCATAACTTTACGCCACTCCTCTCTTCCCGCACTACGCCCACAAACTCATTGTTTTTCCTCGTCAGTACAGATCATTGTAGTCTGCATTATATCTGCCGGTCCCCTCCTCTTTGTCTGCGTGATGTATTAGTCGCCAGACTCATTTGAGGCCTTTAAAATATTACCTAGTCTTTGTGATGTTTGACTGGACCGCCATGTTTTAAAAATGTTGTCTGGTTTTCGATCTGATAGACTTTTTAATCTTAGCCTCATGTAAGTTTTACTAGAAGTAAGTTAACTTTTATTTTTATTGCAGAATCAGGCATTTTTTTGCGAAAATCCATAACATTAAATGTTATGAAAAAATAAATTAAATGAAATGTTATTCTTTTTCTATAAATAATATAATAGACATTAGTGCATGCCTGTTATATTTATCGCTAATTTCAAAGGTTTCTTATGTCAAGAACATATTTATAATATGGATTTGAACCTGCGACCTCGTTTCGTGTTTCTGATTCTTATTGCCGTAGAAATAAATGTGTCTCAATAATTTCCCTCTCAACTCAACTCTATTAGCCCAGTCAACGGTTCGTTGACTGGGCTAATAGAGTTGACGCAGTAGAGTATTTTACTGCATAAATAAATTGAAGATCTATTTAGTCCGTCAGTAATAATATTGAAAAAGAATGGACACATATTTTTTATTTTTTCAATTCAATGAATATTGACAAAGATAAAACGCTTCCAAATTCGTGAGTGGGCTTGTGACGTCATTGCGCTTGTAAAATTGTACCGACCGAGTGACGTTGAGACGACGTGTGACGAAGCGTTGTATCTTCGTCAATTTTGGTTTACGTGACAAAAGAAAAAATACGGGTCTAATATTTTTTAATAATCTGCATTTCGGACTAATACTTTTTTTTGAGTAAAATACCGTATTCTCTAGATTATCTTATACTAATACATACAAATCATTTGCTGTTCGAACGGCTGGACAGATTTGGCTAATTTGGTTTTGAATTATTAAGCACTGTTTTAGGCTATCACGGTTTATTTCACAATTTAAAATGTCACTTACGGTATATCTTCCGTGATTATGATCGCGGGATCAGTCATCCCGCGATCATGGCGCTTGCAACAGCGTCGAAATATCGGGAACTCAAAACAATTAATTATCACGGAAGATATCCCGTAAGTGACATTTTAAATTGTGGTTTTGAATTATTTTAGAAATCCAGGGAAGGTTTAAAAGGTTTTTTTTTTAAATTCTTTCTGAGGTGATACGAAGTTTGCCCTGTCACCTAGTGCTAAACAAAAACATATTATACGGATTAATGTATCCACTTCGTTTACTTATTAAAATAAAGCTCACTTTTTTTTCTAATTACCCATTCATTTAAATCGTATTAAGAAAACAAAAAAAAAACTTTTCATTTTTATTTCACCCTCTTAACATAATCCTAAATCGCTAGTTACGACACCCATGAGACAAAATTAAATGATCTATTTCTATCCAGAGACAACGAAAATAAAAAACTTCAAAAACCCATAACTCACTTCTTGTACTCCAAAAACACTTATAACACCATAAAATATAATAAAACAACACACCATGGGAAACACATTTTAGACTTATAAGAATCTATTTTGCAATCCTATTGATAAACATAACAAACTTACAGTTTTCAGTTCACTGAAAAATCACACCTGAAAACCCACCTTATATCACAAAACACAAAGTTCAAAATCATATTGGTAGTTTTGTAAATTTTTGCTAGACGATATTGAACCTTAACTTGTGAAGGATAAGGTTGGGGTAGAAAATAATGGTAGAAATGGTAGGTTGGTAGATTTTAAATCTACCCTCTTATATGCGATAAATATCGGTACATTATGCTTCGAGGCAGGAGAGTCAATTGGTAGACGTCTTAAGTGTATACAGGGTGGTTTATTTTGGTATATTTGCATAAATATTCATAATATGATTATTTGGTTTAGTGATCAAGTGGTCGCTACTGCTGAATTTGAATTCCTAGGTTTTTAACCGATTTCAAAAACTAGTAGGTTCTTAGTTCGACCTGTATGTATGTTTGCATGTATGTATGTGTATGTTTGTTCGCGATTATCTCGTGTTTGCTAAACCGATTTTGATGCGGTTTTCAGAAAAGTGTTCGTAACATTATGAGAAAGATTTTGATATCGAATCATGGATATATCGTGATAGATCCGTTATATACGTATCCCGCATAGATCCGTTTTTGTTGCTTACTTGGATTTTAGATTTTCTAAGACGTCGATTATATTGTACGAAGTAATAAGGCTAGAAAAAATTGCAAAAAAAAGGAACCGATTTCAACACCCAACACAAAAAACTACAAAATAACTTTTCTTTCGGAAGTCTGAGGCCATAGTCAATTAAATAAAAAACAAAGCCACCGACTTCATTTTAGACCAAAAAAAGCGTTAAAACATATAAGAAAGGAAAGAAAAGAAATATCTTACTGCTATTAATCGCACAGACCGAACGATGCACCTAATTAACCTGACCTGGCTGACCTGTTGGTCTAGTAGTCAGTGACCCTGACTGCTATGCCGGAGGTCGTGGGTTCGATTCCCACCCAGGACAAATGTTTGTGTGATGAGCATGATCATTTGTTCTGTGTCTGGGTGTAATTTATCTATAATAAGTATGTATTTAGAAATATATAAGTATGTTTATCAGTTGTCTAGTACCCATAACACAAGCTCTGCTTAGCTTGGGACTAGATGGCCTTGTGATAGTTGTGGAATATTATTATTATTATTACCAAATCCACAGTTGGACCACCCAAAATAATACGAAATCACGTCCCAAAAAATCCAATAACAAAACTCTTAAACTTATAACACCCTGTATCTCTAAGGGCGGCTACAAATCATGCTCCGTCGCGACACCATAAGACCTGAGTCCCGTGGGCGGCCTTAAATGATTTGTGGTCGTGAGACGATACTAACTCTTTTTTCTTGGTTTGTTTAGATTTATTTGTCTTTATAGAGGGGCTGTGGTGTCGTGGATGGAAAAGTTGGATTTTGTATAAGTGTTTTTGATTGGTTAAAATAAATTAATGGTATTTATTTTGCAAAATGGTTTTGACAAATTCTTTTAAAAGTCAAAAAAGACACTATTTTTAAATTAGTTGAGACCGATATTTCATACCGGATTAATTTGTTAAGAAACTGTCGAATCGAACTCGGAGATCACAGTTTTAATTCTGTTGAGGTTCAAAATCCCTGGTTGAACTTTTAATTAATAATAATAATATTCCACAACTATCACACAACGCCATATAGTCCCAAGCTAAGCAGAGCTTGTGTTATGGGTACTAGACAACTGATAAACATACTTATATATTTCTAAATACATACATATTATAGATAAGTTACACCCAGACACAGAACAAATGATCGTACTCATCACACAAACATTTGTCCTGAGTGGGAATCGAACCCACGACCCCCGGCATAGCAGTCAGGGTCTCTAACCACTAGACCAACAGGCCCGTCAATTGTAGAGCTTTTCCATGAAAAAAAATTCAAACCCGAGCAGGATTTGATCCTGCTACTTCCAGATTTAGTAAATCCGAAGCTCTTACAATCACCGATGTTCACACCTAGTGCGTGAAATTCTCCAATTAATTTGTCCAAAAAAATTCTGCTTCTGGTTCGAATTTTCTTTCAATATTCATCGCATGCGTTAAATGCGTAAATGACGAGGCCCCCTCTCAGAGGGCTAAAGCCTGCCGGGGTCGTGGGTCTCATACCATCACCGTGACCCCGGAACATAAAGGGCTATTGGAGGATACCGTGGATTTTAGTCAGTACAAGTTTGACAGTCCCTCCCGCACTGCCCGGGGTGGGAGGACTCATTTGATGACTTTACCACGATAAAAAAAAATGCGTTAAATGCGTATGATAAGCTTATTGTAATTCTATTACAGTACCTGATGAAAACAAAAACTAAATAAAATAATAATTGAACTTAACTGAAGTGACTGTCAGACTTAATTGACAAAAATCCATTCTGTTCCTTCACATGCCTTTTGCGTACCAGGGCCACAGACCCATTTTAAGAGAACTCCGTGGCAAATGAGAGCCTTGATCACATAACATACATACAAAATATGCATATATAACGTGTAACGTTAAAAGCGCAAAACCTCTCGTGGGGTAACTCAGCCCATGTTACTGAACAATGTTTGTTCTAAGACTTTTGGAAATTCGCTA
This sequence comes from Agrotis ipsilon, assembly GCA_028554685.1. Taxonomy (NCBI): domain Eukaryota; kingdom Metazoa; phylum Arthropoda; class Insecta; order Lepidoptera; family Noctuidae; genus Agrotis; species Agrotis ipsilon. The sequence continues at coordinate 8,497,629 of CM052982.1, forward strand.
AAAAAAAATTGGTTTTTCAAACTTATGGGCTCGATCAATTTCGCATTTTGTATGAAAAACCATTTTATTTTTGCAAATTTCCAAAAGTCTTCGAACAAACATTGTTCAGTAACATGTTCTGAGTTACCCCACGAGAGGTTTTGTGCTTATAACGTTACACGTTGTATACCCCATAGTTCCCACCTTATCAAAACTGTACTGGGTATTTCTGTCTACCTTCCTTTAGCACAAGTATTTAGTAGTAATACAAACGTTTTAAAGGTATACTGTGAAAACCGTCTGCCACCCAAACGATGGCGAGTGTTTATTTTTTTGATTTTAGTCGTAATGTTGCAGTACAAGAGCTAGAGTGCCGTTCGTTTCATTTATGAGGTATATTTTTCTCATATTTTGATATAGGTTTAAGACAAACCCCCTTTACTTTTAATATTAAAAAGTTTTTGCTTTAAAAATAGACACTCGCTCACCTTTTTTAAAAAAACAAATTGACATAAAAAAGATGCTAATGGTAAAATAATTATATTCTGATATAGGTTTAAGACAAACCCCCTTTACTTTTAATATTAAAAAGTTTTTGCTTTAAAAATAGACACTCGCTCACCTTTTTTTAAAAAACAAATTGACATAAAAAAGATGCTAATGGTAAAATAATATTATAACGAGTCGTCCCACCCCGTGGGTGGAACGGAAGGGACTGTCAAATTCTTGGTGACTAAAATCCACTGTGTTCCATCAGTTGTCCAAAATGTTCCAGAGTCGCGATACTCTGCGTAGACAATCCCGCGACCCAGGCAGATGAAATTTAAAGATGCATAAGAATTTTAATGTTAATAAAAATTACTACACCACTTAAAAACGAAACTACTTTGTTGCTATTGTATTGATTGGTTCAATTTAAAAAGGTGCTATTTGTCATAATTATGTATGTATTAGTAGTAAAGGTCAAACGCAAAACTATCATTAATTAATTAAATAAAAAAGATTTTTTTTTGTAAGCTAGGAGCCACGATATAATAACTATCAAAAGCGATTGCTATAAATAACTACTAGTAAATAACTATAAATTGAAACTGTTTTCCAAAGATCTGAATAAAGTCAAAAGATAAAACGACAAAAGTCCACCCCAGCTCCCGGCCTATAGTATATTGCCGCGAATGCAAGTTGAACTCAGTTCGGACGACATTTTTTATACCTCGCCAGGCCCTTTGTGCGGCGCGTAATGATAGTCTGATGTTTTGCCATTGTTGCTCTCAACTCCTGGTCTATAAGTACTTATTCTAGAAATTTTGTAGACTTTTAGATTGGTGCTGAACAGTCCTGATGTCTTGCAAAACTGTGAAATGTTTCTATGGTTGGTGAGATAGTAAAAGTCCTTTTTTAGGTGATTTCAAGAACATTTTTGAAAGAGGCGTTAATCAGAAATATCTATAATACTTATTTGTAGTTTCAAAACAATACAAGCATCGATTGAGAGCAGCTATAGCCCAGTGAATATCGGCCCCGACTTACGAGTTCGAACCCCGCCAGGCGCGTTACTTTGTGTAATTTATTTCATCATGTTAAAACGGTGAAGGAAAACATCGTGAGCAAACCGGCATGTCCAAGAACCAAAAATAGCAACATCTACCAATACGCGCTGGGCCCGCGTGGTTGATTATGGCACTCCCTCTCTCAGAAAGAAGGCCTGCGGATACATTGGAACATTTATACGATTAGGCTCATGATGAATGAATGAATAAATGACGTGCATCTATAGGAATAAGAATCAGCGCCTTCTATTACAGGGTTTCGTTAAATTTCAGGCACAGTATTAGAGAAAACTCTTCATAGATTCGTTTCCTCGTGCACTTTCATACATCTGTTCATTGACGCAAGCTGGTTGCGAGTCTATCTTTTTTTTTTGAGTGGCATCTCGCAGGACAACCTTTTTTTTTATCGTAGTAAAATCATCAAATGAGTCCTCCCACCCCGGGCAGGGCGGGAGGGACTGTCAGACTTGTACTGACTATAATCCACGGTGTCCTTCAATAGCCCTTTATTTTCCGGGGTCACGGTGATGGAAATAAATCCCGCGACCACGGCAGGCTTTTGCCTTCTGTGATTTTGCTGACGCTCTTTGAGGCGCGCGTGGAACACGACGCGCCGTCGACCCGGGTCGCAGGTCAACCTAGAGGAGGTTATGAGCTGCTTAACTGGACTTTTCTGTGGATGCCTTTAATGCAAGCCAGCCAGGGACTTGCAACTAAAATACTATAAACTAAGTAGCCTCACGCTAAGAGCACCGCCTGTGGGGTACGAATTTCGATTTAGGGCATCATCACTGGGAGGAAACAGCAGTAGAATATTGAAAAATTACGCAACCTACGTATTTTTTCTTGTTTTTTTTTTAAACAATAATCACAACGCTTCGGCCGCGTAGAGCACCAGAGGTTTGGAATTGGTTACATACGAGGCTTTCTTTTCCTTGTATGGAACTGGTTCCAATCGATGATTTTTATTGACTCGTATGGAACTGGTTGCCATCAAGGAATTTTCACATTCCATAAGCCGTGATCGGAACTGAAGTAAAGACACAGCCAGGTCTAAAATAGACTATCTCATAGGTGATGGAAGATGTAAAAGCGAAATTAGTTATGCCTCGTATGGGAACGAGTTCCAAAACTCTGGTTACATGCGCGGCCGAAGCGATTCACGCAGATAAAACGCTTCGAAATTCGGGAGTGGGGTCTTATGTGACGTCATAACGCCTGTAAAATTATACCGACCAATACCCTTAGCACGAATTGTCACTATTTTACTTTTAAGCATATTTCCAGTATTTACAGCGTTTCTTGTAGATATGAAAAAATGGAACAGCGCCTCTGGTGTGCGAAGAAGGAACTAATTTTTTCCTTGAAATTAGTCAATTTCAAATTGTCAAAGTTCCAGTTTACTTTACGTCCCAAATACTGAAAACTCGTGCTAGAAGCGTTGCATCTTCGTCAATTTTGGTTTACAGTAGGTAACAAAATAAAAAATACATGACAAATATTTTTTGATTACCTATTTATTGGACTCATTTAATTATTTTTTCAGCCTATTCTAGGTTAAGACAATATTCTGTTGACAAAAAACACTAACACTACACTTGAAGCCAAATAAACCGACCCACAACTACACACACACACACACATAAATATATAATAAAAACAACAAAGAGCCCACGGTCCGTCTGTCTGTTCGCGGACAATGGGGTCCCTCAGGCACCTTGTAGATTAAAAATTTTCTTGTTGTTATGATGAGAAACATCTAGATATTATACTTATGTCTAGGTTCGTAGTTTTCGTATTACTTTCACTGTTTATTTTAGACTTTTGACGGTAGTTTGTTAGTGTTTATTGCGTCATATGCTATTATATTATATATTTTTTTACGTGGTAAAATCATCAGATGAGTCCTCCCACCCCGGACAGGGCGGGAGGGACTATCAGACTTGTACTGATTAAAATCCACGGTGTCCTTCAATAGCCCTTTATGTTCCGGGGTCACGGTGATGGTATAAGTCCCTCGACCCCGGCAGGCTTTAGCCCTCTGAGAGGGGCCCTTGTCATTAAGCTGACGCTATTTGAGGCGCGCGTGGAACATGACGTGCCGTCGACCCGGGCATGGTCCATGGTCGGACAGCGAGTTGCCCTTTACGTACAATAATTATCTGGCTATCTCGTTTTCATCAAAGTATTATTTATTTAACATGTCTTTGTTTTTCGAAAACATATGGTATGCAAAACTTGTAGAATACATGTTATATACTTTGTTGAAAACAAGTTATCTTGTTTTTTTTTATCGTGGTGAAATCGTTAAATGAGTCCTCCCCACCCAGGGCAGAGCGGGACTCGTACTGACTAAAATCCACGGTGTCCTTCAATAGCCCTTTACGTTCCGGTGCCACGGTAGCCTGGATCACATAACGCACAAAATACACATGTACCCCATAGCTCCTGCCTTATCAACCACTACATCATCGTTTACTATCAGTAAGCGTGTATTGAAAACGCGTAATCATGTTTATTTTGTTACTAAATAATGTCCGTTTTGTTACCCCGTTTTCGAACCATCATAATCATCATCTGCCTGCCTTTTCCCAACTATATTGTGGTCAGCTTCCAGTCGAACCAGATGCAGCTGAATATCAGTATTTTACATGGAGCAACTGCCTATCGGACCTCCACAACCCAGTAACTAGGTAAAACGATACCCCATGGTAAGACTGGTCGTCAGACTTTTAGAGCTTCTGACTAACAGTAACGACTGTCAAAGATCTACAAATAACAGATTCTGCAACGATTCACCGACGACCGGTTCACCATTGAACGTTTCGTCGACAGGACGATTCACTTATGGTCGTTTCACCGATAGACTCTTTCACCTTTGTACTTTTCGCCGATGCGACGATTCATTTATGCCCGGTTCATCGATAGAACCTTTCACCTAGGGACTATTCGCCAACAAGACGTCCGTTGTTGAAAGAGTCTATTGATGAAACGAATCGTCCTGTCGACGAATAGTCCTTAGGTGAAAGGTTCTATGGATGAACCGGGCATAAACGAATCGTGGCATCGGCGAAAAGTCCACAGGTGAAAGAGTCTATCGGTGAAACGACCAATGGTGAACTGGTCGTCGGTGAATCGTTGCAGAATCCAAATGACAGCCGAGACCAACAGCTTTACGTGCTTTCCGAAGCAAAAACACATTAAATTCCATTTATGAAAACCACCGTCTTTTCCCCTTAGAAACCTCTTAATTATATTTAATTGAAAACTCCCAAAGCGCAAACAATAGATCTAAAGGTACGCACACACAGTCCCACCTGGTTTGTAGCCTTATAAAGGTGTAATTACATGGACTTATGAATGGCATATCTATCAGGCCTGAGTTGTAATTATGTGAAGGCCATAAAATAGAGGCTTACTGCAAGGGGGAATCAATTTATTTTGTTTAATTATGTTGTAGGGGTGAAATAGGTGGTGGGGTATTTTTTTAAAGTTATGGTTTTTAATAGTAGGGTATGGTGTTTTGAAGTATTTGTTCTTAAATGTGAATTGAATGTGTCTTTGGAAAGCCTGAAATATTAACTGTAAATTAAAATAAAAACCGACTTCTAGAACAAAACATAAACGTATAAAATAAGTTTGAGAATAGAAACCAGTTTTTTAGTTTTTTTTTTTTTTTTAAGTTGCCTCGCCCCGGTATCATGGGTACTTTCACAAACATAGAAACTGATATAAACACACAACCTCAAGAACAAGTCGTGTGGGATAATGTTTAAAAAAACCAATCTACACTGTGGTTGCTACGGCGTAGCTTCGAAATACTACGCGCAGGTCTACGGCGTAGCATCGAAACAATACGCAGGGGCTACGGCGTAGCAAGTTGTATAAAATATTTTATAGACATTTTTAGTGTGAGGCAACGTTCAAAAATAAATAATATACAATTTACTGGGTGACCTCGTTCCATCTTAGACCTCAGAGGGTTACCGGGACAATGGAACGCAATGGGCAATTGAAGGAACACGGTGAGTTTTAATCAGTACAAGTCGGACAGTTCCTTCTGCTCTTCTCAGGGCGGGAAGGGCCTATTTTATGATATAACATTCAAAGAAACCTTCATATTTACCTTTGGGCTAGATTGAAGCCAAGAGTGAACCAATCTGGGCATGCGGGCGGCGAGTAAAGGGCAACTCGCCGTCCATGGACCATGCCCGGGTCGACGGCGCGTTGTGTTCCACGCGCGCCTTAAAGAGCGTCAGCATAATGACGAGGCCCCTCTCAGAGGGCTAAAGCCTGCTGGGGTCGCGGGTCTTATACCATCACCGTGACCCCGGAACATAAAGGGCTATTGAAGGACACCGTGGATTTTAGTCAATACAAGTCTGACAGTCCCTCCCGCCCTGCCCGGGGTGGGAGGCCTCATTTGATGATTTTACAACGATAAAAAAAAAGAGTGAACCAATTTAAACTTTAAAATACATATATTTCTTTTATCACATTCAATATATTTAACAAGTCTGTAAGAGTTTTGAAAAATGCGATTTTTTCTTTTGTTAAATCAATGCATATTTATTTACGAAGATGAATAAAGAGAACAACGAGAACAAAGAATGGATAAAGTAAGGAACGAGTTTATAAGGGGCAGTTTGAAAGTCGCGCCGGTTATAGAAAAAGTGAAAGGGAATCGTCTATCTTGGTATGGACATGTGATGAGGAGGGATGACACTCATGTGACTAAGAGAGTGATGAGTATGAATATTGATGGATGGAGAGGAAGAGGAAGGACAAAGAAACGATGGATGGATTGTATAAGTAAGGATATGAAAGAAAAAGGAGTAAATGATACTATGACTTGTGATAGGGGAGAATGGAAGAAAGAAACTTGTTGTGCCGACCCCAAGTAAAATGGGATAAGGGCAGGAAGAAGAATTATTTACGAAGCTTTAACTCATCAAAATTCGAGAGTCGGCTCGTGACGCCAGAAGCTAGTAAAAAGTGTACTTGTTTGTGACGTATTGGCAATTTATAAGTCATAATATATCTTCGTCAATTTACGTTTAGGTAAAATAGAAAAAATACGTGTTACATATTTTTTGATAGGCTAATTGACGAACTGATTACATTTTTTCAGTCAATTTACTTTATTAAAGTACTATGTAATTTATTAATTTAACAGTAAGTATGGATTTGCCATAATATGATTGTGTTTATTTTGTTAATTTGTTTGTTTTTGTTAAAATATAAACAAAGTTACAAACAGTCGTATAGTGAAAGGATTTTGAATGTTATTGGCAGGGTGGGGTGCCACTGTTTATTTTGGGAGGACATTTTCCTGGATAGTAAAGTTTTTTTTAGATGTGCTAAAAGATGAAAGGTCTTTCAAGAGTTTTCTTGCTGAAGAAAAGATATGCTTGAAATACATTATTGCCGGACGGGCGTCGCTGTCGAGAGTACGGTGACGATACGACTTAAAAACGTTCTTAAGAGATTTTCAGGAGAAAACCGCACAAAGGGAAGAGTGGAAGGTTATGTGCGAGTCCATTGCCCAGTAGGGGGCAATATAGAATAAATAAAAAACAAGATAGAATAGACGAAAGTTACTCCCAAATCACTCGACATTTTTGTTGGCCAAATATTGCAGAACCCGTAGATCAGTGAAGAACAGATTTTCGGAGACGATAGATAGCTATCCTGCATTACGTCATATTGACAAAACTTGTTTCTAGGGTATGCTGCGTAGGTGGCGGGCCGCGAGAGAGAGAGGACAGCGTCCTCCCTCCGCCCCAACCGCAGTGGTGTACGCCCACGGCGTCGTACGTCGCAAGACGATCTCCGGCCACCGTAGGCGCGGGCATGCGGACAGCGAGTAAAGGGCAACTCGCTGTCCGACCATGGTCCATGCCCGGGTCGACGGCGCGTCCTGTTCCACGCGCGCCTCAAAGAGCTGTCAGCAAAATGACGGGGCCCCCTCTCAGAGGGCCAAAGCCTGCCGGGGTCGCGGGACTTATTTCTATTACCGTGACCCCGGAACAAAAAGGGCTACTCAAGGACATCGTGGATTTTAGTCAGTACAAGTCTGACAGTACCTCCTGCCCTGCCCGGGGTTGGAGGTCTCATTTGATGATTTTACCACGCTAAAAAAAAGGGTATGCTGCGTGTTAACGAAATCTATAGAAATCTGATTTTTCTTAACACGATTTCAACTTTTGTGTCGTGAATCTTAAGTATTCATTTCCAAACTGCGAACAACTTTAATAATCATTTTAGCAATGGTAAGCTCCACGCTCATAAATCTTTCACTTCATTTCCCGCTAACACTGCCACCCCACCCCAAGCAGTCGCAAGAAAAGCGACAAAACATTAACTCAGTCAATATGTTACTTCGTTAGCTTCCGTCTCTCTTTCCTCTTCAGTGTTAGAGTGAGACGCACAATGATTTAGCTCGACGCCCGTCACATGTTCGTTATGACCGCTTAATATAGGAGATTTGTTAAGGGGAAGTAGTCTGTAAGTTTTGTTAGTTGAAAATTAAAAGTAAAATGTGATATTTTAGACAAGAGTTTTCTAACGACATGAGCTTTTAGCCATCCGATGCATTAAAATTAAGTACCAACTTGTTTATTTATTTTACTGTTTATGTACACACAAAATACAACACAGGATAATTAAGAAATAGAACTCAGTACAAGGGAGCTGCTTATTTCTATAGAGATTTCTGCCAGCAGACCCGCGAAAGGGAAAAAAGAAATGTAGACCATAGTGTGTGACAAACGGTCAATTCTTGCACACCAAAAGGCTATTTTCCTCGAAGAAATGTAATTGACCGAATAAAATGGCCCTTTTTTCTTATATTACAAAAACCAGATTGATGAAGATACAACGCCTTTAAAAATCAGAAAATTTCACTTGGTCGGAATAATTTCACAGGCGTTATGACACCACAAGCTCCCACTTCGTTTTAACTAACTTCATATTATATGTTCATTATTTTTCAATCTTCTAACTGACAGACTAATATATTATGTATATATATATATAATATGCAACTAACTAAAAGTTTTCAAATGATATTGTCAATCCGTTTTCATAACTTTAAAAGATCAATGTTTGAAAGATGTTGTTTTACAATTTCTATAGACAATTATGCCACAAATAGTTCTGTCAATGCAACAAAAGCACCATCATTTAGTAAAGATACGTTACATAGCAATCACGCTATATTTTTATTTATAAGAATTTAAACGTCAAGAGAGAACTAATAAAAAACATGGTAAACGACATTCAGAATAATATTGTTGTACCGTGTTAGTTTTTTTTTAAATATAAAATGTTATGCAATAATTATCGTGGGTGCGTTACCGAACATTTAAATTCACAAACGCAAACAGCCAACCACTTGAAAAATAACTCCCCCTTAACAAAATCCACACAAGTTAACACCCAAGTTAATTTGAAGCGTGTTTTAAGTTAAACTTAACAAAGTTTCGGGTCAGCCTGCACACTGTTCATCAGTAACTTAGGTATACTTCATTGATTACTTATTAACTTAGTTATTGTAATCGTAAGCGTATGAGTTTGTAATCGACGGCGTGTGTTTCCGGGGTATTTTGTAGGAGTATTTAAATGGTGTTGTTTATTTAATTGGGATTTTGTGTTTCGAAATTATTTAAGAAGCGTGTACGCCAGATTTTCTTGCCTCTATTTTTCGGAATCACATACCTTTATGAGGGTTTGACGCATTTGGTGCACTTCTCAACTTGTACCCCATTCTCAAATGGTGCACTTCGCAACTGGTGCACTTCTCAATTGTTGCAATTCGCAAAAGGAGCACTTTTTAAGATTGTTCTAAATTTATTTTTCTCTTATACCTACATATAATTATGTTGTTATGTATTTCCTAGTGACTTTATTTTTATTTTTGAAATAGTGAAAATGTTATGGTGATGATAATGTAAGATTTTAATGAAACATCACACGAGTATCGGAATACGAAAATAAAATTATTGAAAAATATTGTTGCAGTTCAGTTACACTGATTTGAAACTTTTTATAGATACAGATGTTTCCAACTCATCATCCTCATCAGTCTACTAATATTCCCACTATTGAGACACAGGCCACCTCTCTGTCTGCGTGGGCCATAATACATCACGCGAGCCCGGTGCGTTTTGGTAGAAGTCTCATATCTTAGAATTTTTAGTTCTAGGACATGCGGGTATCCTCACAATGTTTTCCTTCACCGTTTTAAGAGCAGCCGTGATGAATTAAAATACACAAAGCAATTCGGCTGACTGGATTCAAACCACCATCTACAAATCAACCGCTCAACCTTTTCCTGCCCATAAAAAAAAAACAAATAATAATAGACTGCCAAAAATCTTTTTTCAAATAAAACAATATAATTATTTTATATCTTCTTCCTGAAAATCTTCTCAACAAAAAACAAAACTTCAAAAAGCGTTGATATGAGAGATCCATGATGATTTTTGAATTTGTTTTTTGTCAATCAAATCATTTATTCCAATTAGGCAATCAAAGGGGCACTTTTGAAAGTCGATTATTAAAATTAAAGGAAATAGGAAGGGATAGGATTGATTCTACACCCATTCGTAAAGGTAGGTTGTATGGAGAAGAATGGGCAAGAAACTCCATACTTAGTTATTCATAGATAGGCGGTTGATCCACTATCATGCCTGGAAGAAAGGGATGTTTTACAAAATCACATGTGCTATGCGTTGCATGGATGTGTTTCTTAGGAAACATAATAATCTAAGTACAAGATTGTTATGATGAGTATAATGACTTTTTTTTTAATAATAAAAATACCCAAGTAGGTAAGTAGTATCTACATAGAATAATTTAAGCCACAATACTATTCCTATTTTAAAATTACTCAGACCTGTCGCAACGCAAATTGCCTTTTAAAAGTAAGTCACTTTAAAACATGGAGGAAATAACAAATGGAGTGCCAACTTAGTCAACTACCTTTACTTCTTGGAATCCGATCTTCAATAAAGTAGCTAGTCATGATGTTCCGTTAACGCAATTCTGTCTGTGAGAGGTACCTCGCCAGTGAAGGTAGATGGAAGGTAGATGAGAGAATAGTTCTTAACATACAATTTTGGGGTATTTAATTGAGGTTATGCACATCTGATGGTGACGTTTTAATACAAAGTAATAAAGTAAAAATCGAATTAACTCTAATATAGAAGTCGATATCAGCTGCTTATGAAGCAGTTCAACAACTTGAGTGAGTGATCCGTGTATGCGTGTACTTAGAAGACTGTATAGTTTACTATGCAGTCGCAGTTTAAAGCAATCGATGCTGATTGCTTCAAGCATGTCCTGAATATCAAGCTTCAGGTGTGTTGCTGGTGGTCTTAAATGTATAAATAAAACTGCTGCTTGACAATTAAATGGGACTATATTGATAGGTTTCTGGTTACAAGAAAACACCGTTAGTATGCGCGCGCGCGATAGCGGGATGAGTGACGCGGCGCTGTCCCACCGCTGTTATCGTGGCTGGAGGGGCAAGCAAAGTCATGTTGCCGCCGCGCTGTGTGGGGCCCGATGTGACGTCAGGAACACATACCGTGTAGGCCAACCTAAAACGAGAAAAGTCGCGAACAGAAACGAGTTTTTAATAACATGTTACAGAATAACAATCTATGGTGCCACAATGATGTTTTTAATCTCTCCATTTTCTAAATCCTCCATGCCACAACCTCAGTTAGTTAACCCCGCAACCGCCTACGAACGGTCTCGTAATTCAAACTGTCCCGTGCAACACCTGGGCACTTTTATATATACCCCGACATATTTATTGTTAGGGGTTAATATCGCAAAGTACCCCTTTTAGAGTGCTAATGGCGGCCGCCTACTAAAGGGTTAATTTGACCGACTTATAAATTAGTGCGAGTGAATTTGTGGCGAAGTTTTTAAAGTGTTATGGTGTTTTCAATGGGTGCTTTTTCTTAATTTTATGGCTTAATAGCTGTACTTATACTGTTAATAATTGTAAATCCAACTAAGAATTTTTTTTAAAATCCTGGCAAGATGAGACCTTAACTAGTTAGAGTTTTGCAAATAATAATTATTATTCATTTAATTCAGACTTCATTTTTTTGTCCATATATTGTCAGTTACAAGACTAACATAGTTTTCTAAGACCTCTTAGAAAACTATGTTAGTCAACAATCACCAAAATCAATACAATAGCCAATGTCAAAAATTACAAATCAATATAATCATTCATTCAAATTAGTATGTCAAGAAATAAAATCAGTATTATCCAGTCACATGTAGCCGAATAAGCCTACCCACCACTGCAGACTCTGGTCTCTCAGAGATCATTCTTAGAATTCCGTTGACGCTCCCACGTATCCTCCGCATCAGAGAAGCTGTTTTTTACGCATAATGGCATAAAAGTCATCAACTCTTGCATCAGCAAACATGCCCGATGCGCTGCACAAACGAGGAAGCCTCAACAGAATCCTAAAGGCGTAATAATGGACACGCGTCAAATATAATTAAAACGCATCCAAACTCGGGAATAGAGGCTCGTGACATTAGACTCATGAAAAGTAAGATTAATAAACGTAGAAGTGACGAATTGTGATTTTTTTTAACAACTAGCGGCCCGTCCCGGCTTCGCACGGGTGGAGGACCCAGTCTAAAACCCGGTGCCGATGGTTTCAAACACAACAAATAAATAATTATCTGAATCGGTCAAGCCGTTTTCATGTTATGTCGTGACAACGGAAAACGGGTTTCATTTTTATATATATAGATAAAAGAAAAAATACTGATTAAATGTTTTCTGAGAATCCAGTTTACGACCACCATAACACATTTTTCAGAAAAATATCAAAGATCAATTGACAGCAAAAACATTATTTTTTCTTTACAGAATTCAGTGGACGAGAGTGAACACAAGTTATCAAATGACATAGATCTGTCCAACGTTCTGGATTCGGACAAAAATTCCAACGTCTTGGATGGCAACGGAAAACTACGAGGTATGTTAAAAATCCTTTAAAATGGAACAGTTTTTTGGCGCTTCTACGGTAGAGAATAGCACTACAGCGCGTAGAAACGGTTTTAAGAAAAGAGAAAAATTTCGCGACGTTTAATTATGTAGAAAAAAATTATCTTCGGGCCAAGCATTAAGCTATTACTACTACGTATAGAGACGACACCACGTATCACCACTGTGTCCCATCCAGGATGAGTGCGCGCGCCTAGAGCACGCTACAGAGCTGTCAAACAACTGAATGAACTTGTGCGCGTTGTCTCATCCTGGATGGACGCAGTGGGGATACATGGTGTCGTCTCTATACGTAGTAATAATAGCTGAATGGGGCCAAGTCAAATTAATTATTTCAGTCAGGCCATCAAAGAGACACTTTTAAGAGTGAGGCCAAACGAGATAATTGTTGACTTGTGATTCTCAGAATTTCGGTCGGTTTCATATAAAAGAAAAATCACGACGCAAAATTTTCTATGAAAGCGACCGAAACTCAGCGATTCACGACTCAAAAAATACGCTCGTTTGTCTTACCCTAAACATCGAATATTAAAACTAAAGGAAATGGGATGGGATGGGATTGATTCTGAAGGTAGAGCGACGACCTTCGCAAGGGGGCCGGTAACAACTGGATGAGAGTAGCCGGTGATCGGGTGAAATGTCGTGTGATTGGAGAGCCCTATGTCCAGCAGTAGACTGCTGTAGGCTGATGATGATGATGATGAAGAGTCCGCAAAAACAGACGAAGTTTTAACGGGCGGGCCTGTTGGTCTAGTGGTTAGTGACCCTGCTATGCCGGGGGTCGTGGGTTCAATTTCCACTCAGGACAAACGTTTCTGTGATGTGCATGATCATTTTTTCTGTGTCTGGGTGTAATTTATTTGTAGTATGTATGTATTCAGAAATGTATAAGTATGTTTATCAGTTGTCTAGTACCCAGAATACAAGCTCTGCTTAGATTGGGACTAGATGGCGTTGTGTGATAGTTGTGGAATATTATTTAAAAAATACTGCCAGTATTTTAATCTGTCTTTTTAATTTTAGAATTCTACAAGAAGCTAGTGCAAACAGACGCCAAAATCAAATCCCTAAAGAAGATCAGCGAAAGCGATGTACCATACATAGAAGACGACGTCCAAAAGTCTCCAGAAAGATCCAGAAGGTCCCTCAAATTGTACCACTACCCAAAAAGATACCGTGTTATCAGACCACGTAGGTCGTTATTCGGAAAACATCATGCCAATGAAACTAGAAAATTTGGCAATAGGACAAGAATGAAAAGATTCGGCAATGAAATTGAAGGACCAACTGGTTTGATTATTGAGAAGAAGAAATTGTTAGTTCAGTACAAACCTGTTGGTAAAAACAGAGTACCGGTCAAGAAATGCCAGCATGCTCCAGCTAGAACGCACACACATGAAAAACAAATGATGCACCCATTTTACAAAAACTCACAACGATTAGACCTGCTCTTAGACAAATTCTTAAACAAAAATCTACCAGAAATCATGTCAGATCCTTTTGGATTGGATGATCTGTTCCAAAATGAGAAACTAAATAAGCCGTGCAAGCATCCAAAACCACATAAAAATATTAATATAATTGCAAATGAACAATTGGTAGATCAGATACCGAAGCCTAAATTCAAGTTTAAAAATGTTAAAGAAGAGAAGGTGGATAATTTTAAAGAGAGTTTGAAACTTGGTGTCACTCCTCCAGAAGATTTTAAAATGTTAAGTCCTGAGTCCACGACGGGATATGAGAAGGACTTCTTCAATCATAAGATAAAAATGATTGGGAAGGAACAAAAGAAGATTGTAACACCCAGTACTGATAATTTTGAAGTAATGTTGAGTGTTTCAACTATACTGTAAGTATTTTTGTTTATTTCTTGAGTTGCTTACTTAGTTGCTCCAGTGGTTGCTAGAGAAAAGAGTAAGCATGAAGTCCTAAGATCGGTTTCTAGGTTTGGAAACTTTTTTTATGTGTCAGAACTTAATAGCTTTGAGCTTGATTTTTTTATTTGGTCGGATTTTAATTTGAAATTTAAACACTCTTATCTGGCGATATGTGGGATGTGCACCCATGCGTATTATTTCCAAGGAGTTTAAGCGTCATGATAATAGTAATGATACCACGAATATTTGGGTCGTGTCCGAGTCATGACGGGCCTGTGGCTGGATACTTCGCCAGTTTTCAAGCTCGTCGCATCGCTACCAAGCCCAAGCACGGTAGTGTGTGAACGAGTTCATGTAAATGTACTCACTCATATTTTTTGGAACCCCTGACGGGGCCCGGTACGTCTACTGTGTCTGGTACAGATGCCAGCAGTCCAACCTACCCCAATCTGCCTTACCAATTGAACATTAACCTTCTACCATAGTGATAAGCTTAAAAATCTAGGTAATTTGGTATGCTGTACATACATCCTTGATATATGTGGATAGATAGATTTTATCATACGGTTGACCCATTTGACTAAATATTAACAGCCGCTCGACGTATAACGTTTAAGGATAAGCAGTTTTTCTGCAAAACAGACCTTTCACTTTCTCTTCTATCTTCTATTATCATCTAAATGTGTTACCATATACCATCGATCTTCACAGGAGCCCCGACGTTGAAAGGATATCCAAAGCACCAATTACTTATCAAGGTATCAAAGTCCCGATGAAAAGCAGAATTCCCAATCTACGAAGGTTGATGCAGATTGAGACGGGAGAAGAAGAAGAAAACCTTGGTTACGAAGACTTTAAAGAAGTGCTGACGGATGAGATGGAGAATCATGATGAAATGGAGAAGTCTGGCGATAGGAAAAAGAGAGATAGTGGTGCAGAAAATGTAAATAATCATTTTTTGTAATGAAAATACTGAACACTGACAGAAAACAAAAAAGTGTAGAATATGATATTTAAACGTGCATTCACACACCAGTCACGTCACGTCACCGTCACGTCATAGAATGAACCTTGTATGGAAATATGCCTGACCGCTGACGTGACTAATAGATCACGTGCCGGTGACTGGCCGGTGACTGCCGTGTGAGAACAAATATCATATAGGAGTGTAGAAATATTTTGGTTTTTTAAACCGGGCCGGTGACGTGATATGACATGACGGTGACTGATGAGTGTGAATGCACCTTATTCTTTCTTTTTTAAATAAATCATTCTCTGTCGCATCTGATCTAGACGAGGGTCAAGCGCAAACACATCTCAAATAAAAAAACTTCGCCTGCCAGGGTCGCGGGACTAACGAATACCGTGACCCCGGAATGTAGAAGGCTATTGAAGAACACCGTGGATTTTAGTCAGTACAAGTCTGACAGTCCCTCCTGCCCGCCCTCGGTGGTAGGACGCATTCGATGATTTTTCCACGATAAAAAAAAAATTGGTAATTTTTATAATGCTTTTTCTTCCTAGGATCAGCCGGCTGTAAAATTTAAACTGAATCCACCTCAAGGCGTGCACAATCCCAACTGGAAGGGTGCCATGCCACTTTACCCGGATGAGATAAACTCCATGATCACTAATAAGGTCAGAAAACTGATATTTCATCATCACCCATTGCAGAGTTAATGATTAAGGAACTTTTGACGACATAAGCTATGTCGTCTTAATGGTTAAGAGTTACGAGCGTGTGTGTGCGTAATTACCTCCATAACTCGGAAATCAAGTTAAGCGTTGGCACATCTTTCACAAGTAGTGAGATATCGAAATTCTGATAACCAAGTCATACCAAGGAGTATCCTATTGTTCTTGAGCAGGTGGTTTAAGCTGCTCCATCTACACTAATATTATAAAGAGGAAAGATATGATTGTTGGTTTGTATTGAATAGGCTCGAAAACTACTGGATTGATAAAAAAAAATCTTTCACCATTTGAAAGCTGAGTGATAGAGGTAATAAGGAAGGGGGGGAGTGAACCGGTAAAGCCGCTGCCAAAAGCTACTGTAAAATACAGCTGCATTCAGTTGAACTGGAAGCCAGCTCTAACATAATTGGAAAAAGGCAGACAGATGGTGACGAATCTTTAGAGTTATGAGAGGTAGCCTTTGCTCAGCAGTGGAATATTTCAGTCTAATAGTAAAAGTAACTTAGCTGATGATTTTCTGTTTTCCATACAGCAAATGGACGTCCCAAAATCAACATTCGAAATCCAAGAAGTAATAGACGCGCAAAGAAAAGGCAGAGATCTCTCTGATATAGAATATGTTGAAGATTATCTGGTTAATAAATATAATAACTTAGTTCAACAAGCCCAAGCTTACAGTGATTACGGAGTGCTAGATGGAAAGAAAGAATCTAGAAATGACAAAGAGTCACCAACGGTCCATACTGCACCTAATAATAAAATCAAACTGCTGGCAGATGAAAATGTTTTCAAAGATGGTGTACTTGATAGGTTGAAAAGAGGTAATTTCTTTGTTTTTCTAGTCATATTAGTTTTAGAGAGGTATTCCAGGAAGGGCACCCGCTAAAATGGCACCTGAGCGAATGGCTCCTAAGCTATTCCACGAACGGCACCTATCAATTTTTTTTGCAGGTGCCCTTAGTGGTTTATTTTTTCATCTAGCATTTTATTCCACTTAGGGCACCTGAAAAAAAAATTGATAGGCACGTTCGTGGAATAGCTTAGGAGCCATTCGCACAGGTGCTATTTTAGCGGGTGCCCTTCCTGGAATACTTACCTCGTTTTAGAGGACCAATTTGATTTGGAAGGAAAAATCTTCGAAGAAGTCCGTCTCCGTGTAGAACTGACAGGCTCATACCGACTATAGTCAGCGGATTAGGAACTGGCGAGCGATTCCGCACCAGAAAACATTTTATATTTGAGCGCCTGTATGTCTTAGTAGTAAGGTTGATTTATATAGTTCACTAGCGCCCCGTCCCGGGGTCGCACGGATGGACATGATGTTTTTCGTCCTCTATAACCTGGAAACACAACAAAAAAGAATTAGCTGAATCGGTCCAGCCGTTTTCGAGTTATGAGCTTAGCAACACATTTTGCGATCCATTTTTATATTATAGATGGTCGAATTGTATCGCATTACTTCTTTAGCATAGATGTGCCATTTAAATGAGCAATCGATTCGATATCGCACACGATGCAACTCCTTCGGCATGTTCGCTTGCACTGTATCTGTTCTCTCAAAAGGAGTCCTGCGTACCAGCAGTGGGAAAATTATTAACCTTTTAACCGCCAGACAATCTTAAAAAGAAATGTGCCCCTAGCGCCATTCACATATTTTCAAGGTCAACTATAGTGATGTGGACCAATCCCTACAGCAAACAAGATTTGTAAGGTAAAATTACACGTTTTTACGAAAATCTTATGTTTTTTCAATTCATTACCCTCATAACAATAATAAGATTAAAATTACCCACATCAAAAACCTATAAACATGTACATAGACACTAACAGAGCCAAGATAGAGTTTAGTTCATAATTCTACAAAATTCGGTTTTTGGAACCCCTATTGTTGCATATATACAACTCCGGCGCTAACGTTAGAGATAAACAAGAGCGTTGATAGTGCGGGGACAAGTGAAATTATTTCCGGTTATCGATTTTATTACTCAAACTATGAATATGTTAGTAGAAAGTTTTGAGATTTCCTGTTTAAAAAAAAATCTTAATTTATGGTCAATGATAGGGCATTTAATTGTCACTGCTTTAACGGACATTGTTTTGCGAGTCAAATAAAAAAAAAATATACTATTCTAATAAAGAATATTGTTACAAAACACAGCCACAATACCCATTGAAATAAATTAGGTACCCACTAATACATTAAATTTTTTAACAAATAAAACAGATGTACCCTCACTATTATCATTATGAGTTCGCTTATGACGTCACAAGCGGTTGCACATATACAACTCCGGCGCTGGACTCTTTTGATAATATTAAAGTGCTAGGGTTGTTACTAAAATACGATTTGGTAAAAACCGTTGCTACAATTGTAATATGAATCTACCAGAAATCATGTGAAGTTTTAGATGTTATAGTTAGAAATAGAATCAAACAGCAACAAGCATTGAATTACTTTCTAATTCTGAATGGCTAACTTCTTTATATGTTATTTGAATAAACTAAAGTTGGCATTAATGAACAAAAAATAAACTTATGTGTTACATCACTACTGTTGTATTTATACAACTCTGGCGGTACAGATTAAGGTCACACTTGCATTTTGCGATGAGTTTTATTCGTTTTTTTCACCGTTAATTTGGCGCTCAGGATCAGTGATTTTAGGGAAAATGAAAGAAATTCCTTGAAAGGCAAAGGTGGTCTTCATAATTATTATGAAATTGCTGCTAAGTAAATAAAAATATGCTTGAAAATCACTTCGTAGACTTTTGTTGCGAATTTACAACTGTGGTGTCAGGGGCTCAAAAATAATAAGTTGCTTATATACAACTGCGGCGGTTAATAGGTTAACTGAATAGGCTTTAGTTGTATTCATATGATGCCAAATTAAAATAGACTGTAAATGTTAAAGGTAGAGCCCAAAATGTTGTGAAAGGAAAAGGTGAGCCACGAAATGAAGCGGCCGAGAACGATCTTGATATTACTTGGACAGGTTCGTTTCTTTCCTAATCCTTATCCTAACTATCCCCAGTACCTTAACTAATCCCAGTACCATAGTAAATTATTCCCACTATCCTAGATTTCCGCCAACCTAACTATTCTAGCTTTCCTAACTTAAATTATAATCTAGCTAAATATTTTGGACATAAAATAACTTTAATGCTGACGAAAAGTAATGCCCCCGAAGAAAATAACAATAAAATTCTTAAGATAACAGATGGTAATGATGGGGCCCCCTCTCTGAGGGCCAAAGCCTGCCGGGGTCGCGGGACTTATCTCCATTACTGTGGCCCCGGAACATAAAGGGCTATTGAAGGACACCTTGGATTTTAGTCACTACAAGCCTGACAGTCCCTCCAGCCCTGCCCGGGGTGGGAGGACTCATTTGATAATAATAATAAATTACCTCTGACTTTATGGGAAGAGTCATTTGCCCAGCAGTAGACTGCTATAAGACTAACAGTATTTTTCCTAATTAGTAAAAACAATATCTTTATAACGTTCATTACAATTATTTTTACCAGCACAGAACGGAGGTAAGAGTGTAAAAGAAACAGAAGGCATTAGATTCGAATTGCAACCTACAACCAATACAAGAGAAGACACTGAAAATAATATACAAATAATGAAAATCGTTTCAAAACATATCAAGCTGAAACCTAAACCAGGTTTTAATAAAGCTAAACCTGCCCACAAAAGCTACGCTCCATATATTCATTCAACTTTAGTTTCAAAATACCCAGAACTAGGATATATCTACAACACTAAAACTACTGAAATAACAACAGAATCTTCAACTGTTTCAAATTCTCTAGAAATGAACGATGATGTAAATGGACCACAGATTACTATGACTGGAGGTAACAGACGGTTGCTATCAACTAAATTCGAAAGTTCTAATGACTTTCGTGATAACAAGGATACTTCTGGATATAGGGCAGGTAGTACAGAAAGTAACTCAAGCAGTATTGACAAATTTGTTGACAAAATTGAATTGAATAATAATGTGAGTGAATTTTCTTTATCATTGAAAAACTTTATTGAAGCAGCTAGACAGAAGAATATAGAAGTCTATAGCACTCCACAGTCTTGCATCCCTTCAAGCCAGGCTATAAGTGAAGTTAATAGTGAAACTGAGTTAGGCACAAAACCTAATATCCCAAGTGGTCAAGCAAAAGATTCTACGGATATTTCAAACGGTGATTCCGAAGTTGCTGACTCCATTGACAATATAGATAACAGCTCAGAGAAACTCAGTGATGACCAACCTGAGAATTTTATAGGAAAACTTGTTTTATCAGTTAATGATCCCGAATTCGGATTGCAAAATTTTAATCTCATGTTCGATATTCCTGTTATAATCAATTCCAAAGAAGAACTGATGACCTTGAATGATAATAATAACTATCCAAATATTTATAATCAATTTGAAATTGTAACTGACTCAACAATCGATGCGCAAGTGACAGAAGCGACTTTGTATTATTCTGAAGATTTTTTACTAAACAATTCTTTCCCAAAAAGGTTTAAAAGGGAGTCTACAGTAACGGCAACTTGGTCTGATAAAACAGAAAATACGAATCCTGTAGAAAAATATACTGGTGTAATTGAAAAGTCTGATGGTAAAATAATTGAATCTCCTGCTTCAGTGATTGTCGTTTCTACTAGTTCTTATGGTGGAAAATCACAAACAGTTCCTGCAGCTCCCTCTACAAATCAGCAGCAGTCAGCAGTCAACGATTCTAGTTCTGCTATAAACTCAACAAAAAGTAATCGTTCTGCAAACTATACTCTAGCAGTAGGCGACAATATAACGCTCAGTGATTTCTTTGGTGTCGTTAGCAATTGGTTTAAGACTCTTGAAACTGGGAAATTAGAGAAGCCGAGGAAATCTTCTGGGTAAGTGGTATTTTGTACAATTTTAAAGAAGACCGTATTAGCTTACTTGCAGTTGCTTCAAGTAAATTACTGTGTTCAGCTTCATAAGGATAGATTGGGAGTTGTACCCAAAATTGTTAAACAATACCAACATTGTTGGCAAAAGCCTATATGGATAATGTTGCGGGGCTCACTGGATGTGACCAATCGATGGTGTGGCGCATCTCGTTCTAAGCGTCAAACACAATATAGACTGAATTTTTCAACTGGGCGTGGTTGGCTATATCCGAAACTAAGAGGAATATAAAAAAAAAATTAAAGGAGTCTTCGATGAAAACTAAAACTACGTCATTTGATTTTTGGAAAATCAATAATCCTGGCCAGGAAACGAACCCACTGATTTTGGAACAAAAAAACTCCCTGTACTATTACACTATTCGATAGCGTTGCTAGTGAGAAACAAATTCTGGGAAGTAATCAATCGGGGTACTAAGTGGCGCATTGTCTTTTACAACTTTCAGCAGTGGACTTCTTCCGCCTGATGATGAGATAAATTTCTTCTTTCGTTTCAGCTCCCTCCTCACCGACATGCTACTAACACTCAACGACAATTCTTATGAAGCCAACATCACTACTACAGACTCAGCTTATCCTATGTACGATTCAGACATGATCGAGAACATAGGTCATAGATCCAGGGTCCTTCTTTCTATTGAAGATGGTGCTTCTAACGTTACTGAAGGCACTATAGTCAACAATACGAATGTCGTTAATGTTACTGATGCTGCGAGTCCTGTTGATGGAAATGGTAGGTATGTTACCTTTGGTTATTGATGAGTATTTATCTAAGGTTAAGAAGAAAAATTCGAACTGTTCTCTATGGAGCCCAGCAGGCAGGAAACCGCAACGCGACAGGCCCAGAAGGAGATGGCGGGAAGAGTTAGACTCATTTTTAAAGGGTTGGCCTAGAGATGGAAGGAGGGAAGGGAAGCCTTTGCCCTGCAGTGGGACAACGTAGGCTCTTAATAATAAATAATAGTAAAATAATAATAGAATTTGAACTTGCAAACCCCGGATTCAGTACATTCCACGTTCTTGCCATCGAGTATATAAAAGTCGAATTCTTAACCCCCTCAAGTTTTGTTGCGGTTATATCTTTGTAAATATTCGTTAATCCGGAAAAAAACTAAAATAAGTGTCGTATACATTTATCATTCTCCAAAACGCTACATCTTACTTCCTAGTATCCTACGTGAAACTTTGTTTGGATGGATGGAGGATTGTAACTCTTTCATGCAAAAATGACTGAACGGATTTGCATGAAATTTGGTACACACAGTTCATAAGCTGGATTAACACATGAATAGCTTTTATTTCGATTTTATATTCCCGAAATAGCTAGTGACAAAATCCGACCATGGACCATGCCCGGGTCGACGGCGCGTTGTGTTCAAAGTGCGTCAGCATGATGACGGGGCCTACAGAGGGCCAAAGCCTGCTGGGGTCGCGGGATTTATTTCCTTACCGTGACCCCGGAACATAAAGGGCTATTGAAGAACACCGTGGATTTTAGTCAGTACAAGTCTGACAGTACCTACCGCCCTGCCCGGGGTGGGGGCCTCATGCTAGTGATAAATAAATTTCAAATAGCCAATTAATTATTAATACTGACTCAACAATTGCAGTTTTTAACAGAACCACACCAACGACAGCAGTTGTAACGGACCTCAGAAGTAATATAACAACTTCACAAAAGAAGAAAGATAAGAAAATCAATCAGAGTCCTCCAAAAGAAGAAACAAAACAAAAAATTAAAGCATTAGTCAAAAGAAATGCCGATGATAGTAATCTTATCTTCTGGAATGATATTTATGATGATGAATATGGTATACAAACTGATAAGATGGATAGTTATATGAAAAGTAAGATCGATGATGTAAATGTTGACAAGCGTATTGTTAAGGAGAAAGATTTTCTTAAACGATCAGGTGAGTAAGACTCGTCATCTACCTAAGTGGAGTATTCAAGTCTAGAGTGATTCAGTTACTTATGGGCAAGCGTGCTTCAAGGTTGACCTCATCATCGCTTACCATCAGTTAAGATAATGGTGAAACGTTAAGGTGAATACAAGAGCTAATGTACCTCTCGCTCGCACGTTTCGACATTTTGAAAGATATAAAATCACTGATCCCATTTTTGAAAAATTGCAATCAATAATTTTGTGTGCAATCACACAAGTTAACCTACTCAAAAGTTTGCTTTACTAGTTTTAGTACTTAATCAAACTTTTGAGTAGGTAAACTTGTATCGATTAAAATGTTATTTTTTTTACTAAACTGTGCAATGTGATTGCACACAAAATTATTGATTGCAATTTTTCAAAAATGGGATCAGTGATTTTATATCTTTCAAAACGTCGAAACGTGCGAGCGAGAGGTACATTTATTAGCTCTTGTATTCGCCTTAAACAAAAAACCTGTATTTGGGTCGGCTCCCAGTTTAACTGGATTCAGCTGAATACCATTCATCTGTGTGTACTAACGTCATGTGTCAACAAACACTATTTCTTTATTTTTATCTGCCTTCCTGCAAAGCAGTCTCCTTCCCCTAAAAAAAAGCATGAGCTTGTCAAACTTTCATACTTTTAATTTCATGTAGATTATAGTCTAATGCCCCTCATAGAGAGGAGGCCAGTGTGCCAACAGTAGGAACATTTATAACTGATGATGTGGTTGATGATGATGATGATGATGATGTGTGTCTAACAGAAGCAAATATTACATCTCATCATCATCTCTTTAAAAATAAAGGATAAATAATTAATTCTACTGCAAAGGTTGTTTTACATGAAGAAGAATGGGCAAGAAACTCAATAGTCATTGCCCGCCATGACAGCAGAAAGCTCGAAGGACCTAACTAATAATGTGACTCTTTCAGGTAGATGGGTACAAAACAAAATACGAAACTTTGCCCGGAAAATGAATCCTCACTCGGATGCTGTAACCAGTCATCAACCGGAGACGAAGGAACGAGTTCCAAGATCCATTGGACGTGATAACAGTTTTGGGTAATTTTGAGAAATCTTCAGAATTCCACTCCTTGTTTCTACGTGGTAAAATCATCAAATGCGAAACGGGAGAGACTGTCAGATTCATACTGTCTAAAATCCACGCTATCCTTCAATAGTCCTTTACGAACCAGGGTCACGGTTAATAAAACAGTCCACAATGCTGACAGCCATTTGAGGTGCGCGTAGTACACGTCGCGCCTTCGACCTAGGCATGGCCCATGATGGGACGGTAAGTCACCCATTACTCGCCGTCCGCATGTCCAAGCAATCTGAAGTACCTAGTAAGAAGTTCAGAATTTATTTTTGTGTGAGATTATAATTCTATGGCATATTTTCTTTCACCGAGTGTTGAAAATCATGATGACGCTATTATGTTATTGGACCATTCTGACTTAATGAGAGGTTTTCTTTTTCGAGCATTAAAAAAAAAGTAGTTTCCAAGAACTCTGTAGATGGCGTTGAACTGACTACGTTACTAGATTCATGCCTTCATTTTTGCACAAATTCACGAGGCACAGACATCTCTTCTTTTTCTCTTGGGACATTTTCTTTATGGCGTGGAAAACTCATAATTTAAAAAGACTGGTCAATGAATACTGTTTTCTTTTTCCTTGTTGTTATTTATTTCCAAATGCCAATGTTGTGATGTGATGTGACTGACAATGACATGACATGTACGTTACGTTCTAAGATCTCAAAATTACAATCAAGTGAAAAAAATAAAAAAATGACGACGTTCCGTTCATTGCAGTAACATACCAAGTTCAGCGCCATCTATCCATCGACTAGGGAAACAATCAAAAGAAAATCCCTCATTGTAATAACAGACTTAAAAGCCACTGAGAAATAGTTCAAGTAAATTATTTGAGCTTTATTTTTCAGTTTGATAGAATACCCAGAAATACAGGACAGAATAGATAACCACGTCAGTGAGAGAGAGAAAGAGGATATAGATGAAATAGAGGTGACATTTTTATCAAACACTTATATAAATTTTGTAAAAATTGCTACTTACAACCGATGTGCGTGTTTGCCCATGGATTAGGGAAAGATTAATGTAAAAGTCATAAACGTAGGGTTTGAATATTCCCCGCTTGGTGGAAGTCCTGTTGACAGGCCTGTTGGTCTAGTGGTTAGTGACCCTGACTGCTATGCCGAGGTCGTAGGTTCGATTCCCACCCAGGACAAATGTTTGTGTGATGAGCATGATCATTTGTTCTGTGTCTGGGTGTAATTTATCTATTATATGTATGTATTTAAAAATATATAAGTATGTTTATCAGTTGTCTAGTACCCATAACACAAGCTCTGCTTAGCTCGGGACTAGATGGCGTTGTTTGATAGTTGTGGAATATTATTATTCTTCTGGAGAGAGGTATCGAAACATCTTAAGGACAAAGGTGGTCCAGTTGGCTTCGCATATACCGAATCAGAGGAACTCAGGTTCAAATCCTGCTCGTAATCAAATTTTTCTTTCCAAAATATTACATCATTGTCTTCATATTATCACTGTTAGATTCAAAAAACCTTTATTCATTACACACTAAGGTTCTTGATAGACTGCAGCTGTATGAGGCTAAATAAATGAAAGATCTAATACTAGTATGTTTCCAGGAGGACTATCCAGATGTAGACCAGAAGTCATTGTTTGCAGCACTGTCTCTTAACATGAAGGAGGTTTGCAAGAAAGCTGCTAAAGATGTGCAGGAGACGAGAAACGTCGACTATTTGCATGATAACATCAAGAGAAACGGTATTTTACTATATTGAACTCTAAATGGGGCTTATTAGATTCTTATTTCGAGTGGGTGGTGGCCACATATAGTCATCACCAAATAAGTCTGGATTAAAGGTCATTGATCCTAATAATGTATAGTTCTAATTTCATTATACCATCGTTCGAATTTCAAAATAAAGTATAAGGTCACGATGCGTCTTACCACGGTGCGTTTGTTTAATCGTGTTACGACACTTTCTTTACGTTTTTTCAAAAGGTTTTGAAATATTGCAATACTTTGGTACACGGGGGTCAACGAATTTTATTCCACACTTATCTGGCGGATAGTATAGCACGCAGAACTGATGGCTGACTGGGTTCGAACCCACGTCCTACAACTCGTAAGTCGTGGTCGATACCACTGGGCCATCACTGCTCACAATACAAAATTCATCTTCGTCGTGTCGATGATTCCTTAAGTTAAATAAGCTTCGACCAAAAATCTGCCACTTTTACGGCGTTGGTGGTGGCCTCGGCCATGTCTCTAAAGTACAGGTGGAATTACTCAGAGCACAGAAGAGGAGGTGGGCCATCGTTTGTGCTGAGGCTCCGCAGTCGCACCTTTCCTCATCACAGTACCCCACCGGACCATGTGATATTTGTAGCGACCAACCTGGCTTTGTAACCGGTTTAAGGTCTTTCAAGTGGGTCTAGGCAGTTGGTGGCCTGCTGGCAGGTTTTCTGTAGGCTCAGTGTAGTGTTCCGGAGGGTATCTGAGGAGCTACAGCTGTTGCCCGGTATCCCCAGCCGTACTGTTGCCAATAAAACAGGTAAACATTATTTAGATAAGAACCCTATACTTCTTGGTTTCAGGACTAAGAGACGAGGAATCCCAACAAGGTTCCATTGCTAACGCTCTGATGCAGCAGCTGGTGCGTCTTCTGACGGATTTGGTGGATTACCAAGTCCAGCAGAAAACCTGCACTAGTGAGTTTATTTAAAAAATAATTCAAAAAAGTAGTTGCTCTTATGCCATAGGAATCGTTTTTTTTTTTAAAAGATGTCAGGCCTTTTCCCGACTATATTGTGGTCGAGTTCCAGTCGAACCAGTTGCAGCTGAATATCAGTATTTTACATGGATCGACTGACTATCGGATCTCCACAACACAGTAACTGATACGATACTTCATAACATTGTAAGACTGGTTTCAGACTTTTAGAGCTCTAACTAATAGCAAAGACTGTCAAAGATCTACAAATGACAGCTGGGTCAGCCACTAAGATGGTCACCGTGGCTATTACAGATGGTCACCTATCCACAGACCAACCTCGGCAAGCGCGGCTTAACTCGGAAGTTCGTCCTGTGCGGCTGTTATTACATAGCCACGAGCTTCTCAAAGATCCATCCGAAAATAGCAACCTAGATAGATTCTTAAGTTTTATCGTAGGACATTTAAACCCCTCGTATTCCATAAATCTCAATCCCATTTTTATATCCTTGTCTCAGAGCTAACACCAGAACTTCAAACCTTCCTGGAATGGCTGACTTATAATAAAGATGAGACAGACGAACCAGAGAAACCAACAGCTGATCAATCGGAACTGCTGTTCAAGACCCCTACTCAAGAGGACGAGGAACTGATTGAGGAGTTGAGAGACAAACCTGACGGTAAGCTGTAGGCCACCACAGTTGGCGGCCTGCGTCTCCTTAATTTAGTGCAGTGCTCGGACCTTGTCGCTCCTTAAATCGTAGAAATTTTGTTTTGAAGTTTTCCAAAGAGCAATGGAACGCAGCATTCTAGGTGACAAAAGGTGAGACAGAGTCTGAAACACGATGATGCGTTCTGAAATGAGCATATTAGACATTGGGAAGAAGGTTGCTCAGCTAAAATGGGAGTGAGCGTGCCACGTTAGCCTCACGAACGGTGGCCGCTAGGCATAAAAAGATTCACATTAGTCCTGAGTGTGGAAATATCAAGCCATTACAATATTTTTGTACAACAAGTCGAATAGCGTGTGTGGATGAAGGGATATGACTAATAAGGGCTGATTTTTCAAAAGACAGATTATTTTTATGTGACGAATAAAAGTAGCGATTTCACATTATTTTATATAGATAAGCTGTCAAACCGCAATTTTTATACCTCAAATAAGAGTTATCTGACTATTGAAAAAGTCGGATAAGAGTATGTATCTTCCACTGTATCTCCAGCAGGTTCAAACATTTTTCAAGAAAAATCCGACTTCCCGAATGCAATAAAAGCGTTTGAGAAGCAAAACATATCACCTGACGACAAAACTCAATACATGGACATCATCCACTCCGTCCAGGAGTTGATGGATCAGTTCGATGACATGCCGGATGATGATAAGGTGAGTAACGTGTTCGTATGATCATCATCATCAGCATTATTCATTATCTCTCTCTCTCCGGCCTTTATTTCATTTTATTTGATGGCTGATTAATTGATTTATTTTTACTATGGACATTTTTAACTTGCTACATCGTTTCTCACGACCGTAATGTGCAATCATAGGATAATTGATTCATTGATATCTAATTAAAAATGAGTGTCTATTGAGTTTCTTGCCCATTCTTCTCCATAGAGATCTACGCTTTGAAATGGGCGTACTTTTACAGTTATTATGTCTTGTGACCCCTGACTGGGACTGGACTATTTTTGAAATGTTTTTTTTTTGTCATTTCAAGAAGTGCCTGTCACAGGCCTACTTGAAATAAATACTTTGATTGTGATTGATTGAGTCCTTTGCTACATGTCGTGGGTGTGATTGAAGCTTGAATTAAATATTTGTAAGACTTTCAGATCGTTATTTCAGGTCTGGGTGTTTGTCAATGTATCCTGTATATGTCGTGATGATCGACGATGGTCGACCCATTTTACTTGTGGTCGGCGCAACACGTTTTTTCTTTCCATTCTCCCGTATCAAACGTCACCGAATCATTTACTCCTTTTTCATTCATATCATCCCTTACACAATCGATACCAGGAGAAATTCTTATTCTTTGGCACGGCACGGGTTTCTCTGCACTTTGTCTCTTTGACTGCACAGCTAGTCAAACTAACTATTTATTTGGTTTAAGTTGATTTCAGTTTTCGAATTTTCTGTTAGCTCACGTTTCACCACTATGTCGTCTGGTGGTAAACGAATTTTTGGTCGACGGTGAGACACGCTTATCTAGAAGTAACATATCACTTTTGACTTTATTTGGTTTCAGAGCAAAATGACGGGTGTCAAAGGGTATTTGGAGAATCAAATGGCATATCTTAATAAACAGCTTTCAGCTTATGATTTATACGCAGTAAGTATACTATATTTTTTGTCGTGGTCAGTTTACTCTGCACTAAGAAGTCCATTTTTTATCGTGGTCAAATCATAAAATGAATCCTCCTACCCAAGGTGGCGTCGGGAGGGACTGTCACACTCGTACTAACTAAAATCCACGATGATCCTTCAATCCCTTTATGGTCCAGGGTTACTGTTATCTAATACAGGCAAATATGAGACAGTCCCGTGAGCCCGGCAGGCTTTAGCTTAGAAGGCCAGTATGAAGCCTGTCTTCATCAGTACTCAGTTCAATTTCCAGTTTGGACAATTGTCATCAGGTTCTAGTCAATAACCTGTAGTAGTTGCAAGCGCGACTTCTGAGGGAAAGTTCCTGGCTTCGACTCCCATGTCGAGCAAAGTGTTATTGGGTTTGTTATCAAGAATTTATCATTAGCGATTACAGAGGCTCGACTTGTGCCCGGTTTAAAACCCACACAGAGCAGGAAATCACATTTGATGAATGATTGGCCCAAAAATGTGTCTTGGGGGGGTATTACAATGTCTTACAAACAGGTTTGCTCCATTGAGTGAACGAGATGGCGCTAGATGACTTGTATAGCTCTGTCACTTCCACTCGCCGGAATAAGCCTGGTTTTAAGACGTTGTAATAACCCCCCTTTTTTTATCGTGTTAAAATCATCAAATGAGGCCTTCCACTCCGGGCAGGGCGGGAGGGATTGTCAGACTTGTACTGACTAAAATCCACGGTGTCCTTCAATAGCCCTTTATGTTACGGGGTCACGGTGATGGTATAAGATCCGCGACCCCGGCAGGCTTTAGCCCTCTGAGAGGGAGCCTCGTCATTATGCTGACGCTCTTTGAGGCGCGCGTGGAACACGACGCGCCGACCCAGGCATGGTCCATGGTCGGACGGCGAGTATACACCCCCTCGTCATAATTTTCATTCAGCATTAGAATCACGTTTGACTACTATCTTGCCTGATGTGTAAGCTAAGATCTGGTCATGCTAAATTCCCCATTCCTTTTCACAGTTTATCGATAAAAATAACAGGAAGAAACGGGACATCTTAATAATGCAACATCAGACAACTAAACCGAGGCGTAGAAGAAAACTTCACAAATTCTTCAAGAACTTTGGTAGAAAACATACTAGGACCACAGCTGGATACAACGACGACGTACAAGTTACTGATAATATTATTAATAAGAGAACTAAGAAAAATGATGAAATTAATCTCTCAGTAAATAAACATCAAAAATTAACAAAGAGAAATCTAAAAGATGTCTACTACAAAGCCGTTGCTGAGGCCAAAAAGTTTTCTACAGTTAAAAGTATACATAAGAAAGATGAAATTAGTAGTTTTGGGACTAGTACTGTCACTTTGAAACCACATTGATTGTTGAGTTGTGAAATGTTTGTGTTACCCCTCGTTTTCACCAAGGTATTGTATAATACATGTATTTGACAAGTTTTGACATGTCATAAACTTCGGTGTAAACAACAAAAATATATTACTAAAGTGTGTTTTTTAATTCCGTAGACTAAACTGACATTACGAGTGTTGTCAGTTTATTGCAATTCTTAAATAGTGATGAGGCACAACCGAAACTTAGCGTTAATAAAATCAAGTATCGTTTTTTTACAATAAGTTACCTGAAATAATGTGTTTGTCCTAAAATAATGTGTAGGTACTTATTTAAAACGTAATAATACAAAATTAATAATGTAAATTATTTATTTTAAATTACATAACTTAATTACAGGTATTCGCGTTAATCTGATTCAGATAATAACTCCATGTCTGAAGAATATTCTAAATCATCTGAATCGCCACCTACTTCTATGATAAACCTATCAGTAATGTCGTCGGATATATGGCCCAGATGACACATTTCATCTTCAATTTTAATTACATGGACTATACAGTCTTTCCACTGCTGCGGGATCACTTGACGAAGTCCTTCTTCTAAAAGGCTTCGTACTTCATTCATTTTGAATGTTTTATTATTTTTAGCGACATGCCCCTTTACTTGAGCCCAGACCAACTTTAATCGGGTTTAGCTCGCAGTGGTAAGGGAGCAGTCGCAAAATAGTGACTCCGTTCAGCAGCCATCTCGTCGACGACATTTCTTTCATGGGCTTTTTTGTGCTTTCGGGCAATTTCATTTAATTGGGGCTTTAACATTGTCTTGTCATACGAAATATTTTTTGATTTTAGCCAACCTTGGATTTGCCCTTTTCGCCAACTAGAAGTAGGTAACGAATCCAGTTTCCTGGTGTGATATGGAGCATTATCTATTAAAAGTACTGCGTTTTCTTTTAATTTCGGAAAAATATTTTTAACCAGTTTTCGTATATAGGTATCAGAAGTCATCTCGTTGTGGTAATCATCTAGCCCTATAATTTTTATAATGATGACACCCACACGACGGTCTTCTGAAAACCACACTTTTTTTATCCTCTATAATGTTTTTTGTTTAATTTAAAGGCAACGAAACATGGTCGGATTACGCATGGCGTTGTGCAGCCGTGTGTACGTACGTGAATTTTAAATATAAAACTTTGAATGAAAATTAAATTCGTCTATTATAGATAAAAAGTTACGATTCAACAAACCGTTATCGTAGGTACAACACTGCACAAAACAGCTGGCAATATTATTTGTAAATTTGACATTTGCATTTGTCAATTTAGTCTACGAGATTATGAGACAGACTTTAGACTGCTAATAACAGGCGACCGATGTCTGTCAACACATTAGGCAAAAAGTCTTTAGCCGTCTTATTTCGACCACTCCTGTGAGCCGTAAACATACCTTGAGACAGAACAGACCTTGAGTTAGCCAATCACAACGCAGTACCCCATCCCCCTCGCTTACGTAGTACCCCAGCGAGTTGACAGAATAGTTTTTGTTCCTTAGATCGTGCATGCGGAGTCTAGTAATATATCGTCGTTGGGTGTAAACGCAAATGTGTTTTATACTTATAAATAGTAAAAATACTTTTTGGCTACACAGTGTGAACGAAATAATGTTTGAGATTATGGTTTGAGACACTCTCAATACAATGTATAAAACAAACAAATTATGTTTTGGCAAGTATTCTACAAGTTTTGTATGAAACTAGTATTTAACTTGTTTCTTGGTGTAAACGAGGGGTAACATGTTATTTTGTGTTATACAACCTGTTTTTTTTGATATCCCATAACTCTAGGGTTATATTCTGTAGGTAAAAATAATACTAAAACTCCAAGAATAGGTGGTCCAAAAATGCATCGTTTTGGAGATATCATCAATCATAGTTAAATTAGGTCAAAAAATGTCACCAGTATGACGAATCTTTACTTTTGCGAGGTTGCCAAACTTCGCAGTAGAATAGACCCTCGATGTGTCTAGGTATCTAAGTTTCATTGATAAATACAAGTAATTCATTTTTATTCAAACCAATCATTCATATTTAAAGCTAAGAAAATGCGACGTTGTCATATTTCACGTAAGGGTGTTTTACATTAATAATCGTGACTTTGCCGAATTATTTTGTATGAAAAATGAAAAAATAAAATAACAAAGGTTTGGAACATAACTCATATGCCAGTTGATTCTTTGATATGGCCTCAATCATACCCTAGAGTTATGGGATATAAAAAAAAACACGTTGTATAACATTTTGGCGAGACAGGTATGATTGGAAAACTTCATTGATTGTAGAGTTGTGAAATGTTGGTGAGTTATGTTCTGTAACATGTTTTTATGTTTGACAACATTGTTTTTTGTCCGAGATGGGTTTGTTCTTGACTATATCTAGGTCAGAGATAACAACAAAGTCTACCATCTTGGCTTGTGTTATGATGTTACGAAATGTTTCCGAGTAGTATGTTTAGCACTCAAACGCAATGCAATTTTATTTTTGCAAACGTGATTTTGTATATTTGTTACAACTTATCTCGATATTACAATTTTCGTCAATTATTATATTTGTGTTCAAACATCTTGTGAAAAATTAGTCAAAAACAAATGTTAAAGTGCATTGTGTTTTAAAAATTGTCTTGTTTTTTTCGTAAGTTGACGTTTGCTCTGTTATCGTTGGTGCATGGCCTTTCATAAAGATAATTAAACTTAAAACCTAAAAGGCAAAATAAAGTTAGTAGAAAACATATTCAGTGTCTAGTTCTAATGAATCGCAATACGAAATGTTAGAAAATAAATAAAGGGAATAAATGCAAGGAAATGCTGAACCATTCGTGTGATTTCGCCTGTATTGTCCCTTTACAAAATGTGGCTTGCCCATTAATTGTTTTGAGCATGTCAATAAATACTCTATTATTAAACCGGTCAAGGTCCAATTTCATGAAACAAGGTTATATTTTTAACCCAGAGTTAGCCAATTATGGTTTAAAACAAAGAAAGCCACTCTGCGTTAAAAAGTAACTTTTCTTGCGCAATAATCGCCTTAACCGACTTGAAAACTAAAAGAGGTTCTTCTCTAACAGATTGTAATGTAAAATACTGATGGTGACTTTGTAAATGTTTTGAAGTATTCGTTTTGTAATGAGACATTATTTATTATAGAATTTATTTGTAGGATTTATGTGAACAACGAGGAAAGTGGAAATAAAATTATGGATTATAAGTTTCTTTATTTGTTTTACTATTTGCTTTTACGGCGTCAGTTATATTTCATTGCTTTTAAAAATTAATCATACTGCTCCGGCTAGCTGGTTATCTGGCTGGCTTGCTAGCTGACTTGCTGGCCGAATTACTGGCTTACTTGCTAGCTGGCTCGCTTACTGACTGGCTTACTTACTTGCTGGCTCGCTTACCGCATTCGCAAAAGCGCTTTATTTTGGGCGTTAAAAAAACGTTGACTTTTTACAAAAAAAGAAAATTGAACTTACTACCACCGACCAGCATTTAAAATCAAATGCAGTTCGAAAAAAAAGGCCGCGTTTTAAAAGCGCTGACGTGTGAACAGATACATGGGAATGCATTTTATTATGATTTTATCTGTTTTCCTACGCTTTTTTAACGCTCAGAAAAAAAAACTCGTGCGGATAGACACTTATCCACAGACAAACTTTAACAAGCATTACTTAGCCTTAAAGATAGATACGGTCAAACGGGGTGAATAGGGACGCAGGGGTGAATCGGGACAAAACTTTGAAGTGGATTTTAACGAAAAATCATGATGGTATGTTGCCAGCAAGGTTTCAAATTAATGTAGTATTAATCAATAAATAAAATTAATTCGCTGTTGGTAACCTATCACATTAATTCAACATTTAAATCCCTGTTAAAGTTTTGTCTCGATTCACCCCTGCGTCCCTATTCACCCCGTTTTACGGACGTACGACTGTTATTGTTTTCCAAAACATTCACCTTTAAAAATCTCTTGAGATCTAAAGCCCTATTTTAATAGTCTTAAGAACATTGCTGCTATAAAACGATCAATTTTCTTCAACGAATATAAACGCAGTTGAAGCGATCATGAAAAATGTTGTCCATTACTTATGCCTCGTAAGTTAGGGACTATACACATTGGTACGGTGCGCTCGCAACGCAAGGAAAAAAATAATAGAAAAGCTTCTGAAAATTTGCTTTTAAAAGCCTGTAATGTTTATATACAAACACAATATTATGTTTCATAATTTCGTAGTCGAATCTTTCAAAAAAACCTGACTGACGGCGAGTAATAGGTGACTAGCCGTCCGATCATGGACCTTGCATGCTCTAGTTGACAGCGCTTCGTGTTCCACCCGCGTCGTAAGCCAGCAATCTGACGGGGTCAAACCCTGCCGAGGTCATGGGACTGTCGTATCAGATAACCAGGGTCACTGGAACGTAAAGAGCTATTGAAGGGTACCGTGAATAAATACCAAAATGAGAAAAAAAGGTCACAAAAAGTGACATTTCGGGGACCTCACGCGACACTAGCGTCTCTAGCGGAGAATTCATACGCGTTAAAATTTATTCGATCCAATTTTAAAAATTATGTTCTATTTTTGTGCTTAACTTGCAAAGGGTACAAATCTACCTCGTCCTTTATAGCCCTAGGGACACAAGCAGAGCTACAATTTAAACGTCAAATAACAAAACTAATACATTTCGTACAGTACTGCAATAAAATGCAGTTCATAACATAAAAGCATTCGTCTACAACTAAATATTACATTTCAGACCACCCTGTATGTTTCGGTGATAAAATGCAGACACACCCTGTATTATTAACTAGTTATAGTCTGTGAGTGAGATTAAAAAGTTTATGGAAGGTAGTTTTTTTTTTTGCGTGGTGGAATCATCAAGAGAGTCCTCCCACCCCAGGCAGGGCGAGAGGGACTGTCAGACTGTTACTGACTAAAATCCACCCGTGTTCCTTCGGATGCCCTTTACGTTCCGGGGTCACGGTAATGAAATAAGTCTCGCGACCCCGGCAGTCTTTGGGGGGGCCATCATTTTGCTGAAGCGCTTTGACGTGCGCGTGGATTACGACGCGCCGTCGACACGAGCATGGTCCATGGTCGGACAGCGAGTTGCCTTTCACTCGCTGCCCATAGAAGATAGTTTAAGAAAAACGAGTTTGTTTTAGAAGATTTGATTTGTAATCATAATCATCAATTATCATCTGCCTGCCTTTTCCTAAATATATTGTGGTCGGCTTCCAGTCGAACCAGATGCAGATGAATATCAGTATTTTACATGGAGCGAATGACTATCAGACCTCCACAACTCAGTAACTGGCTAATACAATACCTCATGGTAAGACTGGTTGTTTGACTTTTAATACTTTTTAACCGACGAAAAAAAGAGGAGGAGGTTCTCAATTGGACATATTGTATATTTTTTTACTCATAGTAACGACTGTCAAAGATCTACATATGACAGCCGGGACCAACGGCTTTAAGTGCTTTCCGAGGCACGGAGGAAACTCGCTATGACAGATGGTCACTCATAAGCAGACCAACCTCGGCAAGCGCGGCTTAACCTGGAAGATCTGCCTGTGTGGCTGTAATTATTTTGCCAAGAGCAAAATACAAGCACAATACTTTTCTGAAAACGATGAAAGAAAACATCTTGAGGATACTTAGGCCCTCTAGGGCCCCGTCAAATTGCTGACAGCTCTTTGAGGCGCGCGTGGAACACGACGCGCCGTCGTCCATGGTCCATGATCGGACAGCGAGTCAGGTTTCAGGTAACCTGTGTTGCCGTTTTCCGTGGAGGTGCGCTAGGATGCGGACTTAAGAGCGCGTCAACAGAAAGCTGGCAACGTCGCTAATAGCTGTCAAATATTTACAAGTTTAAATTAATTTGGCAATGTTACTGTATGGAAATAATAAAATAAGGCTCTGCAGTGCACTAGAAATTGATATAGGAATGCAATTAAAACACTGAATTTGATGTTGTAACCATTTCAGGTGTATAAAAGGCATTTGGAAAGTTTCCAAATGCTTTTTCTACATCTATAACTATGTATTCGGCGTTGCGATATTAATTATTGCATTCCCTTATCAATTTTTTAGTGCACTACACACCGATATTTCTTATTTTCATACAGTAAAGAAAAATAATTAAAACTAAAATTTGACAGTCATTTGCGACGTTGCCAGCTTTCAGAATTCACGTTCTTAAACATTATATTATGTGAAATAGTGAATAAAATATTTCCTAATCCTTTGGGGATAACAAGCAATACGTTTTTTTTACATCGTCTTAAACGTAAATGTCGTAGAACCTTCTAAAACATAAAATAAAAAATGTTTTAAACCCTGTAATGTGGATGTAATTCAGTTGACGGGCGGTTACACGCCATTTTGTGTACATAACTACCCTTCGAACGGTTTCATTGCACGTTAAATAGAGGGGCCACACTTTTGGGGGGTTGTTGGGACTTTTCTAAGAACGTCAGTTTACGTGAAGAATAAGAAATAGAAAGACTAACGGTGATGATAAGAACTATTGTATTTACTATTTTTAAATGGAAAACTGCACCATTACTGAATCTACAATTTATTCAATAAAATATAGTTATCATCTTGCAACTTGAATTTGCCGGTCATGTCAAATCTCACCGCAATGACATAGGTCACCCTGACTTGTCTCTGCTTGCTCCACTAAGGATGTACGATGCGTAGGGTTGGGATTCCAGTTACCGATTTACGTTTATCACTAAATTTTATTGGACGTACAGGAATATAGTGTCCAGTTTTATAAAGAAAAGTACATTGAGCCATTTTCACGGACAAAACCCACACGAGGCTGTTAGCATATAAAATCGTAAGGACTATTTAAATAAATGAATTAAGTAAAATAATGGATACATTCTTTACAAATAATTTAAAAATAAAAATAATTTCATTAAAGAACTATTTACCTACTCTAAAAATAAACTACTTACTTTACTTGTTCATTACAAAGATTGTAAAGGACATTCAATCTTGATTTAAATCACAATATTTTTTTTTCGAAGTGTTGAAAACTAAGTGTTTAACAATTAACTTTTATCACTTTATCAATCGAAACAAACCATACTCAATCCCAAATACCCCCAGCCATCGTAGACAGGATTATCCTTCTCCCCTCCCAAACCATTGTCACCCCACACTAAGCGCACTTGATAAATGTTTATAGTTTGTTCCCACGCGATCTCGGGAACATTACGCCGTGTCCCGGGGAATTCGTTCAGCGTGGATACTCTAGCCGTCTTCTCTCTGATAATACGGTAAGTGGTTACTTGTAGAATTTGAGAAGTTTCATAGCTTTAAAATTATTTTTAAAGCTCGTAAATATGGTGTCTCGCCGTCCGATCATGGATGATGCCTGGGTCGACGCCGCCTCGTTTTTCAGGCGCGTTGCCAAAGTCTGCCTGGGTTGCGGGACTGTCTCATCAGGTAACCGTAGCCCTGGAACGTAAAGGGCTATTGAAGAACAATAGGTACAATACCTTAGTATAAGCAAGTTATTATTTTTTTCATCTGACTTTATTAAAGTGGAGTGCCTTTTGGGTTTACCTCGGAATCCAGGACCAGTCAATGAATCTTCATACAATTTTTTAAACCCCGACGGTAAAAGAGGGGTGTTATAAGTTTGACGTGTCTGTCTGTCTGTCTGTCTGTGGCATCATAGAGTCCGAACGGATGAAGCGATTTCAATTTTTTTTTTGTATGAAAGGTGACGTACTGCGAGTGTTCTTAGACATGTTTGATGAAAATCAATTGAGCCGTTTAGAAGTTGTGGGGGTGAAAGTGGGGAAAGGTAACCGAGGGTCTGCAAATATACTCGAGTTGGGTATCAAATGAAAGCGTATTGAAAGGGACTATTGACGACTTAATCGGGAGTACTCTTAGCAACATAAAATGATATAAGTATGTACCTATAAAAATTATAAAATAAATTTAATAAACTTGGTTTTTGTGTCGGGGCTTTTTTAATTATTAAATTTATTTTTTCTATTCTATCTTTAACCATTTTTACGCCTTACGGCACTCCACTATTAGTCGTAGTGAGCAGCTTTTTCTTCGAGCTCAATGTTACCATAAGTCCGTCTCTTACACACATGACAATGTATATAAGTTTTAATATGAAGTAGTTTAGACATGAAAAGGTAACTAACAATAAGCACTAACAAAGTCTTATTGAGGAATAATCTGAACAGTTCCAAAAATGTCCGCTTGGGCAGCGCCACTGCCTCTGGAGACCTGTCAAACTATCAAACTCATTGCGAAAGTTTGTCAGGATTTATTGTTAATCTTTCACGCCGAAAACTGCTAAACGGATTTCGATGAAAGTTGATACACAGATAGTTTGAAACCTGGAGAGAGAGATTTTTCATTGTTCCCCTCTGGGTGTAATTTATCTATAATATGTATGTATTTAGAAATATATAAGTATGTTTATCAGTTGTCTAGTACCCATAACACAAGCTCTGCTTAGCTTGGAACTAGATGGCGTTGTGTGATAGTTGTGGAATATTTATATTTATAGCTGACAAAAATGTCAATATATACCTCAACTTACCCCCTTTGCTAAAACAGGCGCGATATAATTTCGATAAACATAGCCCAGCATTTATTTATGCATTAATCTCAAAATGCACCTTGAGGTAGCCAGACTAAATAGTGATGTAACTTAAACACATTATCGATATGCGACGACTTGTATACGATAATTAGTGCTGTACATTATCGACGTTATGACGTCGAGACTGCACTTTGGTGGGACTATTAGGGTAGTGATGGGAAAGAATTTTGTCGATAAACGTTCCGTTATTTTGAAACTTGGCTGTAGATTGCGATTTTCAAATAACAGAAGCATGTTTAAGAACCTTAGATTATTTTTTAGGTATTTTAAAATAATTGTGGACTTTAAACAAAGAGTGGTAAAGTTACTTTTAGTCAAGCGCGTATCACCGTCGACCATATCATCGTTTACCATTAGGTTATATAGCAGTCTAACCTAAGCCTCTTGTTGAATAAAAAAAGGCTTTATCTCGTGAGCGAATTTGATAACTGAACCAATCTCAAACACGGTATCTTTTTACTAAGCATTTTAAAGCCAATAAAAGTACAAAATAAATCAATATGATGTGAAACAATTAAGAAACATTTATTTATCAGGCATTAACCACCCATCCAAACTTTTACATTTTTATAATATTAGTACGATAATATGCAAAAAAATAAATAAAATATTCCTTAAGAGGTTATAATGTTCCTTTACTACCAAACATAATTCATCGATATCGATAACTCATCCATTCCCATCACTACACAGATCCAATGCTATAATTTTCGTACAAAATACAGCACTTACCGCGTTGGTTACTTTCGATACAAACTCACAACCCTAGCAGCTACAGGCTGATGTTATTTCTTTTAATATTTTAAAATGGAGTACATTTTTAAGAGAGCTTTTAACTGAATAAGTTATGGCTAAATAATGATCATGAGTTTGAAAGTTGTCACTTCGTTTAGTGCAAATAAACATTTTCTCTCATTTGTAATATTTTAAGTATATTACTAGCAATTTGTTTTGAAGTTTTAGAAATATCTAGAAGGTAAAGTACAGCCAACGACGATATATTTCTAGAATCCTAATAACAAGCGACCGATGTCTGTCAACACATTAGGCAAAAAAGTCTTAAATCCGTCTAATTTCGACCACTCCTGTGAGCCGTAAACATACCTTGAGACAGAACAGGCCCTGAGTTTGCCAATCACAACGCAGTACCCCGTCCCCCTCGCTTACGTAGTGCCTCAGCGAGTTGACAGAATAGTTTTTGTTCCTTAGATCGTGCATGCGGAGTCTAGTAATATATCGTCGTTGAGCAGCAGTCATTTTGAATATATTATACTAGTAATTGTTCTAGGTGTTTGAGTATAAGTATGTATTTCTATGTTTGTAAACGCACCCACGATACAACAGAAATTCCTTCAGTAATTCGACGTTTTGTAAGAGAGTGTGTCTCTAAATTAACTACTAAAATAAACGATCAATAGACTGGGGACTATTTTTACTAATAAATAAACTACATAACTTTCAAAACAGTTGGACCAACATAAAATTATTATAACAATATAAAATTAGTATTTAACGTATACCTTATGTTTTGAATAAATTATCGTTTATTAATTTTAATACTTACGTTTTTAAATATTTAATAAAAACAAAAAAAATGTATTATTATTAATATTTGTAAAAGTGTGTTAAATTAACTATTAAATTAACGTTAAATAGACTGTGGATGAAAAAATGCTAGTGTTTTAGGTATATGTTTTTTATATGTGAATACAGGTAATTATAAATAAAATAAATACTACCTTATTAAAACTACAAATAAAGACAATTAAAAAAACAGCAATGCTTGTCTTATAAAAACAAAATAGATTAATAAAATCCCAAACCTTTTTTTACAATAATTTTAACAACACCCTGTACACAAATAATGAGCGAAGCACGTATATCCAGCATGTATATTTAAATTTGATGCGATCCGTACATTCGACTCCGTTTCTAAGTGTATACATATACAATGTATACATCTATGTATTATACGTATGTCTGTATATATATACAACAGCGTGTCTGTAGGAAACGGTGGGCCTACGTGACGGGAATCTGAGGTGAGGTAAAGTACAGCTTACATGAGTTTTTGAGGTAAAATTCTGTTGATTATTCTCTCTAGATGAAAATACGTGGTTTTTCTTTGAAAGAGCTTTGTATTTTTTGGACAAAATGAAGGTAGGTTTTTTTTATCGTGATAAAATCA
This sequence comes from Agrotis ipsilon, assembly GCA_028554685.1. NCBI lineage: Eukaryota > Metazoa > Arthropoda > Insecta > Lepidoptera > Noctuidae > Agrotis > Agrotis ipsilon. Next base: position 8,539,009 of record CM052982.1, read on the forward strand.
TCAAATAGAAAGAAAGAAAAAGTTTTATTGGACCCATACAGAAACTTAAATTACAGATAATCTAAATAACATAAAATAATCAATATAGGCTACCTTAATATATATTACGAGGCCCCTATCTCAATATATATATCCTAAATGAGTCCTCTCAACCAGAGCAGAGCAGGAGGGACTGTCAGACTCGCACTGACTAAAATCCCCGGTGTACTTCAATAGCCCTTTTGCGTTCCGGGGTCACGGTAACTTTTAAGTCCCGCGCCGGGAAGGTTGTTTTTAGGAAAATGTGCTGCATTCTTACAAAGATGTTCGAGATACCTGCGGGTGAAGCCGGTGGCAACAGCTGGTACATAAATTAGCTAATGAAAAACAGAACGGTTAGCGTAGTGGCTGAGCGAAGGGACAGCTGTGCCGCGTGTCGCAGGTTCGATTCCCGCATTGAACAAATCATATATTTGTATGAACGACAAGTAGAACCAGGGCTGACTGTTTGTGTATTTCTTGTTTGTAAACGCACCCACGACACAAGAGAAATTCTTAATCAGGAACAACGCTTTAAAAAAAAACTCTAAGCGTCGCAGGACTTATTTCCATTACCGTGCCCAGGGACATAAAGGGCTATTGAAGGACACCGTGGATTTCAGTCAGTACAAGTCTGACAGTCCCTCCCGCACTGCCCGGGGTGGGAGGACTCATTTGACGATTTTACCACGATAAAAGAAAAGCTGTTTTTAACAAAATTATTCTTTATAAACACAATTTACAATTTGTTACGACATGAAAATGTTTTTCATGTTTAAACATTACGAAGTAAATTGCTAATATTTTGTAATGATTATAGTATTACAGTGTATTTATAATTATTATCCTAAGTTTAACAAAATTGTCTGTATGTAAACCAATGTTATCTCCAATCGTTTTACACAGATCTGAAACCGATACGTTACTCTGAAAACGGATAGATTTTTATTTAATATTATACGTGGGATAAACACAAATTGAAGAAAAATCTATATTAATGTTATCCGATTTTGTAATTTGGTAGAAACTACATACATTTTTAAAAAAAGGAGATTCTCTGACTAACAGTATCGACTTTCAAGATCTTAAAATGACAGCCAGGACAAACGGTTTTATAATAGGTACTTGCTTTGTGTTCGCAAGGAAATTCGCAATTTCTGAACGTTCACCGATCCACAGACAAAAATCTAGGCAAGGCTTTCTTTACGAGGTAAAATCATCAAATGAGTCCTCCCGCCTCGGGCAGGGCGGGAGGGACTGTCAGACTTGTACTGACTAAAATCCACGGTGTCCCTCAATAGCCCTTTACGTACCGGGTTCACGGCTGCTGTTTAGTAGCGCGACTCCAGCAGGCTTCGGCCCTCTAAAGGTCTCGTCATAGACGCTATCTGTCTTACCATAAGAAAGATAAATATCTGTTGACCATTTGTCTAAAAAACTGTCAGCGATATAACGACATTTTATGTTAATATATGGATCCTGAGCAACGTCTTTACCAACGGCTTTACGTGCTTTCCGAGGCACGGAGTAAACTCGCTATCACAAATGGTCACCCATCCGCAGACCAACCTCGGCAAGCGTGGCTGATTACTTTTTTTATCTTGGTAAAATCATCCAATGAGTCCTCCCGCCCATACTGTCAGACTTGTACTGACTAAAATCTACGGTGATCCTTCAATAGCCATTTAGGTACCAGGGCCACGGTTGCCATGTGAGACGGTCCCGTGAGTGGCTGTTTACACAACATGGTCTGTGTGGACTGTAATTATTGAGCCACAAGTTCTGTGTCTGAACATTATATACTAGCTGCTGCCAGCGGCTTCACCCGCTACAACTCCAAAATTATCCCACGGGAACATAAAATCGGGATAAAAACTATCATATGTGTTAATCCAGGTTATAAACTATCTGTGTTCCAAATTTCAGCCAAATCCGTTCAGTAGTTTTTGCGTGAAAGAGTAACAAACATCCACACATACAAACTTTCACGTTTATAATATTATAGTAGGATAAATAAATACACATAAAAATGGGCCCTATTACTAAGAATCCACTGTCCGTCTGTCTTTCTCTTTGTCACCAGGCTTTGTCTCATGAGTGACGTGTTTTGATGCCTCTATTATATTGAGGCCCATTCAACAACCGCGTTCTTTTAGATATTTTAATAGAAAACGGTACGGACACATTGTGAGCCAGTCTCACTTGCAATTGACCGACTTTTTTTAAAGTCTTTTAAATATATTCAACGAGGCAGAACACAGTATTTAATTAAATGAATTCAACCAAAATCCTATATCCTCAATAAAATTCCTCCATAACAGAAATAACCCAAGTAATCCTCTTCCTCAGGCCAATACAAAAAGTTGAACAAGTTCTATTATGTTTTCATAACTGAATCCTGAAAACACATGGGGCCTGAAACTTTTACTGTAAAACAATTGAGGGTAGGGACGCTGTAATCCTACTGTTTCTGCTGTGTCTCTTTTCAAAAGTTTTCAGAAGAGAGATGATAATATAATTTATGAAGATAGCTATATGATTATGTTTTTAGAGTTTTTATTTTTGATTAGAATTTGAGCTTTATTGATAGGCATTGGAAGGAAGAAAAAATACATTTTGTATTATTATTATATTTGAACTAGCGACCCGCCCCGGCTCCGCACGGGTGCATCTCTACTATATTATGCATGTTATATACATAAAAACCTTCCTCTTGAATCACTCTATCTATTAAAAAAACTGTATCAAAATCCGTTGCGTAGTTTTATAGATATAAGCATACAAGGGGACAGACAGCGGGAAGCGACTTTGTTTTATACTATGTAGACGAGTTCATCTAGTTAGAAGACTAAACCAAATCTATGAATATTAAGTAGTGTTAGAATTGAATTGACGAAATATGAGGAAGTTTGCAACTCGGTAAATATATTACCGACTTAAAAAAAATCAGTACCCTCAGTAAATCAGTACCGTCAGTACGAGTTTCTAGTATTTGAGACGTAAAGTAAACTGGAACTTTGATCATTTGAAATTGTCAATTTTTAAGGAAAAAAATAGTTCCTTCTTCGCACACCAGAGGCGCTGTTCCAATTTTTCATACAAGAAACGCTGTAAATACTGGAAAGTTTCGCTATATTGTTTACCAATAACACAGTCATGGGCGTAACCAATTGCCATGAAAATAATGGTAGGAAAATTTTAATTTTTACATATTTTTGCGCCTGGCGAGGTGTTAAAATCAACTAAATTATCTGGTTCATTAACTTTCTCTTTAAATATTCAATTTTGGAAATTTTGGTTTCAAAATTCCTTAAACACTTTTTTGGGACCAAAATAATATTATTTACGACCAGAATTTTCGTTGAAACACTTAAAAACAAACTCAAAAGGCTTTGATTTTATTTCATTGAATTTCCATTGACTTTCGAAAGAAAAATTATTTTCACAGGGCAGTCATCCCGCGATCATGTCGCTTGCAACAGCGTCGAAATATCGGGAACTCAAAACAATTAATAATCACGGAAGATATCCCGTAAGTGACATTTTAAATTGTGAAATAAACCGTGATAGCCTAAAACATAATTATTTTACACTTTTTCTGTTTGTTTTGGTCGATTCGATTACATTTCTTTCAAAAATAAGTTCATTGCCTTATTTTCTAATAACCAACATCTTTTTATGCGAATCATTGCCATGTCGAACTCACAAAATTATTCAATCCTTTAGTACCAACCAACTAATCAATTGTTTTACGTCACTCTTAAAAAACAAAACAAGGGTAAGAAAACCGACACAAACAAGGGTGGCAGTACCAATTGTCTCACCTCAAGTCTTGGACGATAAAAGTCGTTGGCAGACGTATAAAATATTAACATTGACTGCCCTGCTCGCCCCTCTGTGGACAGTCGTAAACATAGTGCAGTAATGGTCAGCGTGCAAGGAGGGATGTGTGGATGTATGTGGATGGAATTATGGGTACATTGGACGGATGAAATTTAATTTTAAGAATATTTTTGGGTTGAGTTTCAATAATCTATACATATAATAAAACTGTAGAAAAGTTATTTTTGTACATTAAAAAAAAACTCAAAAAATATAGCCAGGGTATTAAAGGACAACCAATAGAACCCATTTCTAGCATTTTTAGAATTTTTGTCTGTTTATCTGTTTGTCTGTTTGTGTATTTGTCCAGGTATCACATAAAATGTACGAAATAAATGTAGATAACTTTTATACACAACGATTAAGCGTAACTTGGAGAGGAATTTAGTTTTTGTTTCATTGGAATCGGTTCAGTCTATCAAAAGATATTTGGATTTAAAGTGTTTCAGAAGTAAAATTACGGGTGCACTTTGGTCTCACACATTGATTTCGTACGTCAGTCGCGCGATCTAACTTCGAATAGAAAAACTACATTATTCAAATAAATGGACTGGAATGGACTGGAATGGACTGGAATGGACTGGAATGGACTGGAATGGACTGGAATGGACTGGAATGGACTGGAATGGACTGGAATGGACTGGAATGGACTGGAATGGACTGGAATGGACTGGAATGGACTGGAATGGACTGGAATGGACTGGAATGGACTGGAATGGACTGGAATGGACTGGAATGGACTGGAATGGACTGGAATGGACTGGAATGGACTGGAATGGACTGGAATGGACTGGAATGGACTGGAATGGACTGGAATGGACTGGAATGGACTGGAATGGACTGGAATGGACTGGAATGGACTGGAATGGACTGGAATGGACTGGAATGGACTGGAATGGACTGGAATGGACTGGAATGGACTGGAATGGACTGGAATGGACTGGAATGGACTGGAATGGACTGGAATGGACTGGAATGGACTGGAATGGACTGGAATGGACTGGAATGGACTGGAATGGACTGGAATGGACTGGAATGGACTGGAATGGACTGGAATGGACTGGAATGGACTGGAATGGACTGGAATGGACTGGAATGGACTGGAATGGACTGGAATGGACTGGAATGGACTGGAATGGACTGGAATGGACTGGAATGGACTGGAATGGACTGGAATGGACTGGAATGGACTGGAATGGACTGGAATGGACTGGAATGGACTGGAATGGACTGGAATGGACTGGAATGGACTGGAATGGACTGGAATGGACTGGAATGGACTGGAATGGACTGGAATGGACTGGAATGGACTGGAATGGACTGGAATGGACTGGAATGGACTGGAATGGACTGGAATGGACTGGAATGGACTGGAATGGACTGGAATGGACTGGAATGGACTGGAATGGACTGGAATGGACTGGAATGGACTGGAATGGACTGGAATGGACTGGAATGGACTGGAATGGACTGGAATGGACTGGAATGGACTGGAATGGACTGGAATGGACTGGAATGGACTGGAATGGACTGGAATGGACTGGAATGGACTGGAATGGACTGGAATGGACTGGAATGGAGCGGAGTGGAGTGGAGCGGAGGGGAGGGGAGTGGGGCGGAGGGGAGTGGAACGGAAGGGAGTGGAGTGAAGTGGAGTGCATAGAGCGGGCATTAGAAAAAATAGTTCTACATAAACCTGGAATAGAAGTGTCAAATATTCTTGATAAATCTTAGAAAATTCTAAATACAGGGTTTATATGAAAAACGTGGCCTGAATTAAGCGCTTCGAACTAAAAAAACTACATTGTTCGATTCCGACATCCACGCGAACGAAGTCGCGGGCACAGCTAGTAAAAAATAATTTTAAACACACAAAAATACTATTCAGAGAGTTCCTAATTCACATGTAATTATTGATAAAAAATTAAAATGATTTATTGACATTTGTTTTTAATTATAGATTATTATTGATGATGATGACTTTCAGGAATGGACCACAAAAACTTTTCACAAAACTACTGAAACCAACCTATATCTTCAATTGCTTTTTACGTTCCAGGCAATATAGCCAGCTGGTGACCTTTTAAGACAGATTCGTGAACCTGGCAGGCATTTGATTCCAGCAGCTACTTAAACCTTTTTTATAACGTGGTAAAATCATCAAATGAGTCCTACCCAGGGCAGGGCAGGACGGGAAGGACTGTCAGACTTATACTGGCTTAAATCTACGGTGATCTTCAATAGCCCTTTACATTTCTGGGTCACAGCAGCTCGTCAGTCCCGCGACCTACTAGGAGCTAGGAGCTAGGACCTAGGAGCTACTTAACCCTGCGTTTCCCGATGTCAACAATCCGTGTTTATTGAACAATTTTAGTGACCAATGTTTTTTTTTAACTTTTTTTATATCGGGAGTACAATTTCCTCATGTGACTAATAGAGTGTAAATGTTGATGAATGGAGAGAAAGAGGAAGGTACTTTTACCAACCATGGGTTCACGTGGTGGCTTATGGACCACTCTCTCTCACAGAAAGAAGGCCTAGATATTAGAAGAATCATAGACTGATGATAGAGAAGAAAAGGAAGAATAAAGAAAAGATGAATGGATTATGCGAGGAATGAATGAAATAAAAAGTCGTAAATGATACTGTGACGTCTGATAGGGGAGAATGGAAGAAGAAAACGTGTTCCGCGACCACAAGTAAAATGTAGTAAGGGCAGGAAGATGATGATCTATAGAAGTTTTTCACTGCAGTAGACTACCCAGGATATCATATTTAGCGTAAAAAAAACAAAATCAATAAAAAGACAAAACGTACCCAACTCTTTATCGCAACTAAAAAGAAATTACCATGACCCTGGAAGACAAAATACATTTGAAGCAACAGGGTAGTTTTCAGTATAACCCAGAGCGAGACGAGTCAGTTTTTTAAACGAGCACAAGCGTAGTGATGACTGCTTTTTATGAACTGTCTGCCATATGTACAGAAAGTTTGAAGCTTTTTCACGTTTCAGTAGAATACTTAGGATATTCTATTCCCCGTTTAGCAAGATACCTGAAAAAAAAACAAAATCAATAAAAAGACAGAACGGTCCCAATATCGCAACTAAAATTATGTTACCATGATCCTGGAATGAAATATACAATTGAAGGAAAAGGGCCCTTGAGGCCGCTTGAGATCGTATTGATCGATTATCGATCTCAAGCGAGACGAGCCATATTTTTTTTAAACGTTCACAAGCGTAGTGATGACTGCTTTTCAAAAAAGCTTTTTAGAAGTTTTTCGCTTCAAATAGAAAACCGTGGATATCCTATTCCTCACATAGACAGATACCTGCAAAAAAAAAAGCAAAATCAATAAAAAGACTGTCCCAACTCGATATCGCAACTAAAATGGCTGCCAGGGAAACTTTTTAAAACTGACTGTTTTATAGACAAAGGGAACTGGTCTGACAGCCTATGTACTCATCCTATGTATAGTTTTGTCTTTTCCGTGTTGAGGCCACGCCTTGAGGGGGCGGGGCGGGAAGTGGGCGTGGTGGGAAGTGGATGAGATGTCGGAAAAGATTTGATGTGGTATTTTTCAAGGTTTAGCATCTTGTTTTTTTGCATTCTTAATGTTAATTTAATGTTTCACTTCAGTTTCGGGTTTCTACATTATCATTTTAAGTTCGGAATGAGCCACGGTTGATGAAAAAGGGATCTTGACATAACCTTGACGTGCCGTCCCGTATCTAGATAATATTATCTTCATCCAGACACGGCCAAGGGTAGCTAAACCGCTTACTGGAGAATACAGAAGTTCACCCAAAAACGTTGAAGAATAAAAATAAAAAGCATTCTCTGCAAAAAAAAACTATAATAAGCTAGGTTCTTCCTGACTATTATGCTCTGCTAGCCCAAAAAACGTTGCTTCTGAGATACGCCTTCTTATAAAATTCAATAGTTTTACCTATCAATTAAACTTATAAGTTATACATAATATTATGTATAACTTAAATACTTACTGAAATCGAAGTTAGAACGAAAACAAGAAATAATGTTTTTATGGTAATGTTTGTGCTATCAAACGCTAACAATAGGGCATTTGACCGAAAAATTCTGGTTAGCCCGTCAGTTAGACTGTCAAAAAATATTTGACACGTATTATATCTTTTATTACTTAAACCAAAACGACGACGATACAATTTTTTTAAATTGCCAGTACGTCACAAGCACGATTTTAGTCAGTACAAGTCTGACAGTCCCTCCTGACCTGCCCTGATAAAATACATTGTGACGTATTTTTGCAGTTTTCATTTGCTTCTGATAAGCCCCTATTCTCGAATTTTGATGCGTTATAATTATCTTTGTAAATACGCATTAATTCAACAAAAGAAAAAGTACGTATTCGTTACTTTTTCATAGCTCATAGCTCTTACTAACGGTAAAATTTGCAATTTGTTGATGCTGTCAACATTCCATTTTATTGCGGCCAGTTAACCAGTCTATAATGCGATGACTGATGAAAGATCTATTACGAATAACAACAGAGAGACATTCCCATCTGTCATTTGTACATCGCAACATGACACTTGTCTTTCCCATATCACATCGAAATAAAATTCCTTTCCCCACATTGCCACCTCTACTAACTTCCATCATCCCTCCACGTCAGTTCCCAGTAGGCGTGTCACATCCTCCTCATTGGACGCTAAAATGGCACACGAAAATCAATATTCCTGTACAGCAACCATGAATGTTTGATTCTACGAAGTAGCACATTTTATGGCTCAGGGTACCAGGATTTATCATTACGACTGAGCCTCTGGGGTACGGCTGTGTCATATTTTTTCTGGTATAGGACGAGGCAATGTATTGGCAGGGTGTGGGAAATTTGTGGTTGATTGAAATGTAACTGTAGTCTTTTTTGGCAACACACAATATATTGCGTTTCAAATGAGTAAGAAGGAACAATACGACTCGACCGACCTCCTCGAGCTGACTCGAGCTCCTTGGGCATGGAGTTAACTTCTAGTCTTAACTTTGGCGCCACCATTGAGTCCAAAGCCCAACTTGTATCCTAAATAGAGTGAAGCGGTACTTCACGCCTGGACAGCTTTTAACACTTTACAAAACACAAGTCCGATCCTGCATGAAGTACTGCAGCCACCTTTGGGATGGCTCAGCTAAATATCAACTTGCTGCTCTTGACTCAGTGGAACGCAGAGCTAGGAGGCTCGTTGGCGACGTTAAATTGGTGAATGCCAAACTCCATAGCTTGACTCATCGCCGCAAAGTCGCCTGCCTGTCGGTCTTCTACAGACTGTACTTCGGAGAGTGTGCCCAAGAACTCCACGACCTCATCCCACCAGCCCCCCTTCTATCGCACATCCAGATGCACGGCAAACTACCATCCTTTCCTTATTGCTATACCACCAATTCGCACTAAGCGTTTCCAAACGTCTTTTATAATCAGGACAGCGAAGGAGTGGAACTCTCTGCCTGCGTCTGTGTTTCCGAACGCATACAACCCTAATATCTTCAAAGTTAGAATGAACAGGCTTCTTCTGGGTAAGCTCGCTCCATCGTTGACCTTTTCTTAGTCATTCTTGACCTAGACTAAGGTCAAGAGCAAACCCATTGCACATAAAAAAAACACAATGAAAGGCAGACAATGAAGGCTACTGTGACCCTGCAACGCAATGGGCTATTGAAGGAACAGGTGAGTAATCAGTAAGAGTCTGACAGTCTCATCTACTATACCTAGGACGGAAGGACTTTATCTTATCCTACCGATGACAGAATTGGGAGTATCCGATCATCGACCACATATTATGCCACATATTAGTGCGGTAGGAGGACTCATTTGATGATTTTACAATGAAAAATTAAATAGGTACCACGAGTATGTCCTTAAGTTCAACCAGTTATACATATAGCTGGCGATATAAAAAAAGCAAATAAAAATAATTAAAAAAGAAACAGCCGAAAACTTTTACAGAAAGTTATAAGTAATGCATGAAATAGTCCTTGTTTTACGACGAAGGTCCTGGCTGCAATAAAATGCATGCGAGGCCGTTAAATGTATCGATTCGGGTTGTTTTCGAACGAACACGAACTAAATGTTACGAACTAGACAGACATCGTAAAAAAAACAAAAAAAAATATGTGAAACCTTTTGGAATTTGCAAAAAATTCCAATCATCATCTATGTAGCCTTTTAGCCCAACTATATTGTGGTCAGCTTCCAGTCGAACCAGATTCAGCTGGATATCAGTATTTTACATAGAGCGACTGCCTGTCGGACCTCCACAACCCAGTAACTGGGTAATACCATACCCCATGGTAAGACTGGTTGTCAGACTTTAGAGCTTCTGACTAACAGTAAAGACTGTCAAAGATTTACAAATGACAGCCGGGACCAACAGTTTTACGTGCTTTCTGAGGCACGGAGGAAACTCGCTATGAAAGAAGGTCACCCATCCACAGACCAACCTAGGCAAGCGGGGCTCAACCCGGAAGATCGGACTGTGCGGCTGTAATTATTTAGCCACGAGCTCCTCCAAAAAATTCCAATATTATCCCATAATAAAAAAATATATGTACCTAATCTTCATTTTTTTTAAATATACCTAATTAGTATTGCCTTTTACAATTTTTTATTTCCTTTTACTTGTCCCGTTGTCTGCAATCAAATCTGTGATATATACAAAATTATGACGAAAGAGGGCCAAAGCCTGCCTGGGTCGCGGGACTTACTTCCATCACCGTGACCCCGGAACATTAAGGGCTACTGAAGGACATCTTGGATTTTAGTCAGTACAAGCTCACAGTCCCACCTGCCCTGCCCTGGAGGACTTTTGATGATGTTGACACGCTAAAGCAAGACTGTACCAAATTGTGATGAAATGAAATCATTGTTATGTATGCAAACAGGTTTAATTAAAAATGCCAGGTTTGTACCTGACTACTCTGAGAAGGAACAGCCGAGACAAACTCAGAGGTCACTGTCTCTTTTAAAGTCCAGACATTGTTCAGGTCATACGAGGACCATGCGGGTGTCTGAGACGGTCTTTTGAAGAAAGAACCACACAGATTTGAGTTGATCTGTCCAGTCAGTGCAAGCATGTGTCAGTTACCGTGTAGCTCAACTTATAACACAAGGAGCTTTTTTTTTTTTTTTAGGTGGTAAAATCATCAAATGACTCCTCCCGCCCTGGGTGGGGCGGAAGGGACTGTCAGACTCTTACTGACTAAAATCCACCCGTGTTCCTTCGGATGCCCTGTACGTTCCGGGGCCGCGGTAACCTGGGTTAAGAAAAAACCCGCGACCCCAGCAGGCATTTGGCGCGAAACACGACGCGCCACCAACCCGGGCTTGGTCCTCGGTCGGACGGCGAGCCACCCATTACTCACCGTCCGCAAGCCCGCTCCGCCGCTGTGCCCTCTGCTGATCAGAGGGACACGCGTTGGAGCGTCCACACGACAGGCTATTCGCATACGGGCAAAGAGACTCCTTAAAGAAGAGTTTTTGTCCGCATCCCAGGGTGCACCGGCCCGAAAAACTGGTCTTCCCCCCGGACGTATCCGAGAGGGAACTCCAGTCCACGGGCGCACGTGGAGGTTTCCTGCCTTAGCACCCCAACACAAGGAGCTTAGCTATATGACGAACATATATTATGTAACAAGAAATATATAATATTCCACAACTATCACACAACGCCATGTCGTCCCAAGCTAAGCAGAGCTTGTGTTATGGGTACTAGACAACTGATAAACATACTTATATATTTCTAAATACATAAATATTATAGGCAAATTACACCCTGATACAGAACAAATGATCGTGCTCATCACACAAACATTTGTCCTGGGTGGGAATCGAACGCACGACCTCCGGCATTAGTAGTCAGGGTCGCTAACCACTAGACCAACAGGCCAGTCTGAGGAATAAAAGTACACAAACTGTAAAAAACTACATCGTACATAAAAACTATTAAAATTCAACTACCACGCCGTTCCCCTACAATAAACTTACAAAACAATTTTAAAAATAATTTAAAATTTAAATTATTTTAACTACCGGTTAAAGTTCCAGTTAATTAGTATGCTAACCGTCTTTCAAGACATTACTGTTAACTTCATAGTTATTTCATTTTTATACTTTTAATATCAAATAGTTATGGGTTTTTAAACTAGCTTTAGGGTATGGTTTTGCTTATAATATGGTATTTGATACTATTTTAATTTTCAGTAGATATTGAATTATGTAAAAAAATTTACCTCTCCTCTTTAATGTAATGTAATTTATTGTTATACTCATACAGAGTGTTTCTTTTAAATGGGCCAAAAGGGAGAATCTGCATCCATAAGAGATACGAGAAAACTTTCTTAGAAACCTTTAGCTCTTTTTTGATACTGACAATTTTGGCGTTTTTATTTTTTTGGTCAAGTGTGAGCTGTCCACAGAAATGAGTGAAATTGACCAAAATTTTTTAATGTCTATCGACTCTGTTTCATGTAAGGATCATTTCATATTAGCGGAAGACAAAAATCGGGACGGCGGAAGTTGGTCAAATTTAGCAAAATATTTTTTCATACAAATTGTATGAACGAAAAAAAAATACCAATTTTTTTATGTGTTTACACTGTGTCTACGTTTTTGAAATCTATCCCTCTTCTGTCGCTGGTCTGCTGGAAGAGATTTCTCATTGAAATAAGCAATACCTTTGTGTTCTTTTATCTATATGTTATTTCTTGTACCTATGTGTTCTGTGTGCATAAATAAATAAAAAATACAATTTGACTTTTTTTGTTGATGTTTTTTTTTCCGAAATCTACAGTCGATACCTGGCCAGAACCCTTATCACGAGTTTTCAGTATTTTACTTTACAGCGTCTTTCCAGTATATTATACAGCGTTTCTTGTATGGAAAAATGGAACAGTGCCTCTGGTGTGAGAGGGAACTAATTTTTTCCTTGAAAAATGTCAAAGTTCCAGTTTACTTTACGTCTCAAATAATGAAAACTCAAAACTCTTTCAGTATTTTACTTTACAGCGTCTTTCCAGTATAATGTGTACAGCGTTTCTTGTATGGAAAGATGGATCAGCGCTTCTTGTTTTTTCCTTGAAATTAATGTCAAAGTTGCAGTTTATTTTACGTCACAATATCCGAAAACTCATTATAAGGCCGAGCGACTACCTGTCGGACCTCCACAACCCAGTAACTGGACAATACGATACCCCATGATAAGACTGGTTGCCATTTAGAGCTTCTAATAGTAACGACTGTCAAAGGTCTATAAATGACAGCCGGGACCAACGGCTTTACGTGCTTTCCGACGCACGGAGGAAACTCGCTATGACAGATGGTCACCCATCCACAGACTAACCTTGGCAAGCGCGGCTTAACCCGGAAGATCGGCCTGTGCGGCTGTAATTATTTAGTCACGAGCTCCTTACCACCTTTATGTAGTCAATGATGTTTGTAGGAATATTCTACTGATACATTTTCTCAAAGATTTTCATACATAGCATAACCCACAAAAACCAGATAACCTTCCTAAATTCCATTGCCTCCTATCCATTCATCTCCGCCAATATTCGTTCAAAAACTCCAAATACAGTGAGACAAACAACTCGATCGTCCAAAAACAAGAATAAAGCAACAAGTTACGTTGAACTAATAATAAAAACGGCTGCATTTGTGTCTGTTTGTCAGACTCGGGTGTAAGCCGCGCTCGAGTAAGCGGGGGTTGAAAATATGAGAGCGGAAAGGTTAGGGTGGACATGCCCGATATAAGAGAGACGGTTTTAAAAGTATTAAATTAAAGTAAACGAGATTTTAAAAAGTTGGCTACAAATAAGCCATCGAGCAGACGCCAGCAGGTCAACCTACCCGAATCTGTCACATTTTACCAATCAAACATTAACCTTCCACTATTGTGATATGGTTTAAAATCTCTTAAAGAAATTTTACAGATTGATAAAGGTTGATATGCTGGCGTCCATACCACAAAAAGTATCAACGTCAAATACCGTTTTGTAGTTGTCAGTTTTTTTAGACAATTGTTCAACAGATAATGTATAACTTTTTTAGTGGTAAGATGGTGTGTGGCCAAAATTAAGTCATGCTTTTTTCTCTATGGATAGGCCACAGATGAACGCCTCCTGCTACTATACCAGAACCAAAAAAAATCTTTCAAAATAAAATACAATCTTTTAAAAAAAAATCTGCCTTATCACAAAAAGATAAACAACTATTGAACGCTTGCCTAAAAAAAGTGTTACTGCAAAACGATCCTTAGATCAATGTGAAATGTCGTTTTTACATTGACAGTTTTTTTATACAAATGTTCAACAGACGTTTATGTTTTTTTTTTGTGGTACAACGATTTATATTTTAGGTTAATTATTTATTAGTAATAATAAACGTCACAGTTAAAATTCAATCTAATTCAAAAATTTATTGGAAACGTAAAAGGTTTTGTCGTCGTATCCACCCTAACCTCTACAGCTCCTTACACCCGGCGTACCCCGGAGATCTGTATAAAATACCAATTATTTGTCGCTACCGGAATATTAAATAAGTCTCAGCTACACTTTTATATTAATTTTTATTCTTACATTATACCCTCTTAGCCTTTGTTTTGTTTTTAACTTACTCGTTCGGAAATATGATGTGCATTTGTTTTTGTTGTTGAAGTAATGTTTCTTTTATTTGTGTTTGGAATACTTTTTTGTTGAGTTTTATGAAGATTGTGGATTAGGTATATTTTGTTTTATATTGGGGTATCATTGACCCATTTCAAAAACAATTTAAGTAGATTTGTGGAGTCCAGATATAAGAGAATCTTTTTTTATTCCTCTTGCAAATCTGTATCGCGTAGCATGACCAATTTCTCTCCCGGGTCGACGGCGCGTCGTGTTCCACGCGCGCCACAAAGAGCGTCAGCATAATGACGAGGCCCCCTCTCAGAGGGCTAAAGCCTGCCGGAGTCGCGAGACTTATACCATCACCGTGACCCCGGAACATAAAGGGCTATTGAAGGACACCGTGGATTTTAGTAAGTACAAGTCTGACAGTCCCTCCCGCCCTGCCCGGGGTGGGAGGACTCATTTGATGATTAAAAAAACCGTTGGTCCCGGCTGTCATTTGTTAATCTTTGACAGTCGTTACTATTATATTATTTTGACTGGCCTGTTGATCTAGTGGTTAGTGACCCTAACTGCTATGCCGGAGGTCGTGGGTTCGATTCCCACCCAGGACAAATGTTTGTGTGATGAGCACGATCATTTGTTCTGTGTCTGGGTGTTATTTATCTATAATATGTATGTATTTAGAAATATTTATGTATGTTTATCAGTTGTCCAGTACCCATAACACAAGCTCTGCTTAGCTTGGGACTAGATGGCGTTGTGTGATAGTTGTGGAATATTATTAATTATTATTATATTAGTCAGAAGCTCTAAAGTCTGACAACCAGTCTTACCATGGGGTATCGTATTACCCAGTTACTTGGTTATGGAGGTCCGATAGTCAGTCGCTCCATGTAAAATACTGTTATTCAGCTGCATCTGGTTCGACTGGAAGCTAACATCAATATAGTTAGGAAAAGGCAGGCATATACACACTTGATAGGGAGACCAAAAGTCTTCCCCGCTGAGGAGCTGGCCTTAAAGATGTCTGGAAAAGATTACTTCTATAAACATATGACAATCACCTTGTGTAGTACATAATATTAGCTGTAATGGCGTCAAACTAGTAGAAAAGCAATTTTCTTTAACATTTTAAAATTGAATCTTAACGTATTGTGTCTCGATTATTTTGTGTGTTTCCATTGCACCGAGAAGCGAGAAAATTAAATAAATATGGAAATTAGTGTTAATACCTAATAACTTTGTAATTAACAAAAGTTTCTTTTTAAGTTAGGTATGTACACACGGATACACATCAAGCTATACAAAACCATTTTGTCTTGGTCTCGCTTCGTACGATTTTTACACACAGTGAACAATCAGCTAATACTGGTTTTGCATAGCTTGATGTGTAGCCGTGTGTACCTATATAATTATGATTATACTAAACAAATTGGTTTTTTTTTGCCGTTTTTTTTCCTCTGCTGGGCAAAGGCCTCCCTCATTTCTTTCCGCCGAGGCCGGCCCAAAATGAGGTGGCAAGACGATCTCTATGCATACCTAATTTGGATTTATGTTTCCTAAAAAATAAAAAATTGCCGAGTTTAACTATTCAGGATAAAAATTATCAGGTTCAGAGAAAAGAAACTCTAATTATGATCCTCCACAACCCAGTAATTGGGTAATACTATACTCAATGATTAGACTAGTTGTCAGACTTTTAGAGCTTCAGACTACCAACTTGATTTAAAAATATTTTTGATTCTTAAAAATCTATATTTTGTTATAATATATCTACTAGATAGACGAATATTATTTTAATGGTAAGCGAAAAGAAAATAACGTATAACAGTGAGAACAAATCCAGATTTTGGGATAAAGCACGCACCCGCCATCTTCTCACATCGTTTGCCGCCAAAACTGCTGTCATCTGTCAAAAGTGACAGGTCGATTTGGCGGGAACGAGTAACCCTATCATAGACTGATGTTAAAGAGGCCATAAATGTTTTAGAAATTAAATGTTTATTGGGTCTCATTCTATAATGCCATAGCAAGATAATATTTTTTTTTTACTTTTTTTTAAATTGTAATTCTATGAACCATTCTATGAAATAAAGTTATGATTTTAGTTAAGGGAAATCAAGAGGTCGCAGGTCTTACCGAATTACCGTGACCCTGGAACGTAAAGGGCTATTGAAGGACAATGTGAATTTTAGTAATACGAGTCTGACAGTTCCTCCCGCTCTGCCCTGGATGGGAGGACTCATTTAATGATTATATCGCGCTAAAAAGGAGAAAGCAAGAACTGGTTTTGTTTTTTTGTATTGACTTTAGATTACCAAACTCATATTGTATCTTGTTATTGTAAAGTTTTAACACTCAATTTGTAGAATATTCGTAGAAAAATAGTATAACGTTACGTAATGATATTATAAGTAAAAAATATCATTGATCTTAGGTATAAAAAAGAAAGACGCGAACTGCCACCAATAAATTGACAGTGTCTAAGTTTTACACAAAGAATCTTTACCTTTTTTCTTAAAAAAAATATTTAAAAATAAAACCTAACCTTGGCCGCATTTCCCCAAACTAAAATACCATATCAGTCACAATGTAATCTACCATCCCTGGTCCAGCATCCGTTTACTTGACCACTCTAAATATATACCATCTTCATTCTATTCATCTAAATAATACAAAACTACCCCCCTCCCCCCACATCAGACCACAAATTCGAAATCTAAACGCCGACAACGGACTCGCCTGCCGGAATCGTCCGACACCGCATTTCCGGTCAACCGTTAAATTTGAATTTCGAACTGATAGCGGCATTCCGTTGCAGACTTTTGTTACGAGCGGACGTGTCGCCGGCTGCGGGCGATGCGGAAATTATCACGTGGTTTTGTTTGTTTGAAAATAGTCTTGTAACCTCTGGTGATTGGATGTGGATAAAATTTGGATAGGTTATGAATTGTTTAAAAACCATTTTCTACGTTCAGAAACTTTAATATGATTTAAAAGCTTTTTTGTAGTTCTGATTACAAATTCAGATTGTCTTTACTTCTAATTTTTACCGCTCTGGGTCTAGAAGCATGAACTTTAGCTCAAAACACTCCTTAAATTACGTGAATATGCACTATATTATATTGATTTAAATCTTTCAACCTCTAAGAGGATTAAGTTGTAAAAAATATAAGTCTGTTAAAAAAATAGACGAATTGGAGTTTCATCCGATTTAATTGAAACTTCCAAAATAGACTAGAATCAAATTAATAAAACACTTGTTTCCAGATTTTTTTAAATAAAAATCCCAAAGTGGTAGTGAAAATGAATATTGAAAAATTGTTTATTAGTTTCATACATAGGATAAATACACGATATTGTGATTGGAGCCCCCTTTTACTTGTTTTAAAAAATTACAAGAAAATTAGTAAATAAATGTAAAAGTTAATGACAAAAAAAGAAATGAAAAGTTTTATTTTAGGTGTGTCAATGAGTGCGTGTGTGTGTGTGACTGTGTGTGTGTGTGTGTGTGTGTGAGTTGGGTCAAAAAGTACTTAATTAAAAATTTTGAAATAAAAATACGAAATCCTCACGGACGAAGTCACTGGCAGAGTGGTAGTAAATAAATACAAGTTAATTATCTATCGAAATCAGTTTAACAGTTAAAACTTTTCTCATCAAACAATTTGGTTAACTAACATAACACATGTCATATATAATTTTGACAGTTAAACATGTCATCTTCCTACACGTCCCGATCTTACAGGGGTGTGAACAATACTTGGTCACATTCGAACGTGTGGGGGTGTAGCCAGGGATGAAACAAAACGGGGTGTTCAGGAAACACAGTTGTGATATCGTCAGGAAAGGGTTGGTACCATTGGAACTCGAAAGTAGATATTATTTATTTGTACGATATTTTGTGTGAGTTTATCTAAGACTAGCGCCTTACCCTGGCTTCTTACAGGTGCAATTTGAAAATAAAATATAGCTTACGTCACTCAAAAATAATGTGAAAAAACTGGCGAACGAGTTCATCAAAATCCGTGCAGTAGTTCTAGAGATAACTTCATACAAACAAACTCAAGAAATTTCAAATTTATAATTAATTAAATAGATAATATTGCTGTTACAAAAAATGTTCTAAATCCGGAGGTCGCAGGTTTAAATCCTGCTCGTAATCGAATCTTACTTTCCACAAAAAATCTTTGAAGAAAATGTCAAACTCATAAACTGGTTTTTGACCGACTCAATTTAGGTTATTATTATTATCATCATAATGTTAGTCCTACAATCATCAGGTTCCTGTAAACATAATAATTTTACTGAATGGGTTAGGTTAGCAAGGTAAACTAAACCCATAAAGATAGTGATTAGAGGTTATTTTTAACATACTTGTATTTAGAAATATATATAAGTATGTTTATCAGTTGTCTAGTACCCATAACACAAGCTCTGCTTAGCTTGGGAATATATGGCGTTGTGTGATAGTTGTGGAATATTTATTTATTTTATTTATTTTTTGTTGTACAGCACTGTTTCATATACAATATTCGAAATACATAGGGCAGAATACATTTTATTTCAGTAAACTTTAGTTATTTCCTATTAAATGGTTAACTAGAATGAAATTTCAATATAAAATATAAAAAAAATCTGATATTCCAATAATTCACAACGTTTTATCTAATAATCTAACCTCAAAATTCTCACTCACAACTCACTTTGCCTCAAAACTCGCCAGCAACAAGTAGTAGAGCCCCACAAAACGCTCCGCTCGAACCAAACGTCGGAACTGTAGACTTGTATTGTTGATAACATGTTACATCTTGTTCTGATACGAGGACATGTTTTAAATTAACATGTTTTGATGGTACGGGGGCGTATGTAGGTCATATGTGGTTGGTAATGTCTAAAATGGGGCTGGAATTAGTTGAATTTGTTTTATTTTTGTTTATGTTCGTAAAACCGGTGACCCAATATGGTTTTAAACGCACGACGTCGAGTAATTGGCGACTCGCTGTCCGATCATAGACCATGCCCGGGTTGACATCGTGTCGTGTACCACGCGTGCCTCAAAGAGCTGTCAGCGTAATGACTGGGCCCCTCTTAGAGGGCCAAAGCCTGCCGGATTCGCAGGACTGTCGGGTAACCGTGGCTACGCAACGTATGTATAATGGCTATTGAAGGACTCAGAAAGGGCTATTGAGTGTGAATATTAGTCAGTACAAGTCTGACAGTCCCTCCGGTCCTGCCCTGCGGGAGGACTTATTTTTACCAAGATTTTAAAGGCTTAGATGATTTTTAAAGCCAATTAAAAGTTCCAGCGTTGCTCTTTTAAATTAACTTTCAGACAAAACCAAGTGCAAAAGCCACCTCAAACTTTAAAACTCAATTTCAAACCATATGCAACACATAACTAGATTCAATTCTACCGAGCACCTTGTGACAATGGCTTGATAGTATTCTTAGTTAATAGTTGAACGCTTGCCGCCAAGTGAATCAGTTATTTTAAACTTATTGTTTTAAAGTTAGTGTCGGCTGGTGTGACTGGTTGAATTGTGGAGTTGGGCAAAAATAAATAGATTTAACTAGTGCTTCTTTACGTTTAATGAAAAACCACTCGACCGATTTTGTGCAAACTTCACATAAACCATCTACTAAATAGTCTAAACAAAGCCTAGGTTGGATAGGTGAGCCCGTTCTTGAGTTATAAAAGTACAACGAAAAGTGGCATTGATTTTATATATTGGATTGATTATCAAAATGTCTTGCTTCTATGGAAAGTTGAAAACCGGTCTAACCTAGCTGTAACACTACTGTTAAGATGGCTTTCTATTAATTTATAAGGATCTATATTTCTCTTGCCTATGTGTGTGAAGTTTCATAAAAATCGGTTTCTGTGGTTTTTTTTTACTTGGTAAAATTATGAAATTATTCCTCCCACCCAGGGCAAAGCGGGATGGACTGTCAGGCTTTTACTGACTAAAATCCACGGTGTTTTTTTTTGTGACAAACCCACCACACTATTCCCAAACTTCAATAGCCCTTTTACGTTTCAGAGTCACGGTAATTCTACGTCATTGTGCTGATATTCTTTGAGGCGCGCGTGGAACACAACGCGCCGTCCGTCGTTCCGCGGAATGTCCATGGTCGGACAGCGAGTCGCCCATTGCTGTCGCCCGGATGCTCGGGCATCCGGTACGGTCTACGGTAGCCGGGGAGCATCTGCCGACGTTCATCGCCATGGGCTGCGGCTGGGGCGGAGGGAGGACGCTGTCTTCTGCCTCACGCGAACCACCTCCTCCTTCACGAGCATGACTGCGAAGGTGACTACGATTTTCTATGCACAACGAAATTAGGAATTTTAGGTAATTATAAAAAAACATGATAATGGAATACCCATTCTACTTATTCTTAAAATACGTCTTATAAGATGTTCATAAACGTATTTTTGAATTTGAATTGATTTACATTTTAATGTACAAACTCAAATACATACATTACCTATTTGAACGAGGACCAGAGGGAATTGAAAAGCCAAAATGTCCCAACTCCCTAGTTTACATACTCAAAACGTGAAGTAAAACATCGTGGATTCAATTTCCACCTGTCTATTGTGAACGACTCCATTGTTTCGTCATAACACTGTTCTGTTGACAGTACATATTGTTGTTTGTATCAACCACGCGTTACAGAACAATACGCCAGCTTTGTAAACGTATAGTTAGCTTAGAACCGAATATATATGTATTTGTATACTATACATATTAATATGCCACCTGCTAAAGATCTGTCCTGGATATGAGCTGCCTTGGCTAACCTGGAAATATATAAATAGACTCCGTACCCAGGTAGGCCGAAGCAAGGAACATCTGCTCAGGTGGAAATATTAATAATAATATATGATCCAGACCGATTTCGGCCACAGCGACTTGGATCTATTGAGCGCATCGCTGGTGTGCCCTCTGGTGACTGACATAGCCAATTTTTGCAGCGAAAGTGCGTCCACATTCACTGCAAGTCAGCACCCCTCCGACATAATTGTATTGGATGGCCGCGGGTGGTCGGGCCTTAAGCTCGTCTCGTTTAGCATCGAGCTCTTCTTTACGCCGCCTTTCGAACTCAAACACCTTAGTGCTCACAGTATGCCTCCACAGTGACCGGTCCTCTGCCATTGCCTCCCATTGTGACGAGTCTAGGTCACATCGTTTCATGTGGCGCTTAAGCACATCTTTGTACCGAAGGAGTTGGCCGCCTTGTTTCCGCTTGCCATCCTGCAGTTCTGAATAGAAGATGCGCTTCGCCACTCTGCCGTCAGACATTCGGGAGACATGACCAGCCCATCGCAACTGGCGCCGCATTATATAGGCCTCTATGCCACCGACATTAGCTCGCCGTAGTACTTCCGTGTTACGAACACGATCCGACCAATGGATGTTCATAATGTCACGTAGGCATTTCAGATGGAATCTATCCAAGGTGCGAATGTGCTTGCGGTATAGACACCATGTTTCCGAGACATACAGGAGATTTGGCAGAACTATTGCCATGTATACAGCAATTTTTGTATAGAGCTTTATGTCATGCGAGCGGAACACCTTGGCACGAAGTCTGCCAAAAGTCGCAGCAGCTGCTCCAATTCTGCTGTTGACTTCGTTATCAAGGAGGCACTTGGATGTTATAGTGCTGCCCAGATATTTGAATTTGTCTACTTGCTTAAGCGAGACGTCACCGAGTTTAATGTCGACCGGGCTACTGTTCAGTGTATCAAGTGCCATGACTTCGGTCTTCTTCACACTGATCTTAAGCCCAAATCTGCGACATGACTCATCAAGACTCGACATAAGCCTCTGTAGACCTTCTGGGGATTCCGCCGCAAAGCACAAGTCATCTGCATACATCATCTCAGTGATAGTCACGTGAGACACTTTGGAGTGAGCTTTGAGTCTAGCTAAATTGAAGACACCACCGCCATTGGTTCGAAAACGGATACGAATACCCTCGGATAAAGTCTGCAAGGCATCCCGAACTACGACTGCAAAGTACAGGGCGAACAGAGTTGGAGCGAGTACGCAGCCTTGCTTTACGCCGCAGCTCACAGAAAAGAACTCTGAATCTTCGCCTTGCACATTGACACAACAACGCATGTCATCATGCAGGAGTCGGATTAATCTTACGAACCTGTCCGTGCATCCAAGTTTCGTCAATACCACCCACAAGGCTTCTCGAGGCACACAGTCAAAAGCTTTTTCCAAGTCAACAAAACAAAGGTACAAAGGTTGACCCTGCTCTCGACTCTTCTCTAGGAGTTGGCGGAGAGAGAAGATGGCTTCACATGTGCCTCGATTCGGCCGGAAGCCAAATTGGGTCTCAGGCAGAATGTCTTCCGACAAGGGCATCAAGCGGTTAAGTAAAATCCGCGCAAAAACTTTCCCTGGAGAAGTCAAGAGGGAGATTCCCCTATAAGAATTGCAGTCGGATTTGTCACCTTTGTTTTTGTAAAGAGAGCAGACACGAGAGACTTGAAAGTCATCAGGTACTCTCTCTTCATTCCACATCTGAACAAAGATCTTCCAAATGGTTTCATGCAATTCCACACCCCCATACTTCAACAGTTCTCCAGGTATATTGTCAATGCCGACCGCTTTTTTGTTCTGCTGCTGTTGAACGGCAACAACAACCTCGTGCAGAGTCAGTGGGTCGTCCAGCTTATATACTGTGGGAAGCGATGCCATCGATTTGATGTAGGAAATGTCCGCAGCTCGGTCAACATTCAGTAAGGTGTTAAAATGCTCTGCCCATCTATTACGTACGTCTTGTTTATTGGTAAGCAATTGTGTACCGTCGAGAGATCTCAGGGGCACTTTAGTACGAATCGCTACACCAACAATTTTGCGGACCTCATCATAAAAGGCACCCAGCTGTTTAGTGTCAGCGAGCCACTGCATACGCTCGGCCTTATGTCGCCACCGCTGGTCTTTTACTTCCCGTACATACCTCCGCAGCGCGGCACCACTTTGCCTGACTTGCTCCGCTTGGTGATCGTCCCGATGCTGACGTAAGAGAGATCGATGACTCCGGATAGCTTTTGACAAAATTTCATCGTTGTCATCAAACCAGTCCTCGTGTCTGCTAGGTTTTATACCTAATGTCTGCGAGGCGGCAGCGACTAAATTGGATGAGAGCGTATGCCAGTTGGCCACAGAATCACCATTCTCAATATCCAACATTTGGACAGCATCACCAACTGCCTGTGCATAGTTCTTACGCACCTCTAGACTTTGCAATTTTTCTATGTCTAAAAGCTTAGGCTTCACACCTTGAGATCTGCGAGGAGGATATAGCCGGAGCTTCATTTTGGAAACGACAAGACGGTGGTCCGTCGAACAGATCGCATTAGCATCACGCATAACGCGAGTGACATGCACTTGGGAAATATCTCTTTATCGGACAATAATATAGTCAATCAGGTGCCAATGTTTCGACCTCGGATGCATCCATGTGGTCTTATATTTTGCAGGGAGTCTAAACATGGTGTTGGTGATGGTCAGTTCAAATTGTGAACAAAGGGACAGCAGGAGTTGTCCATTACTATTTATGTTGCCAACACCATGTCTTCCCAAGACCTTGGGCCATGCTTCAAAGTCACGCCCGACTCTCGCGTTAAAGTCGCCCATCAATAGTATCTGCTCCCTATGAGGGATTTTTGATAGGGTTTGCGTAACTTCTTCATAAAATTTGCTCTTGATGTCATCATCCTTGTCCATCGTTGGCGCATAAACACTGATGACATTAAGATGGTTGTCATTAGCCAGGTGAAGGCGCAGGGACGTAACGCGGTCCGAGGTGTGAATAGGATACTCCTCTAATACAGTGGCTATATCATTTCTGATTGCAAAACCAACACCGGATCTCCTAGGCTCTGAAGACGGAGTTCCTTTCCAAAAGAAAGTATAGCCGCCCAGGCGCTCCACTCTCTCCCCCTCGTCGGCCAGGTGCGTCTCACTGAGTGCAGCAATATCCACACCATAACGTCGGAGTTCACGGGACACGAGGGCGGTTTTACGAGGAGGACCCAAGTTACTCTCGCGTCATATCATGGGTTTTAATGATCTTAAGCCTATTTCTTCTTTTGTGTATCTTTCGACCACGTGTGGTTGATGCAGAGACAGCCGTGGTTACTACCTCCGAATTATATGGGTTAAGCCTTTTTTAGGACACCTTTTCTAGTCCCCTCCCCGGACCGGGGGAAGCAGGGCCTCTCTAAATAGAGCTGCTTCGTCACCCAAGGAGCTGCCGAATTGCACTGTTAACCCAATGCAGTGCAAAGCGACCATCTTCCCTGAGCCGCCTGCATGCAGACATCAGACAAAGCCTGGTTGGCATCACAACCAGACCTCTCTACCTCTGTCCATCGCTACAGGACTTTCGATCTAATCAGAGTCCGTTGTCAGAGCCAAGTCAATTGCGCAGGAGATATTAAAGTGCACGAAACGTAAAAACGACAGTGTGCGCGCGTACACAGGTGCACTCTTATCCCTACCTCTCTGTATCCAATGGAACGGGGGACCGCTACAATCGGCAAGAGGCAGGAACGTCCCTAAACGTCAGTGAAAACCCTGACGCAAAAGTGATTGTAAGATGTTAATTATCAATCACCCACATGATCCCTTAGTCGCCTTTTACGACACCCACGGGCAGAGATGGAGTGGTACTATTCTTTGTGTCCGGACACCACACGGAACAAATACTAATAATAATATTCCACAACTATCACACAACGCCATCTAGTCCCAAGCTAAGTAGAGCTTGTGTTATGTGTACTAGACAATTATTAAACATACTTGTATATTATTTAAATATTAGATAAATTACACCCAGACACAGAACAAATGATCATGCTCATCATACAAACATTTGTCCTAGGTGGGAATCGAACCCACGACCCCTGGCATAGCAGTCAGGGTCACTAACCATTAGACCAACAATCATTGACCATTGGCAATCAGAAATTCATTGATGACTCTGACCTGGAGTGTACGAGTATGTGGTGCTGCTCCACAAACTATGATGCACTTAATATCGGCCAACGACGATATATTACTAGACTCCGCATGCACGATCTAAGGAACAAAAACTATTCTGTCAACTCGCTGAGGTACTACGTAAGCGAGGGGGACGGGGTACTGCGTTGTGATTGGTTAACTCAAGGTCTTTTCGGTCTCAAGGTATGTTTACGGCTCATAGGAGTGGTCGAAATAAGACGGATATAAGACTTTTTTGCCTAATGTGTTGACAGACATCGGTCGCCTGTTATTAGGAGTCTAGTAATATATCGTCGTTGATATCGGCCCTGCATGCCCGCCAACTGTTCGTTACAGGAGTTGATGGACATTTCGGAGAACTTTAAACTCTTGGCCCAATTTTGGGCAGGGTCGATATAGATTGTCATTGACACGATAAGAAGAAGAAGAAGAATTATGTAAATTCTTCTTTTTTATGAAAATCATCTGCTAGCCTTTTCCCAACTATATTGTGGTCAGCTTCCATTCAAACCGGATGCAGCTGAATATCATTATTTTACATGGAACGACTGACTATCGAACCTCCACAACCCAGTAACTGTGTAATACGATGATGTTAAGACTGGTTTAAAGACTAGAGCTTCTTACTAACAGTAACGACTGTCAAAGATCTACAAATGACAGCCGGGACTAACGGCTTTACGTGCTTTTCGAGGCACGGAAGGAACTCGCTTTCTTTTTTACAGATGGTCACATTGGTCACCCATCATCCAGTCAGAACCTCGGCAAGCGCGTCTTAACCCAGAAGATCGGCCTGTACGGCTTTAATTATTTAGCCTCGAGCTTCACCTCCTAAAGAAGACTTGAGCCCTTGGACGACGCATATAGGCCTGATATTGACAGGCCTGTTGGTCTAGTGTTTAGTGACCTGACTGCTATGCCGGAGGTCGTGGGTTCGATTCCCACCCAGGACATTAATGTTTGTGTGATCATTTGTTCCGTGTCTGGGTGGAATTTATCTATAATATGTATGTATTTAGAAATATATAAGTATGTTTATCAGTTGTCTAGTACCCATAACACAGGTCTGCTTAGCTTGGGACTAGATAGCGTTGTGTGATAGTTGTGGAATATTTTTATTATAAAGGATGGTTCTCAAAAAAGTAAGGCGAACTTAAGTATAGTAGGTACATCGGCGAGATCTAAGGCACCCTTGCATCCTAAACACACGAGCGGTCACAATAAATGTTATTAGTTTGTTCGTACTGTTTACTGTCCACACTTTATTGTGGACACCTGGCTGGACCGGTTTTATTGGTTTCAAGGTCTGAGATTTTGTTGAGAAAATAGTGAGTAAAATTTAAATAAAGCTTGTGTTAAACACCCACCAAAAGTGTACAAATTTTAAATAAAAAAAATTGAAATTCCTGCCAGAATGGATAAATGCTCACCAAATTGTGAAATTGTGTATCATTAAGTATTGTAGAAGTTAGAAAACAACGCGCCGTTGACCCATGGTCCACGGTCAGAGAGCAAGTCGCCCCACATGCTCGCGCCGGGATAACTTTTTTTTTTACTTTGTAAAATCATCTAATGAGTACTCCCACTGTGAAGATATTAATTTACGATTTTACGGTATTCATGTAGGTAGGTATTTCCTCATCGTTTATAATGCAAAAAAGATTATTAAAGGCGTGTCGAACCAACATACCATCGAACTAATGAACTATCGAATAAATGAGCAATAGCTGTAGAGTTCTTCGCAAAAAGTTTTTTCGCACAACCGTTACATCGCACCAATAAAGGATCGATGTAGTAAAACATCATACAACTAAATATTCGACATAACGAGATCGATATAATTAAAATCGAACCAACAACTTTCGCACGCACCCGGTATCCCTTTGTTGGCCGGAGGTCGTCTTGCGACGCCCGTCTCTATTGGCGTCTACCAAAGCCCAAGCCTCTGTGCATTTCAAAAATATTTATCTTAAAAGCACATTTTTATTACAATAAATCTGTCATAACTATTCCTCCTGCCTACACCAAATTACGGTAACTAAATGATATTCATCAAACCGTAAACTTGTTGAAATTGAATGTCGCTCGCAGCAATAGACGAATTGGCTACACGCCAATATTTTTGATACACCGCGATCCCCTGTGCTATACAAAGTATTTTGTACTTACTTATAGGGCATTAAAATAAAATTCTACAAGTGGTTATAAAAGTTGCAGGCTTTCCAAGAGGTATCGTATTGCCCAGTTACTGGATAGTGGAGATCAGATAGGCAGTAGCTCCATGTAAAATACTAATATCCAGCTGCATCTGGTTCGACTGGAAGCAGACCACAACATAGTTGGGAAAAGGCAGGCTGATCATTCTAAGACTGATTGTCAAATTTTCGAGCTTCTGACTGTGATGTAACAACTTTCAAAGATCTACAAATGCCAGCCGAGACCAAAGACTTAACGTCCTTTCCGAGGCATGGAAGAAACTGGCTATGACAGATGGTCACACATCCACAGACCAAACTCGGAAAGCGCGGCTTAACCCGGAAGATCGGTATGTGCGGCTGTAATTATTTAGCCACGAGTTCCTCAATTGGTCTTCTACTTTCTCTTTAGTCATCTCAGCCATAGGACGTCCACTGCTGAACATACTCCCCTTTAGATCTCCACATATACCGGTTGGAAGCGACCTGCATCCAGCGTCTTCCGGCGACCTTTATAAGGTCATCTGTCCATTTTGTTGGTGGACGTCCTACGCTG
This sequence comes from Agrotis ipsilon, assembly GCA_028554685.1. Taxonomy (NCBI): domain Eukaryota; kingdom Metazoa; phylum Arthropoda; class Insecta; order Lepidoptera; family Noctuidae; genus Agrotis; species Agrotis ipsilon. Next base: position 8,567,330 of record CM052982.1, read on the forward strand.
CGCTTGCTAGTCCGGGGTCTCCACTTTAGCACTTTTCGACCCCATCGGCCATCTGCTCTGCGCAATATGGCCTGCCTGTTGCCACTTCATTTTCACTTTTACTTCTCTTTAGTATGAGGACTATTTATTTTGACTGGCCTGTTGGTCTAGTGCTTAGTAACCCTGACTGCTATGCCGGGGGTCGAGGGTTCGATTCCCACCCAGGACAAATGTTTGTGTGATGAGCAAGATCATTTGTTCCGTGTCTGGGTGTAAATTATCTATAATATGTATGTATTAAGAAATATATTATAAGTATGTTTATCAGTTGTCTAGTACCCATAACATAAGCTCTGCTTAGCTTGGGACTAGATGGCGTGGTGTGATAGTTGTGGAATATTATCTTTAAGATATAGTTAATGTCTAAAAAATAAAACAAACCCAACATATCTCTTCAGCAGCCCCGTTTTGTATTCACCCATGAAGAACAAAACAGTCACTAGAAACAGTACATACAACAAATTCACCAAAAACAAGTTAGTAACAACAGACACATCACTATTCTTTCCACTGAGACACTTATTATCAAAGAAGGCACAGTGTACCAAATACCTCGTGAAGAGGGAGAGGGAGAAGATGATGTTTAAGACAAAGAGACCCATGGAGCAGTGGAGGAAGCAGATGCTATTGAACCAACAGGCGAAGAGAAGGAGAACGCTGCCGAAGAAGAGAAGCCACATGATGTAATGTATGTAGGTGAGGAGCACGCAGTATAAAGGCTCGTTGGTGCATAGCATTGCTAGTTCGCCTTCGGGACCTGGAATGGAAATTGGACTTTATTATTCATCTTTGCAGTGGTGGCCTAGTAGTATCGGGCCATTGGCGATTGAAAAAGAGTGTCCATGTAGTTTCTTGCCCGTTCTTCTCCATTGAGATCTACTCCTTGGATTGGGCATCTACAGTACTTTCACAGTTATTATGTCTTATGATTGGGACTGTAGCACCGTAACTATTTTTGAACTATTTTATTTTACTTTGTCTTTTGACTATTCAAAAGTGCTTGAAACTGGCCTACCACTAACCAAAATTTGAAGACATTTATTTTGCGATATACCAACCCGCACTGGGCCCGCGTGGTGGATTATGGCCAACTCTCTCTCATAGAGCGGAGGCCTGTGTCCCAGCAGTTGAAGGTATATTTTACAATTCGATATTATGGGCCTGCGGAAGGCAAGTTATGGGTAGCTCGCCGTCCGATCAGGATCTATGACTATGCTTATAACAGGGTCCACCCGTGCGAAGCCCGGACAGGCCGCTACTTAGGTACTACTTTGACTGGCTAAGAGTTTTGACTGCAACATAAATAAATCACAAACCTGATGATTGTTAATAAAATCAAAGCAGTAAGAAATACAAGAACTTACCAGCCACATAATACATTAAATTAACAACAGGACCAAATAAACCTGACACTATAATACAGCATATAGCCAGGATAAAGTTATAAGTCCGCCAAATAACATGGAAACTTGGTAGTAACTTGCACATTGTTACCACTTTCTAATTTATCTTTTATTCTTTGAATGTGTAAATTTTGTGTGACGAAAAATGGAGCTAAAAATGCCAAAATAACTTGGGATTTTCAGCAATTTTTCACAGGTTTTTTTTTAAAATTGGGTGATGTTGTTTTTACATTTTACAACATAAAAAATACCTATAGGATTTTGATTGACGTGTGTTTTGACAGAAGATTTTTATCTTCATGTTTTTAGAGCAAAATACATAGTTTTTTTTTTGTAGTAGCAATTCTCCAATATACTTCAAGAAATACCGCGCCATCACGCACCGTGTCAAAAGCGTCGGCGATTTGTCGCTAGCATACATTTTACTATTATTTGGAAAAAAGGCAGAATGAGATCACATTATGGAACTAATAAGTAAAAAATGCATAACTGCAATAAAACCATAAGACCCGCACGGGCGCTTTTTTTCTTGGCGTTAAAAAAGCGCCAATATAGAACAGATGCATTCACATTTGTATCTGTTCACACGTCAGAGCTTTTAAAGCGCGGCGTTTCGAACAGTATTTGGTTCTTAGTGGCGGACAATAACATTCAATTTACCTTTTTATTCCAACTCAGCGATTTTTTAACGCCCATAAAAACGGCTCGTGTGAATGGGGGCTTATTCGGGATTCAGGCAGAACATGATCAAAGTATGGAACTAATAAGTACTAATTACAATGCTAATAACTTCATGTAAAACCATAACCGCATTAAAAAAAACACCGCAAAACATATCCTGTCAAAAACATATCCTATCAAAGAATTGTCAAAATCAAAAAGTAAACAATACCAACAATCTTCAAATTAAATAAAAATTTCCCGCGACCAAAACCACGCAAGTGTATGGTTCCAAATTACACCTTGAACCGTCAGACCAAGGTACAAATTCCTTTTAAGAAAATGGCGAATACTAGTAAATTGTTACATCATGTTACTTCTTGGAGAACCTACAATATTGTTCTATCAACTTGTTGTCTTATAATTTCTTTCATATTTGGAATTACCAACAAAAGGTTTGCTCTTACAGGTAAGATTTAACCAACGACGATATATTACTAGACTCCGCATGCACGATCTTAGGAACAAAAACTATTCTGTCAACTCGCTGAGGTAATACGTAAGTGAGGGGGACGGGGTACTGCGTTGTGATTGGCTAACTCAAGGTCTGTTCTGTCTCAAGGTTATGTTTACGGCTCACAGGAGTGCTCGAAATAAGACGGATATAAGACTTGTTTGTCTAATGTGTTGACAGACATCGGTCGCCTGTTATTAGGAGTCTAGTAATATCGTCGTTGCCGACGACTAACCAGTGGTTAGCCAAACCCGGATTTAATCCCAGCAGAGAAAAAAATGTTTGTATGATCTACAAGTAGTTGTTCCGGGTCTGAGTGTTGTGTATACGAGTTTTTAAACGCACACAAGATACATAAGTAGTTAAATCCTAGAGTGGAAAAAGTCTCTTATCTAAAAACAGCTATAACCTTGGGGTCTTCAAGTCAAGAGTGAACAGGTTACTTCTAGGCAAGCGTGCTTCACCAGCCGGGGTCGACGGCGCGTCGTGTTCCACGCGCGCCTCAAAGAGCGTCAGCAAAATGACGGGGCCCCCAATGCCTGCCGGGGTCGCGGGACTTATACCATCACCGTGACCCCGGAACATAAAGGGCTATATTGTTATTGTTAAGGGCTCCCTTTTCCGCATTTGGACTCGTAGGTGGTCCGTTATGCGTGAGGTGGGACGATTGGCTATGTGAGCCAACCCAGCTCCTTCCAGAAGCTCAGAAGTCTTCTGGGACGTTCGCAGGCTTCTTGGAGCGACCTTGGAGTACCAAGGTTTTGTGCCCGTTGGTTAGAAACACCCTCGCATTCCAGGATTATGTGGGATGCTGTTTCATCCGCGTTCAGGCAGCCCCTGCACAACGGGCTGTCTGTCGCGTTGATGTTGAACAGATGTTTGTTGAGTGGGCAGTGGCCGGTAAGCATACCCACCACAACTCGCAGATCTGTTCGTTGGAGTCTGAGAAGTCTACTGGTCAGTCGCGGTGTTAGTGCAGGTACCGCCTCTTTAGACTGTCTGCAGTCGGTTGTGGATGCCCATCTGGCATTATGTTGTGTTTGGGTTTGCAGGCGTACCCAGGTCCTAAGTTGACCGGATGGGATTGGCAAAAAGGGTGTGGGGCCGGCGACATCCACATCCGAGCCTCTCCTTGCAAGTTCGTCTGCCGCATCGTTACCCAATGATCCACTATGTCCTTTGATCCATTGCAAAATGACCTTGTTGCGGTCCGATATTTTTTGCAATGCTAAGTGACATTCGTAAATTAGGCTGGATGACATGATGTTGCCGTTCAGCCCCGTAAGTACAGCCATACTATCTGAGAGAATTCTGATTCCGTAGTTGGAGATGTTCCTCTCCTTGACTGCGATGGCAGCTTGGGTGATTGCTACACATTCACATTGGAATATGGAGCTATGTTCCCATAGCGGTAAGGATATTTTGATGTTGAGATCCATTGAGAATACACCGGCTCCTGTGCCGGTTTTGGTTTTAGAGCCGTCCGTGTAAATACGGACTTCGTTAGCTCCGGATTGGTCTCGCTCGGTCTCCGTTAGTTGAATCCGATAGAGTTTATCGAACACGTGAGTTTTGGGGATTCTGTCACAGGGCGCTTCAATGTATGGTACATCGTTTAATGCCCTTTCCCATATTATGGTGTGATTGCCCCTTTGGTTTTTCCACATGCCGGAGTGTTTCAGCCTGATTGCCGCCATACTGGCTTCCTGTTTAATAAAGAGATCCAGTGGCGGTAGGCCAAGCGTTATCTCCAGGGCATTGGTGGGTGTTGTTCTCATATATCCTGTGGTGGCTGAGCAGGCCAACCTCTGGAATGTCTGTAGTTTTTTACGGGTGGTTATGAGTTCAGTTCTGGGCCACCAAACTACCGCTCCGTAGGTGATTATTGGTCTAATTACGCTCTTATATAGCCATAGGAACATGAAGGGCTATTGAAGGACACCGTAGATTTTAGTCAGTACAAGTCTGACAGTATATCCCGCCCTGCCCGGGGTGGGAGGACTCATTTAATGATTTTACCACGATAAAAAAAGGCGTGTTCACCATCGACCACATTTTCGCTTAAAAACAAGCAAGATGGTGGTCAAACGCGAACCTATCATTAAATAATAAAACACCAGGTGTCCAAAAAAATCAAAGTCCGCTTTCTTTACAGATGACGGCAACGTCAAAAAACTCTGCAGTCATGATCCCAACTTCTGTACTCTGCAGCCTTATCTGAGTCATCTGCTATGGATCCCGTTCTTCTCCAGTCTTCTCCTATTCCTCGCATGCTGGTTCAATAGCAACCGCCTTATTCACTGCTGCATAGGGTTCATTATAACTGATTTAGTTTTATCTTTTGTTATTATGTGATTTTAAGATGAACGATTTTCATTACGTTTTGTTTCTTTAGATTTATTGCACAAGCTGTTTCCCGAGGTTTTAGCCCCACTGCTAGGATCCTGTTGGTCGTAGTGTGAATTTGTAATGCCTTTCTCAATAAGTAGACTAACCCACACGAAAACTATTGTTACATTCCAATCGGTAGTTCCTGAGATTAGCGCGTTAAACCAAAAAAAATATATCAAAAATGTCTTCAGCTTTGTAATCTTCTCTATAATATTGGTATAATACCGATTTATTTTAAGTTAAAATCTGATACAGTGCGCAAATTCTCTAATATTTAATTCTGTTGTTAAGATTTTGTTGTCTTGTTTATTTTTAAAACTTCATGCATATAAATTGTTTATCGGCGAACTTAATGGCTGTACCATTACGCCGTTTAGTCATAAGTTATTTAAAAAAAAAATTTTATCGACAGTTTTTTTTTTTAAAGCGTTCTTATAATCCTGATTCGTAAGAATATGAAATTATAGTGTATTGTCTATAATTTGTGTATGTATAATACCCAGCAACCGTAGCATGGCGCCGTAGAAAGGGGGTTTTGTCGACGGAAGAATAAACAAAATGACAGAACATAGAAATATTTTTATTGTTTTAAGCATGGATGTGTAAACAAACTAAAATTACTTGTAAAGTTATTATTAATGTACTTAGTTCTGTATACTTTAGAATATAGTAGATACATATTTACATTTCTTCAAAAGTTAATTCAAATTAATTCCAAACTACAAAATAAATTAATTAACCAAAAACTAAATTAAAATATTACAAGGCGTAAAAATTCCTCCTCAACGCTGTCAGCCGGTAATGTGCCCAAGAGACTGGCGGCGTTGCCTCTTTGAATAGCTAAGCTTAGCCTAATTAATGTAAAAAAATATGGAAAATAATCCGTTTTTCAATAGTGTACGAATTGTGTAATATTTGTGCAAGAAAACAGTCGACTTGTGTAGAAATAACGATGAAATAACTTTGTCTTTTCTTGGTAGAATAGACATAGAATCGCCATGCTACTTATGCGTGCAAGACATTGAAAACAATTCGTATTAAAATATATTGTTTAGCGTAAACAACTGTTCGTATACTTCCACCCAGACATTTTAAAACAAAAAAAGTAAAAAAAAAAACACATGAGTGATATTGTTTTGCTTACAAAGGTGGTATTAGACAGACACGCGCATATTTCCGAGTCATTTACTAAATGCGCTGAACAACTGATTTAGCTGCAAACAGACGAACGGACAAATGAGTTGAGTACTTCATTATGAGGTACAGGCGCAGGCGAAACTGGATTTTAGCATTTTTTTTTTGCAAATTTTTTTTTATTTAAAGTACGATTAATAATTTGTAGTCAGTAAAATGACATTTGTTCACTATCGAAATGTATTAAATTTCCTTGTATCAGTGACAGTTGCACTTGTCATTTTACTGACTACAATTAAAAATCGTACTTTAGGTATTTTTTTCTATTTACGATTTTCTATATTTTGTTTATTTTTTTTTAAGTTAGAAAATAATATCTAGTTGGATACTTATTTTTGGTATAGGAATTATTTGAATGCGTAATGTGTAAAAATTAAGTAAAATTTTTACTAAAGTAGTTTTATTTTAGAAGGATCATCATCAGACTATTAATGTTCCCTTTTGATAGAGAAAATTAATATTATTAAATTACATAGCTAGTTTTAGAGCTAAAAATATTACATTGGTCAAGTCAAATGAAAACCAAGCCTGAGATGGTTTTTTAACGACTGTCCAGTCAGTGTTAGCGTTATTATCAGTTATAGTGTAGCTTGACTCACATTGGGCGACTCACTGTCCGACCATGACCCTTGCCCGGGTCAACACGGGCACGTAGTGTTCCACGCGCGCCTCAAAGAGTGTCAGCCTGCAAGCTTGCAGCGGTCTCGGGACTAACGAATAACCGTGACCAAGGAACGTAAAGGGCAATTGAAGATCCATGGTCATATCTGTCAGACTTGTACTGACTATAATGTCAGTACAAGTCTGACAGTGCCTCCCGCGCTGCCTTGGGTGGCGATCAATAGAAGATTTCACCACGTAAAAAGAAACATAATTTAGACAAAAACAAATAATTTTAATTTCCAACTGAATCCACTACCGCCTGCCCCTGTACGGAAAAGTATGCACAAAAATGTTCATTAACAGAGCGAAGGTACGGTTAGACACAAAACGATAACTGTTGAGCGGCGTACGGTCAGCAGCAGTTTAGTGCATTGTTGTTGTTACGTTTGGAAATTGAAAATAACTGGCTGAGTAAGGCTGTGTACAGGGCAGTTTGTTTTTGAGATTATGATATTAATTGATAATATGCAATAAGTCTTTTGCATTATTTTGGAGGTTTTATCATAGTCATCATTAGCAGGCGGGTTGATGAATGCAATATAAAATGATTGTTCTGGAACAACAGAACTACTTGTAGATCATACAAATGGTTTTCGAAGGAATCGAACCAGTGACACGCAGCGCAGCAGTCGATCGCTCAGCTAGTCCACCAACCGTGCCGTGCAGTTCATTGAAAATGTAAACATTAAAATACATTAAATAGTCGGTTTTACAAAAAAAAAAAATGTCTCGCACTTTTGCTTTTTTTAAACGTTATCCAATATTGGGTAAAAATATGTATAAATTGAAAAAAAAGTCACGCTGTTGGACTGATTTTAGAGACGTTATGACGTCACAAGCCCGCAATTCCGAGTTTTGATGTGTTACTTGGTAAATATTCAGTAATTAGAAAAAACACAAAACAGTTCTACGTGTCTATTATTTTTCAATACACTCAATGACGTACGAATATGGTGCTGGCGCCGTCTTATAAGGATACCATGGACAGCACACCGCACAAACGTCTCGATTCTCACACAATTGAGTATAGAGAAAGCGCAACCACTCTCTTCAACCTGCCTGCAACGTGTCATAAAATACTTTGGTCACATTGCTCGCAGAGGTACCAACAACATAGACCGGCTAATGGTGACCGGGAAGATAGAAGGCAAAAGACCTAGAGGCCGAAGCCCAAAACGGTAGTCTGACCAAATCTTGGCTGAACTCGACATGCCTATCAGCACTGCACTCCATCAGGCCACTGACCGCAACAGATGGAGAAGTCTGATTAACAGATTGAAACGGAGTCACGAATCTCAGCAGTGAGAGAACGATTGAGGAGAGACAATGACGTACTGAACGGATTTGTAATTTATTTAGGACTAGCAGCCCGTCCCGACTTCTCACGGAAATATAGCCTATGTAACTCAAGATGAATGTAGCTTTTAAATGTTAAAAAAAAAATCGGCACAGTACCAATTTCATTACAAACTTAGAAAAAAAAACAAATCTTTCCTTTTAATAACATTATTAGTGTAAAGATGATTTTTGAGGAAAGAAAAATTTCAGATTGCAAGTGGGATTCGAACCCGCGTCTTCTGGATAGGTACTCCAGACGCCTTAACTAACTAGACCATTGCAATCCACATTTGTTTTTTTTTCCTCAAAAATCATCTTTACGACGCGTCGCATACGTTAATGCGTTTAAAAATAATTAATTATTAGTGTAGATGTAAATTACACTATTAGCATTGAAAACACCCCCTTGTTTCAAAGTTGAGTAGAAAAAACTGAAAATTACACAAAACTATTTCTCGCCTGCTTTTCTGACTCGTTCCTCACAATGCTATATTATGCCTATCCGGATTTTTTATTTCCGCTTGTTTTTAGTTATCTCTGTTATGAGTTTCAGGACTTCATTTCGTGTGTGGTCAAGCGTGAGCCGGGTTTTTTAGTGAAGATCCTTACTCTAAAAATATTGTCTATATCAAATCAAAACGTTTATTTCAACTAAGCCATAACCGGCACTTTTGAATTGTCAAAGACAAAGTAAAACTAGTACAAAAATAGTTATGGTATAGTTAAGTACCGTAGGTGGTATATATAATTTGACTGGTCTAGTGGTTAGTGACCCTGACTGCTCTGCCGGGGGTCGTGGGTTCGATTCCCACCCAGGAAAAATGTTTGTGTGATGAGCATGATCATTTGTTCTGTGTCTGGGTGTAATATATCTATAATATTTATGTATTTAGAAATATATAAGTATGTTTATCAGTTGTCTAGTACCCACAACACAAGCTCTGCTTAGCTTGGGACTAGATGGCGTTGTGTGATAGTTGTGGAATATTTATTTATTTATTGTGTGGTCATCTGCGGCCGGACCACAGTTTAGTACTCAGATGCTATAGTTCGAAATAAAAGCTACCTAAAGTAGAGCTCTGCCTGGCGGCCGAACCACATAAATTGTTAATTAAAAAGATATCTATTGAGGTACTGAAAATATATTTATATTCCGATGAAAGTAGACTTCAGGTAGCTTTTATTTCGAACTATAGCATCTGAGAGCAGTGGTGGCCCAGTGGTATCGGTCCCGACTTACGAGTGGTAGGTCGTGGGTTCGAACCCCGCCAGGCGCATTACTTTGTGTAATTTATTTCATCATCACTGTTCTCAAAACGGTGACGGAAAACTTCGTGAGGAAACCGGCATGTCCTAGAACCAAAAATTCGAAGACATGTGACATCTACCAATACGCACTGGGCCCGCGTGGTGGATTATGGCCCACTCCCTCTCTCAGAGAGGAGGCCTGTGTCCCAGCAGTAGGAACATTATAGGCTGATGATGATAGCATCTGAGTACTAAACTGTGGTCCGGCCGCAGAGGACCACACAAAAATATTTGCTGTCGAATAGCACAAAAATATTTGCTTGTTTTTCAGCATCATCAGCCGGAAGACGTCCACTGCTGAACATAGGCCTCCCCCTTAGACCGCCACGCCGAACGACAATTCGCCACTTGCATCCATCGGTTGCCCACGACTCTCACGATGTCGTCGGTCCACCTAGTGGGAGGCCTACCTACGCTGCGTCTTCCAGTTCGTGGTCCACCACTCCACAACTTTTCTTCCCATCTGTTAACAGTTCTACGAGTGATGTAGCCTGCCCATTGCCACTTCAACTTGCAAATTTTACGAGCTATGTCGGTGACTCTGGTTTTCGCCGAATATCCATGTTCCAGATTTTATCCCGCAAAGAAACTCCGAGCATAGCCCTTTTTATTATTGCGTTAAAAATTATCATAATGAATTCTCCCACTCAGGGCAGACGACGACGGACGGGAGGGACTGGCAGACTTGTGCAGACTAAAATCCAGTGATCCTTCAATAGCCCTTTACGTTCCAGAGCCACGGTTACCAGGAATTCAAGCCTAAGAACTGACTCCGTAGCAACTCGAGATCGCGATCGTAGCGTAGCTAAAACTCGTAGCAGATTTTCGTAGCAGCCGCTCGTAGCACATGCTACGGACGTCATTCGTAGCACAAGTTATTTCAGGCTCGTAGCTATAAAGTTTGCAACATTAGCATAAGAATTGCATGGTCGAACCTCAACGACACTTTTCACCAACCACTTTTTTTAAGACCACTTTAAAAAAGAAAGTGGTTGGTGACATACACCGCTACTAGTGACAACACAAGCCCTTTTTTTTCATTATAGGACTACAAGACGTACTGCAAAGCGCCCAACAAATCCCACTTTTACGTTCAAAGCATTTTGAAAATTCTTTCATTGTGTGCACAACTAAGCAGTGGACTTGCCAGAGTCTGTATTACCTGATGGCTACCACTGTTTGTTTTTATCGTGGTAAAATCATCAAATAAGTTCTCTCCCACCTTAATGTCAGACTTGTGCTGACTAAAATCCACGGTGTCCTTCAATAGCCTTTTACGTTACGTTACGGCAATCAGTCCCGTGACCCCGGCGGGCTTTAGCCCTCTAAAGGGGGCATCCAACGACGATATATTACTAGACTCCGCATGCACGATCTAAGGAACAAAAACTATTCTGTCAACTCGCTGAGGTACTACGTAAGCGAGGGGGACGGGGTACTGCGTTGTGATTGGCTAACTCAAGGTCTGTTCTGTCTCAAGGTATGTTTACGGCTCGTAGGAGTGGTCGAGAAATAAGACGGTTATAAAACTTTTTTGCCTAATGTGTTGACAGACATCGGTCGCCTGTTATTAGGAGTCTAGTAATATATCGTCGTTGGGGGCATCATTGTGCTGACACTCTTTAAGGTGCGCGTGGAACACAACGCGCCGTCGACCCGGGCATGGACCATGATCAAACAGCGAGTCGCCCGTCACTCGCCCTTCGCATGCTCGCGTAAGGTATCGGAGACTTCCGTCGCGTTGTTGTCTACGAAGGGCTTAAGGCCCAAAGTGATTTTCTGTATTGCACTACGGAACCCCAATCGTAACAACAGACGCTTAAGTTTTTTAATATCCACCTGTATGTGGGAATGCAGGAAAAAATTCAAAATGGCCGCCTACATGCAAGTATGTAACATCAAGTGTTTATGAGTTCACGGAACAGTTGCAACGTTCATAATGAACGCATTGTTGATAAACTTGATGCGAGAAATGAGATCTTTATTTGTTTTTTTGATGCATCAGTTTTTTTTTTTATCGGATATATTTTGTTTATGATTGTAATAAAGATATGACTTGTAAAGCGAAAGTTAAGTTACGATGGTCGAGGCAGGTCTGTGGATGGGCGATCATTCTTTTTACATGTTAAGGCCCCTTCATTAAGGGCAAAAAATACGCTAAAATATTTTTTTTTGCTGAGCTATATCTAAGGAGTGAATTTCCCTTCCGGTGATCTTTATTTCCCGCTAGAACCTTGGGATCAAACGCTAAATTATCATTAAATGAAAAAATTAAAAAAAAACAGCTTATTAAATATATGTATATTATTTATATAGATAGAGTACTTTCTTATGCTGCGCTCGTCTAGATTGGTAAGTTTCTTCCGTGTCTCGGAAAGCACGTAAAGCCCGGCTGTCATTTGTAGATCTTTTACAGTCGTCATTTTACTCGTTAAGGAGGTAAGGTGGAATCTATATTATTTATTCTGCTCTTTTACTATTATTTTCAGATTAATTTCGTTGCAGGATCCAAGACAGGTAAATTTATTCTCCGGGACACGTCGCGCTTAACTGTCACGGCGTTTTTCAGGTACCACTGGTTGCCACTGTTGATTCTGGCTCTCAGGAGTTGCAGTGGTTTGGGAATAGTGCGGAGGATTTGTCCCAACAAAAAAGAGAGACAGAATTAGACACTCTAAAGTCTGACAACCAATCTTACCAAGGGTTGTAATTTTAACCAGCTACTGAGTTCCGGAGGTCAGATAGACCGTCGGTCCTTGTAAATACTGATATTCAGTTGTATCTGGATAGACTGAAAGCTGACACCCAACATATTTAAAAAAGGAAGGTTAATAATCAAATGCCCTGTCCTTTTTAAACGAACACGTTATAAAACACTTAATTTGTTTCTGGCAATAGATCTAACGTATACTGAGATGAAATAAAATTGAAGAAATGTTATCATAGCTTCTTACTATGATTATTATCTTCTAGCTACTTGTTCATTGAAAACCTGTCGGAACGGTGATTCAAATAATGGAAAAGTTTCCAAACGTCTGTTATATTGCGATCAGCAAATGAGTGGAACTCTCTGCCTGCATCTGTATTTCCGAACGCATACAACCCAAATCTCTTCAAAGTTACCTCCTTCCACTTACTTCCATTCTTCCCTATTAAACGTCACAGCATCATTTACTCCTTTTTCTTTAATTTATCATTCCTTAGATAATCTATCCATCTTTTCTTTGGTCTTCCTCTTCCTCTCCGTCTATCAATATAAATATAGCCTTCATTCTCTTATTCACATGGATCACTTTCAGGCCAAGATTTTCTGAAAAAAAAAAATGTGTTAAAAAATCTGGATTGTCTCAAAACACGGTAAAGTTTAAGAGAAACGCGAACTCAACTAGCGCCATCTAGTATCGAGTAGCAAAACCTTCAAATATTATCGGTGAACAAAATTTTGCAGTTTTAACATGTAATTATATTTTATCGTGAAAGAAGAATATTTACTAATTTTATGCTGCGTTTTTTATTATTTTAGGAGTTACGAAAAGGAATTAATTAATTGAGCGTCTCACTAACGCCATCTACAATCGAATAGAACGAACTAAAACCGTAATAAAATATTCAGCGCGGGCAGAAAGTTACAATGCTACAAAAATTGGCACGTACAACTCAAAATCGACTTTAAGCTCATACATGTAAAGTTAATAATTAATTTGGCAAAAACATCAAGGAATAACATTGCTTAAATATTTAAGGCTGCAGACTTCTGAAATAGGTGTATCGTTTTGCTTCACTATTGAAAAAGGAAAATTCTTTGAACGCGAAATGAATTTAGACACACGTTTAACAGTACAGGTAAATTCTAGTTTCTAAAACTATCAAAATCAAACAAAAAATACGCAAAAAATCATCAAAATCATTTTTCTCAAAAACAAAATTGCAATGACGAGACGAAAATCAATTTTTTTCCTGCGAATTTACATCTGTCAACCGCTATGCAACCGAGCGAGATGGCGCATGTAACTGTATAGTGCGTGAAAGGGACAGTTGTATTCGTCGATATAACATCCTGTGTGTGAAACAATAGAGCATTTTAACTGAGACACGGAGGGACACAGTTGAACACAGAATCGGGCGTTCCTTAGCCATTCTTGAGGACAACGCCATCTGTGTTCGTAGTTGGAAAACTGCGTGTTTTGAGTTTGTGTGCCGTATTCATAGGCCTGTGTTCGGGGTTGTGTGCAATTTTTTATTTGTGTGAGTGAACGGAGGGTTGAAACGGACGTAGCAAAGAGTAATGGCAGCAAAAAAACTCGTTTTATGCTTTAATTAAGTTTATTACGAGTAACTGTGATGATTTTGTTAATATAATTTAATTTATAGTGTTTTTCATTACTATTTAAACTAAATAAATAAAATTATTATCAACAGATGATAATAGGTACTCACACTTGACATTTTTTTACTCTTAGACTGAATCTAAATTGGTCGCAGGACCATAAAGGGCTATTGAAGGCCATCGTAGAATATAGTCAGTACAAGTCTGACAGTCCCTCCTGCCCTGCCCTGGGTGGGAAGCACTCACTTGATGATTTTGACAAGATAAAAAAACAAGCCTCAATCTATCCCAGAAGCAAGAGCAAACAAGTCGAAGTCGAGACGAAGTCCCCGAAGGGACTGAAACTCCTGCGCTCCAACGAAAGACAGTAAAAACTGGCGCCGTACGCAGAGGTCCGACAGAATTATGGTCCCTAACCAGGTGGCCTTGGTAAGGTCTACCACCGCCAGTGGGATGGCTCAGCCGTTACTGCAGGTTACAGGGAGCCTGTAGTGCCATTGCCAAGGACTGCTAGGAAGTTAAGAAAACCAAGAACTATGACAGTTGGATTTATTTTGTTGTAACACAATGACATAAAGTAAGTTTTGTCAATCGATAATAATAAAACCGTGAAAAAAATTAAACTAAATGCTATTTATTTCAATTTTTTTTTGCAAAAACAAAATCAGCTTTTCTCATAGATCTGACGAAAAAGATTATTTTCAGCTTTAAAATGAAAGTTTCAGTTTACGTTGCGCAATCGTACTAGCGCCTCTGTTTTCGTGTTTTTTTACAAAATATAAGTTAGTGCAGCTGACACCTATGCCTTATTAAATACTGACTAGCTTGACTCACTTTATGAATGAGGTGTATATCTTAGCCATCATTAGTTCAATGCGATATTAAGATAGACATTAGTAACCTCTCTTTGTAGTCTTGTACGTTGGCGTTGGGCGCCAATAAAGTTACTGGCGCCCAACGTGGTACAAGACTACAACGTTATTCCTAAACTTAATTCGACTCCCAGAGCATTATTTCCTTTCCAGTTTAATAAACTAGTGTTCGAAATAACTAAGTTCAATATTACTTCTAGTCATATAAACAAAAAAGAAACTTAATTAAAAAATGTACCTAATTTAAATAAATAATAAGGAAGAAAAATAAGTTGGCGCCCAGCATGGGTCAAAAAAATACCAAAATATTGTATATTTTTCGTTAAATTAAAAGAAAAACCACAGGATAAATAATGTTTTAATTCAAATAACAGCAGAACTTCCTCATTTACCCAAGATTACCCCGTTTCTAAAGACTAATCTCGGGAACCGCTTAACCTAATTTAATCAAACTTTCACCTAAATAAGAATATTCACTAATCAGGGCAAAATAATTAACGGAAAAAAACCCAGAAAATGAACAAAAAAATACCCGAAAATCTCACTAATTAAATCACATGGATTAACACAAATTAATTTATTGTCAAACAGGAATTAAATTATTTTTTTAATATCATCTCATAAGCTTTCGGTGCTGATCGTACGCCTAATCTGCGCCACCCTCCCGTAATAGGCCATCTCCTCGTTGCCATGGCAACAGCCAAGATGGCCGCCGCCCCCTTACCTCTTCCACCCGCGGCAGGGTATATAAACGTGCCCCCGAAGGCTTTGGTCCAGAGCGCCACTACCTTCGCCAAAGGCGCGCGTATCGCGTTTTTCTTTTCATTTCCCGATATTTCGCAAATTTTTAATTCCCTATATTTTCTTCTTCCGCCTTCCTACACCTGCGTTTTGTTTGTTATATTTTAGCAACATTAAATTCTGTTTTTTCCTTATTTTTATTTTTGTTTTATTTTATTTTTTCTTTCCGTTTTTTTCCTGTGGTCCGTGGAAGCTGCGAAGCTGGTCATCAAAGGTAAGTGCACTAATCCTTATGTTTGTTTCAGAGATTTTGATGTTTACCTTAAAACCACAATTCCGACGGTAGAAACTCTATTATTTTAAAACACGTGCAATGATTATCGATTTCGGTGCAGATGCGAGGGGAGTAAAAATAGCATCTACTCCTCTCCGACTACTCGTACAAAAGGCGACTTTATTCTGAAGATAGTAAGGTTTATTATACCCTGGAAGGTTCTGTTACTTGCTGCTTTTACGAGTCTTGTGGGGTTGGAGAATTAATATTAAATCTTGCTACGATTTTTGCGCTGATCCTGATCAGAAAATAGGCCGCCTGTCTTTCTTTTTAAGGGATTGACTGAAGGTGATTCTTTAGGCTTTTAGGCTGGCAACTATTTTGCCTACAGGCAATACAGGCGGCGTCCATATTTTGCTTAATGGAGGGGATACAATGGAGTCTGTATTCTCGCGCCAATGGCAAACTTGGTAGATTGCTCGCGTTGTGGCAGCCATTACTTCGCGAATTGTCAGTCTGTTAACGTTTTGGGTGTCAGGAAATTAAGTACTTTCGTGATCTATCCCGTCATTATTTGTACACGTGCTAAGATTGCTCATATAGGCAGGAGTATAAAGGCGATTTTGCCAAAATCTAATGAAGGATTTTGTTCAAAATGTGCTCATTTTTATAATCTCCCTTTCATGGCTTTTAAAAGGCAATCCTTTCTTCCAATTTCTGGCAAAAATCTCCATTTCATGGTTTTAAAAACGCTACAATTACTTCCAATTTCTGGCAAAAGCAGGAAAATAACACAAGAAATAAGATTTCCGGCAAAATATAGCGGCAATATTGTAAGCTAGGCCTCTGTCTGTAGGTAGTAGGACAAGTAATAAGTTTCCGGGCAGACTTAATGAAACCAATAATTCAAGTCTGGGCGGGAACTCATAATTTTCTAAGTTTGTCGTTCAGGCTTAGATATGATCGATTTATATTCGAACTGGTTCGGTTTGTAATAAATGACTTCATTACCCTCAGCACGAGTTTTCAGTATTTGGCACGTAAAGTAAACTGGAAGTTTGACAATTTTCAATGAAAAAATTAGTTCCTTCTTCGCACACCAGAGGCGCTGTTCCATTTTTTCATAGAAGAGACACTGTAAATACTGGAAAGTATCTGTAATGTAAAATAGGGAAAACTCGTGCTAGGGCTACAGGTATGAACAGTGGATGCCTTACTAACGGCGCCGTCTTTTGAATTGTAGTTTGGGTTCGAACCCATACAATTACATTTACTTCGTGCAATCATCAGTAAGTACTGCAAAAACGAAACCGGTATAACCTAGAATCAAAAATTTGGAGACATTTGACTTTTTTTCAACCGGCTTGGGCCCATGTGGTGGTTAACAGTCCACTCTCTCTCTCAGAGAGGAGGCCCTTGACCCAGCAGTGGGAACATAGTAAGCTAGTTAATTTAATAATATTAAAGTCTTCAAATTGTAACCCAGAAGGCATATTACTCAGAAATTGACGAATGTCGCCTGCCTAGCTATCTGCCAACAAATTTAGGACTTATATTCTAGGCTAAGCGCTAGCAGTTAATAGTATTTGAATAGAGTAAGTACTAAGTTGACCTCTACAACTTAACAACTGGACACTAAGATATCCATTAGTAGGATTGGTTGTCTAGATACTGGGTTTCTGACTACCAGTAACGATGTTCAGCAAATTATTATCAGGTACCCTTCGCAAGAGTTTTTAGTATTTGAGACGTAAAGTAAACTGGAACTTTGACAATTTTCAAGGAAAACATTGGTTCCTTCTTCGCACACCAGAGACGCTGTTCCATTTTTTCATACAAGAAATGCTGCTAATACTGGAAAGACGCTGTAAAGTAAAAGAGTGAAAAGTCGTGCTAGGGGTACTGATTTAGTTAGTTTTCAATTTTTTGATGAGTTTTCTGGCAGTAGGATAGACTAGGTTCAAGTAACAGTCCACGTGGTTAAATTGACATTTCATTAACTAAGGGCTGATTTTATCTGATAACTTTTATCTGAGGAAAAAACATTGCGATTTGCCATATTTTCTCTAGATTAGCTGTCAAACATTTTTATTCTTCAGATAAAACTTATCTGAGTATCGAAAAATCTAAGGGTATGTCTTTCGTCTTTTCCTTACAATATTTTGTTTTTTGGTATTTAAAATACTAAGCTATACACTTCAACTTGAAATTAAATAAGTTGAAAAGGTTAACTTTACCTTTAACTGACCTTTTTAAAATGAAATAAACACATCAAAACTCCAGATCCAGATGAAGTCCCAGATCGTAAATTCATAGGTATTTGATAAAATGAATGAAAAAATAAGTCTAATTATTATTAAAGATCTAGGTACTCATTCAATAATCGAAATAAGTGTACATAGGTATTACACTTACATAACTCATAGGAAAGAGAATGTATTATAAATTAAGTATATAAATAATATATTCTGAAGTGAAATTCTGAACCTCAGAAATTCACAAATAACTTTTTGAATTTGAAATCAAAGAGGCATAAATAGAATATCAATTTGAATGTCCAAACTTGGAGAACCTAAAAATAACTTATTTCATTATTCAGTTATAGTAGGTATAATTCTTAACATTTAAAAAAACACCGATATAATGGTGATATTGAAATCAGAAATGATAATTTCACATCATATTCACGCAAAATACGCATACTTATCTGTCATAGCGAGTTTCCTCCGTGCCTCGGAAAGCACGTAAAGCCGTTGGTCCCGGCTGTCATTTGTAGATCATTGACTGTCGTTACTGTTAGTTCGAAGCTCTAAAGCCTGACAACCAGTCTTACCATGGGGTATGGTATGATCTAGTTACTGGGTTGTGGAGGTCCGACAGGCAGTCATCATCATCATCATCAGCCTATAACGTTCCCACTGCTGGGACACAGGCCTCCTCTCTTGTGAGAGGGAGTGGGCCACAATCCACCACGCGGGCCCAGTGCGGGTTGGCAGATGTCACATGTCTTCGAATTTGATGGTTCTAGGACATGCCGGTTTCCTCACGATGTTTTCCTTCACCGTTTTGAGAGCAGTGGTGGTGAAATAAATTACACAAAGTAATGCGCCAGGCTGGGTTCGAACCCGCGACCTACAACTCGTAAGTCGGGGCCGATACCACTGGGCCACCACTGCTCCATGCGACATGCAGTCGCTCCATGTAAAATACTGATATACAGCTAAATCTGGTTCGACTGGAAGCCGACCCCAATATAGTTGGGAAAAGGCAGGCAGATGATGATGATTCATGCAAAATACGCACATAATATATGACGCGGAGTTGCGGATAACAGCCCGTTGTACCAACAATACAATACAATCAGAAACGATAATAAAAAGTTTGTGAGGATGGACAAAGGCAAATCATGTTACTTTAACACATTTTTTTTTTAATTATTAGCCTGAACTGTCCCACTGCTGGTCAAAGGCCTCCCTCCACTCCTTCCAATGTTCACGACTTTGCGCCACCTCTTTCCAATTCTCAAGGAAGACATCCAGCTCGTCCCGCCATCTCCTTCGAAGTCTACCGCGGCCCCACGTCGCTGTTTCAGGGCACCAACCATGAGTTTTCCGTGCCCACATCTCGTTCGACATGCGGCAGACATGTCCTGCCCAGTCCCATTTAAGTTGGGCAGCCTTTCATCATGATCAGCCTATAACGTTCCCACTGCTGGGACACAGGCCTCCTCTCTGTGAGAGGGAGTGGGCCATAATCCACCACGCGGGCCCAGTGCGGGTTAGTAGATGTCACATGTCTTCGAATTTTTGGTTCTAGGACATGCCGGTTTCCTCACGATGTTTTCCTTCACCGTTTTGAGGGCAGTGGTGATGAAATAAATTACACAAAGTAATGCGCCTGGCGGGGTTCGAACCCACGACCTACAACTCGTAAGTCGGGACCGATACCACTGGGCCACCACTGCTCCCCTTTACTTAACTTTAACACACCAACTACAAAACTGATTTGGATAAAATTTGATACGCGGATAGTTAGTACCTACTCGAATCGATATACTAATCATACGATACTTTTTTTGTCATTGCATGGGATAATTATAATAATCCACAAATATCACACAACGCCATCTTATCCGAAGCTAAGCAGAGCTTGTGTTATGGGTACTAGAAAACTGATAAACATACTTATATATTTCTAAATACATACATATTATAGATATATTACACCACATTTGTCCTGGGTGGGAATCGAACCCACGACCTCCGGCATAGCAGTCAGGGTCACTAACCACTAGACCAACAGGCCTGTCTAAATAATTATCAAACTTCCACAGGCATCATTACGAGTAGAAGCTATCTAAAAAAAACCTTTTTATATCACCTTGTCTAAAGTCTGTTCTGAAATTAGAATAGAAATATCGACCAAGCTCTTCCTATTTTAGTAAAATAGGTTATCTGGATTTATTATAGAACACCTGGTATAATATGAGAAATAGAATTGAATATTTTATCAGAGTGATAGTCAACAGGTACTATTAGAGTACATAGTATAATTTTCAAAAACCGTGATGATACTTTCATTAGGTAGATATTCATTGATTGATATTCCAAGTAGAATTATACCTGGTCGCGGGACTTATTTCCATCACCGTGAACCCGGAACATATAAGGGCTATTGAAGGGCACCGTGGATTTTAGTCAGTACCTACAAGTCTGACAGTCCCTCCCGCCCTGCCCGGGGTGGGAGGCCTCGCCTGATAATTTTACAACGTAAAAGAAAGTAGAATTTATACCTATTGGTAATAACGTCATCAAGCTATCCCAATCTGTCAAAATTTAATAGATTATCAAATTATTCACAAAAGAACAATATTCATATTCGATTGGGATAATTTGAAAGATTTTGTCTGTTGATCGTAGTTTAAAAGAGCAATAATAGTTTCTTATATCTTTTTTTTGGTCTTGTTTAAATCATATAATGAATCATATCGCCAATGGACTATCAGACTCATACTTACTACAAGTTAGTTTACTTTTAAGACGATCCCGTCAATAAAGATTTGTTTAAGGAACTTAAAAAAAGAAAAAACTTAAATTAAAATATTTTTATAAAATAAGAATAATTTGGTCGCGGGACTTATACATCACCGTGACCCCGGAACATAAAGGGCTATTGAAGGACACCGTGTATTTTAGTCAGTACAAGTTTGACAGTCCTTCCCGCCCTGCCCGGGGTGGGAGGCCTCATCTGATGATTTTACCACGTAAAAAAAAAAGGATAAGAATAATTTATTTGCATAAAATTACTACCAGTTGTCACAATTGGTGGTTTAGGCACAAACAATGTTTTGCCTGTTTCGGGCATGCAAATTTTTAAATTTTGTCTCATATTCCCTCGAGGTCCGGACTATGAATAAAATACATCTTTATCAATAAAGACAGATGCCGTTAGAAGAACTTAGATAATATTTAAAAAGGATTAAAGTTTTGCATAAGGAAACTTTATACTTATAAATTTTATCCGAAGTCCAAGACTATGAATACGACATCATTATCATCTGCCTGCCTTTTCCCAACTATATTGTGGTCGGCTTCCAGTCTAACGAGATGCAGCTGAATATCAGTACTTTACATGGAACGACTGACTATCTGATCTCCTCAACCCAGTAACTGGGTAATACGATACCTCTTGGTAAGGCAGGTTGTCAGATTTTAGAGCTTCTGACTAACAGTAACGGCTGTCAAAGATCTACAAATGACAGCCGGGACCAACGCTTTAACGCGCTTTCTGAGGCACGGAGGAAACTCGCTATGATAGATGGTCATGTCCGCAGACCAACTTCGGCAAGCGCAGCTTAACCCAGAAGATCAGCCTGTGCGGCTGTTATTATTTAGCCGCGAGCTCCTCCGAAACCCAGATAGATTGTCGAATTTTAAATTAACTGGAGGGAAGTCGCGGGCAAAGGAGATATAATCTTAGCCGACTAATTAAAACATCTACCGCCTTGAACTGACTTGAGGCCTATCTTCCAGATTAAACCGCGCTTACCGAGTTTGGTCTGCGGATGGGTGACCATCTGTCATAGCAATTTTCTTCCGTGCCTCGAAAAACACGTAAAGCCGTTGGTCTCAGTTGTTTGTAAATCTCTGAGAGTTGTTACTATTAGACAGAAGCTTTAAAATCTGACAACCAGTCTTATCATATGGTATCGGTATTGCCCAGATACTGGGTTGTGGAGATCAGATAGGCAGTCGCTCTAATGTAAAATTCAGTTGCATCCGGTCCGACAGCATCGGACATTCATATGACAGCCGCATTTGTAGATTTTATATAATTTGCATATTTTATATTGTAATTTAAATATTTTTCGATTCGAATCAGTAGTTCCTGAGATTAGCTCGTTCAACCAAACAAACTCTTCAACATAATAATATAAGTAGATATCGACTAAGAAGAATATTCCATAAGATGATAATATATTTATTAAGTAACAGACAAAACTAAAATGCTTTAAGACCCTCTCAAATGGCGAATAAACTTACATCCCTGCTTACCCCTTTTCAAAATACCTGCGCTACACAGCAAGGGGGACGCCATTTATTCAATAACCATCAATCTATGAGAGTTTTACATAAAATATTCCATAAAGAATATATTGGTATTACCATATAAAAATAATCGCAACTTTTTCCTCTTCATATTCGCGGCTGAAATTGTTTGTTTTCTTTGCCTTATATACTTTATTTTGGGAGGTAATTGTCAAATGAGACTCATTCTGACTAAAAATCCATACCTACTGTCCCTTCACATGCACATATTTGTAACTATCACACAACGCCATCTAGCCCCAAGCTAAGCAGAGCTTGTGTTATGGGTACTAGACAACTGATAAACATACTTATATATTTCTAAATACATACATATTATAGATAAATTACACCCAGACACAGAACAAATGATCATGCTTATCACACAAACATTTGTCTTGGGTGGGAATCGAACCCACGACCCCCGGCATAGCAGTTAGGGTCACTAACAACTAGATCAACAGGCCAGTCAAACTGTGCTTTGTGTATAGGTATGTCCTGTAGAGAAAGCCCGCGAAATTTTAATTTTCTTGTGTTTTTTGCAATTCTCAAGTAGATGTCAGGTTTTAACTTGATTAAAATATGAATTGGGACATTTATAAAAGTATTTTAGTAACATAATCTAAATTAAAGAACAATTAATACATCACTCAAACTGAATTATAATTTTCATTCGTAATTGAGCAACTTATCAAAAGTTAAATCCGGAATAGTTGCTTAGACGGGAATGCCTCTTAGATATTTTATGCAATATTCGTTTCTTTATAAAGTATATGATATATTATTATATCAAATAAATATTCGTTATCTTCCGTGATTAATCAACGTGTAACTTTAAAAGCGCAAAACCTCTCGTGGGGTAACTCAGCACATGTTACTGAACAATGTTTGTTCTAAGACTTTTAAATTCCTTCTAAAAATGATTTTCCATACTGATGGGCTCGATCAATTTCTCATTTTGTGTGAAAAACCATTTTTTTTTTGCGAATTTCCAAAAGTCTTAGAACAAACATTGTTCAGTAACATGTGCTGAGTTACCCCACGAGAGGTTTTGCGCTTTTAACGTTACACGTTGTATAATTTGTTTGAATTCTATTGACTACTTAGGTTATAATTACGGTTTACCTGTCTATTCCGTAAGTGACTACAAGTGAGTGAGTTAGTTAAGTTTCAGAAAACTAACCAATGTTCCTCTACGCAATCACTTTCAGAACAACGATTTTTAACAAGTTGGATACAAGCCTTTTGCCTCTGCAACTTATATAACCAAAATTGGGCAATCACACTTATGTGAGAGGTCAAACAGGCTATGTTCCTAAAATAGATTCACATTGCCCAGGACACACACAGGTCATAGTAGGGTCCAAAAATAATTTATATCGATAGACGAATATTTTTGATGTTTGCAGTACTTTTTTTATTTTATTTTTTGCGTGGTAAAATCGTCACATGAGTCCTCCCACCCAGGGCAGGGCGGGAGGGACTGTCAGACTTGTATTGACTAAAAACCACGGTGTCCTTCAGTAGCCCTCTAAGTTCCGGGGTCACGGTAATAGAAATGAGTCCAGCGACCAAGTGTTCAGTACTTACGTACACCTACTTTCACACATTGTTTTATATTTATTTTATTATGTGCGTATGCCATTGACTCTGTAGATAGTGCAGAATATAAAATGAAAAAAAAAACAAAATGACACATTGACAGCTGTCATTTTTGACATACATAATTATAGCACAAACATGTGTGCTACATTAATAGAAAGAAGTAGATCGAAAAAACGATACAGTCTTTCTGTTTTTATACACGCAGATTAAAGTCATTTTACAGGTCATTTTATAACTGAAAGCCTAAATATATTTCAATTATATCTGACATTATAATTTTACTATATTTTATATATAACAATTATATTGTATATTTAGAAAAAAAAATCATTCTTATCTTTTTCTGGTATTCATTCTTCATTAAAAGTCATAGTATTATCTGTCCATATTAAAATTTTAAGAAGCGTAATAATACAATGGGTCACGGGGTCATCGGCCGATAGTGTGGAGGTACCTCACGGATGCTGGATCGATAGAAACGTCTGTGCCCGGCTAGTGACGGGACAAGGACGATGTCGATAAAAATTTAACGTCAAATGTTTTATTTATGTCATAGATTTTTTAAAAGAGAATAAAAATGTTGGATTTCAGTGAAAACTGTAGTTGTTCTGTGTATTTAAGTTAGAAAATATATAATTAATTATAGAAACTTAAAAAATTATGCAAAAAAAGGGCCAAGAGATTTATCATGTTTAAGGGAGTTAAAAAAGACATATCGCAGGACAATATGATTTTATGTCTCAGTGTTACCTTGCAAAAGAAAAATGACATAATTAAAAGTACACTAAAACTACTGAAACAATAAGTTAATAGTGGCATTTGCAATTAGCTATAGCAAGCAGAATAAGATTTACGTAAGTATTTTCCATTTCTCGATTATAAAGAGAATTTAAACTAGGTACTTTGCTTAAAATATATGATAGAAACAATGTTCTGACATTGGCATTCTGTTAACCTCTCAAAATAAATTATATGAAAAATGGTGTTTTATGCATTGAGCTATTATTACTACGTATAGAGACGACACTACGTATCACCACTGTGTCTCATCCAGGATGAGTGCGCGCGCCTAGAGCACGCCACAGAGCGGTCAAACAACTGAATGAACATAGGCGCGCGCACTCATCCTGACCCAGTGGTGATACGTGGTGTCGTCTCTAAACGTAGTAATAATAGCTCAATTGTTTTATGCCTTGAAAATTATTTTCTCACAAAAAAGATTACTAAAAATGTCCTTAGCTATTCGAAAATGATATTTCACATACTCAAAAAGCGCCAAATAGGTTCTATTTTAGCAAAATGACAATTCTAACTTATTTGACGTATAAATCAAGATGGCTGACAGCTCTAAGTGGTATGAACCTCCTTGGAACAATTATTAGGATAATTCATTTCATAGTTAGGCTCAATTTATACTTAATGACTAACGCTTTGTAGTGATTTAGTACTGTCTAATGATTTTGTTGGAGTTTGGAGAATATTTTTAGCATTTTAGTTATTTGTCAGTTTTTATGCCAAATTAGAGTCGCGGGACTGTCTGTAAAGGTTACTGTGTCCCTGGAACGTAAAGAGCCATTGAAGAAACAGTCCTTTTTAATCAATACCAGTTTGACAATCCCTTCCGCTCCACCTACAGTGGGAGGACTCTTTTGGATTAATTCACTTTAAGAAAAAAGACGATTACATTACCAGTTTTGCCACTTGACACGGTTTCGCTCGCAGTAATTTGGTATTCCGCAAAATCAGTAATTTTTATAAAGATGAAATGTATCTTACGTTCATTTCTGGACACCTGACAATGTATACGCATTTTAAGATGATCGGTTTAGTGATTTAGTAGGCGTGATAAACATAAAAAAATAATTTAGTTTATGAAACGTGAAAAACTTAGTTACTTTCGCACTTATAACATCAGTTAGGATTCGAATATCAAACTTTTACCAGCAAAAATACATATTTAGAAGAAGAAAACCACAAACTTCTTAAATTAATACATCTTCCAAGAAAAGAAAAAAAATCTACAAAACAAGCCAAATTCTCACATGACTACCCAGAAAGGTGCTATAAGAATTTTAAGCATAGAAAATCCACTTAAACAGGCTAAAAATAAAAACATCGACCTACATACAACCTCATTGCGACTACAGCGCCACCTGTACTCTCCGTTTCTTAAGACAATACTAATCTAATTCCTCTAGATTTGCTCTCTTTTGTACCACATTTATTTCTGTATCACTTACAAGCATTGTATTTATTCTTTGCTTTTACTTCAGTTGGTTATTTGCTAGTCTTAAGTGTTTTGTGTTAATTGTTTCTTGTTAATGTACTTTGAGAAGCTCGTGGCTAAATAATTACAGCCGCACAGGCCGATCTTCCGGGTTAAACCACGCTTGCCGAGGTTGGTCTGTGGATCATCATCTCATCATCTCAGCCATAGGACGTCCACTGCTGAACATAGGCCTTCCCTATAGATCTCCACATATACCGGTTGGAAGCGACCTGCATCCAGCGTCTTCCGACGACCTTTATAAGGTCGTCTGTCCACTTTGTTGGTGGATTTGTCGTAGCGAGTTTCCTCCGTGCCTCGGAAAGCACTTAAAGCCGTTGGTCCCGGCTGTCATTTGTAGATCTTTGACAGTTGATACTATTACTCAGAAGCTCTACAATCTGACAACCAGTCTTACCATGGGGTTTCGTATTACCCAATTACTGTGTTGTGGAGGTCCGATAGTCAGTCGATCCATGTAAAATACTGATATTCAGCTGCATCTGGTGCGACTGGAAGCCGATCACAATATAGTTGGGAAATCGCAGGCAGATGATGATGATCGAATAGTTCAATCATTCCTTTAAAAATTCCATAAAGAATTTCGCGCTTTTCCTAAGTAAGATCGACTCGCCCGACCATGGACTAACATGCCCGGGTCGACGGCGCGTTCTGTTCCACACGTGCCTCAAAGGCTGTCAGCAATATGACGGGGCCCCCCTTTACGACTAAAGCCTCTGACTTATCTCATTACGGTGATCCTAGACCGTAAAGGGCTATTAAAGGACCCTGTAGATTTTAGTCAGTACTAACAGTCCTTCCCGCCCTGCCCTAGATGAGAGGACTCATTTGATGATTTTACCACGATAAAAAAAAACCTTGAAATTCTTGAATCTTGGCTGCTATTCCCTTCATAATATCACTGGCACAAATCCAGTTTGTACGATCAAATTCTAATCAAATATCTACCGGTACGCCGCGCCTACAAATATTTGTGTCGCAAAGAAAATCAATCTTGTGAAGCAGGTGAATGGTTTTTTTCATGTTATTTTAATCAAACTGTTTTCCTTATAAATAACTTTCTCTTTTATTCTTGTCTATAAATATTTTAAAACCGATATAAACATCTTTTTCTTTTTGGTTGAAAATCTTTGAATGCATTTGACACTTTTTTTTGTTTTATTATCTTGGTAAAATCATCAAATAATAAGTCCTCTTACTCAAGGCAAAAAGGGAGGGGCTGTCAGACATGTACTGACTAAAATCTACGGTGTCGTTCAATAGCCCTTTAAGTGCTTCATCGTTATCACAAAATGTACCATCTCAAACTCAAAATGAATGATGTAACAAAGGTTCTGTCACAATTGCGGCGATCTAAAAAGAGTGTACCTACATGGAGTTTCTTGTTCGTTCTTCTCCATAGAGATCTACTCCTTGGTACTTTCACAGTTATTACGTCTTGTGACTGGGACTGTAGTTCCATTATTTTATTTTTGTCTGTTGAAAATTCAAAATGACCACATACAGGATGTCCATTGTTATTGGCAGCCTTTTGGTGCCAGCAACGTGGTGTTTTCATATTTTTGAAAACAGTCCCATTAAGTCGAGGTTTGTCGTATCGTGGCTCCAGATGTTTGTCGTGTCAAAACTCATCATCAACATCCGCAAGAAGACGTTCAATGTTGAACATAGGCCTCCCCTTAGACCGCCACGCCGAACGACATTTCGCCCCGTATAATGCCTCTTCACAAGACTTAAGAAATGTGAAAGTGTAGTAAGCGAACTTAAAGATAATAACTAATCTTTTATACTTGACTGTCACCACCCAATTTCTTACTAATTTAACCTTATCATCCGCCATATCCCAACTATGTTACCCCAGCTCTTAGAACGAAGCTCGAAGCTCTTAGAACCAGTATCTTACATGGACCACCTGCCAACCTGACCTCTACAGCCCATTAATTTTCACTAATAATTTTCAAGTTATTACCCAACTTGATGGACTTTCCCTTAACATAATTTAATTGAAAAGTATGGCGTTGGACCGTAGCTAGAGGAATCAAACTCAATTTTTTTAAGGGCGATGTAATTAGGAGACCATCGTGTCTATGGGTGATTTAAGTGATGAAATTTTGGGTGGTAAGAAGGTAGGTGAGTTGAGAAAGGGTTATTATGGCTAAGTATTTTTGGGAAAATCAAAATTTCTTGAAGTTGTGGAGTTCATCCCGGTCCAAAATAGATTGAAAAAGCAAGAACAGCTTCTCAAACTTATAAGTATCTTAGGATACTGATATCCTGGGTCTGGAACTATATAAGCAGAATACCAGTGTCACTGGAACGCAAAGAGCAATCGATGGAATAGATTGAATTTTTAACAAAAAGTCTTTAAACAGTTCCTGTCACACTACCTCTTGAGAAAGAAAATTTGAAGATTGTGTGTTGTAAAAATGTGTAGGAGTTAATAATTATAAAATAAATTTCATGTCTTTTGAAGGAGGTGGGAAGTATGCTCTTTCAACGGTGAAAGAGAACATCGTGAGGAAACTGACATTATCGTCGAGCCAAATAATATCTAAAACTCACAAAATGGCCACGCGTGTGTCTGTGTCCGTAAGTAACGGAAACGTCATCATCTGCATAACCTTTTCTAAACCATATCCCCCAGCCATTGGAACAATATTGACTAATTATTATCATTTTACTATAATCGCGGTTCAGCAATAATTACAATTAGGAAACTACGTATCTTAGCTTAAAAGAATTCAAAAGTATCTTTTTTACAATTTTCTATTCCTTATAATCATAATTAAAAATATAATTTTCTATTCTAAACATAAGGAAGAAGAGGAGGGGAAGGAGAGATCATTGCCCAGCAGTGGGACAATAAAGGTTAATAAAAAATTTAAAAAAATCTATAAATATATGTCAAAAGATGTCTACAACTATACGTACTTAGTCACTACCAAAATCCAAATGTCATAATTATAGAAAAACCAAAAAGAAAACATCTTCTGTAACATCACAAAACCATCTATATTTCACATTCAATAAAACTCAAAATTCTATAAACTGAAAAGCGGTAAATAATAGCGGACTGGCAAAAAGGGGTGTTCTTAATTCAATTCGTTCATTTTATATACCTACCCGCTCTTGGCTGTCAATTACGAGTTTGACAATTGATTTTTCGCGCGTAACTAGTACTCTGTGTTGGGTATATTATCTGTGGTTCAGGTTTTCTTTTTTTATTGTGGATTTTAAATAAGTTGTTTGTAGAATATCTGAAATAGTTTAAACATTGATTTAACAAAGTTCGTTGTAGGTTTTTTTTTTTTTTCATTTTAATAAAACGCCCCGTAATGCACTGTTGTAATCTCTACTAAATTATGCATGTTACATAGATACAAACCTTCCTCTTGAATCACTCTATCTATTTAAAAAAACTCATCAAAATCCGTTGCGTAGTTTTAAAAATCTAAGCATACATACGGATAGACAGATAGCGAGAAGCGACTTTGTTTTATACTTTGTAGTGATTTTACAAATACTATCTACTAAGATCACTGAGACGATAAAAATAGATTTAAAAGCTTAGATATTGGTTTTTAAAATTCAATTCTATCAAATTAATTTAAAGTCCTTTTTTATTTTGATTACTGAAACTTTCTTACAAGATATATGAGAACTAGCGTAAATATCTTATTTTTTACTTCAGTTATATTTTACTGAGAGCCTAAAATATAAATTCCACTAAAATCAAAGTTCTTCAAAAACATCGATAACACTGTCCCATCCCTACGTCCAAACTCCCCTTTTCATACGCCAAACAAATTCCTGCACAGTTGCACACACACGTACATACTGGCCCAGTGTGTACACACAATGGCCCAGTGTGCGTACACAGTGGGCCAGTGAGCGTCTCTTTAGAGGGGAACGTTAGCAAATTATTTATGATGGCAACCTTCGTATCCTGATTTGGAGAATTAGCGGGAAATATGGCACGGTTATGATAGGTTCTGATAGGTTCTGATTTATTATGTATGGATTTTTTACATCAAAATTAATTACCGAAAGTATTATATGTAAATGTATCAGTTAAGAAAAGCTATACAAGATTTGGCAAATTTATTGTAACGAAAATACAGTATATTTTCAAAATCTGTTTCAGTTATTCGTAGGCAGGTTTTTTTCATATAAATCTGAAATAAAATTAGGAGAAAAATGTAATAAAAACTCATAAATAAATTGCAAATGGCTAAATCGGAATGGACCGCTAACATTCAATAATATGATTTTTAATCAGTGTGTCGGTGACAACTGAGTTAGTATTTTATGTAATGGGTAAATATTTATAGCGGTCAGAGGTATATTAGCACCAATTGACATTAAGTCACAGATAAAAAATTAAAAAGATTTTATTGACTTGGCATAAAAGATCCAATTATTGAAACTGGCCAAAAATGAGAACAATCCACACCTTTCACACTAATATTATAAATGCGAAAGTAACTTTGTCTGTCTGTCTCACTTTCCTACTAAAACTACTGAACCGATTTAAATGAAATTTGGTACACAGCTAGTTTAGAGACTGAGAAAGGACAAAGGCTACTTTTTAGTGCGGAAAGAGGGTTTTAAGGGGTTGAAAGGGGTGATGAAAGGTTGTATGGAAGTACAAAAAAATGACGAAAAAATGACGTCATTAGAAAGTTTTGTCGAGTTCGACACCATCTCTAAAACCGAGAATTGGCCCCCTGATCTTCGATTTTGACGACCCCGTTGTCGCTGGCATAAGCAACGGATTCGCGTACGAGGTCGCGGGCAGAAACTAGTTTTTTTTTAATAGCCTTAACTGTCCCACTCCTGAGCAAAGGCCTCTCTCCATTCCTTCCACTTCTCACGATGTTGTGCCTCTTCTCGCCAATTCATATGGAAGGCATCCAAAGCGTCCCGCCATCGTCTCCTAGGCCTGCCGCGACCCCGCCTAGTTGTCTCAAGGCCCCATTCCTGTACTAAACGAGCTAGGTAATTAATAAAAATTATTACCTGCCAGCTTTGTAACCCGTTGTCAATGAAGAAATTACCTAAAGACAACTATCACAAACCAACTATCTTTTAATAAACCATAATCTTGAAAGGCTATAACCACCAACCATTAACAAAAAACCGCTATAAAAAACTTAAAAAACACATTTTTACAGCGCTCAGTTTCTGCTAAAAATTTCTTAGGCAGAATGAAAGACGCGACGGTCTCCCTCTGCAAATTACAAGCCTACACAATGGAATGGCCCCTTTTGAACTTCAGGTAAATGAAAAGTACATCAGACGATTAAAAGATAAGCGTATTGTATATAAAAATATAAAAAAAGTATTAAAAAAATCCAGCGCACAGAAAATATTCTTTGTCGTCGAAATGTTTGTAAAGAACATTTTTTTATGATTGTGTTTGTTGTCCTGTCTGTTTTTTTAGTCTGTGTTGATTTTTTTTTTAATCTATGGTCGATGATTGATATGTCAGTTGATGTGATTTTAATGATGTTTTTGGTACTGTGGTTGGTTGAACGTCCAGAGGAAATACGTATAAAATGTAGCAGTTATTCGTTCGCGAAATTTCTAATAAATTTCATATCTAGAATCTTGGAAATAGAAAACAGAGCCTTTATCACAAGATTTCAGTACCCTTAGCACGAGTATACAGTATTTGAGACGTAAAGTAAACTGGAACTTTGATAATTTCAAAATGACAATTTTTAAGGAAAAAATTAGTTCCTTCTTCGCATACCAAAGGCGTTGTTCCATATTTTCATACAAGAAACGCTGTAAATACTGGAAAGACTCTGTAAAGTAAAAGAATGAAAAGTCGTGCTAGGGGTACAGATCTAGATTCTTGAAAAGAGAAAGCAGAGGCCTTATCACAAGATTTCAGTATTTTATTTACAGCGTACTTGAAGTATTTACTGCGTATTATAAAAATGGAACAGCGCCTCTAGTGTGCGAATAAAGAACTAGTTTTTACCTTGAAATTAATATCAAGTTCTAGTTTACTTTACGTCACAAAAACTGTAAATTCATGATAAGGCCTCAGATGTGTTTTTGCCTACACTTTGCCGGTACTTAACTGGTAAAAAGACTCGTGGGTTTTCCTTTAGGCGCTAAATCATCGAATGATTCTTCCCGCCATGGATGGAAAGAAAGGGGCTGTCCACGGTGTCCATCAATAGCACTAAACGTTCTGGTTTCACGGTAATTCGTTACTAGGTTTCTTAGTTTTCCCTATTGGAATTACTATCTTTGAAAAATACAGTTTTCCAACATCTGGGGATTTTTGTAATGGCACCCATGATTCTCGAATTGCGGAACTGTCCAAATGGAAAACCATCAAAGGGGATAGACCGAGGGATAGAGAACCATGAAGGGAGATCGTGGTTTTTAGTCATTACAGTCTCTCCCGTTCTTTAATACCGGAACGCAGCTGATGCCACGGGTTGGTCATCCGTATTAAGTGTTGAACTGTTGACCTTTGTGTGTATCTCAGTAAGGTTGATGTCAAGTAAAACAACCTGCATTACTTTATACTGATCTATTAAAACTAACAAAAATGAACTTTAAATACACAACCCTTATACAAATGGCGGAGAATCTTAACACCGACTTCTAATTCGTCGACAACGCCATCTAGTTAGAACTCTAGAACTAATTGTACTTGTTTTAAACTAAATATGCTTGGTGAGCGGAGTTTCAACATGAGTGGTACTGAACACCCGTCCTGCCCTGGGTGGAAGGACTCATTTGATGATTTTACCACTTCAAAAAAAAGGACGTTATGCTCATTTATTGGGTGAAATTGCGTCAAATTCACACAATTTCTCAGTTACCAACCACTTTTAAACTTCCTCTTAAGCACAAAGCCATAAAAAATATTTCTAACGTTGCTTTAGTCTTGGTACTCACACCCCATTAAATTGCCATAAAGCTGTATAAAGGCCACATTGGCATTTATAAAATGGCGTCAACCCTATTACCCGATTTGCTATTGTTAAAACTATGACATTTAAATGTCGTGTAATGTCAAATGTTCCCTTAAGAAATCAGTAAATTCATGTTTTTAATAAATATTCATCATCTACCAAGCCTTTTCTCAACTATATTGTAGTGGGTTTCCAGTCAAACCAGATGCAGCTGAATATCAATATTTTACATGGAGCGACTGACTATCGGACCTCCACAACCGAGTAACTGGATAATACCATAACCCCATGGTAAGACTGGTTGTCAGACTTTTAGAGCTTCTGACTAATAGTAACAACTGTCAAAGATCTACAAATGACAGCCAGGACTAACGGCTTTACGTGCTTTCCGAAGCACGAAGGATACTCGCTGTTTTTATTTTTAACACATTATTAAATCAAAACATTTTTGTACTTAAACTCAAACAGATTAGGCCCAAAAAATATAATTATGGAACGTGAATGATCTCTTTTTTATCGATAACAAGACTTTTTTGTCGATAAATCATCTTTAAATAATGTCACAACACTAAAATCAGCACATTTGACACTTGAAAGTGACATGCAAAAAGTGACCACTACTTTAATTCTAAACGAAACTATGAAATGAAAAAGTATTGCTTGAAAGGCTATTAGAATGCATCTAAAATCAATGTTCCCAATTTCTCAGGCATTTACCTCCTCTAAACCGATAGGAATATCAACTAAATACCCCAAACAATCGATGCGGCCATTCCAACCCGAAATTATTCGCCAAATTGCCCACCAATCATTTTTACCTACAATAAATCAACGTACATTCTTCGAACAAAGCTATTCGCGCTATCCACCGCTAGATGGCGTTGTACACAAATTCTGCTGCCAACTATTTTGAATGGCATACTTGGCGTGCCCGTTTAAGCCAAAACTTTGAAATTATGCTATAATAATGTCTATAGATGCTTTAGACGTCTAAGTTTACAAGTTTGGCAACAGTTGATTAAAGTTTTCCTTTAATACTTGGGTTGGCAGCATTGGTTGGAACATTGTGGTGGCGCACAGATAGCAAAAATCCGATTTGTGGTCTGTTTTTGGATTCTGTTGCGGTTTCTGATTCTGTTTGTCGTGATGTGTGGTTGGAGATTATTTTGGTTAGTTTGTGTTTGATAGAAGTTACCTGGAATGTTTTTTGGAAGCTTATGGAACTATTAGAACTAAATTATGAAGCTTTGTAATATTCTATTTATGTTAACGTAAGCGAATTCGAAATGCAATGAAAACAACATAGTGGAAACCACATTATCTAGTAATTACTGTATTCGAAATACATATTAAATACCAAACGTTTACGCATTATTAGGATTATTTCGAGAACTAAACTAGATTTCTCTTGCTTAGTTATCGGTAAGCAACTATACCCGAGCAAGCATAAATTAAAACAAAAAAAGCAGGAAAAATCTACTTTAGGTACTTAGATAAATGCAATCGAAAAACACTAGGAGAAAAACTTGTCATATGAACAATGTATTAGTTGCACTTCTGCCTAACCCCTTGAGGATTACAGGCGTAAAGTCTTGTAACACATTTCTATAGGTACCTACCAAGTAATTTACAAAAAAGTCACTTTGTCCACAAAAAACATCATAAAAAAAACACAAACGGACCAAATAGACTTCCCTAATGACATTTGCACGTCAAATGTCGGATTTCCCGCCAAAAACCGATATGAACTGTCAATCGCGACCTATGGCGGGTAATGTAGCGAGGCCATTTTGAAATGACGCTCCATTTTTTTAACAATAACTTTTATAGAAAAGATATTTTGTGAGTTTCGTTGTCGAAATTAGGACTTCTTATTAACACACGAAGAAATTAACTAGTTAAAAAACACATTATAAGCATAGGTAGGTTAATAAGTAGGTTATTTCCAATAGATAACTACCTATTTCCTTATTTATACCAAAGCCATATTGCGCCTACAAAGAAAATATCCAGTTAGAATTTCATAAAACTTAAAAAAGCTCTTATAGTGGCAGCATTCTGCATTTCTTTATCACTTATACAGGAATAAAATGCACGATGTTGAAAAGAAAAATACCAACACAAACCGCACTTTAATATACCGCCATCTATTGTCGAATAGCAAAAACTTATCATACATTCTCTTGAATACATTATCAACTTCCACGCGAATAACTTCGCTTGCAAAATGCATACCGCGAAAGATTACAAGAATACGCGTTTAGATGTTATTTCCAAACCAGTGAACGCGCTTTGCCTATTTTAAAAATCTAGAAAATGAAAACTTGCAAACAAA
Organism: Agrotis ipsilon; assembly: GCA_028554685.1. NCBI lineage: Eukaryota > Metazoa > Arthropoda > Insecta > Lepidoptera > Noctuidae > Agrotis > Agrotis ipsilon. Next base: position 8,602,809 of record CM052982.1, read on the forward strand.
ATGTTGGAATGACAAAAAGATTAACTTGGAGGCGCCGGGTATCGATCCCGGTACCTCTCGCATGCTAAGCGAGCGCTCTACCATCTGAGCTACGCCCCCTGTTGAGAGACTTGTCGAAATAGTTGATCATTTTCACATTGCCACTACTATAATTATTGGATAGTATTGCCATTGGCCAATCATCAGTCATCAGTAAAAAAAAATATTGTCTTCAACCATTTTTTTAAATTACTTTTTCTACAAATAATGACAAATTTTGTCACATTGACATAAAACTGATTTCTTTAATCTATACATATAATAAAACAGTAAAAAAAACTGTGTCTGTACATTGAATAAATTAAAAAAATAATAATTGAGAGGGATTCAGAAACAGTAATAGAGCACGAAACGAAAAAAAAAAAATCTGTCTGTTTGTCTGTGTGTCTGTTTGTTTGTACACGCTAATCTTCGGAACTACTGGACGGATTTGAATGATTCTTTTTTTGTTGTATAGGTATTAAGTCTGGCCAAGACATAGGCTATAATTTATTTTGGAAACTTGAACACCTGGCGCAGAACCGCAACAGACCAGCTAAACTATAAGAGATACAAAAATGGCACCATAGCAAAAATTGTTTCACGTGATGAGCATTTTCTGCTAAGAGAATAAATTTGAAGATCTGGAACACCTGATGTGGAACTTCAACAGCCCAGCTGAACTATAACATATATGGGACTAACGTCTTAGCAAGAGTTGTTCAGCCTGATGGGCACTCTCTGTTATCGTATAAAATTTGAAGATCTGGAACAGCTGATGTGGAACTCCAAGAGCCCAGCTACACTATTACATATACAGGAATGACATCTTAGCGAGAGTTGTTCAACCTGATGAGCACTCTCTGTTGTCGTATAAAATTTACAGATCTGGAACAGTTGATGTGGAACTCCAAGAGCCCAACTATACTATTACATATAAAGGAATGACGTCTTAGCAAGAGTTGTTCAGCTTGATGAGCACTCTCTGTTGACGTATAAAAATTGAAGATCTCGAACACCTGATTTAGAACACCGAGACCCCAGCACTACCTATAACATATTATACAGGGATGACGTCTTAGCAAAATCATTCCGCCTGATGAGCACTTTTTGTTGATGTATAAATATTGAAAATCTGGAACACCTGATGTGGAAATCAAAGCTATCACTAATTTCACTGTATATTTATAAAATAACATAAGCTGGGATTACCGTATTAAGACCTCTCTTTGAGTAGTGGTATATAGGCGTTTTGGCGTCTTAACCTTCCGCGTGACGCAGGTCCTCACTGGACACGGATGTTTCGGGAGGTACCTGTGTCTTATGAGAAAGGAGGAAACCCTGGAGGACACAGTCGAGCATACGGTGCAGGATTGCCCCGCTTGGCCGGAGCACCGACGTGTCCTCACAGCGGCGATAGGCGGAGACCTCTCGCGCCCGGCATTGGTCAAGGCCATGCTGCGGGGCGAGACGGAGTGGGAAGCGGTCGCCTCCTGCTGTGAAGCAATCATGCTCGCGAAGGAGGAGGCGCGCCGCGTGAGAGAGAGGACAATCTCCTCCCTCCGCCCCACTCGCGGTGTTTGACGCCCATGGCGACGGCATGCGCGGGCATGCGGGCGGCGAGAAAAGGGCAACTCGCTGTCGTATCATAGACCATGCCCGGGTCGACGGCGTGTCGTGTTTCACGCGCACCTCAAAGAGTGTCAGCATACATATGCCAAAGCCTGCCGGGGTCGCGGGACTTATTCCATGACAGTGACCCCGGAATATAAAGGGCTATTGAAGGACATCGTGGATTTTAGTCAGTACAAGTCTGACACTAAGGGGTGGGAGGACTCATTTGATGATTTTACTACGTAAAAAATATCTGGGATTACCTCCACGCAGTGAAGGCGGGTAACAGTTTAGGACTGATTTTCGTTAACGATGAATCATCATCATCAGTCTATAATGTTCCCACTGCTGGGACACAAGCCTCCTCTCTGAGAGAGGGAGTGGGCCATAATCCACCACACGGGCCCAGTGCGGATTGGTAGATGTCACATGTCTTCGAATTTTTGGTTCTAGGACATGTCGGTTTCCTCACGATGTTTTCCTTCACCGTTTTAAGGGCAGTGGTGATGAAATAAATTACACAAAGTAATGCGCCTGGCTGAGTTCGAACCCACCACCTACAACACGTAAGTCGGGACCGATACCACTGGGCCACCACTGCTCTTGCGATGAATATATAAACAAAAATTTTACTCTACTGGCCAATTTCCCATTAATTTTTTAATCGGACTCTTGGAGTTGGGTGTCAGAATTTTCAGATCTTTGATTTTGACGATCCCGCTGTCGCTGGCATAAGCAACAGGATCCGCGTACGAAGTCGCGGGCAGAAGCTAGTCCAAAATAATACAGGGGTTGTTTAATTTAAAGACATAAAGATGAACAACCCCTTTGTCCAAAAACAAACCCTAACAATTTTTTTTTTATTTTAAAAACGTTTCGATTAAATTAAATAAAATAAAAATCTCTCTAAAAATAAAACAACTTTCCCTTTTGAAAGACCAGTCTCCAAACTCAGCCCCTAAAAGTTCGTCACAATGCTAAAATTTCAATCGAAAATATTTCCTAAAGTAATACAAAACTACCAATTACAGGTAGCCCGTCATTTCGCGAACACGAAACTCCTTGAAAATTCTCAGTTATTAATTAAAGTTTTGCGAAAACGGTCCGTAATTGGCGACAGATTTTGCAAAAAAAAAAAGGGTGATTCGGGGTGATTCGCAAAAATAGAAAAAAAGATGGCCGATTTGTTAAGCGGTTGGAACCGGTTCTAGCCGGTTTAGAGTTTGCAAGTTTGAGTTTGAATTTAGTTGATTAGGGCCTTTTGTTGTAACTCTGAAGTTAGTCTGTGTCGGGTTTTAAATTTATTTACCTTTTTATTGTTATGGGAACTGTAGTTGTGTTGATTTTGAGGATTATGATTTCTTAAGGAGGGTTCATATCTGACGGAACATCGCGTATCATTGAATCTTCTTTGACGCACTAACGCATCATCGGTTGAGTGTGAACGGTCAATTGTTTTTCTATACATTTGTCTGCTCTGACGTTCCGCGACCGATAATTACACGACGGATGTTCCGTCAGATATGAACCCACCCTTAGAGAGAAGGGTATGGCTATTTCCTAGCATTGCAAACATTATAGACTGCAATGACATTTTAAGTCACTTTTTTCACTTTTTATATCATTGATAGACTGTATTTGAATTCTAAGTTCAGAAATAAGAGGGCGAGAAAGCCACTTCATGCTTACTTTCATAAAAAAATAATAACTGCTTAGTTATATGAAATTATTTGTTCAATATATCGAATTGTTGCTACCTATTAAATATACATGTCAAAAATAATCTTCCTTCTGGCGCAGTCGGGTAAAAACATGGATTAAAATCAACGACGATATATTACTAGACTCCTAATAACAGGCGACCGATGTCTGTCAACACATTAGGCAAAAAAGTCTTATATTCGTCTTATTTCGACCAATCATGTGAGCCGTAAACATACCTTGAGCCAGAACAGACCTTGAGTTAGCCAATCACAACGCAGTACCCCGTCCCCCTCGCTTACGTAGTAACTCAGCGAGTTGACAGAATAGTTTTTGTTCCTTAGATCGTGCATGCGGAGTTTAGTAATACCTATATCGTCGTTGATTAAAATTTAAACCTCAGCAAGTGTAATTAATCGTTTCTAGACTAGTTGTTCATAAATAAGGCGATTGGGATAAATGTAAAGCCTTTACAGTTGCGCTATTGACTGGAATAAAAGTACTAATTTATAGCCTGATAGTTTCACTATAGCATTAGCCACATCACTTAACAAAGACTGTAGGTATACCGAGAATAAACCTAAATAAAAAAATACCCGTTCACAGTCCAACGAACCACAATACTAATCTCCAACGTTTGATACTATAAAGTTCGCAAAATTGAAAATTAGCAGCTCACCAACATCAAAGTACCATTGAAGTCCGCTCCTAACCAGACTGAACAGGCACAAACTGGTTCAAACCGGTTATTACCGGGTTTTACCGGGTTCCCACTGACCGCAACTGGATGTAGGGCGTCCATGCGTTTTTATGCGGTCGTTTTAAATGTTTGAGGCATAAAGATAATGAGGTTTTCGGGTTAAAAGGGGGGTGAAATTGGGTAAATAAAGGGGTGGAAGTCGGATGTGTGGGGGTGGAAATGTAGGTGGGTTAGCTCGGACAATGGGATGAGGTTTCAAATGATTGCGTTGGTAATTATGTGTTACAATGTTAAGAGGTTTTTAGAAATGGATTAGCAAGGATAGGTGACATTTTATTTTGACGGGTTAGCTTGCCTTTGTCAGATAATCATTGCACGGTTTTCAGATTTATTTTTCAGTCCTTAGTAGAAATATTATAACAGTTTTTTTTGTAACTGTTCTTATAATTATGTTGGCAAGACCTAATCATATTATAAAAATATCTGTTGCCCCATTTCAAAATGTTCAATCTTGAATTACAGCCAATTGAATTTCGGTTAAAAATATCTGGCTATTTGGTAAACTCATTAAAATGTATTAATATAAGACAAATGCCCCTAATCTACCAACTAACCCATAAGGTACGGAGTCTTGTATTAAAACTTCCCTCACTTATTACTCAATGTTTTTTTTTTAAATAATCAAACCAAAAATTCAACATCAATATTCAAAACCCGGAAAACGAGCTCAACAGCTCAACATTACAACAAAATTTTATCTTAGTCAGGAAATATCCCAACAGTAACATTTACCCCCTTTCACCCCTACACATAAGGGTTACTAACAACCCCTTTTTATTTACAGAAGCTGGCCACACGAGAATATGCGGCTAGGTGAGTCCAATTTATTATTTATTATGCACTGAGGATTTTTTTTTTTGCGGAAGTATTAATGATTTTGCAAAAAATATTATGTACAGGAAATTTAGGTTATGAAACGCGAGAGAGTTAAGAGATCGAATTAGAAAAAAAATATTACGTGATTATATTTTGGAAAGTTACATTTACCTACTTGGAGTTTGCAGCTAATGAAAAAATGTGAATGAAGGTCAATTAATATAAGAAAGTCGCTTTATCTGAATCAAAATATTTTATTTTACATAGGCCTCAATGAGCACTTACCTATAAAAAGCCGAGAAGACAAAAAAAATTGGCACGGTTCGGGTTGGTCGTTTCCATGGAGAAGAACCGGCAAGAAACTCCATGGTTACTCTTTTAAAATAATTGCTTTTACAATGTTATTGTTATAGTTTGGTATACATAGACATGAGAGAACATCGTAGGCACGATAAGAAGAGGGAACTTTTTACCAAAAACATACCAAAAAAAAACGGTCTAAATTAAATGCTATTATTTCTCTGCATCCATTTAGATTGGAAGTAATTCAGCATAGTTAGGAGAAGGCTAGGCATATGACTAATAATAATTCAGATAGTAGCAAAACGTTTGCTTAAAAATCTAGAAAGATCCTTGAAAAAGTAATGCAGTATAGCTGTGTTCGAACCTGCGACCATAAATTCGTAAGTCGGGACCGTTACCTCTGATCTACCAGCTAGCAATGAGATGGAATAGACTGATCTGGGACCGGGAAAAGCCAGGATTGGCCTATTTTACATACACACTTAGAAAAGGATACATTCTATCTCCGAAATAATAGCAAAACATTATCTGCGTACATTTTATAATCTGGCAACATTTACCTCAAAATTACGTCACATCCGGTCTGTACCGGACACTTGTAGTAGCCGTGGCTTTATCGAGTCGTTTCCGTACCCTTTAAACAAGGGTTTTGGTATATTGTGGCGGCCATCTTTAATTTAGATAAAATTTTATATAAAAATTTAATAACATAAAAAAATCTTTGTGTTGTTACGCTAAATAGAAATTATTTAACAAATAATAGAACAACAAACAACTAATAAAAATGTTCTGTTACACCCCAATCAAAGTAATCACCCCCTGTGTTTTTAGAAACGGGTTGAAAGTTTTTCAGCTTAGATGTCAAATTAAATTATGCTGTCAAATAAATAGGTATTAAAGACTTCCAGTAAAGTAAATTAAGTCGGCAAGGTTTTCATATATATATATATATTTTTTTAGTTTTTAAATGTATATTAGTAATTAGTTAGGTTCATTATGTTATAAATAAACAAGTCGGCAAAGAATATACAGTTGAGCTTGTTAACATTACGGTATTGAAAATCACCACATTTATTGCATTCTATGTATGACAGCCTAATCGCATTGAGTTTTTCGAGAAAGTTAATTTCATACAGACATTGCTAAGTCGAAAAAAAAATGTCTTAGAACGAAAAAATGGAGGACAATGTGACATCTGCCAACCGCACTGGGTCCGAGTGGTGGATAACCTACAGGCCTCTCACAGAAAGTAGCCCTGTGTCACAGTTGCGATACTCGTAAATGATAACTTATTTTCACTTTATTTATTTATTTATTTCATGGAGGACTTACAGCTAACAAAAACATATAAAAAAGGGGTGTTAGGCATCAGACAGCCAATTACCAGTCCTCGCGTATAGAATTATAATAAAGATAAGTAAGTATGATGCGAGCACAGACACCAGCACACAACTCAAATGATAGATTTCACATTCAACTTTTAAACAGAAAAATGCAGACATCTTCCTGCCAGCAAAAACATAAAAAAACAGACAAAAGTAAAAAGAAAACCGCTTATGGTGTCAACTCTCACTTAAAAAATTCCAGGCTCAAGCACCTTCTGGTTGAGTTCACACTAGTTATAAAGGGATCCAGATCATGTCGCTTGCATATCTCATTAAACTGTTTTGACAACCTAATTTACACGTCAAAAAGACACTATGTTTAAACTAGAAAAGGCCGTATTTCGTACCTAATAACTCTGAGAAGAAATATCCGAAAGCTCAAAAGATTCCAGGCAATTTTGTATTGCTAGAGTCATATTAGAACCATGCAGGTGTCTGAGATGGCCTGTTGTTTAAGAAAGAACCACACAGATTTATTTATTTATTTAAAGCTTCCTGCAAAACTAAAGGTACATAATAGGCGGACTTAATGCCTGAGGCATTCTCTACCAGTCAACCAAGGGTAGTAGAGAAATAACATGGCAGGTGCATAAAAAGAAAGAGGTTCGAGTGGATCTATCCGACTGGACGTGGACAGGTCCACTCAAATCAGGTCCACTCAAGGCAGGTCCAGTTGAAAACCAGCGTCGAGCACTAGTTGCTTGACATTTTGCTGAACAGGGCCTTTTTGGGGCAGCCGTGAGTCATACAACAATTCTTTGCTTAATTTTTAATCTTGTTTTAGATGTAAGTCCTTTCTTTTTTTGTGTTTTTTTTTTTTGAAATGTTATGTGAATCGTGGTCTCTTTTGCGCCAAATAAATGTTTTTTCTTTCTTTCAAAATCAGAACGGTTTTTTTTCGACAGACTGGCTAGTCAGTTGGAACATTACAATTTATCAGCATTTGATAAGAACCTTTGCCCAGCAAAGGACAATTACTGGCTGTCATTAATATTAATTATAATTAGTGTGTTATCAATGTGAGTTGTACTATCTGAGCCACACACATGTCTGTGAGATTTCGTCACAATATGTCAATGTGTTTGATAAGAAATACGTTGGAAAAGACTGTGGTTCTCAAGCTTGTAGATAAATATATTTATATGATTTTTGTAGAAGAATAACATGTTTTATTTTAAAGAAAAGAAATATACTTAATGGCGAAAAGGAAAATAAAAAAAAAACCTTTGAAAGCTACTAAGTTATATTTATTTTATGATGAGTTTTAGATAAAAAATGTGGTTGTTGTTTCTATGAGGGGTTGAAAGCAAAAAATAATATAAAAGGGTGATTTATACTTTTAATTTTTTTTTGTATAATAAAAATATTTAAATAAAAAGGAAAAGATGTTTAACCAATAACTTTAAGAACTTTTTGATGTCTAAAAGGCTGAACGAATTTCTATAAAAATTTAACAATGCATGTTTTCATGGTATACCATTACCTAGCCTAGGATTAACAATTATTTTTATCCTCAAAATAAGTTTCCGTTGGTTAATATTCAGCCATCACATAATATAATATTCCACAACTATCACACAACGCCATCTAGTCCCAAGCTAAGCAGAGCTTGTGTTAGAAATAGATATAGACCTAAAACTTTTCATAAAAAAAGCGCTGTACAAACCTAAAATAGAATATAGGGCAAGTACTTGTTATATACTACAGTTTAACTCCTATATACTTACATATACATAAAATTTTGTAGCCCCACATAGCTCTTATAATAATTATCGTAAAGAGCTCTACTACATCGGTTTTTATAGATATTGGTTGCTATAAGGATTTGAAGGGGGGGTACATAGACGTGGATCGATTGTTTAGGTTTCTTGCATGAAAGAAACTCGTCGGTAAATAAAATTCCCTGAACCTGAACTGACCAGTTTTAAGATGGGTAACCATTATAAAATAATTCCATGTCAATAATAGGTGATAATAGTAACATTTTTTTTTCAACAAATGGCTGTCAGCTAACTATCATAGGTATAGATGTTCACAGACAGTCTTACGATGTGATCACCCTCGAGGCAACATTTTGAAACTGCCTGTTCCTATTATAAATTTGAATGTTTGGATGAATGGATGTATTTTACTCGATCACGTTAAAACGGCTGAACTGTACTTGATGTAATTTCGATTCAGAGATTTACTATAATCTGAAAATAATACACAGAATTCTATAGGTATATCCCCCGAATTACGGTCCCTAAGTTATTGTAAAATATTTTTTATCATACATAAAGGCTACAGCAATAGCTAGTACACTTTTTACGCTTTTAAATAATTAAATTAAAATCAAAGTTATTGAACACCGAAATTGAAACTGCTCTTTTATTAATGTTGTTAAAATTGTGCTTTATCGATGATAGCTTTGTTTTTAGACAACCTTTAAAATGATAAAATATAAAATGACTGGCAAGTTAGATTGGATGACAGGAACTGAAAAAAAAATGGAAATATTCATTAACGTTTTCTCGTGATTACATAAAATAAAACACAAAACATAGAAGTCACCTTTTCATTAAATATTCACCTAAATAAATAAATTCATCAACAAAAAAACAACTGAATAAATGAGGAAGAAAAACACGAAAGTTTCTCTTTAATATAACACCTTTTTATAACCACGATATCCTGTACTTATTACAGGGAGCAAATAACTTGTTTTTTTTTACTTTCAACTTAATGAAAACTCCTACTGCGTTCATTGGCTTATTAAAACTAAAAATTCCAGAGGTTTTTCTTATGTAATTTACAGTTAAAAGATACTAATTTTAATCCTGGCTTTTTATTGTAGGGAGTTTTCAGACCTTTCATTAGAGAATTTTATATATTTATACAAACTTTTACTAAGTTAACTGATAAATGATATTTATTTTGTAAGTTGGTTATAGAAAACACTTTTACACGTCATAATCAATATTTTTAAAGCTATATGAGGCCGGTGTTTCGTACCTGACTACTCTGAGAAGAAACAGCCGAAACAAACTCAGAGGTCACAGTCTCTTTTAAAGTCCAGACATTGTTCAGGTCATACGAGGACGATGCGGGTGTCTGAGACGGTCTTTTGAAGAAAGAACCACACAGATTTGAGCGGACCTGTCCAGTTACACTGCCTGACCCGACTGCCTCGTTGCCTGTAATCAAATCTTGAAAGTTAAATTTGATCTAACTTTTCACTATCCGATTTGTTTTAATCTAGTCTATCAAAACATAAGACCGCCTCTCCTGCCCACCTCACATCGTGACGTCATCATTATTACGTCACAAGCGTACATTATGCCTTATTAGAGCCGTTGAACACATTTGCAGAAAGACAAAGCGGAGCGTTAAAAGATCATACCATGGCATGTAGGTCACGGAGTTTGGGCTTAGTGATGAGCGGAGCGAGCTTCATCATGAGCGGAGCGATTTGCGAGAAAGGAGAAACACAAGAGAAGATAGTTAAAAAAGACACGATTGTTTAAGTACACACAAAATACAAAGCAGAGTCAAATCAAATCAAAAACGTTTATTTCAACTAGGCCATAACCGGCACTTTTGAACTGTCAAAAGACAAAATAAAACTAGTACAAAAATAGTTATGGTGCTACAGTCCCAGTCACAAGACATAAAAACTGTGAAAGTACCGTAGGTGCTCATTCCAAAGCGTAGATCTCTATGGAGAAGAATGAGCAAGAAACTCCATGGACACTCTTTTTCAATCAAATGAAATGTGTCATTAAAACAAGTTAGTATATTTAAAGATATTATTGACAATAAATAGCTTAAAAGTATTTGGTTTCAACTTTAATAGCTTACTTTGCAATATACCAAAAGGATAAGTTCTGTTACTTATAGCTTTTAGATAATATTCCCATAGCTGGAACTTGAACTTCTTCTGTCTATAATTAAGAGAAAATAAGCCGTAGTCAATTAAAAAAAGAAAGTGACTTGTCCAAGTTTGAACAAACAACTTCCAAATCGTTAGTTCCCATTATCATTAGACTTACTATTCCTTAATTAGTGCTAAACAACTAGAACAATTGATGTGTGTGATTGATGCTTTAGTTATAAGTCAAAATACTCTAAAAGAAGACTACTACTACACCATCACAGTCACTTTACTCAAAGGACTAAAACACTCCTTTTGATGAATTCGCGAGTTTTCAACCTACTACTCGCTCCGCTTATGACCATACCCCTACCTCACTTAACACCCAAGAGTATAATTACGAGGCAGCTTTCCAGCAAACATTGTATTTGCTTTACCGTGTCCTACGTGTGTTGCCAGACGGAAATATTGCTTTTTTAATGTAATTTAACTGCTTAGAAAATGGGGATTGGTAGCACTGTGGAGTGATATTTAGTATTTTTTTAGATGGCAAGGTTTTTTTTTTGTGATATAGGGATGATAGAGATATCTTATCTTAATATATATAAATCTCGTGTCACAATGTTTGTCCTCAATGGACTCCTAAACCACTTAACCGATTATAATAAAATTCGCACACCATGTGCAGTTCGATCCAACTTGAGAGATAGGATAGTTTAAATCTCAAATTTTAGACCGGGTCCTCCACCCGTGCGAATCCGGGACGGGCCACTAGTATTTTTATATAAATACATACGTTAGTAAATAAATTAAATAGAGATGGCACGTATGGTGCAGTGGGAGAGCGAACGACTGCTGCACGTTATGGGTTTGATACCCACGTACGTTTGTGAACATTCAACAAAATATAAAATTTGTATGACCTGCGATTAGTAGTTCCGGGTCTGGGTGTTTCGGTATGTGATTTTAAATGTTTGAAAACGCACCCACAATACAGGGGAAGTTCCTTGTGGGGAATAAATAACAATAAAATAGAATAATACTTATTTATTGTAAAACATGAGTCTGCGCCAAATAATATCCTAAGAAAAAAAAAATACATCATGAAAATGCCGGAAAAAAAATCTTTGTCCAATATCAAAGCACTATTTATGATCATCATATTGAGAGACGGATATTAATCTAATCGTTACTGAAAATTATTTATAAAACGGTAATCCAGTTCCTGTTATCCAGTTACTGGGTTGTGGAAGTCAGATAGGTGGCCCCTTGTAATGTGACTAAGCTACATTTAATTATACTGTTATGTACATAGTTTTAGAAAATCTATTAATTGAATTGTCGAAACAGAATTAAAAGATAATATATATTTATACTAAAACCAAGAGTTGAGTTATAAAACTGTTTAGGGGTTTTAATTTTGAATCGACACCCTCTTCAATTCTTTCTAAATAAGGATTTACTCACATTTTCACAAAAAAAAAACACTTTTAAACAAAAGCATGACTTTTGTATTTGTACATAACAAAAAGAAACCTCAAAAAAAAAACTTTATTAACACCGAAAAAAACAAAACACAAGAAGAAAAAAAAAACTTAACAATTATTTTTTTGTGTTTCAAAAAATTCAACCCCTTAAGAAACTTTCAACCCCAATTGGTTCAACCCATTATTAGAGAGTTTCTTTCAACCCGCAAAAAAGTACGTAAAGTCTAACTGTTCTTAAAGTTGGCAACATTGGAAGACACTCAACTGTGTTCAAGAACATGGAAAAGGACTTTTTTCTCGGCCGTCTATTGGCTATCGCGTTTTTTTTTCCTTTCTTTTAAGTTTTTATGGATAAAATTTGTTGTATAGCCTGGCTAAGTCTACTTCTTTCTTTTTTATAGCCATGGCGTTTTATAATCTTTGTACTTACTAAAATATTTTAATATTGCTAAAGTTACTTTGTGTTTATCTTGAATTACATTGTGTATGGCAGACTTCGTCAGGATTCTTAAAAATAAACCTTAGGCACCGACAGTTAGGACCCCATGCCAATTAAGCTGTTACTATTTTTCATATTTTTATAATAATAAACGCTAATTGCTAGGAAGTTCCTCTCTCAAGAGACATGACCACCGGTAGCCAGGACTTGGTTCTCGGAGCTGGTGGACTGCTATTTTTCATATTTTTTTTTATAAATGTTTTTTTTAATAAAAAAATTTAAAAATGTAACAATCGAGTGAAAAGATGAATAAAGAACGCTTAACAAAAAATGTACTGTAAAAGATACAAAAAGTGAATAATTGTCAATCCATCTTCGTCAAATATATAGATTGCTGCTTACGCATCGACTCCATAAAAATTTGAATAGGTGCAGTAATAAATATTTTTCCCTGCAAAAGAATTTAAATAAATCTCTTAGATACTTATTAATTTTCATTAAGGACTACAAGAAGATAATGAAAGATAAATAAGTAAATAATACTGTGACGTCTGATAGAGGAGAATGAAAGAAAAAAACGTGTTGCGAAGACCCCAAGTAAAATGGGATAAGGGCAGGAAGATGATTATGGTGACTACTAGAAGAATCTGTTAGCATACAGCACTAGTACTAACCACTCAAAAGACACAATCCTTCATAATCCTTTAATAATTATGTCACTTTTTTTCTACGTTGTAATATCATTAAATTAGTCCTCCCACTCAGGGCAGGGCGGGAGTGACTGTTAGACTCGTACTGATTAAAATCTACGTTGTCCTTCAATAGCCTTTTACGTGCTGGGGTCATCATGATCATCATCTGCCTGCCTTTTCCCAACTATATTGTGGTCGGCTTCCAGTCAAACCAGATTCAGCTGGATATCAGTATTTTACATGGAGCGACTGCCTGTCGGACCTCCACAACCCAGCGCTGGGGTCACGGTAATTTAATAAGTCCCGCGACCTAATAATATGACATTTAGTATACAAAATAATTAAACAGCGCACTTCCTTAATAAAAAAAGTTTAAAAGAGATCGTCATACGGATTCGTCACTATAAATCAAGATTGGCGGACGAGAACCACTGCCCATTGAAATACCGCATAGCAACAGACACTTACTCAAATAATAATCACCCCAGTGTCCAGAGAGCAGCTGCAAATTTCAACCCCCTAGCTCCCTTTACAACCCAACAAAGGTACAAAATTGTATGACAAATACCGCACAACGTTAAAATTGTTCTCTTTTAACACACATTGAGAAGTAAATTTTTATTAAAATACCCACTTTGATGTTGTAACTTAAACATTTTTTAGGTTATGTCAAAAAATTTCGCTGTTTTGAGTAAACGTTGTGTCGTAAGGGAGGTTGGGGGGTAAGAATTTTTGGGGTGATTCGTTTCGACTTTTTTATGAAAAGGGGTGAAAGTTTATTTGATAATGCAGTTTTTATTTTTTGTAACTAGTGACCTGTTTTTGCTTTGCACGGGTGTAATCTACCGGTGACATGAGAAAATACTGAGATTTCTTTGCGATATTTTAAGTTTAATAATTCATACTCAGTTTCTAGAATCGCAATAACATCACGTTGGGACAATAAAAAAACAACACACATAAAAATTACTTACATTTTTAAATACATCCGTCATTCTTTATTTTTATTCTATAAATTAAATATTGACAAAAATCTCAAAAAATGCCATAATTCTGATAACATTTGTACAACATTATCTTACCAAGAATTCTTTTTATTTTTAACATAAAATAAAAATGTAAATAAACATGCGTTTGCTCTATTACTCAGTGATCAAAGCCGTGATTATAATAATTATATTACACACTCTCAAATAGTCAATGAATAAAAAAAGACGCCATAATGAGACTACGCTATAAAGAGGGATGATGCAATCACCCCCACACACTTCGAGAAGGGTACTTGAGGGGTATTTGTGCTATGACGTCATCAAGAGCTAAGAGTTTGAGTAAATACTGCTTTTTAAATAATGTCCTTAAAATCTAGATTATTCGTTGTTTTGTGTCTAAATTAAAACTTTTTGACGGACTAGGTGTTGCTAACGGCTTTCTCGTGTAGGTCTAAAATTATCCTACGGAAATAATTCCAACAGTGCAAAACGATGTATTTTATTTTCGTTAAGAAAATATTTACAAATTTTTTATTTCAAACAAATGATTTTACGAAAAAATATTATTTCTGAGGGGTAAACACAATGATTGAGATAAAACACCACCAATTTAAGTTCGATAAAGTTTTTAAAATCATTCATTTGGCGACATAATTTACTATTTCTAAATATTCTGTCCTAAACAAATTGCTTTCCGCCAACAAAAAAATAATATTTTTCGTTGATATTGGCATAATCTACTGAAATCAAATAAATAACCTATCCAAAATATTTATAAAAATAAATAAGGAATACAAACATCTAAACTATCAGAAAATTCAACTATTTACTCCACCATTATAGTACAATATAAATTGCGAGCAAAAACTTTAAGATACGCTGTAAATCGCACGACGTAACGTGATTGGTCGATCATATCAGCGACACTTATATTCCTTACATCGCTTTTTTTTAAAACAGCGCTTTACGATGCTAATTTTTTTCTAGTTTAAAATTAGAGTGTGAATTGTATGTCAGATTTATTTTCTCAAGTGCCAGTATTAATAAAATTTGATAGATAAAGGAGGTTAAAATCAATATGTGCCTTGTTAATAGTGATTGATCTGCCTCATATTGTGTGGAAGACCTTTGTCAAACCAAAGGGTAATCCTTTGAGAATCAATGTACGGATTATGAATATTTTAAGCGATGAGCTAACTAGGTAGTCTATCGATTTTAAGCTGAATTTGTAAGACTAAAACGTAAATTTTCATTCAATTTTTTAACTAAAAATCACTTTGATATTTAACCATTACTGCAACTAAAATTCAGACATATCTAAAACACCAAAAATATTAAATTTAAATTCGCACAACAAAATTCAAATGTCAAAACAAAAAGAATAAATTGAAACGCGCCGCTGTCAAAAGCGCTGAAAGCGCTGCCAACACAAATGTCACCCATAGCCTCCCTCGGGCTATTTCTGATAGTCATTGAATGCTTCATTCAAATTACATTTCAGTACGGTATTGGTCGCCGACAACGTCGGACGCTCGTTCCTCTCAAAAATTCAAAAATGACATTCCTTTTTCAAAAATTTGTACGTTAGAGCCCATTTCGCGCGCGTGTGTCAGTTTTTGACGTATTCCTTTTCAAAATGGCGGGCGAATTGTGTTTTTTTTTTCTTTTCACATTTTCAGACGTTAGTGTTTATCGTTTGTGCCTGTAGTAATAGTGGAACGGTGAGTAACGTTTCAAAAATAGTTTTTATTTTGTTTGTAATTTTTTTAGAAACGTTTACGTTCTGTTGCCGGGCGGTTGTTACGGATTTTTTCGTGTAGAATGACCGTGCGTTTGGTGTATCTAGGACATTTCCTAATTATAGTAATTGACTGGTTAGTCATTTAAATAGTTTTCCTGTTGCTTGTTTGTTACATTTTTGTAACATTGTTTTGTTGTTATAAATAAGTAACTCTGAGAAAATTAGCAAAAATCACTATTACATTTAATATTTTGCAAAAAAATATATTTCCTAATTTTTCGCGCAACACCAAAAATGCTTGCTTTTCGTTAATTTCAACGTCATAACTAAATAAAAACCACTAAAATTTTCACAAAAAACACATCTAATGTTACCAAAAATTCTTTCAGCATATCATATTTTTCTTTTACATTATTTCTTTAACAAATACATTCAACTAACAATGTCAAGACCACGTCGTCTCTACATGGCGATAGTAATAGTCTCCACGCCTTCCAAAGCGTGATACATCGCTATAAATTGGACGTAAAAGAGCCCTATTAAATAAGTAGTATCTTCACGCTTATATTACTTAAGGGCGAGAACAGAGTTCTTCCTAAAACATAAGCTTTACAGTGTGACTGGTAATTTTAAAGACTACTCTATTGTAATACAATATAAAAAAGACAAAATATGAATAAAAACTTTATAGTAAAAGAAATTCAACTATAAATAGGTCTCGGGACTGCCTTTCAGGGAACCGTGACCCTGGAACGTAAAGGGCAATCAGTACAAGTCTAACAGTCATTTCCGCTTCGCCCTGAGTAGGAGGATCATTTGATGATTTTACCACGATATGAAAAAAACAAACTATTAATACAAAACTAAATAGCAATATGTACAGACGCTAGCATATCAAGCTGCCACAATCTGTGAAATTATGTAATACATTTTTAACTTTATCACAAAACAAAAAGGTTCACGTTCGATTGGCAAAATTTGACAGATTCGGGTAAATTGATCTGCTGTCTGTACGTAAGATAAAAACATTCAAAGGGCGGCAAAGAATACGTCCACATCGCTTTGACTGGTTAAGTAGACTATCGCTTCGAGTCTGGGTTCGAACCTCTACTTAGGCTTTTTTTTTAGCCTGGTAAAATCATCAAATGAGTCCTCCCACCCCGAGCAGGGCGGGAGGGACTGGCAGACTTGTACTGACTAAAATCCACGGTGTTCTTCAATAGCCCTTTATGTACCGGGGTCACGGTGATGTAATAAGTCCCACGACCCCGACAGGCTTTGGCCCTCTGACGCCCCGTCATTATGCTGATGCTCTTTGAGACGCGCGTGGAACACGACGCGCCGTCGACCCGGGCATGGGCAGCGAGTTGCCCTTTACTTGCTGCCCGCATGCCCGCGACCTCTACTTTGGCTTAGATTTAAGCACGTTTAAACATTCAATATCATAGATATAACAAAGTAATTCTGCTTAAATGGGTCGTTAGTATTCATCACTATATCATTTAATTCAATCCGGGGTCACCCACTGTTGGGTATAGGTCTCCCCTTTTTTCTACCATTAGCATTATCAATCTGTTTTTATATGTGACATCAGCCAATAGACACTGAACCGCATTGAACCCGCATATTGAAACCATATTCTGTAGAAAGAAGTTTCAGCAATGGAAAAAATAATAGTTTAAAATATGCTATTTGTCCATTTAAAGGACTCTAAAGAGAAAAAACCAGCAAATGAAATGAAATGATGTTTATTTATGCAATTAGGTTACATCAACACTTTTACACGTCTTTTCATAAAACAAGAAGAGGCCGGTGTTTCGTACCTGACTACTCTGAGAAGAAACAGCCGAAACAAACTCAGAGGTCACAGTCTCACGCAAAGCTCACCATGCTTGCTCACCACGTGTTAGCGATTACAAACCGTTTAGGTTTGAATTTTTAACCAAGCTTTTCCTTAACACATTATAAAATGTTTGCAATCGAAAGCACCTGGTTATGGTTCGTAGGCTAGAGCCACCACTAAACTTAACTGTAACAGTCAAAGAATTCATTCAAGCATAGGAAGAGATCAATAATTCCTAAAATACTGATTTAAATCTATATTCTACTAGCGGCCCGTCCCGGCTTCGCCCGGGTGGAAGTCTTTAAAACCCGGTCCCGATGGTTACAAACACAACGAAAAAAGAATTATCCGAATCGGTCCAGCCGTTTTCGAGTTATGAGCTTAGCAACACATTTTTGCGATCCATTTTTATATTATAGAAGAAGAAAGAAGATATTCGATAACAAAAGCTAACATATCTACAACTAATGAGACAACTCGACATTGAAATACATAATTATGCTTTATCATAACTTAAGAGTCCTAATAGCGCTGTCAGCAATCTGACGGGACTTAGAGACCTAAAGCTGCCGGGGTCGCGGGACTGTCTCATCAGGTAACCGTAACCCTGGAACATAAAGGGCTATAGAAGGATCACCGTAAAATAAAGTCTTAATAACGACTAACGACTAAGACAATTCTTCATTCCTCACTGTCTAGCGATTCATGGGAAACAAAACATAGAAGCTTCAGACTTGATTAAACCCAAAACACGTGTCTTTAATATAAATAAATTGACTAGAGTAGCTACAACTATTGGATTATTAGAAATGATTGTAATTATAGAAGTTAGAATATTGATATAAGTGATTTAGACGAGACATCTCTCAATTTGCAGTGTTGCTATAGATCTTTACTTACCATTACTTTGTGTAATTTCGTTACCACTGCTCTCAAAACGGTTTAGGAAACCATCGTGAGGAAACCGGCATGTCCCACAACCAAAAATTTGAAAACATGTGACATCTACCAACCCGTACTGGGCCCAACGTGGTGGATTACAGCCCACTCCCTCTTCCGTAGAGGAGGTCTGTGTCCCAGCAGTGAACACTATAGTTGATAATGCTATGCTGTTACAGTTCTCAACATCTTTAGTAGTACAAGATAGACAACTCTACATTGAATAATGATTGGCTCCTCTTATCTTTTACTACAACTACTTCAATAGTCAGAAATCTATAGTTTGTAAGACAATAGTCGATAGTTGGGTCAACTTTTAATTCTTTATTGAAATACCTCAATGATTACTTACTGATGACACACGAGCTCATTTCATCATCTTCCTGCTCTTATCCCATTTTACTTAGGGTCGGCGCAACACATTTTTTTCTTCCATTCTCCCCTATCAGACGTCACAGTATCATTTACTCCTTTTTCATTCATATCATTCCTTAGGCAAACCATCCATCTTTTCTTTGGCCTTCCTATTCCTCTCAATCCATCAATAATCATGCTCGTCACTCTCTTAGTCACATGAGTCTCATCCCTCCTCATCACAATCATGTCCATACGTGCTCATTTAAATGACATATTTCCCTGGGACAACTTGCAATAATTCTTAAAGCAGTTTACATTATTTATAACTGCTTTTAACAGCACATATCTATCTATTTGCGATCTCTCTATCGCTTTTATCTCTGATCGAAAGTCAGAATTTGTCGAGGACATCTGCCATCCTTGATCCCCTTAAAGCCGTCAGAAAAGAGTCCTCTCATCCATCTTTTCAAATCCCTAATCACACATTTCTATTCTCATTTCCTCCAACTTCAACCAATCTTTCCAGTACACAATAAATAAGTACCCAAAGGCTTAATAATGCTGATTTGTCGACCAATTTCTCAGTATGGCGCCTCATAGTCGCCTTTCCTTCCTTGTCATTCGATATTGTGCTCTATGCGATATATGATATTGTGTCTATAGTATTACAATCTGTATCAACTGTTTAAGGTCCACATTCCTTTGAATTAGAGTCAGTTGTGTTTAATTTGTTTTCTTGTCTGGAATGTCTATGCTTGAGAAGGATAGTGTTCGTTTGAATGTGAATAAAATTGATGGCTGCAATATTATTATCGTTATCATCTTTCTTACTCGCTAGACTATTACTTATTACTAAGATTGATATTTTCTTTTGATATTCTGAAAGTGTGTTGAATAAATCTTCTGCCAAATTTTGTTTGAGCTTTTGGGATTAGTTTTGAACCTTGGATGCAATTACTTCTGCCGATTTCGAGATACTGGGTTCCATTCCTTATTGTTGCTGGGTTTTGTCTTTTAGTTTTTTTTTTGTAATTACGCTGGATTTGTGCCCTGTTGGTAGTTATAGACACACCCTCTGTTACAAGGAACTTAAATATACTTTGTGGTACTAAGACACACCGTGTCTAAGCCCTGAAACTTGGTCATCGTCTGTAGGTATGAAGTATGCTTGTTTATTGCAATGTGAATCTACATTTCCTGATGTTATGTCTACACTAAAATTATTTTAATTATTAGAAGAGAAAGAGTTGTAGTTTTCAAAGAATTCTTGGGTTGGAGCACTCGAAATACGGAAATAAATAATAGACGTAGTCACGGTTAGATGCAACGTATAATGACTGGCCAAATGATTGACAAGTGAAAACCAAGTACCCACTATTATTTATGTTATAACAATATCAATATACCCACAATTACTTACAACTACTACATACATCACAGGTTTGTAATTAATAAACTCAAAAAACACTCGACCAATTTTCAAATTCACTCGTAGAAAGCTACATGCACGAATAGGTAATATAGGCAAAGCCAAAGCGAGTCGCTAATTTATTTATAAAACTAAGAATTAAACCAAATTAAGAATCGTATCGATTTTACAAATTCGACAACCAGACAAAAGTTCAACAACCTCAATTCAAATCGCCATCCGACCTAATTAAAACCCTACATTAACTATATTAAAGACCGCTACCTATCCAAAATATGAGAAACGTTGCTACCCTAGCGTGTACTTTTTTTAATTTAGAGCTCTCTCACCCCTGTGTTATATGGAATAGTTGAATGTTTAATTTCAAAGGAGGCATGTGGGGTATTCCGACGGTGCGGGGACGGGACGGGACAGGACGTGATGGCAGCGTGTGTAGATCAATGCTAGGATGCGGGTGGAAATTCTGTATGAGTGAATGTTGCGTAGTGAGTGAATGAATGATGATTATGTTCTGTCTTTTTGGTTTTTGAAATGAAACTAGTCCATCAGAATATTCAGAAATGTATGACCCGTATTTTTTTTTGTCTCGGAAATATGTCGCTTTTGCAAATTCCCAATAAGTCACGCTGTAGTTTCCTTTGACGTCATGAGCTGCCTCAGTTTTGATGCGTTTTATCTGTAGGCATCCATATAATCATCATCATCATCCACAGCCCGTCTTCACCCACTGCTGGGTATATACCTCTCCTTGTTTGTGCCAAGCTCCATGGTCTTGCGCCAGCCTCATCCAGGACACTCCCCCAATGGCAGCAATGTCGTCTGGCATCCATATACATTGATTTTTTTTTTTAAACTCTAGCGACGGACTGAATAGATTTTCAATTTATTTCTGCTGTAAACTATCTTATTGTAATAAATTTTCTAGATGAGGTCATTTTAGTTTCTTTAGTAACTGCGTGAGTCGCTCCTTAAGTAATATTGACTAAAAACTGCATCTAAAATTGAAAAAAGTTGGCAGATGATCAATTACTAAGTATACATTGTCTTCTTGTGTTTTGTGTAAAATTTAATAAAACAATATCGTACCTTCTGAACCAATATGACCTCATTTCCATTTTTCTAAAGAACTCCACATTCCTTCCCAGTATTACCAAGTCATCATCATCATCATCAGCCTATAATGTTCCCACTGCTGGGACACAGGCCTCCTCTCTGAGAGAGGGAGTGGGCCATAATCCACCACGCGGGCCCAGTGCGGATTGGTAGATGCCACATATCTTCGAATTTTTGGTTCTAGGACATGCCGATTTCCTCACGATGTTTTCCTTCACCGTTTTGAGAGCAGTGGTGATGAAATAAATTACACAAAGTAATACGCCAATTCGCCATATTTCCAAGTAAATAATTAAAAATCATACAGTAACTCAACCATAGAGTTTGTACTCGTTACTACAATACTTATTATTTATCCTATGGCCTCTGACCCCAACCGATAAGGAACCTCGTGTGCCCGTATTTTTATCGCTCATTAAAGTTTCATTGAACTAAAAACTTATTTTGTTCATTAATTTTTAAATTTCGAATTGTTACTGGCCGTTTACACGTGTTTTCGCGCCATTTTGTGGCACGTGGCGTTTGGATGTCGAACGGCGGTTTTATTTGCAAGTATTTTATGAATTATTCTGTGTTTTGAATGGTTATTTCACTGAAATGGGTGGATTTATTATTCTTTAACACAAATACGGTTTTTTATTATTTAAATAATTTATTATTTTACTTATACTATTCATTTTGTTGCACAAGTCACATCTCAGAGATCTTTCTAACACAAGAATTCAGTGAATTAGTATAATCTGTCATCAATTTCTATCTAATCTATAATTATATATCATCATTTATAAAGTTTTAAAATAAAAATATTATTATGGGGTAATCCTTGAAAATTCAAATTCGATTAAATTTTTTAACATATTGTGTACTACACTGCTCCAAACGAAAACGTTTTAAACGTTCTTACAAGAAAATAATTTTATTTGTCATTATAACGTAAGCTACAAAAATGAGCAAGTCTACCATAAATTAATCATACAATTCTTAACCATTCATTGGTTGGTCTAGTGGTTAGTGACCCTGACTGCTATGCCGGGGGTCGTGGGTTCGATTCCCACTCAGGACAAATGTTTGTATGATAACCACGATCATTGTTCTGTATCTGGCTGTAATTTATCAATAATATGTTTGTATTTAGAAATATATAAGTATGCTTATCAGTAGTCTAGTGCCCATAACACAAGCTCTGCTTAGCTTGGGACTAGATGGCGTTGTGTGGTAGTTGTGGAATATTATTATTATTATTCATCTACCACAGCGATCAAAATGACATTACAATCAACAAAATCAATGGAAAAACAATTTGTTAGTAACGTCAGTCCACTCTTGCGCACCCCATGGAATCTGCAAGCACCAATTGAGCTCGTTTCCCATGGTCCCGTGGCCCCCATGCCTTTGTGCGACCACGTGTTCGACAGATGCGCACGAGTTTATTTTAGTTTGCTACGGTGGCCATGGGTTCGGAATTTCGTGGAAATGTGGTCAGTTTTTTTTTTTTTTGAAAAAATGTGTTGCGTTTTTGCGGTTGGAACGTGTTGTAATTTGTAAAGTTTGATGCTAATGTGTTTTAATTTGTATTTAAGAGTGTGTCTTGAAATCTCTTTCGTAGAATTGTCACTAACAGTATTGTGTTGATTTAAGTTTATATAACAAACCTACATTAAGAAATATTTTATTCATTTCCGTGGTGAAATTATTAAATGAATCCTCCCATCTCAGAGGGACTGTCAGACTTGTACCTACTGACTAAAATCCAAGTTGTCCTTTAACAGCCTTCCACGTTCTGGGGCCACGATTACTTGATAAGATAGTCCTCTGACACCGACAGGCAAACACATTTTGCTCTAACATAATAATCTGAGAGTGTAAGTCACTAAATATGTTCCGTTTTCGCGTCAAAACAGCTGACGCGATTTTGTTGGATTTTGGTATTGAGGTAGATGGGTCTCTAGAGATGGTTATAAAGAGAAAACGAGCAAAGCCAAATTCTATAACTAGTGTGGTTGAAAAAACTAGCTTTTAGTTTCTTCTTTGAATAATACAATTCAATCGCCTCGCAAATTATTATAGGTACCTAATATATTTATTATATAACTTGTGATAATAATTATATATCAACACAAATTATTAACTTAGTACCTATTACTATGAGATAGTTCATTCGCGGTTATATTGTGAGATAAGAGACAGCTGTGTTTCAATCAGTGTGTGATTCAGCGACGCCATTTTGATTAAATAGCTCTGGAATGTGGCTAGGTTGCATAAAAGGTGATGGCGATTGTGCGCAGTCATAGAAACATTATGGTTTATCTGTTTAATTATTTTATTTAGAGGCATATGCTCAAGTTCTAACTTCGAAACTATAGAGTAGCTTAGGTCTCATCCTTGAAGACGTTCATTGGTCGTCCAAGGTCATACTACTCGGGCATGCGTAGGCGAGTAAAGGGCAACTCGCCGTCCGACCGACGGCGCGTGTTCCACGCGCGCCTCAAAGAGCGTTAGCGTAATGACTCTCAGAGGGCTAAAGCCTGCCTGGGTCGCGGGACTTATACCATCACCGTAACCCCGGAACATAAAGGGCTGTGCCTCTCACCCTGCCCGGGGTGTGAGGACGCATTTAAAAATTTTACCACGAAAAAAAAAAACAGGTCATGCTACTGGTTATTTTAGAAATCAATTTAATTTAAATTTTGCCCTCAAACGGGACTAAAAACAACAAATATTTATCACTTACAATTTACACTATCCATTTTAATTTTATTACAGATATTAAACACTACATTTTTGACATTAAAAATCCAATCTGTCGAATTTGAGAATGTAAACAGAAAAAAAACTGTAGAACTCAAAATTATTCTTCGTATTTAAAATTACAATACATCAATGTCAATAACAGATACACTCAGTCCCCATTAAATAAAAAAAAGTAAATACGAACTCACACCAAGAAACAGAAAAAAAAAAACTTCAAAAAAAGATTGTCCTGCGAACACCCCAACGCGTGGTCACCGCACATCTTGTCACCATCCAACCAGCAGCTGTACCATTCAACATCCGGGTCCATTGTGAGCCCCACAAAGGGACCATATCCTTCGTTTATTCAAAATCATGCTCAACCTATTTTGTTTAGTTTTTTTTTTTAAGATTAGTAACTTCTGTCTTACGTTTTTTGGTTTATTTTTCTTCTAAAATACAGTTTAAGTAATATTATGTCACTCAACGACGATATTATTACTAGATGCCGCATGCACGATCTAAGGAACAAAAACTATTCTGTCAACTCGCTGAGTTACTACGTAAGCGAGGGGGACGGGGTACTGCGTTGTGATTGACTAACTCAAGGTCTGTTCTGACTCAAGGTATGTTTACGGCTCACAGGAGTGGTCGAAATAAGACGGATATAAGACTTTTTTGCCTAATGTGTTGACAGACATCGGTCGCCTGTAGGAGTCTAGTAATATATCGACGTTGATGTCACTACTAGCTGGTGCCCGCGGTTTTACTTCCGCTGCTCGGCTTCTATTGGCCGTAGCGAAATGTTAGCCTTCCTCGATAAATGGACTATACCTACAACACAAAAATATTTTTTTAATTAAAAACAGTAATTTCTGAGATTAATGCGTTCAACCAAACACAATCTTCAGGTTTATAATATTAGTATAGATTGTGTACCAAATCACATTCAGACTTTTAATTTTTCTTTGAAAAAGTGACTAATATCCATCAAAGAAGTCACACGTGAGTCATGAGTGACTAAAAACCAACGACGATAATTATATTACTAGACTCCTAATAACAGGCGACCGATGTCTGTCAACACGTTAGGCAAAAAAGTCTTATATCCGTCTTATTTTGTCTACTCCTGTGAGCCGTAAACATACCTTGAGACAGAACAGACCTTGAGTTAGCTAATCACAACGCAGTACCCCGTCCCCCTCGCTTACGTAGTACCTCAGCGAGTTGACAGAATAGTTTTTGTTCCTTAGATCGTGCATGCGGAGTCTAGTAATATATCGTCGTATATCGTTGCTGAAACTAATCTGTTGCCCTTTGCGCTCCAGCCGCGGCGCCCTGACAGTCGCCCATGCTATAAGATTTCCACCACTGGCAATCAATCATATTGGATAATATTTTGAGTGGTTATATCGAAATATTTTTAGCAAAATCATTGTCTAAATGAAGTTAGAGTAACTCCAATTTGTAGTAAGTGGTCCGACCTATAGATTTTTGAATAACCACACCCTAGTGTGGTTTAAGTCATAAGTGACAAGAGAATGTCATTTTGAATTTTATTATTTAAAAAAAGTTCTTCATGCCCATTTAAATGCTGAAACAGGGTTAATGGATAATAAATCCTGTTGATCAAAGTGTACCAAATAAATTAAAAAAAAAAAAGAATTAATAATGATTAACTCTTTCTTTGTACTCAAAATCAAAACGTTTATTTCAACTAGGCCATAACCGGCACTTTTGAACTGTCAAAAGACAAAATAAAACTAGTACAAAAATAGTTATGGTGCTATAGTCCCAGTCACAAGACATAAAAACTGTGAAAGTACCGTAGGTGCTCATTCCAAAGCGCGCGTACTCAAGTTCTACGCACCTCAGATGCAATTTTCTTCAACATCATAAATGAGGCTTTATAATATGAAGTACGAAGCAAAATTCTTAAAAATTAACCATTTTTCTTAGGCTTTCTCTTAGTATATATAAAGCTACTTATAAAAAGGTAATACATAAAACTACTACCACTATTTTGAATCCGGAATTTCAATCGTCAACGTCAATTTTGTTTTCATTTATATTCATTTTCAGAGTAGTATTTTTGTCTTTGATTATATAGGGGCAAGTGCTGTACCTATGGACGCTCTTACCTGTGGACACCGTTAATTTATGGGAAAAGGGGCAACCCGAATATTCTAATTTGAACACAGCCGTAAGCATTTGTCTATGGTTGACAGATTTGACGTATCGCCATCTTTTTTTTCCGTGTTGTTTTCCCCCAGAACTAACGGTGTCCATAGGTAAAAGCGTCCATAGGTACAGCACTTGCCTATAATCAAAGATTTTTGTAAATCCTGTAAATTTTACCTTTAGACATATTATTTTAGTAATTTACTGTGTAAACCATGATTGACGTACTAAGTCATTTGTAGAACTGAGTCGCTTTTATTAAGCACGCAAATCGCTACAGCTTATGACTTAAACCATAATATGCATACTAGGATCAATACCCACGTACTAGGGGAAGAAAATAATGATCGTCAGACCATCATTGCCACGTAGAATATGGCAATCTCATATAAATTATTTATGTATTATCGGTAATATACAAGAAAATTCATAACTATCATCAATATCACCTCCTAAGGAGGCCCTCTTTAGACAGCTGGATCAAGGGCCAGGGGGGTTCTCTCGGATTTAGAGATGGTGTCGAACTCGACAAAAACAGAAGTTTTTGTCGAGTTCGACACCATCTGTCATTAGAAAATGACATCATTTTTTCGACAAATTTTACTGAACTCTAACGTTAGCCTTCGACAAATGGCCAATTTGACATGACAACTTTTAAAATTTGTCGAAAAAATGACGTCATTAGAATTTTTTGTCGAGCTTGACACGACCTCACTCTAAAACCGAGAATGGGCCCCCTGATACGGAAGTCGTTCTTCTGGACACGGCGCGCATTGTTAGGAGGTTCCTTTCTATGGAGCCCTGACTGCCGGTAGCTTGGACCCTGTTCCCGATACCAGTAGGCCAATATTGTTTATATTTTAAATTAAACGAATTATATAATAAATAAAATATATAAATAATAAACGTACAAGTATCAAAAAAGAATTATAGAGCATCAAAACATCTGGCTAGATCAGAAACCATGAGAAAATTGTTACCGATGGATGACATAATTATAATACTAGACCAAAATGGCCGCCGTCTGACGTCATTCACAGCTGCTTCAGTCATATATAATGTATTTTTTTATAACTACTCAACATTCCTAGTAGTTTAGTTAGTTTTAAAACAATGACCTCATGGGAACATGTGTTTGTTTGTAAGTACTAAGCTCGGGAATTGCTGCAACATTTTAAATTAGAGGGTTTTTCGGAATGTGTTGTAATTTGTAGTGTAGTTCCTTTATTGGCTTAACTTTTTCAAAATTTCACAATAAAAGACGAAATTTTTATTATGTTTCTTATAATAAAAATCTCCTGACTATTAACATTGCAAATGTCAAAATTTAACAGAATATGACTTGTAACAGACAGAATTATGAAAAATCTGTGACATTTCTTATTTAGGACACTCATTTGATCTACATTATAAAATAACGTAAGCTGCAATGACCGCGATCTGTAAAATGACACTTGAAAATTTCGTTTAGAAAAAAAAAAACAATAAAAAATATTAATGCATTATAACTAATGATGCCAATGGTATTTTCTTTATTATTATAGATTTAAGAGCGTGCCTGTGTCAAAAAAAAATATCATGCTCGAGGTCACAAAATGACGCCTTTACATTTTTTGTCATACTGTAGTCACAAAAAAAAACATTATTACAAAATGTTAGCCTAAAATTGAATATAAGTAATATTATATCAAATACAAGATAAAATTATACAAAGCAACGTTTGACTGATAACGGATGGCCTTCGCCCACTGATAACAGCATACCGATAACTGAATGATACTGTTTATTAGCCAATGTTAGATACAAAACGAACTGTGGCCAGCTCTATCGAAAAATTGTGTCAGAAAAAAAAAAATATTAAAAAAGAGGCCGCATTTGGCGTGACCGTTGCAAGAAATATTGGCAATAAAAAAAAAACTGTCAAAAGATTTTAAAAAAAAAAGTAGAGAATAAAAAAGAGACCTTAATTTGTATGACCTTTGCAAGATCTATTGGCATAAAAAAAAAACTAATGTCAATTAATAAATAAAAAAGCGGGATTGTCAAAATTTTAAATTTAGAACACACCTGTCATTTTGTAACATTGTATTAATAAACAGTTAACCCTATTTTACGCAAATTTTCAAATTCAGAACAAATGACTAGAATTTTATTATTACTTACTATTTATTTAACAATTTACTTCGAATGATAAGTGGATGGCTTTAATTGTGTAACATTCTCAAATTAATGAATGAATACTATTTAAACAACGATAAAGTCGAAAAAGATAAATAACTTATCAGTTTCGTCGTATTTTTTTACTATTGAAAAGTAAAGAGGTTATTTTCACAACAATCCTTATTTGCAAAGCTTATAATAATTATGTTTGGAATAATTTATTTGAAAAAAATAAAACCAAATGTTCACTATTCGTTAGCTCATTTCTTAGAGCCTAAAACCGATGTCATATTAACGCTTTTACAATAAAAGTATCAAGCAGTAACCACGAAAATTGGGTCGGTGTATTCAAAAATGTAAATCCTCCTTGTACAACTTGGACCTCCTTTGACAGATTCGATAGACGTTTTTTTGTAGGCTAAGCCCAAATAAGAGCTCTTGAGAGTATTTTGAAAATGGAAGCCGGAATCCTACTCTTTGTAGCTTCGTCTTTTCTAGACGTTTTCGATACAGAGTTATCAAACAGCCATGTCTTACAAAAGGGTGTCGTATTACTCAGTACTAACTGCAGTCGCTTCATGAAAAATATTGTTATTCAGCTGCATATTATGGTTCGACTGGAAACCAACCACAATATAGTTGGGAAAAGGCAGGCAGATTGACATTTAGTTAGACTGACAACTGACCACAACAAAGCTGCGATAACTAAAAAAAAATATGTTCAATGCAAAGTTTGCAGACTCTAAAAGTAATCCGAGAAATATTGAAACTCAAAACGATATAATTAATTTAGAATAATCTCTTGGGAAACCCTTAAAACTATAAAAGTAAAGGAAACTGCTATAAATAAAATATATAAAAGTCCGAGAACTTGAAAATACGCAGAGGTCGAACACTGGCTTCTTTCAAAAACTTTCTAGACGTTATAGATATTATATCTAATAGAGTAAAATTATAATTAAAACCTTGCATCCTCAGTACAGATTTAAAAAAAAAAAAACTAAGACTAAAATATTTTTTGACAACTTCATTTTTGACAGCTGTCATTTGAGTTTCACAAGCACAATTGGCGGGAAATTAACATTTGACGTTTAGAGACGTTTAGAAAGTTTAATATAAACAAGAATGTACTCAATGCTGACTGATTGAGATTCGACACTTATTAAAACATTTCTTATCGTTTAGTTTTGACTAGAGTATTCGCTGGGAAGGAATGTCGTTGTATACAATGAAAGACTCATTGGTTGCCCAAACGTTCATTTAGGCCTCCTCTGTGGGAATGAGGCCCAATTGGGTTGGTCGATGTCACTTTTATCAAATTTTAGGCTCTGGACATTATTTTACTTTATCAAATTAAAATCAATAAGGTATTTGATACTGTCAATCTATTGACATTATTATGGTATTGAGCTGTCTAAACGTGATTCTCCCATAGATTTTGTCTGCCATTATCACATTTTATCGTCGCTAACTAGTTAACTCATGCCGGGGTCGCGGGACTAGCTACTGTGACCCGGAACGGAAAGGGCTATTGAAGGACACCTTTTGTTTAGTCAGTACAAGTCTGACAGTATGTATGGGAGGACTAATTTAATGATTTTATCATGCTAAACAAAAAAAAATGTTAACTCAATGATCGTACTATTTAATTTCAGAGCGGTAAAAATCTAATTTAACAATAACATGTTTTTAAACGTTCAGGTCCATCAGGTTATCAAGCCTAAAATAAAGTATAATTATAATTATTTAGAGACATTTTGTTTTTTATTGGTGTAACACAAATAACAAAAAAAAACAGTTTTCAAATTCAAATTTACCGTTTCTGCCGCCATTTTGCGATTGGAATACCATTAAAGCACGGTCAGTTTCCAAATTAAAAAATTACCGTTTTTGCCGCCATAAGTCCCGATTGGAATATCATTAAAGCACGGTTTTACTAACATACAATAAATCTACAGCTGCAACTCAAACAATAAGTTAGAATTTTATTGTTATACCAACAATAGTCTGGACCTCTTTGGTAACGGCATTTCTGGGGTTGCCATGTGCAAAAATTATTATTAGGAAGGAACTTTTTGTTGTCTGGCAATAATGTCGTTGCGTCAAACTGGATTTTGGTTTGTCTCGTTGCTTATTGTAAGTTTTTTTCTGATTTTCTTTGGTAATCTATCAGCTGCTTAGTTGAAGCTAAGCTTCCATTGTCTCTGTTTTCTAAAGAAAATTTCACATGCGTATTAAAAAATGTAATTGGTTATACCTACATCCATTGACAAATGACATTCAGGCGAGTTGCGACCAAAATCAAAATCTGCGGAGAGTGTGTAAATATGTTTTTTTTTTAATATCTGAGGCTTTATCATGAGTTTTACGTTATTGTGATGTAAAATAAGCGAGGAATTATACGTAAATTTTATAAAATTATTTCCTTATTCGTACAATAGAGGTGCTTTATCTCTTTCCAAAAAAAGTCGTCACAAGTCAAGTACCTAGTACCAAGTAGGTACCAACCAAGTAGTAAAAGTGGAAACATATTTTTTCCTACTCCTCCACTATTGTTTTCTGATTAATTTCGTTGCAGGATCCAAGACAGGTAAATTCATTCTCCGGGACACGTCGAGCTTCATTGTCTCGGCGCTTTTCTGGTGGTTGCCACTGTTGATTCTGGCTTTCAGGAGTTGCAGTGGTTTGGGAATAGTGTGGTGGGTTTGTCCCAAAAAAAAGTCATGTACCTACGCTGTTTAGCCAATTACATAGAATTCATGCTAGGACCTCGGGTCTTAGACACGTGTGTTTAACATTTCAAGTTCCTCCTTTTAAACATTTTCGCTTGTGATAATTTTAATTGTGTAATTTCATACAGTTTATCCTGTGTTATAAGGAAATAGAAAACAAGGGAAAAACAAGAGCTAATTAATAATTTCAGAACATGGCAACAATAATGGTATTTCTGGTATAAAATTTTATAAATATTTTAGCAAACCGAACTCACCAAGTTACGGATGAAACTGGTACTGCAACATATTTTGAAATTATGCACACTTTTCTATCACACAAATAATAAAACGACAATAAATAATAAGTATAATTAAAATTGATTTTTCTTTGCTCTGGATTCGATAAATAGTAAGATCATCGACTTAACTAGTAAGTGCCGTCACAGATTGCTATTGCCATACAAAATCTATGGGGGGAATCGCATTTTGACAGCTCCTAAAAAGGATATCAATTGACTAGTGATTCAAGTATCGAATTCTTTTGTAGAAAATATCCATAAACGAATAAAACAAAAAAAATAATGAAACTAAAGTCTATCCGAATGCCAGCCAACGTAGCAAATATCAATGTCATACGAGAACGTTCCGTTTCGAGTGCCATTAGCGAGAAAATTGGGGTCAATTTATTGTTTGCCCATTCGCCTCGTTACGGCAGCCATGTTTGAAATAATTTGGAAATGGAACGCGTTTCGGCGGGAGCGTACTCTATTGGCTGTTTGGGGCTTTGTGTTTTTTTTTTTTAAGTGGCAAGGGAAAGAAGTGATTTTCAGCCAATTGTTGGAGTTCGTCATTCGGATTGTTATTTCTTTTTTGTAGAAATGACACTGCTGGATGGGACATAGTCGTGATACGTGGTGTCGTCTCTTTACGTAGTAATAATAGCTCAAAGGTTTACTCATAAATTTTTCATTTTTTCTAGAATAATATGTAAAATTTTGTAAAATTTTCGTAGTCAGGGACATGAATTTTAAGAAAAGATTGTTTTTATGTAGTATTTTGTTTATTATATAATAGTAAACTACACGGTATTTAAATTAACGGTCATCCAACCAGTGCTCAAAAGTCAACCATAATTTAACGTTTAAGTTTGAAAAAATAGTCCGTTTTAAAAAAGTTTATTTTATTTGGATTTATCCCTTTTCAGTTTTCTGTCTGTAATAAGATATTGCGTTATACTTTAAATACCTTTATCAATTGTAAAAGACTGCACACTGCTGAAAATATATTTCTTATAATTTGCCTAACTGATAGTACCTATAGATTTACAATTTATTGATACTGGCAACTAGCCTATTTTAATGACCATTTTTTTTTTTGCAAAAAAAAAATAACAGCTATTATTGAAAAACATGAAGAACTTCAAATTAAAGGTACTTTCAAAGTTATCAATGAATTCATAGAACAGCTAAGTTAAAAGTTTCACAAACTTGTGAGTTCTCTGAAATTCCATTCTCTTCTCTATTAGTTTATGCTTTTCTAGGATTTCTAGAAACTTTCAATTAGAATCTGACACTAGAAGAACAACTGTAGTGAAATTAATATTATTTTTATCGTTTGTTAAAATAACCGAGAAACCTATTAAGTATGTATCGCAGTGACAATCTCTAGCATCTTAGCGACTTTGCTCATGTCGCGATTCGTGCGATTTGCACTTTGTACTAAAAATGAAAATCGTCCTTGCTACTACGATATAATGATGCAATTCGACTGACTTTCGTCGTCGTGGCGAGCGTGTTTTGTTTTTCATCTACTCGTAGATAACCGCACGTTTTATGTCATATGTCGTAGTGGTAAGGA
Source organism: Agrotis ipsilon (assembly GCA_028554685.1). Lineage (NCBI taxonomy): Eukaryota > Metazoa > Arthropoda > Insecta > Lepidoptera > Noctuidae > Agrotis > Agrotis ipsilon. The sequence continues at coordinate 8,635,930 of CM052982.1, forward strand.
TGATTTTCATTCCATCGTGTCATCAGCAAGCTCCTGTAGATATAGATTGTCCAGATTCCTAGTAGGCCACTGAAAATTGAAGGCAAAAATCACGGAAGAAAAATTACTCCTTTTAGTCGATCTGTAGGTCATGTGGAAAAATGCAGTTCGAAATAAAAGAAAGTATTATCAACATAGAATTTCTCACTAATTTATTTGTGTTTTTGCTTAACTTATAATTTATATTAAAGTACTATTAATCCATTTTGAACCATGGTCCCTTCCAGTCTAAACAGATGCAGCTGAATATCAGTATTTTACATGTAGCGACTGACTATCGGACCTCCACAACATAGTAACTGGGTAATACGATACTTCATGGTAAGACTTTAATGCTTGACTAACAGTAACGACTGTCAAAGATCTGCAAAAGACAGACTGGACCAACGGCTTTACGTGTTTTCGAAGGCACGGAGGAAACTCGTTATGACAGATGGTCACTCATCCATAGACTAACCAAGGCATCAGCTTGTTCAGCTCTAATTATTTAGCTACGAGCTCAGAATCTTTGCTCAGAATGTATCTTTCTCAAAAAATAAAGTAACATTTGAAGCTAAAAACTGTTAAAAATCTATAAAATATCAGTCTACAAACTGCCAGTAGCATTGCCTTACAATTTATCTGGCCGCCATTGATTCCAATTTCAAATCTTGATTCTGTTACCGACGTACCGACAAATATGGCGGTAATCTCACCGAAGCGAATCCGCCATATTGGTTTTATAATATTTAAGTGCTGGATAGTAGTTTTTTGATCTACAGCTATTTTTAATGATTGAGGACTGGGAAAAAAAATAGTTTTATGTATAAAAGTGTAACGAAACGATAACAAATAAAGGAAATAAAAAACATTTTACTAAATGTTACTGTAGATATTTAATTTTGTTGCATAATTATGTTAATGTAAAATAAAAATGATTGAAAAATATTAGTAAACCTTTTCATTTGAAGTACAGCTCCACGTCTTTGCATAAGGACTAGACTAGTAGGTAAATTAAACGTCAAAAATAAAACTACTTATTTATTTTTATTTTGAAATACTGGTATGTATAATATTAAAAGTTATTATATTATTAATTATGATGTATACTTAAAAATATATATATAACAATATATAACAACGCATTTTGATCTAAAAATTCTCCTAAACACAAAAATTCTACGAATCTAAAAAAAAGGCAATATGGCGACCGCAAAAACTGCCCATCCGGCCACAAAAAGTTTCAATATTACAAAATATGTTCAACGGAAGTCGGTACAAGATAGCAGGACTGACCTCGACCTGATAACGGCTTCGATTCCGAACCGTATAACAAACAAACATGGCCGCCATGAATAATAATTAACAATAAAAATCTAAATAAATTCACGTGGTGAAGGAACTTTGATTTTGTTCGGAAATTTGAAAAAAGAACATAGGTAACTGTCAAACAAAAAAAAAACAAAATGGTGTCTTGTCATTTGAATGTCAAATTGATTTTTTTTAAAAGGTTTTATAACTTATGTTTTAGCAAGAGTCCGCGCCAACACTCATGAAATTCGAATAATTCTTAGGTTATTTTTAAGCAATTTGATGTAATGACATAGAACACTAGCGCCGCGTCAAGAGGGCGGCGAGTAATGGGCGAGTAATCTCGTTGTCCTATCATGCACATCACCACAATGAAGGGGCCTCCTTAGAGGGCCAAAGTCTGCCGGGATGGCGGGGCGAACGAGCTAATGTGACCCCAGAACATAAAGGGCTATTGAATGACACCGTGGATTATAGTCAGTACAAGTCTGACAGTCCCTCCTGCCCTGCCCTGGGTGGGAGAACTCATTTGATGATTTTACCAAGCTATCAAAAAGCATTGATTCCTATTTAGTTACATTAAAGTCTAATTTATGTAACAGAAAACAATTATTGTAGAATTTTAAAAGTAATTACAACTTTAAACTTGTAAAGCGAAGCTCAAAACTAAACCTTTTTTAAATCAATACGGAATATTATTCCTGTCTGCTAACTAATTTCGCAGTAAAATAATTATTCCTGAGTCACACAGTCAAGTAAGGGACCTAGAATTTGAACAGAAATAAGCACACAAATGTTAAATTAAAAAGAGTAAACAAAACCAACTATTCAGTACTTACTCGAGCCCAACCCCTGTCAAAGCATAGGATAGGACAGACCTCTTCAAACAGACCTAAAAAATTCTTATAATTACTGCTTCTTTAAATATACTCCAAAAAGCAAAAAAAAAAGTAAATAAGAGCCAATGACAAAGCGGGATCATATTGTGGAAACGACCTTTTTAATTAAAAAAGAAAAAACTCTAGATACTCTCTGGTAATTTTCAAAATGGATGCCGCGCATTCGAGATTCGAATTTCGAATGTTATGTTCTCTTTTTAAAGAAGCTATTGTCAACGGTTTGTGGTTAAGTAATTGCTTTTGTTTGATTCGTTTTTCTTAAATTGTGAAGTTTAAATAATGTCTTCTTAATTGTGATTTTTTAAGGGTTATTCCTTGATTCTTGAAATGTATAAACTATTGGCAGTAATTTTTATATTCTTGTATTTTTTTCCAAAACTATTATTAGCAGTTAGCGCGGCGTTATAAGCGAATTATTTATTTACTATTTAAAAGCAACAAATATTTAAACACGGGTAACTTTATCGATACATTTATTTTTCCTGGTAAAATCTTTGGAATTATTCTTTCTTTCCTCCCAAAATTATCGTATTTTGGATGGATGAATGTTTGTTACTCAAGAACGGCTCAGCAGATTTTGATTGATAACACGATTGCTACCTTTTTATCCTAATGTTACTTATATTTTGTGGCAATATTTTCGAGATAAATGTAGGCAAAGACGCTGTCATAATCTAGTCCTAAAATACGTAAGTCCCTACCAATTTAAGATTTATAAGTGAAATAACTCATCGTCCTGTTTATTTTAAAAGCACTAAATGAAATATGGCTACGACTCACTGACTAATAAAGGTAATTTGTAACTTTCTGTTAGATTATTGCCATGCTTCTTTATTCATTAAGTTAAATACTTGCGTGCAGATGTTACTTTATTTTTTAATTATGCTTTTTCATTATTAAATAAATACCTCAATACTTTGAGATGTAAATTATTATATTTGTTTTTAGTTTCTTTTGACGCGGCGTTTAATTGTATAAAAAAAATGTAGTACCAAGACGTAAAGGCGACATAAAGACCCGTAATGTAACGTTACAGATTCGAACATTACACTAGTGAGGGAAGACAATCGAGCATCACAATGCGCATCTTGTATCAAATCAATACTAAATGTAAGCAAATGCTCATCAGTCAGGGAGGTAGTATTGTAATGTCGAATCAATAATGTTTCATAAAACGCGAATGCTCCCGGTGGGCAGCGCCTTTGGAGTATGTGTCAGAAAACACAGTTCAGCTGTTATTCCTGACTGTCATTTGTAGATCTATGTCAGTCTGGGAACCAGTCTTAGCTGATTGTAACAACGGACAGTCGCTGTAGCTACTACAAAGCTACTGAAACCTGACTCACCGTAATTGTAAAAAGGCCGGCAATAAATAATCTAATTGACCTAAAAGTCTTAGTTACCTACCACGTCATAAAATCACATAAAAAAAGAATATATTATGAAACGAAATTCAAAAACAAAAATATTTTAAAATAAAAAAATAAAACAAGAATCAAAAGTCGTATACTGCCTAAATATTTCAAAAATCGACCATAACCTTTAAAATTCACACGTCAATCTCGATCTGCAGACAAAAAATAACAATTAAAAGAACCATAGACATCGAATTGCAATGTTTTAAATACAAAGGAGAATGGCGGATATCCGTGGAAGTTCAATTGGTCGGCGGATGAGGCCAATCGCGCTTGTTCCCGTGGCTCTGACGCATGCTGTGAGGGACTGGCTTTAGGTTAGGTGCGATAAAAATGTACAGACAACAGCACATCAAAGTACTTTAATCTGTCACATTTTTTAAAAAGATTTTTAACTTTAACACAATAGTTGAAGGTTACTGTTCGATTGGTAAAATTGGCAGATTCGAGTAGGTTGACCTGCTGACACGGCGTCTGTACCTATAGTCTTAACTATTATGTATTTTCTGTGTGAAGAAAAATAATGTTTGAACTCAAAAATGCTAAGATAATCTCGAATTGAATGCATTTCGATATTTTACATGTAATTTTATATCTTTATAGTGATATAACGCATAGTCCGGACTAATCGTTTAAGGTGCCACAGACAGATACACAGAAATCTACACGTTTAATTTATAACACCCATCTTTTCGTACAACTGTTTCAATAAGCTCGTACACTTGATTGTAAATACTACAAAACAACGGAAATAAAGAGCAATGGCAACTAGATAGGCAAAGGAAACAATCAGCAAGCTATTTCCTAACACCTACTCTGCCAACATCCTTTACACTTCGATCTCTATTGAAAAAAATAAATTATTCAATGTGTATTATAATTCTATGTCCCTGAATACATAACAAAAAGATCAATGAAATGTTTAAAAAGAACTTAATCTTTTCATCTGGCCCTCAAACGGAAGAATATATTAATACTTAATACACATGCAAATCAAACAAGGTAACTACTTGAGCAACCTCCTTTTTTTCAAGTCTGTCAAAAAAAAAAATGGAACAGAATACAGTGTCCAAATTTCAAATTCAAAAATGGAAGCTTACCTTTTGAACATTTAAGATCGGAATCGTAACGGTCGTGTTCGAGATTTGAAATTTAAATCCGAATATGGAACGTTGTTGATAAAGACTTTGTTGTTTGATTCAATGCTAGTGTTGTATGTTGCTGGTGTCCCATTTTTTATTGAGTTGTGTTAACACGTGTAAAATAGTGCGACTGCTGTGCATGAGGTATCAGGTTCGATTCTCAGGCCAGGATTTTTTTTTTTTGAGTTATTTATTTGGAATTAGTCAGTAGCAACCTCGGAGTTTACATTTGTGTCCGATTGATTGCATTTAGGCCGTTCCTTATTACATAGATAGGATATAAACATGACAGGTTAAATGTGTGTGCACTATTAGAGTATTAGATACACCTCTGCCTAACCCTTCGTTATTTACAAGCGTGATGTTTATTCATCATCATCATCAGCGTATAAATGTTCCCAATGCTGGAACACAGGCCTCCTCTGTGTGAGAGGCCATAATCCACCACGCGGGCCCAGTGCGGGTTGGTAGATGTCACATGTCTTCGAATTTTTAGTTCTAAGACATGCCGGTTTCCTCACGATGTTTTCCTTCACCGTTTTGAGAGCAGTGGTGATGAAATAAATTACACAAAGTAATGCGACTGACTGGGTTTGAACCCACATGGGCAGCCTCGGCTAAAATATTATATATTTTAGCAGTAAATAAGTAAATATTATATATTTTTTATATATTATATCACAGTTTAACAACAAAATTTCATTCCAAGCCATGTTTAGAACGTTTGAAATAACAATGAAGACCGTATTTAAATTTTCAATTCATATAATGTCAAATGTCAAACGTTTGCGCGTCATCGCTTATATAAAATGTTCCTTTGTGTGTTACTAGGAATATTTTACACAGTTTTGAGTATATAATAATGTAAGGATTTTTTAGGTTAAAATGACAGTAGTACATTAGAAAGTTTATGTTGTTAAATAATTCCCGTTTATGTAGATAAAAATGACCCCATGTTTTAATCCATGATATAAACTATCTGTGTTTCAAATTTCATCTAAATCTGTTCAGTAGTTTTTGTGTGAGAGAGTAACAAACATATATCCAACCTTTTTATAAACTTTCGCATTTATAATTTATATAAGTACTACTATGAGTTCCTGAAGATAAAAGGTGTGATAATTATTTTATATAATTTAAATAAATCACTGTTTATTAATAAAAGTATATCTTTCGTTACAGATGTGAACCAGCTTCGAAATTTTTAAGATATCCTGTTTCTAAAAATGGATTCATTTCTTGTAAGTATTGGAACAATATTACTTATTTTCGAACTTTAAAAAAAAATACGGCCAAATATTAGGTTGTGGAGGTCAGATAGGCAGTCGTTCCATGTATCCATATTTATGTCCTTCCATGTTCCAAGTCACAACAATTTGCAAACGATAATCGTAAACGCTCGGTACTCCCCAACAGATTTTGAACTTTATAGTCTAGAGCCTAAGGTATGAAAATCTTTTTAAGATTTCTGAGCGTTAGCTACTAGAACGAACGACAACGCTATGAAATCTTCAATAGACCTTCAACTTTATACCCAAGTACATAATGTTAAAATTCTATTACAGCCTACTCAGCGTTTACGAGTTGTTGTGACTTGGCTAGGGGGGCTGATTAGACTGGAAGCCGGCCATACCATAGACGGTAGAATGCTATTCAAATTATGATGATTTTCTTGAAACAACACACTGCGATCACTAATACGTGAATTCTTCAAATTTTTGAACTTTTCATGAGGATTTTTAGAAAAAATGACATTTCTAAAAACTGTCATGGCGTCATTTTCTCCTTTCTAAAATGACAGCTGTCATTAGCTTAAACAGTAACATAGAATTAATAAGTTCTATAGAAGCTTATACGACAATATAACAAGGTAAATGTACTTCATAAAGCTAACAAATTGCTATTTCCTGTCTTTTACCTTTTATTGGTGCCATCACTTAAGTAAAAGATAAAGAACTACTGGATATGGCACAAATCCTAATGAGCTTTTATTAGAGTTACAGAAAAAAATGGCGTTTCAATTTAGAACAGTCTTTCTGCTTAAAAATTTGCAATATAAGTTAAAATATAATTAAAGCGGAACCCTTATAATGTTATAATAAATTATATAGTCCTTTTTTTTCAAAGAAATATTTATATATGCAATGATATGATGATAAATTAATAAACGAAATAATAATTTGTTTGGATGTTGATGATCAAATAAATTTGCAACAGTTGAGCTTTGACCATTCTCCTTTAAATTGAAATCGATAAATAGAATTTAAAAAAACTAAAATAGAGTGGGTGTTTTTCGTGTCTGTGAAGATAACAGTTTCCCTGGAACGCAAAGAGCAAGTTAAGGAACAATGTGGATTTTCAGTCAGTAATAGCCTGAAAATCCCTTCCCGCTCATCTCAGGACGGGGGACTCGTTTGAAGATAGTACAACCTAAAAAAAAACTAAAAAATATTGACGTTTCAGGAGCACGATATTATTATCAAATGGAAAGTAATATTTAACTAGGTTTTTACCGCAGCTTCCCTCGAATTTATTTAGAATTTTAGAAACACTTCAGGTTGTCAGCATCATTTCAGCTTATTGCTGGACATGGTGGACATTGGGAAGACTCATTTGATGATTTTACCACGTAAAAAAAGGGGCTCTTCTAGTCACCTTCGTCCATGATGGGCGCGCCTGTCCGAGGGGCGACCTTACGTTGTGTCAATTTTAGGTCAATTTCTACCTTCATACTTCTACATAGCGAGTAACATTACGACTTGTGTCTACATGGGTTAGTAGAGGCGTTAGTAGAGCTAAAAGCTTTAGGCTTAGGAGAGGTGGGTCGCGGGACTATCTAAGCAGGATACCGTGACCCTGAAACATAAAGGGCTATTCAAGGAAACCTTAGATTTTAGTCTCTAGAAGTCTAACTATCTCTCCTGCTCTGCCCATCAGGGCTATTGGCTAACTTGATAGTCACTGACCAGCAGTTGTTAACCTGAACTTGGATGGCTTGATACCTGTTATGAGGCTAAGTTGAGGAGTGGAGTGCCTCAAGAGCTTTAGAATAGTTGATTTTAGGGAACATTTATATTTATCAGTTTCATTGCAAATGCAAAAGCCAATACGAAATTTACCTTTTGACAGCTATTTGATGGTCACCTACACAGGGCAGAAATACCTCGCTGGGCAGAAAAATTGATTAAAAAAATAAATACAATGATGTAATTTTTGTAATCATCAAAATCGGCCTCGAGCCTAGGCCTGTGCCTCATATTTTCGGATTTAGCAATACACGCAGTTGAAAAAAACACTCTGTATATAACCTAGCATTCATAACTTGTTGTTCCCTCGATATATTTGGTTTGTTTTTGCCAATATTTGTTGTTCTAGAGCAAATAATAGCATAACTGATGAAAATTGGTTATGTTATATATTGGCTTTGTATGTACTAATGATAAGTAACAATTGATAAATAAATCTCTACTATAGTAACAGATTTTTGCTGAAAAACTTGCAAAATAATAAATAGTTATCAAACAAAAAAAAAGACTTACTAAAATACAAGACATTTTTTTTACTTGGTTATATCATCCAATGGAGGACCCACTCTAGGCAGGTCAGGGGGGACTGTCAGACTTGTACTGACAAAAATCCAAGGTGTCCTTCAATAGCCCTTTACGTTCCGGGGTTAGGTAGCTCGTTAATCCCGCGATGTCTGATACAGGACTTTAAGTTTAAAATAAAATGTTGTAATGTCAAAGCATAAATAAAAAAAAGAGTCGTCCTCCAAGGCAGGCCAGGGGAACTGTCAGACATGTACTGACTAAAATCCACGGTGTCCTTCAATAGCCCTTTACGTTCCGGGGTTAGGTAGCTTGATAGTCCCTCCACCCCTGATACAGAACATTTTAGAATGAAATTAAATGTAATAATCTCAACGCATAAATTTAAAAACATGTTTAATAATAAATTTTATTTTAAAAAGCCAAAAACATCAAACGCATTTTGTAATATTAAAATCAACGCTAGATTACGTAACAAACATGATGTCTACCCATCAAAAACATCTTTATACATAATTCACATAAATTCTGCGAGTCCCACCCCCCTCCCTGCCTACCCCTCAGGCCGAGACGTAGCGTAATGAATTAATTAAACACTTCCACTCCACTGAGGAGTCTGATGGGAAATTAGCGCGCCGCTAACGCCATCTAGTAGGGAGTAGCGGTAACTTTTTTTGCTTAATATTTTTGACGAAACTAGCGGTTTGTCGCTTTTTTTTAGTTACGAGACTGTTTTAATTTTATTATCGGTTTTTGTATTAAAATTAAATCTCTATAGGATTGAAATCTACGAGTTTTAAATCGTTTTCATTTAGTTTTGAGTACAAGTAGCGCCATCTACCGCCTAGTAGCACCAACATTGACCCTTATTGAAAACAATTTTGTAGAGTACTAATCTAAACTGCCCCTATGTATGACTCATCATGAGATTAATGTTCCTAACGCGATCAAACACCCCAAGCCCTTTTAAATGCGGGCAGGACCCCTATTTTGAAGCGATTACTTAATTTTTTCGACCCCCAAGCTTGTTTTCAAGTAATTAAAATCAGAGGGTTACAATTGTTCGAGATCGGGGTCTCTATTAAAATTTATGAGCGATTTTGATCTTCGATTTGATAATCACGAATCACCAATAATGAATTTTAAGTGTTACGCACACTGCATAGTTCCAACTTTCGTCCCTAGATGGCGTTAGTAGTAGCTTTTTTTACAAACCAACTTTTGGTCGTAACTCACTTAAATATAATCAAAATTCATACAGAAGTTATATAATTTAAACCAGGTTTACGTAGTTTGATGTTGTTCATACATTATTCTGCTGTCTATCTCGAGTAATCCCTAGATAACTTCTAACGACACTCAAGGGGTTTGTCGGTAACTCGAGCCGGTAGGTTCATATCTACTTGACGCGAATTAGAAGCAATGATGGTGTAAATAAATTGAGGTTGTTAACTATTCATCTCTTTAGGATTCTTTTTCGAATCTCTTCTAATTTAGAGTGATCAAGCTTCTTCTAGGTAAACTCATTTCCATCGTAGATTTTCTCATTGTCACTTTTGACCAAAAGTAGTCTAAGTAGTGCAATTCCATGCCGAATAATAAATAGAAACGTGGTATCCAGGTGTGATAACAATTTTAAACTAGCGATGTTCGAAGTAAAATTTAATTTCATTTAATTTTTTGTTAATTTATTAATAGAATAGATACCTATCTCTTAGTACCGAGCCTGTTTCTCTTTATAGTTACTTAGAGGTAAATCTCACATTTTTGGAAGTTGTGTTTAAGTCTGAAGTAATAAGGTCGATCTATTCCAAAAAAGTTTTTCAGTTTTACAACTTCCACTAGAACTTCAAACCTATCCACCATCTACCATTTTTGTAATTTATTCTGAGTATCCAATATTTCGGCACTATTGCAAGCGCTCACAAAAAAAACTGTATCTGTCAGATTTTCCACTACTTTACTTTGACGACGTCTTGATCTTTCCAAGTTTATTTCCTTTTATGGATTTCTCACTTATGTCTACTACCTGACTTACCTCTTCCACCTTTACAATGAGATATCTCCACGTCACCAGCTTCCCAATCACACAATATCAGTCTCCAAGCGAAGATGACTATTAATTATCAACTGCTAACCCCCATTTAACCTACGGCGTGAATGTATCCACTCAATTATAACAGTATCACCCTAAACGCCGAGCCCGAGGCATTTTGAAATCAACACGGAATGACGACCAGCCGTAATGGGGGGAACCACACAATAAAATTGTGAAGTTGGAAAACATTTTTGTGGGAAAACAGTATTATTTTGCGGACACCAACTGTGTTAATTTGAATTGGAATTTGTATTTGAGTTGGTGTCTTTATTCAAAAACTTGAGACGTCTTTTTAAGATGATTTGGGAGGGGACTGTGTGAATGATAAAGATATTAAGGAGATGACTGTTGAAACGTAGTTGAAATAAGAAGAATATCTAAGATTGTAAGAAAGCAGAGACATGCTGCGCCACGTATCAATTGGAATAAGGGCAAGAGTGATGTTGATCAATGCATATTGATACTGGTTGTCAATTGTAGAATGGAAAGTCTGTGTAGTTATTCATCAGTCTGACAAACAGTTTTTGTAAGAACCCTGAAGGTGATCTTTCCATGCAAAATACCATCTGCATTAAGAAAAGAGTAGGCGAATAATGGGTACTTCTAGACATCGTTCTCTGATGAAATATTAGAAGGACTAGGAAATAACGAGAGGGATCAACTTGTCTCTACACCTACTTATGAGCAGCCTCTCCCAAATGCAGTTCCGACTGAAAAGGATAATTTTATTTTCTTTGACAAAAAATAATCTCATAACAGCCTTTTACACTCCTTAGTCCAGAAAATCTCCCCACCTTACGTCAAAACATCCCACACAATTTCCTTCATCTGCTCCCCCAAAAATGACCAACAAATTCCAGCATTGTCAAGTAACTAGACCCTAAGCTTACATTGTAAGCGACACGGCTACCTGTCCCCCTTTTGTCACCCCCAGTCCATCTCCCGTCCCCCCCGCTATCCCAAGTTTTGTTTGTCCACGCCTCCGACTATAATCATGTTGTCCTGTGTAAATAACATAAAATTTAATACACTCGCCTGCCGTCGAGTCGTTATCATCCGTTTTAGAGGAAGTGGGTTAGCGTGTTTGGTTTCGGGATTTTTTTTCTGCCTTTTGCAGATAATTGGTGGTGTCGTTTTTAAGATACCTAGTTTGGTGTAGATTTTATGTGATTCATTCTGATGATACTAAATTTTTGTTAGCTTACGCCTGAAAATTTATTCTTCACCTAAATTGTGTCACTTTTCTTCGAAACGAATTCGTGCGTTACATATTGACCTCGCTAATAACCAAATGCTGTCGATTGAGAAATGACTGTAAAGTCCTAAACTCCAGTTCTTTCTGTGATATCCTTATTCTCTGTACATCTCATCTACAAATGTCTACTCATATCATAATTTAACTCTTTCTTCGGCACTCTAGCTAAAATTGCCCAAAATCAACCCACCACTTCCTCATTCACAAAAAAAGTCACCCAAAGCACACAAAAATGCAATAATACATCCACCAAAGTCCTATACACCTATTTAAATCACTTACTAAACGCCGTAAGCTTCTAAACACATCGTATAATCCTCTCGTTATCCTCGTGGTCGGCTTAATCAGCTGGGCTCAGGTGCCAACACATTACTGCGGTGGCAATACACCCCTGCTAATTACGACAAACACAAAGACCCTTATGTTGGGTTATTTGTGTTTAGTTGCTTTTTTTTCTGGAGGTTAGGTTTTAAAGTTTCGGGTGGGTCTGATTGTCAAGGGGTTTGGGGGCACTATCTTAAAAGGGAACTATGGTTCTGGAATCCAAAGGGTTTGTGTAGGAAGAAAGAAAAGAAAAGAAGAAAGGTTTGTAGTCAATTACAGATTGACAGTCTCTGCTTCATCCAGGAGGAATCATTAAATGATTTAAACATTCCAAGAAAGAAGGCTAAACAGAACGTGCTTAACATGCAATTTTGGGTATTTCTGTCTATAAGGCTTCTCAGAGCTTCCATATAGACAAAATCTCCTTTATTACTATCTACTGGTCATCTAACAAACTTTATAATTCAAAATCTGCTTAAGATGTACAAAAGAAACTAGAAAGATTTTGAAACATTTATAAGCACATGCTAGAAGAATACACAACATTTAATGCTAAAAACTTGAATCTTAACATAAAAAAGGAGCATAGCAGCAAGTTAAATTTAAGGTACATAATTATTTTTTATTTCACATAAACATGAAACGGGCACTTATGAAACTTGAACGGCTCAAATTAATCCTATGGAAAATAAACCATACAAATATAGCCAACAAGAGATACTCGTACCTTTCGACCAGATAAATTAAAATTCACGTGCGCTCGCTCACTTTTGCGTATGTAAAGCAATCATCGAGGTAGACAACTCGAATCCAAAATGTAATGAAAATTTTCTCGCTATAAATAATCCAAAAACGCGAAACACGCTCTAAAAATCAGCGAGAGAGTGAACTCAAAAAAACAATGACAACAGATAACAGGGAAATCTTTTGTACCAAAAACCATTCCGACGTTTTAAAAAAAATCGTAAAATTTTTCTTCTAACAATCGACGATGGGCGCAGAGATGCCTTTCATGTTACTGTATCGAGTTTCTTTTTTATCACGGCACTGATTTTTAGCGAATGAAAATGCTTTTTCAGCGACCCTCCATCCGTTTTAGTTCTTTCATCCGTCTGCATTGGTTGTATAATATCTGTCTCCTCCGTAATGAGATTACGTAGCGCTCGCAGCGGGGAGTAGCGGAACTAAAATTTTATTATTGATGACGCGATGATGTAATTGGATGGAATTGTGTGTTTAAACGTTAATGAGGTTGGCTGAGCGCAATGTTATACAATGGGGACGTGATTGATAGTCGCTGCGTGTGTGCGCTTCGCTTTTATTAATTTTTGTGCCGCCTCGTGATATAAAACGTACCAAAATGATTTTTTCTGTATAATATTTAATATAGACTGCTTATTTTTATGTATGCCATAAATACACTACATTTCTATTTATGATTGTATTTATATTGTCTAACAAAAGTCCAATCACGGTAGTAATAATCCAGCAACCCAATATAGCAACAACACAACAAATCAAAAGCTCAATTTCCCAACTACTAAAACATTAACACTAACACCATCTAACGTTGAGTAGCGAAACATCACCTTCCCGACTCCCCAACAGATGCCGCTGTACACAATCGACAAGACGTCAATACTAACCCCATGCATATTTTAGTACATAGAACGCATCATATCATGCTCCCTTAGCGGGATATATCATCAAAATTACTAACGTTTCGTCCGGAATGACTTGTAAAATATTCAGCAACAAGGTAACGGGCTTTTGTGCGCCTTAATGAAGTATACACAGAGTTAGGTTAACTTTTTCTCGTGGGCTTTTATTTATTTTATCTGTGCTAGTGTTGTTAGGTTGGTAGTTTAGCGGGAATATTATTTTTGTTCTGTGGAATTGAGGGTGTATGAATCTTTTAGTGGTTGGTACTGTTATACCTGTATGTTGGTAGTTGAGTTTAGTAATGGATTTCGTTGTTAGGTTAGTTTCTGTGATAGTGTTATTTAAAATGTAGTGGATTAACGTTACAGAGTTGATCTCACTTGAGGTTTAAGCTTTTTGTTGTTGTTAACTTTCACTAGTTTCAAAGGTCTTAATTTGATACGAAAATTAATTTGTCTTTATACTACTTTCATTATGAAAAACGGTTAAAAACTATTAAAAAAACTACATTATTAACATTCATTTAGTATTAATCGCTGGACCTTGATAAAAACAAGATGTACCTGATTTCTGTGTCCTTTTATTTTTTCTACAAAAATAAATAAATTACCATTACACAACGAATGACTATTACTTAGTACACTGTACTTACCACACTTTAACTAAAAAGAAAATGACAAAATAATCATTACAAGTGCGTAAATCAATTTTTATTTCCAAAATAATATTTATGATGCCGTTTATCCAAAATGAAACATCATTAGGAATGTTTTATGACACTTACAAGTAAATTTTATTGCTTTTCGTGTAATCATTTGAATATTTTTATGACATCATTAATGGTAGGAATCAGGAATCATTAAATGGTGATATTTATTTACTATCTTTGATATTGTAGCGGTTAAGTTGACATTAATTTTATGTCTACGGAATTGACTGATGATTTCATAATTTACATAATAAATTTTGAAAAATGTCAAAAAATGGATGATTATGTAGTGCAAACTAGTAATTATATATTTAACTATAATAAAAAGCAATGTATCAACAATATCAATTAAATTGATTCGAGACATTATGGCTATTAAATGTCACGCAGTTCGTGCAAAATAAATTAATTTTCTTTTATAACTTTAACATCAATTTATAGAAAATCATCTGTCCATCTGCCTAGCCTTGTACTAATCACATCAAAATCAGCTTCGTTTCAAACCAGATTCAGCTAAACATCAATATTTTACATGGAGCGACGGCCTATCGGACCTCTACAACCCAGTAACTGGGTAATACCGATACCCCGTAACAAGACTGGATGTCAAATCAATTTGTAGCAAATACCTTGCAGTTAATATCATCATAGTTATCCCTAGATCGCATTAGGCAGCCATATATGCGGATACTAGATCAAATACCATCCAATAATACTAACAACATCCCATAACCAATGACAAACTACGCTATCACCTTCAAAATTACAACCGCATCATATCTTCACAATACCGACAACCTCATAACAATTGTGCCAGCAGTTCTCGAGATGTAAACTCACATATATACCACACCACCTTACGTAGCAAATTAAACCGTAGAGCCTTAGATATAGGGTTCAAATTCGACTGGAGGGTTGTCACAAAAGGGTTTGGACACATCAATTGATATCTGCCTTGTGCAATACGGAGTGGTCCAGACATGTTTGTTTATGGCTATGTACGGTCAGCAGAACAAGCTGGACCTCGTTATGGTGGGATAAGGGGGTGGGCAGAGACGTAAAGTCTAGAGTTTCGGTTGTTGTTTGATTTGGATGTTGCATTTAGAATTTGTGGCTGAAGAAAGATTACAATGAAATAAAGAAAATAATTATAGCGTTTTATATTATAGACAGAGATTCAAGTATGTATAGTTATACGCTAGAACAATCAGAATAAATAACTGATCCTAATTTATTTTAGTTAACAATACTATTATTTTAAAGCTAAAGAGTTTGTTTGGTTATACGCGCTGCTCTCTGGCACTATTGCTTCGAATTGAAAAAATATTTTTGTGTTGGATAGTTTATCATTCTATCGACAAGACTACATAACATCACGCTACGACCAATAGGATCCGAGCAGCGGGGTGAACCATGGGGAACAGCTAGTTCCAAAATATGTATTAAAAGCATAAAAGTAACAACAAAATTATACCTACCTAAAATGTTTACAATCGTCACTTAGTAATAAATTATTTCAATAAATGATCAATTCAAAAACATAATGAATTCAAAAGACAAATATTGTCCTACAATATTCTGTTGTCCATACCAAACATGTGGACAGTGCGTAATGGGTATTTATTGAATGCAGCACCATCTGTCGGTGAGTGGACTAGCTAATGTTGTGTGCTACTCGATAATAGATGGCTCTAGTTTGTATACAGTTCAATATTTTAAACGATAATGGCGTTTACTTTGGAAGCTGAGTTAAGTGGGTTAGATAATTATCTGAGTTTGTATTTATCTTCTTATCTTTTGAGTTATTATTTAGAGGTTTTACGTCATTTTAGCTTGCGTCAGCTGAAAAAGTTAAACATTCCTGTAGATACTTAATTCGGAATTATTTCGCGTAACTGACAATTTGTTAAGTACAGCGGTCGCGGGAGTTATTTCCATCACTGTGACCCCGGAACATAAAGGGCTATTGAAGGACACCGTGGATTTGATTTTAGTCAGTACAAGTCTGACAGTCCCTCGCGCCCTGCCTGGGGTGGGAGGACTCATTTGATGATTTTACCACGATAAAAAAAAGTATTGTATTGTATCATTGGGCTGGAATTCTGAACTCTATCCAAAGCTCGTACATTCCGTATATAATATTTACAAATACACAACTTCACATAACATGTTAGCAAATGAAAAGCTTTTAAATACTTCACTGCCGTTACATACGAACTAAAAAAAACAATAACTCTATTGCATAACTCACACGCTATCGAAATAGTTTCCATTTTGGCTTTAAAAAAAGGTTCATAACTTTTATGTACCAACCTAAAAATATTACTATTATAAAAAAACAGGTATAGTCCGGTTTAACTAAGATGGATAGTGTCTATCTATGGCCCAACAACTTTCGCACGCACGTAGGTATACCATGGTCAACAGTCACTTGAAAATAATGTTTAGCAATGAAATGCTCTGTGCTAATCAATTTTTAATACAACGGTATAAAATATTGTCTTTAACATCTCGTTAGCCTTTTTTCAAATAATTATTGTTTGTTTCATAGCGTGCAAGTTAATGAGTGCATGGGGTTACACTATGGCGTCATCAACTATCTGTCTTAGTTGAAACGCAATATAGAACATTTTTTCAAATTGTGATAGACAAAACAGTTACTCAGGCTGAGTTATGCAAAAAGGTTGCTAAACTGTAATGCGTACAAAAGAACCTCTTTTTCACCACCTACACGCTGTCTAAAGAGTCGTTTTCAAGACGGTAATTAGGTAGTAAGGATCCGTTTAAAATTCAGTACCTGTCCATAGCAGAAAGATCAAACGAAATTCGTAAGCGTTACTGCGTTGTTTAAAACAATGTTGTGTAAATTTAAGTAGGTATATTAAGCAACGCCTAGAAGGCAATGCGAAATAAATCATCCTTTTCCCAACTACTTTGAACGACTTTCAGCATAACCGAAAACAGATTTACGAGTTTCTTTTTGATTTGAGATGATACGTTTGCTTTTAATTCTAGTCTAGGTCAAAGTAGAGGTGATACAAACAAAGTGTTTACGACGGAATGAGCTTAACTACACAGAAAAAAAAATCTGGTCACTGTAACTTTAAGTTACCTAACCTTAAGGTTCGGGGCGACATTATTGCACAGCGTTAAAACCCTCAAATAAACAGAAAAAAAAAACTTTAAGGTTGCAAGCGTTCGGAAATGCAGACGCAAGAAAAAATTCCAGACTTTTCCAGGGTCTTCGTCTCATAAAAGATATTTTGAAACGTATCGGCCAAATTGCAGGAATAACAACAACGTTTTGGATGTTAGTTTGAAGTGTGTCTAGATAACTGACTAGTAGAAAGAGGCCGGTGTGATGAATTTGTGGAGTTTTAGGACTCACTCAGTGAAATACAATCTGTAGATTCATCATCCGGGGATGAACAAAGCTCTGAACCATGACATCAACTAGTTCGTAGTACTTCTTAGCTCTGCTCTGCATTCCCCCGAGCCATGCGCGGTTTTTAGGTTAGGAGCACAGCCCTCAATCAAAAATTCAATACAACAATTTGCTCCCAAAATTATAGAGTCCATTTAGTTTAAAAGAGTTACTAAATTAATAATAAGTGTACAAACTGCGGGTCGAATTAAAAATTGATTTAGTGCTGTTTCGCCCCAATAATGTCTGAAACGGGGGTCGTTTGGGTCATTCGGGGGCTTAATAACGACCTCTTATGAGTTTTCTGTCACTGCTAACTACCTTATGTTATTAATTATCGTGATAATATTATATTTTTTAGAGAAAAAGTACGGTAGAGATTTTTGTTAAATGATTTTGGTGGTAGAGGAAAAATTGCTAATGCAATTTTGAACCGAGCCTGATTTATACCAATAATTAACCGCCACTGTACTTTAATTTCTTCTAAAATTTGGCATTTTTGCTCTGGTCAGCTTTTCTATACGAGATAGTCTTACAACTAACAATTTTACTACCGGTAATCGATGATAATGGTAAGTGATCAGCCAGGCAGCTTTTTAGACTAATTGTTCAGCTTCTGCATAGTTTATAATGATTAATTTTAGAGTCTCTACAAATACCTTTTTTGTTTCATAAATCAATGCTACCAAGATTCAACAAACTATTTTATTAGATTCTGGTAATCTGCTTCTAACCTAATACCGTAGACAACCTTTCAAACTTCAAATATCACGAATCATAGTCCGACAGACGAGGTCTGCCACTAATTTTGGGCCTTTCAATTTAGCTTGTAAGCGTTGTCTGAATTCATTAATCGTTCTGAGCGTTCATAACCGAACTATAGTAATTTTGAACGGCGTCGTGAGTGATGGGAAGGGGCGCGAGAGGTTCAGAATTCAATTCCCAGTCAGTAACTGACAAGGGTACAGTTATCAGTCAACTTTTGTTAATGGCGCCCAATTGGGACCGTTAAACATTTTGCTGTTAGTGAAGAAGGAAAATGTCTTTTAGTGTTTTTGTTAAGTTTTAAGTCTTTAAAAATACTTGTTAATGTTATTCAGGTATTTCGTCTCGTAAACGTAACGTTACTACGTGTTCTTAATTATGAGTCTAGGCTTAAAAGATTAGTCTTAAAATAATAATTCCACATCTTGAATTTTAATCGTGACTAAATAATCCCATTCCTCATTTTTTCAAGACATAGGTCTATAAGCGAGTACTTTCAATTGATTATTCATCTTCTATTGCATATTTTTTTAAATTTCGCTGCTAATACCTTGATGATGACGATGCTGCATAATGGTTCACCAATCTAAAGTCAATTAATTGTTGCTTTTGCCACTTTCGCACTGATACCCTAAAAAATGATCCGCCTATTAAAAACAAAATCATAACAAATCAATTCATCGCGTCCACAAAACGCCTCCAATACTTCAACCCTCAAAAACCAAGTTAAAATTGGCGTGAGGCTCTGACGGCTGGTCAAATGGACCACGCTTAGATTTACGAGCGGTAACCGCTGACCACTCCGCTGGAGCGTTAATCTGGGGTCTAATCGACCGCTCCTGGCATGTTACGGGAATGTACCAATAGACTTTTTTGTTTTTTTCGAGGGTTAGATATGTTTTTTACTGACAAAAAATATGTGGTGGGATGAAAATTGTTGCTGGCAGCTGTAGTTATGATGGAAACTCTTTGATGACTTTGTACTGGGTCTTTAACCAACTTCGGACTGTAATTCAAACGCAAATTTTTGTCTTGTAAGGAGTTTAAATCACCATGGTTATTTTATTACCAGATAAGAACTTGATTGGATTTTTGTTAAAATAATTTAACCGCATCTTCGTCCAATTTGCCTCTGTTGGTACTATTTTTATATTCTGTCATTTGGATTAAAATTCCAACACATTTCAAGAATATTGAGATCCATTCCTAGTCCTTATTAACAATTTAACATTTGTTACTTATTTGTAACAACATAACATCTAATATCCTGTACAGAAAACATCCAAAACTACTCTATTACATCCTCAAAACTCGGAAACTAACAATCTTATCAATTAACAAGATAAACCCAGGAACGACATCCTAATCTTGATTTCCATCGTCTGTAACATGCCAAGACCAGACCCCCAAGGGGTCTCCAATGACACGGAACATGAAAAATTTTACCCCCTCTCCTCCCTCCAGCTAAACATAGTCCAGTGATTTTATTTTTATAAATTGTGCCGGCTGTGTCGCCGACGTAACGGTTAAACGTTTCTGTTCTAAATTGGAATGTAATAAAATTTGTTATTTGTGGTTTTAAGTTTACTTTATGAGAGCTGGTTTAGAGTTTGTTGAGTTAATGGTTAAGTGTATATCAATTTGATATACCTTGCGTTAAATGACTGGCCTGTTGGTCTAGTGGTTAGTGACCCTGACTGCTATGTCGGTGGTCGTAGGTGCGATTCCCACCCAGGACAAATGTTTGTTTGATGAGCATGATCATTTGTTCTGTGTCTGGGTGTAAATTTATCTATAATATGTATGTATTTAGAAATGTATAAGTATGTTTATCAGTTGTCTAGTACCCATAACACAAGCTCTGCTTAGCTTGGGACTAGATAGCGTTGTGTGATAGTTGTGGAATATTATATTATTATATTATAAATGTAACGATTGAGTATCAATGTTTCTACTTCATTTAAGTCACACTACCTAAAAATGTTAGAAATGCTCTATTTTGATTGACCACCATGTTGAAACTTATCATCTGTCAAAGTTTTTTCCAACTAAGCTTTTACTAGGGTTCCAGTCCAGCTGAACGAAGCATAATACAGATATTTTACAATAAACTATCAACTTTCAACTAGCCAACCTTTTTATAAAGTTGTAAAATCATCAAATGAGTCCACTAGCCCTTAGATGAAAGGACTGTCAGACTTAAACAACCTGTACCTTAACATGCCCTTTACGACCCAGATAATACTGCGGCCCGAGATAGACTAACGACCCATCACAGACTCACAGTCCCGCGATCCTTAACTAGTCAACTCAAGTGACAACTGTTTTGTATTCATAAAACAATTCTAACTGCATACTGGTGTAAGCTTTCGATGCCTAGAACCAATTCAATATATATTTTGTATGTTGGAATACAAAGTCCAATTTGTTTTGGCCAAATGGCTAAACATATTCTTATCAGCCGTGAGATGTCCACACACAACTGAACATCAGCCACCCCTTCTAAGGGCCGGTTGGAGGCAACACCTTGGTAATACAAAAATACAATCTAATAGGCTCTAGCATTGCTTTTCACTGTTATGTGAGTGTGACGTAAAGTAATCGGGAACTTTGACGTTTTCGTGGAAAAAAAATGTTACTTATTCGAACACTAGAGGCGGTTTATCAATTTCTATACAATGGACGCAGTAAATACTTGAAGTACGCTGTAAATAAAATAAAGAATCTTGCAATAAGGCCTTTGAAAATCTTGACTACAACTGCACTAACTCGAAAATGGAGCAAAACAATATACAAGGCTCTTACATTTTTGACTCCAAAGGGAACTCACAATTGACCCAGCAAGATATCCCAAAGAACAACACACAATACCTTTATAATACTTATAATGATGCCTATTAAAATACCAGAAAGAAAACGAGAAAAAAAACACAGCGTTTTTTTGACAAATTTAATTAAAAGATGACTGTTAGTACAATGGCGTCCGTGTTTTAGCGCCATTTTTAGATGGCAGCCATTTTATTTTTATTATAATTAATCGTCTGTTCTTTTGTTGCAGGTACTCGGATGTTTATTAGAAGATAAATAATTAGGTTAAGAGTGAATTTTGATTTGTTTAGAATAATTACAATAATTATTGTCTAAGATCTTTCTGCACAATTTTTTTTATGAGTCTGTATTAATATTTCAAATTTAAATCTAAAGTTTAAAATAAAATAGTGATAGAAAATAGTGTCTTAATATTGTATCCATTATATTATTTTAAAGTAAATTATTCAAGATTTATTAGTATACTATGAAATATACATTACGTAAATTAAATTACTTCCATAATGAAAATAATGTTAAATATTTTTTCATAGGAATGTTAATACTTAAGATAGGTACTTATCTATAGTTTAATGTGTCCTTTTTTCTAGCCAAATCTCTACACCCGAAGAATGAAGAAACTCCAACAAACATCAATTTCTGCATTTTACTGTGTGACAAATTCTCACTTTGCTCACACTTAGGATGCAGGAATTGTAAAGCACGCCATCTTACGTTCACTGCTTAAACTACAAGTTACTTGCTACTCGCCACGAGATGGCGCTACTTGTACCTTTTTTTGTTTTAGTGAGGAAAGAAGATATAGAAGAAGAGAAGAGTGTATAGTGTCGTGCCCTTGTCATTCTTCTTGCCCGTGTGCCTTATACTACTGGACGGAGAACTGATAAGGGCATGCCCTATACAATATCGACGTGTGAAAGCGCTTTGAAGAACTGAAGACATTTTCTACTTGGTTTTTTGTCTCTGTAGAATAAAATTTGTTAAATGGTATTAAAATACCCTTAATGAAGTTGAAATTATAATTTATTTCTATACTATGCAAAGTAATTTAAGCTACAGAGATTTTTTTAGTCAAAGTTCCAATATATTCACCCTCTTTTTAGTAGATATGTAAAATTATTATTTATATTACAAAAAGAATCAGTTCCCAGCAATAATTTAATCCGTTGCTTGATCAGTAGCTATGTAAACTAAAATATAATACCAGGTACTTACCTACCAATTGTTTTTTTTTTTAATTTATGAGATTTATCCAGAATTTTTATTTACAAAATTCCAGAATGATTGCTTCTTGAAGTGTATCGTGCCATTTTGTATTTGTTTTTGTTTCAGCATTAACATTTATTTTCTATAATAATCTTTCACTTTATGTCCTTGACGCTCAACGTGTTTCTTATTAATATTTTTGAAAAGAAACTTATAATTTCCTCTGTATAAAATGTTTTGTGACCTGTATCTTTTCTTTAAATAATATCTTTTTTATTATCTGTACTCGCATAATTTGTACCGATTTAACAACTTAAGTATAATATTTTTTGTTTGTTGGTACAGTTTTTAATGATTGTTTAGGTATGTAAAATGTTACTTTAGTATCCTATATTATAATGCAGTAATAATTACGTTGTAAATAATGAAATCCTATAAAGGCACATCTACTATTTATTACTTAATATTGTAGGCAATTTTCGAGAAATTGTATTACAAACATGACTAATTTTTAAATTTCAAACCTTTTATTAATCTGCATCTACTATGTTAGTTTGCAAGAGTTTTCTGTATTTATAAAACTGTACTCGTGTCTTTTATTAAAAATAAAGGCTTCAAAATCAAAAATTGTTTTTAATTTCTAACACATAAAAACACATTACCTTATCTACCAAGCGCCTCAAATAACAATAGGATGATATCGGCGCCATATTATTGAGCACGCTTTTTAGTAAAAAAAAATAGGAAAGGCACCGATAACACAGTGGTTTCACGATCGACTGGTGCCTTGCGTGTCGGGTTCGATCCCCGCACTGAACTAATATTTGTATAACCTACAATTAGTTGTTCCGGATCTGGCCACTCCAGTTAGCGCAGTGCCTGAGCGCTTCATTGCGCTTCTGCGTGTAGCGGGTTCGATTCCCGCAAGGAACCAATATTTCAAATCAATTCAAACATAGGGAGGTATACAAAGCTAGTTAGTCATTTGTAGGTATGACCTGTAAGTACTATTGCCGGGCCTGGTATGTTATGTGTAAGTATATGTGATTTTCAATGTTTTGTGCCCGCACCTACGAAACAGGAGAAACTCCTAGTGAGAAGCAAGTTTAAAAATAAGCGAATCAAAAGTTAAGCCACTCCCAAAGACTTTTAAATTGTCAAAAGGCAAACAATACAAATAATTAGGTATATGAATAAATGAAAATAATTAAATGGTGCTACAGTCCCAGTCACAAGATATAATAACTAGAAAGTACTGTAGATGCCTATTTCAAAATTAAGGAGGATTTTTATATAGACTACTACGACGCGGTCAGTGCACTGTTGAAAATATCAAAAACTTGAAAATAGGTCATTATTATCAGCCAACGACGATATATTACTAGACTCCGCATGCACGATCTAAGGAACAAAAACTATTCTGTCAACTCGCTGAGGTACTACATAAGCGAGGGGGACGGGGTCCTGCGTTGTGATTGGCTAACTCAAGGTCTGTTCTGTCTCAAGGTATGTTTACGGCTCACAGGAGTGCTCGAAATAAGACGGATATAAGACTTTTTTGCCTAATGTGTTGACAGACATCGGTCGCCTGTTATTAGGAGTCTAGTAATATTTCGTCTTTGTCATCAGCCTACAACGCTTCCATCACTGCTGGGACACAGGCCTCCTCTCTGAAAGAGGGAGTGGGCCATAATCCACCACACAAGCCTTGTGCGGGTTGGTAGATATCACATGTCTTGGATTTTTATGGTTCTAGGACATGCCGGTTTCCTCACGATGTTTTTCTTCACTGTTTTGAGAGCAGTGGTGATGAAATAAATTACACAAAGTAATGCACCTGGCTGGGTTCGAACCCACCAGGCGCATTACCTGTGCCACTACTGCTCGTACAAGAAGTAGGTATTTAGCGACAAAATTAACGAGAAAAGTTTAATAAATAACTGACAAGGTTAGCGCAGTGGCTGAGTGATCGACTGCTTCGCTGCGTGTCGGGGGTTCGATTCCCGCACGGAGCAAATATTTGTATGATCGACAAGTAGTTGTTTCGGTTCTGGGCGTTTGTGAATGTGACTTTATAATTATGTTTGTACAAAATCAAAATATTTATTTCAAGTTGATAGGCCAGTTTCAGGAGTTATTAAATTGTCATAGATCGCTATACAAAACCTGATTGTCTTGGTCTCGCTTTCGTACGATTTATAGACACAATAAACGGTCAGCTAATATTGGTTTTGCATAGCTTGATGTGTAGACGTTTGCACCCACGACACAGGAGAAATTTCTAGAGTGGGGGCAATGTAAATAAAAATAAACAATAATAATGAAGTCTTGCTCTTTTTAACTTTTACGCCATTTTAAATAAACAATCATCTCAACATATGAAAATAACATTAACAAGATAAGTAGGTACCATAGATTGAACATAATTATTTTTCACAAAGAATAAATTTATTTATTTATATTGGTAACTAATGCTAGAAATTTAAAAAAAAATAAAACTATACATTTACAACTAAACTTAACTAAAATAAATAAAAAACCCTAATTTAACAAAAACACAAAAAGGGTGAGACACTTTTTTTTTTTTTTTTTTTTAGGTGGTAAAATCATCAAATGAGTCCTCCCGCCCTGGGTGGGGCGGAAGGGACTGTCAGACTCTTACTGACTAAAATCCACCCGTGTTCCTTCGGATGCCCTGTACGTTCCGGGGCCGCGGTAACCTGGGTTAAGAAAAAACCCGCGACCCCAGCAGGCATTTGGCGCGAAACACGACGCGCCACCAACCCGGGCTTGGTCCTCGGTCGGACGGCGAGCCACCCATTACTCACCGTCCGCAAGCCCGCTCCGCCGCTGTGCCCTCTGCTGATCAGAGGGACACGCGTTGGAGCGTCCACACGACAGGCTATTCGCATACGGGCAGAAAGAGAGCAGCCTCCTCTCTTGTGAGAGGGAGTGGGCCATAATCCACCACGCGGGCCCTGTGCGGATTGGCAGATGTCACATGTCTTCGAATGTGATGGTTCTAGGACATGCCGGTTTCCTCACGATGTTTTCCTTCACCGTTTTGAGAGCAGTGGTGATGAAATAAATTACACAAAGTAATGCGCCAAGCTGGGTTCGAACCCACGACCTACAACTCGTAAGTCGGGACCGATACCACTGGGCCACCACTGCTCTCATCCACGTTGGATGGCAATGCTTATTCTTTGACCAAAAAAGGAACCAGCCCTCTGGTCACGTGAACTGTCGATCAGTCGGCGAGAAATTTCCTTAAAAAGAAGACGCGCACTCGGACCCCATCACCCGAGCGTTTCGACCCCAAACAAAGTATTTTTTCTAAACTTAGTTTAAAGTGATAGTTGACAGATCAATTTTTTCAAAAGTGCTTTAGGCACTCTGAAATTAATAAAAAATAGAACAATCGTAGGAAAGACTATTTACCATATTTTTTTGCCTGACGATGTGCAAAAACCAACTAGGTAAATGATCTGGCTCATTAATTTTCCCTCTCTGTAAATATAAAATTTTAAAGGTATGAAGTTTTTGAAATACCTTAAACACTGTTTTGGGATCTCAAAGTCGATTTAAATAAAAAAAAAAACACTTTTGCAGCACTTCCGTGTTTAGGTATATTTGAGGTTTTGACGTTTTAAAAGTATTGAGCAAGATTTCAAATATAGTCGCAGAACGACGACAATAATGAGTAGGACGACGCCAATAATGAGAAAGGTGACGCCAACAATGAGTACGGGGACGCCAATAACGAGTATGGCAACGCCTATAACGAGTGGAGCGACGCCAGTAATGAGTAGCGCGACGCCAATTATTAGTAGGGCGACGTCAATAACGAGTAGGGCGACGCCGATAATGAATAAATAGTAGATTACGCACCAAGGGAGTAAAGCATTGCCTTACGTCACGGGCGTATTGAATCCCGAAACGACACTAGGTAAGGATTCTGGGGTGAACCTCCGTAGCGCAGCGAGGAGGTTCAAGTGTTAATTCCCGAGTGAAACGAGGGAATTAAGTTAAGAATCCTTAGTGTAGCGAGGGATTCAAGTCAGCCCAAGACAAGGCAGCTTTACTCCCGAGAAGCGTACTCTGGTTTTCACACCTACTGCGAGGAAATAAATTCGATTTTTGAAATTTGATGTGGTACGACAACCTTCGAACGTGAAGTTGGCACCACTGTAAGCGATCAGCTGTTGCTGCCAGCGGCCGCCATTACTGATACGACTCCTTGGTGAAAGTTTTCATACGGTTTTCTTTGAGGTTCCAAATTCAAATCACATTATTCCCACGGGAATAATGAAATTCAGTACATATATTATTCCCGGCTCGAGCGAGGGGGAATAATGTCATGCTTTACAGTAGGTTTGCCTGACGTATAATATGACATTTACGAGCAAGTAGTGTGAAAAATAAATTAATACCTTTAAATAAATTAATGTTTAGGTGTCAAAAAAAAAACTATTTTTGTGATATGGTAAATAGAGGG
This sequence comes from Agrotis ipsilon, assembly GCA_028554685.1. Lineage (NCBI taxonomy): Eukaryota > Metazoa > Arthropoda > Insecta > Lepidoptera > Noctuidae > Agrotis > Agrotis ipsilon. The sequence goes on from CM052982.1 coordinate 8,663,033, forward strand.
TTTGTAAGGGATACGATAACACCTATTTTTGAAACATTTGATAATTTCAATTTTAAAACAATCAATAACTTAATAAGCTTTTATTTTAAAATCATAACTGTAATAATGTCGGGTGTCTAAAGAAAGTAATTCAACGGATTAATAATTATTGCCTTACTTTTTTAAATAAAAATATTACTGTTTCCCCTATTCTTATAATGTAAATAGGTAAGTAAGTAACCAATGGGAAACTCCAAATTTTGTTATGGTTCTTGTTACCATGGCAACCATATATAAACTCCCTTGGGCTTTGATTTAATCCAATTACTGTTAAGTGGGTGTGGTTATTAAATAAGTTCATGATTTTAGTCCTTTGGGATTGGTAGACGTCATACAAGTTTGGTCAGCATAGTCCATGACTGTTTAAATTCTAAACAGTCATGGAAAATACAGGGCGTCCCACGGTGGTGCCACATGGAGGGAAAGTACCTTAAATATTGTAAGTAGATAGAACATTTTACTGAAAGAAGACATTATTATAATTTTATACTACACCTTTTTGGAAAGTACCTTGATACTTTATCAAATTTACGGTAGAAAGTACGTCATTGCATATCGACCAAATATGCGGGGAGAAAACGCATCAGAGCGGGAGAGAAAAGTGTATGAAAATCCATTTCTAACGTGGTTATTCTTTTTTAATTTTGGATAAGACTATGCGCCGGTAACCTAAATATCAAAAGCCAAAAAGTTTTTACACTGAGTTTTTATCTCCAAGTTCGCAAAATGACACTGGCCAGCTGTGTGTTGGATGGTGTCGGGCTGGCAGTGCGACCCTGCGGCGGCAGGATATACAATTTGAAAAAAGAACATGTGAAAATTGCAGACGCCATTGGCGCCATTTTCAATTTGTGTGTTGTTTGAGGATTCAGTTTTCGTAGAAAGTAATTTAATTTATTTTCCTCGTAGGTGTAGTATAAAGCACTATGTATCACTCGAGAGAAAGTGCGATTCCCGATCTCGGGTATTTTAAAGTCCTCGCCTACGGCTCGTCCTTTAAACGATACCCTCGAAGGTAATCGGTCACTTTCTCCTCTCGGTGAACAATGTACTATTAAAAACAATTTAAACTGCATCTATTGTTTATTAACTAGTTAGATGGTTGTACCGGGAATCGAACCAGCTTTATGAAAAAAATAATTGCCCAGTAGTTTTATCACACCGATCGAAAGGCTGGCGTTATGTGACAGTTGTGGAATATTATTATTATTATTTCCTGCTCAAAAAACGTCAGAAACACCCAAATGATACACACATCACGAGATACAGTCAAACTGAAGGAGCAATTATCTAGCAGACCTTACTGGCGCTGTTGCTCAGTGACTGGCTGTTCAACTGTGTACTTACGTGTCGCGGGTTCGATCCCAGCACGGAACAAAAATGTGGTCTTTTTTTTACGCGGTAAAATCATCAGTTCAGTCCTCCCACTCCGGGCAGGGCGGGAGGGACTGTCAGACTTGTACTGACTAATTTCCACGGTGTCCTTCAATAGCCCTTTATGTTTCGGTGTCACGGTGATGGTATAAGTCCCGCGACCGCCAAATAATACACTTGGAAGCGGCTTGCATCCAGCGTGATCCTGTGGCCTTCATAAGATCATCTATCCGCCTTGAGGGTGAACGATCTACAAAAATATGGTCTTTATGAGAGTTTCAATGTTTGCAAACGCCCCCACGATACATATTTTACTAATTTTAATTGTATATAAAGCGGGCTCTACCTACTTATAATAATATTAACAAAATTATTTTTTGTTGTCGAGTTTGTTTTGTCGAGGAAGGGTATGGACTATGGACTAATGGACCCCGCCAGATAAGTGTGGAATAAAGGTCATTGATCCTAATAATGCATCGTTCGAATTCCATAAAACCATCGTTCGAATTACAAAATAAAATATAAGGTCACGATCGCCTCTTACCACGATACGTTTGTTCTGATCGTGTTACGACACTTTCTTTACATTTTTTCGAATAGTTTTGAAATATTGGATAGTTTTGATACATTGGTACAGGGGGGTCAACGAATTTTATTCCACACTTATCTGGCGGAATCTATAGTGGGGGTGCAACCACGGGGCTCAGCTAGCGGAACACACACGTCACAAAAAGTTTGAAATCATAGCTATCATCATCATCATATCCGCCGTAAGACGTCCACTGCTAAACATAGGCTTCCCCTTTAGACTTCCAGTAGGACCACGTGGTCTCCATTCGAGAACCTTACGGCCCCATCGGCCATCAGTTCTGCGTGCTATATGGCCTGCCCACTGCCATTTCAACTTGCTAATTCGTTGGACTACGTCGGTTACTTTGGTTCGTCTACGAATCTCCTCACTTCATAGCTAGCTAACTGATAATATTTCGCAAATATGAAAAACTCAAAATAAATAAAAGATACCTAATCTACCGTAACAAAAAAGATAAAGATTTTTCAAAGTGATCGCAAACTGTTTTTCATGTGAGTAGGTACTAAATTAACCACACCTTTTTTTTTGCGTCGTAAAATCATCAAATGAGTGTAGGTACTTACTAAAAATCCACGTTGTCCTGCAATAGCCTTTTATGTTCCGGGTTCACGGTAATAGAATAAGTCCCGCGATCCCGACAGGCTTTGGCCCTCTGAGACGGCCCCGTCATTGTGCTGACGCTCTTTGAGGCGCGCGTGGAACATGAGCGACGCGCCAACCACACTTTAAAAATTACTCTCTATAAAATAATTAATTTAATTTCGCATCACCCAACACATTCATTAAGTGTTAAGCCTGAGGCCGACCCAATAATAATATCAATTAAATTCAATTACATCGGTTCACACTTTAATTGGTTGTCTGGTTAATGGGTTTCGGCCGTAGGGGACAAGTTATTGCAGTGTGGTCGTGGTCAAACCTATGTTTTGTAGTACACTATCGTGTTTTCAGTTGTTGGGCAGTGGTGGCCCAGTGGTATCGGTCCCGACTTACGAGTGGTAGGTCGTGGGTTCGAACCCCGCCTGGCGCATTACTTTGTGTAATTTATTTCATCACCACTGTTCTCAAAACGGTGACGGAAAACATCGTGAGGAAACCGGCATGTCCTAGAAGCAAAAATTCGAATATATGTGACATCTACCTATACGCATTGGGCCCGAGTGGTGGATTATGGCCCACTCCCTCTCTCAGAGAGGAGGCCTGTGTCCCAGCAGTGGGAACATTATAGGCTGATGATGATGATCGTGTTTTCAGGAGATTTTGTTTGAAAAACTTACAAATACAACTGTGAAACCTTGCTGGATTATGAGAACGGGTGTAAAAGCAACCATGACCCTGGAACGCAAAGGGCAACAGAAGGAACAGGGTGGATTTTTCGTCAGTAAGTCTGACTGTCCCTTCCTTTTCAAATCTCTGCCCAGGGTTCGGGAGGACTCGTGCAGACACGCGGACGGCCAAGAAACGGGTGACTCATAGTCCGATCATGGAGCATGCAAGAAACGGGTGACTCACAGTCCGATTATGCAGCATAAAATATAGGTAGTAAAGGTGGTACCACCTTTATTAGAACGATGGTTTCTTTTTCTATGTTCTTTCTTTACTTCTGTCTATTATTCCGTCGACAAAACTCGATTTTATGGTGTCATGCTAAGCGTCCTGGGTAAGTATGGCCGTTGTGTGTCGAAAGAAATGAACCAATTCTATTTATTTTTATATCAAGCCACAAATTACACTTACATCTGTTGGCTCGTTCGATAAAGTAAAGTCCACAATAGTTATTATTATAATTTTATTCCACAAATAAACAATAAATTCACACTTCTACGGCTAATACAATTTTATTTGCGACTATCAGGGATTAATTTGACCTGCTCGGTTCGAGGCACAAACTAGACTGACTGTCGGACCTAAAATTCACAATTAACTCAACTTTGACAATAATCAAATGTAGTGAGGGTAACGTAAAAGAAATCAATTAAGATCGAATATTTACAAAAATGAACGAATAAAACTAAAGATTACAGGGCGTCAAAAAATTCATCCACATCGCTGTCAATGGGGAAAGTGCCCAGAACGCTGGCGGCATTGCCTCGTTGGATCGCAATGCTGATCCTTTGCCCAAGATATAGGCCAGATCGAATTAATCCTTTTGAATCGATATCGTTTCAACCAAAATGTTTTAGCACTTTTAAAATAAACCATTAATTATTCCATAATTATTTTTAATAATTGTGGTTACAAAAACAAACGATAAAATCTAACATAAATGTTACCATAAACAAAGAGTAGACCAATCTAAAATTCATTTTAAGTAAACCATATTTAATTATTTTGTAGTATGGTAGGTACACCGTTCTTACACATCAGTAATAAGGCGAGCCTATTGCCATCAACCTGGCAGAAATCCAGACTCCATGTGTTGAGGAGCACAGCATCCTGATAAATAAACACTCTTGTACATAGTAAATAAGTATTTAGATAGTAAATAGTTTCTGTGTGTAGATTTATTTAATTGTTCAGTTTTAAGCCAGTATGTTTCTCACGCTTTGAAGTTATATTAGCTATAATAAAGTATTGTTCGAGCCCAGGCCTTTTGGCAGCCTCGCACAGCTGCAAGGTTTAAATGTTTATTATACAGAGAAACTACATTGTAAACTAGCAATTAAGAAAAAGTAATTGTCAGAAAGGTAACGTTTAGGGCCTTATTTTAATTGTCTAAGGCCTTAACAAATGCCGACTGTAATGTTTATAACGCTGGGCTTCCCAGAGCCCATTTTATATTGTTATAAGGAAACAATGCTTAATATAGTTTTAGTTGTAAGAAAAATACCATGATAGAACAATAGACAAAATACCCCGCGCTATACATGTGTGTGTAAACGACGAGCGTAGGCGGGAAGAGAGAGAGAAAGCGTGGGGGCGATTCACCCCCACTCCTCGCCTACGGTCGAGCGTATAAATATAGCGCGGGGGCATGTAACAGGCAGTCTGGTGTCGAACGCCTCAACAACAACAACAACATCGATTATTGTACTCCGTGTGAATATAACACTTTTCAAGTAACCTCAGTGCCGTTTTATCTTTCTGATCCAAATTAAAACCCCGCGCCTGAATATTCTACAAGTTTGGTCCTTCGAGCCGGATCAGGAAGATAGCGTGAAAAGCGAAAAACGTGAAAATGAGTGAGAAAAGTGCCGTCACAACGAGAAGCAAGCTGAGGCGGTTAGAAGAGGACGTCCAAAGGAAGAGGGCTCTCGAAGCGGACTCCGGCGTACCCTCGGACAGGGCTCCAGGCTCAACATCAACAGCGCCAACCCTACACCCGGAACAGACGCAAGTCATCCCACTGACAGGTCCCGGTAGAGTCATAGACTACCGGGGTATGTCGACGTCAGTGCGGTCGGTGGCAGCGAGAACAATAAGATCCGGTACCAGCGTCACCTCGTCAAGGAACAGCCAGAAGAGCGCCGAGTACCGGCGCCGACGAGCCGAGTATGAGGCTGAAAAAGAGTTGGTGCAAATGAGAGAAAAATCTGAAAAAGAGTTGGTGCAAATGAGAGAAAAATTAGTGCAAAAGAAGTTAGAAGCAGACCTAGCAGCAATCGACGCGGCCGCCGAGGATGATTTGTGCTCCGAAGCGGAAGAAACAACCGCGTGCCGCGTAGAAGAGTGGGTCACGCACACGACGCCCGTCGCGACCCGTCAAGAACAAGTGTCGACGTGTCAGAACATGCCACCGCCACTGGTACAGCCCGAGCGAATACCTGCGCCTCCGATGAGTGCGCCCGCGCCCGTCCCGCACCGCGAGCCCGCGTACCCAGCGACTCCGATAGTTAACGCTGGCACAGCACGCGCGTCGAATCGCGACGTACCCGAGTGGGACATGGGCGCCGAAAAAGTCAACAAGGTCAGGTATACACACGATAGAAAAATAGACCAGCTGGAGGAAGAAATCGCGCGCCTCGCACGGCCGCGGCCGGTACCTAGACAGGCCTACGAACTGCCAACGTTTAAAGGCGACCCGGCGGAGTGGCTGTCCTACAAGAACATGTACCACGACACGACAACGATGTACGAGTTCAAGCCGCACGAGAATCTCGCAAGGTTGAAAACGTCGCTACAAGGCGAGGCGAGAATAGCGGTGGAAGACTTACTTCGAGCATCGGCCAGCCCGTCAAAGATCATGAAGACTCTGGATGAAGAATACGGGCACCCCAACCTCATTTTAGAGTACGCGTTGAAGAAAGTACGCGAACTACCGAAAGTGACTGAAAGCGGCCGCGAATTAAGGAGATTCTCAACCACGGTGAGAAATTGCGTGTCGCTGCTGAAGAGTGTGAGTGCTAACGGGTACCTGAATAACCCGCAGCTGGTGAGCGAGCTACTGAATAAGCTCACGCCGGTACATCGCGCACAGTACGGAGACTTCGCGATGGGGATGGCGGCGAGTCAAGGCCTGGACATGAGGGTGTCTCCGAGTCTAGAGACGCTCTCAGAATTCCTGAGTAACCTGGCACGTGCGTCGTCATACTACGTGCAGCTGGACATGCCCGCGGCTGCGCCGAACAAACCACGAGCAAGCGCGCCACCAGCGAGGATAGCCAAGAACATACAGCGGCTGCACGTACACGCCAATGAGGAAGAAAACACGCGAGCTCCGAGCGTAGAAGATTCGTGTCATCTGTGTAAAGAAAAACACACGCTCGCATCATGTAAGCGGTTCAATGATTTGGACGTCAACGAGCGCTGGGCGTTCGTCAAAGAACAAAAGCTCTGCTTTAATTGCTTGGAAGGCAGGCACTCGAAGAGAATGTGCCGCAAGAAGAAATGCGCCACCTGCAACTTCGCGCATCACAACCTCCTACACGTCGATAAGAAGCCAGAAAGTGTGACGAACGTCAGCGATTACAACGGCAAGGCGCTTCTCAAGATCATGCCGGTGCACGTCATCAGCGAAGGCAAAGAAGAGAGCTGCTACGCTCTGCTGGACGACGGTGCGACGGTATCGCTGATCGACAGCGTCCTGGCCGGGAACGCCAAGGGCGAACGGGTGCCGCTAACGATTAAAAGTGCGCGTGGACAACAAATAACGGACAAATCGTCGCGAGTGATTAGTGTGGGAGTGCGCGGACCCAACGGACAAATACATCAAGTGAAGTGCCGCACGCTCGTAGACATGGACTTGCCCTCGCAAACAGTGCCCGCCGCCGTCATGTCGGAGCATGCCCACCTACGCGACTTGGGATGCGAGGAAATGTGTGGAGCGAAGCCGCTGTTGCTGCTGGGCCAAGACAACTGGGAGCTGCTCGTCGGCAGGGAAATGCGCCGGGGCAAATCAGGTAAGCCAGTTGCCTCTTTGACCTCGCTAGGATGGGTCGTGCACGGACCTTTAGGTTCAACTAATTATAATAGGCAATCTGTAAATTGTATTAGTGTAAGCACTGCGGATTTGCATAATTTAGTGAAGAAACAATTCGAGTTAGAGGCCATAGGGATATCGGAAGTACCGCGTAAGCACGCAGACATCGAGCGCGCCAACCACATCTTGGACACCACTAGCCGCCAGTCAAACGGTGGAGCTTGGGAAGTGGGTCTGTTGTGGCGTCAGGACAACCCTCAGTTGCCTGACAACTACGTCAACGCGAAGTCGCGTCTGTCAGGAATATTGCGCAGGTTCAAGAAAGACGCGACCTATGAGAAAGCCTACATAGTTCAAATAGAACGACTGTTAAAGGAAGGGTACGCCAGCAAGGTAGACGGTAAACTCAACTCTGAGCCCGTGTGGTACCTGCCCCATTTCGGGGTCACTAACCCCAACAAGCCGGGCAAGTTACGTTTAGTGTTCGACGCCGCCGCGAAATACGAAGGTACGTCGCTAAACGATCACCTTTTGACTGGACCCGACCTACTGAACCCATTATTAGGGGTACTATTTAAATTTCGTTTGGGCCCTGTCGCGTTCACAGCGGATATTGCCGACATGTTTCTCCGGGTTCGAATCCGGGAGGAAGACCGCGGGGCACAGCTGTTTTTGTGGGCAGCGGACAGCAACAGGGAGCCTGAAATATATAAAATGAATTCTATGATATTCGGTGCAGTATCGTCGCCTACATCCGCGATTTATATATTAAATAAAAACGCGAGTAAATATGAAGAAAGTCACCCCGACGCAGTGGCAGCGATCAGGAGGAACCACTACATGGATGACTACCTGGACAGTACGTGGTCTGTCGAGCAAGCCGGTCAGTTGATTGAGGACGTGACCCACATCCACGCCAAGGGCGGATTTGTGATACGGGGGTGGGTCACAAACTCTCAGGAACTGCGCGACAGGCTACGCACTGAGATGCCGGACAAAGTATCGCTGGACAAAGGAGAGGACAGTGTGGAACGGACACTGGGACTCACGTGGTCACCCGCCACTGACGAATTGGCTTTTGATCTGTCCTTCAAGAGATTGCCGAAGGAGATCACGGAAGGGCGGGTGGTACCCACGAAACGAGAGTTCCTCCGTTTCATCATGTCGATATTCGACCCACTTGGATTTTTGTACCCGTGCGTCATACAGTCACGGATTTTAATGAAAAAGATCTGGAGCACGGGTATCGGCTGGGACGAACAGCTGAGACAAACTGAGGCGCGCTGCTGGTTTGACTGGCTTGATAGCTTGCAGCATCTCGCGAACGTATCGGTGCCTAGGTGGTACGGGTTGTGTACAGACCACCTAGAGCTGCACGCCTTCGGTGACGCGAGCGAATCCGCGTACGCAGCGGTAGTCTACCTGGTCGGGGTGGACGTCTCCGGGGAGAGAAACGTCGCGAACGTAATGGGCAAGGCCAGGGTGGCCCCTCAAAGAGTGGTCTCGATCCCACGGTTGGAGCTGCAGGCAGCCGTTTTGGCTTGCAGACTCGCGGAAACCGTCGAAAGGGAGCTAGGAGCCACCATAAAACGGAAATACTTGTGGACGGATAGTAAAACCGTACTAAAATGGATAAATTCGGACGCGACCGAGTTTCAACGTTTCGTGTCTCATAGGTTAGCAGAAATAGATAACAGGTCAAAGAGGTCGGACTGGCGTTGGGTTCCCTCGGCGCAGAACCCAGCAGACAAGGCAACCAGGTTGGATTGGCCTAATAACAGCAGCGAGTGGCTGAGTGGCCCTCCGTTTTCTTCGCTGTCCACAGGAGCAGTGGCCGGTGAGCGACGACATGAGCGGTGTTGCAGAGGCGGACCTGGAGCGGGTACAGGGCGTACACGTTGCGAGCATGCCACCTGAGCCGATGCTGACGTACGCCCGGCTGCCGACCTGGACGCGCGCCCTGTACGTCATGGCGCGCGTACTTATCTTCGCGGCGCGCTGCCGTAAACGACGGGAGGCGTGTGCCGTGACAGCTGCAGACCTTGACGAAGCAAGGTTACACCTACTCCGCCTAGCGCAGGCGGAATGCTACGCATCGGACATCGCGGCCCTTAGAGCCGGCCGCCCGCTGCCAGCCAACAGCAGGCTGCGCACGCTGGACCCAATGCTGTACGAGGATGGACTCCTGCGAGTGCGCGGCAGGCTGAGAGCTTGCAGCGAGCTGAGCTTCGGCGAGAGGCACCCCGTCATCCTGGACGGGAGGCACGACCTCACGCGCCGGCTCATCAGACATCATCACGAGGCGGCGCTGCACGCAAATCAAGAGGCCGTCGTGAACAGCATCCGAGAATTGTACTGGGTCACCAATTTGCGGTCCTCAGTTAAAGCTGTCACGGCAAGCTGCCAGCGCTGCCGCATTGAAAAAGCGAAGCCAAGGGCACCAAAAATGGGTGACCTACCGATCTCCAGGCTGGAGGTCACACGGAGAGCGTTCGTCCACTGCGGGGTAGACTACTTCGGCCCCATGGAGGTCTCCATCGGACGGCGGCGAGAGAAGAGGTGGGGCGTGTTGTTCACGTGCCTCACCACCCGCGCCGTGCACCTGGAGTTGGCATCATCTTTGAGTGCCGACTCGGCGATCCTTGCCCTGCGGCGCCTGATTGCGCGCCGTGGGCGACCATCGGACATGTACTCCGACCGGGGGTACCAACTTCGTCGGGGCGCACACCGAGCTACGCGCTGCCCTCCGTGAGATGGATCACTCACGATTGGCGAACGAGACTACAGGCCGCGGCATCGCGTGGCACTTTAATCCCCCGGCGTCCCCACACATGGGCGGATGCTGGGAGAGGCTGGTGCGCTCTGTAAGAAACGCGCTCAAGGCGACCCTGCGCGAGCGCGCCCCCCGCGAGGAGGTCCTCTACACCCTCCTCCTAGAGGCCGAGCTGGTCGTAAACAGCCGGCCACTCACCTACGTCAGCAGCGACGTCGAGCAACCGGTGGTACTCACGCCGAATCATCTCCTGCTGGGCACTGCCGCGGGGGATGCGCCATGTACGAGAGGCCACGCCCGCGACGAGGACGCGCGGCGGATGTGGCGCCGGGTGAACGCGCTGGCCGACCTGTTTTGGCGGCGCTGGCTTCGCGAGTACCTGCCGACGCTCCAACGACGCAACAAGTGGTCGGCTGACGAGCCGAACGTGAAAGTTAACGATGTGGTAGTGTTAGTGGACGAGAATAAGCCACGAAACCAGTGGACCAAAGGGGTCGTGCAAAGTGTTTTCCCGGGTGCGGACTCTATTATAAGAGTGGTCGATATACGAACGAACCATGGAGTCCTACGAAGACCAGTTGTGAAGGTTGTTGTGCTCCCGACCGATGGAAGTATGGTCGGTGTTGAACCCTCATACGGGGGGTGGAGATGTTGAGGAGCACAGCATCCTGATAAATAAACACTCTTGTACATAGTAAATAAGTATTTAGATAGTAAATAGTTTCTGTGTGTAGATTTATTTAATTGTTCAGTTTTAAGCCAGTATGTTTCTCACGCTTTGAAGTTATATTAGCTATAATAAAGTATTGTTCGAGCCCAGGCCTTTTGGCAGCCTCGCACAGCTGCAAGGTTTAAATGTTTATTATACAGAGAAACTACATTGTAAACTAGCAATTAAGAAAAAGTAATTGTCAGAAAGGTAACGTTTAGGGCCTTATTTTAATTGTCTAAGGCCTTAACAAATGCCGACTGTAATGTTTATAACGCTGGGCTTCCCAGAGCCCATTTTATATTGTTATAAGGAAACAATGCTTAATATAGTTTTAGTTGTAAGAAAAATACCATGATAGAACAATAGACAAAATACCCCGCGCTATACATGTGTGTGTAAACGACGAGCGTAGGCGGGAAGAGAGAGAGAAAGCGTGGGGGCGATTCACCCCCACTCCTCGCCTACGGTCGAGCGTATAAATATAGCGCGGGGGCATGTAACAGGCAGTCTGGTGTCGAACGCCTCAACAACAACAACAACATCGATTATTGTACTCCGTGTGAATATAACACTTTTCAAGTAACCTCAGTGCCGTTTTATCTTTCTGATCCAAATTAAAACCCCGCGCCTGAATATTCTACACCATGCCTACTGTTGAGAATATCCTTATCGAAAAACCAAGTAACATTGAAAGGAACCGAACCTAGGAGCTCTTGCTTAGTTTTGTGACCACTGGACTAGCGTAATAAAAGAATATTCTAAAATTATTTGAAAAAGCTGACTGTAAAGCTTATTCCAAAAGTTTTAAGTTTCTAGAAATAAAACACGAAAAAACAAATCACAACACGTGATATTTCCTGTGTATCTATAAAATGTAGATATAATTATAAGTATTTAAAAAAAAGCTTATTTTTTGAGATGGCAAAACATACGCAACGCTTTGACAGATAGAACATAAAATGGTGAAGAGCAGCTGTTTAAATTAATAAAACAAAAGAAGTCACTAAATTCTTTAACGAATTATTAATAGTTTAAGTTTTATGGCCATTCAACATTATTTTATCGTCTTACTACTAAAAAAAGGTAAAAATCCGTTGTCTAAATGAACCATAGATATACTACGAAACGGCATTTCACGTTGATAATAAAATGTGTGTAACGTTTTGCAGTTACACACATTTTTTGTCATATTATTATCCATTCTTCCGTCGACATAACACCGTTTCACCAATTTCATGACATTATGCTTTTTTTTTTTTTTTTAGGTGGTAAAATCATCAAATGAGTCCTCCCGCCCTGGGTGGGGCGGAAGGGACTGTCAGACTCTTACTGACTAAAATCCACCCGTGTTCCTTCGGATGCCCTTTACGTTCCAGGGCCGCGGTATCTTGGGTTAAGAAAAAACCCGCGACCCCAGCAGGCATTTGGCGCGAAACACGACGCGCCACCGACCCGGGCTTGGTCCTCGGTCGGACGGCGAGCTACCCATTACTCACCGTCCGCAAGCCCGCTCCGCCGCTGTGCCCTCTGCTGATCAGAGGGACACGCGTTGGAGCGTCCACACGACAGGCTATTCGCATACGGGCAAAGAGACCCCTTAGGCACGGTACCTAAGGAAGAGTTTTTGCCCGCATCCCAGGGTGCACCGGCCCGAAAAACTGGTCTTCCCCCCGGACATATCCGAGAGGGAACTCCAGTCCACGGGCGCACGTGGAGGTTTCCTGTCTTAGCACCCCATGACATTATGCTTGCTGACAAATTACGGAGGAATCTAGAGGTTCCCCCTTTTTTGTGGTAGTAGAAACATTAAAAGAATCCTGAATCAGAGTGGGTCGGGAGAGACTGTCAGAATCATACTGACTAAAACCCTTAAATAGCCTTTTACGTTCCAGGGTTACCTGATAAAACAGTCCCGCAATCCAGGACCTCCATGCTTTTATCATCGACCCTCTTAATTCAAAAGACTGGCCTGTTGGTCTAGTGGTTAGTGACCCTGACTGCTATGCCGGGGGTCGTGGGTTCGATTCCCACCCAGGACAAATGTTTGTGTGATGAGCATGATCATTTGTTCTGTGTCTGGGTCTAATTTATCTATAATATATATGTATTTAAAATATATAAATATGTTTATCAGTTGTCTAGTACCCATAACACAAGCTCTGCTTAGCTTGGTACTAGACGGCGAGAGACTAGATGTGTGATAGTTGTGGAATATTATTATTATATTATAAAAAAGCAAAAATATCCTATTAATCTTTCATTACTAGGTGAAATCAACTTTCCAGACTTACACCAAAACGAACGGATATACAGATTTTCTAACAATGTCCCCTTCATTATGAGTCAAGGCATTAGGCTTCATACACACGCATCCGTTGTTGCGTCGACATTTCAGCTTATTACTAATACTACTAATACTATTCCACAACTATAACACAACGCCATCTAGTCCCAAGCTAAGCAGAGCTTGTGTTATGGGTACTAGACAACTGAGAAACATACTTATATATTACTAAATACATACATATTATAGATAAATTACACCCAGACACAGAACAAATGATCGTGCTCATCACACAAACATTTGTCTTGGGTGGGAATCGAACCCACGACCTCCAGCATAGCATTCAGGGTCACTAACCACTAGATCAACAGGCCTGACAAAGATTCAGCTTCGAAAATTACACGACACCAAAACGTATCCACAACTGCAGATGCTTCTACTATTAATAACATATCCCTCGTGATAAGAGCTTTTGATCTCATAATCATCAGCCAGAAGACTTCCACTGCTGAACATAGGCCTTCTCCTTAGACCGCCACGCTGAACGAAATTTCACCACTTGCATCTATCGGTTGCCCGCGACTCTCACGATGTCGTCAGTCCACCTAGTGGGAGATCTACGCTGCGTCTTTGCGATAACTTCTCGATAACTTTTCTTCCCCATCGGTTATCAGTTCTACGAGCGATGTGGCCTGGTCATTGCCACTTGAATTTGAAATTTTTATGAGGTAACTCTGGTCGGTAACTCTGGTTCTTCGCCGAATATCCTTGGTCCGGATTTTATCTCACAAAAAAACTCTGACTTTAATTTCTTAAAGAACAGCTTTTGTCGATGGCAGATACCACTCCACTCTAGCCATCGTCAATTTGCCATTTGCAATCAACGCTTTAACGACTGCCGCCGACTCGACGATAAAATAGCGGCGACCAGCAGAGGTTTGACGACACAATTGGTGCTGTGGCTGAGAGATAGGACTGGCTTGCTGCATGTCGCGGGGTCGATCCCCGCGCGGAACAAATATTTGTATGATCTGCAACTAGTTGTTCCAGGTATTAGTGTTTGTGTATGTGAATTTCTATGTTTATAAACGCACCCACGACGCAGGAGAAACTCCTAGACAGGGGCAAGTTTTTTTTAAAAATCTGCAACCTACGTTTTGTCGTCTGCGGCCAACGAGTGACGACGAACGACAGTGGCATCTGCCGTCAACAAGGTCTTCTTGTCTGTATGAAGCCTCTTTTTTCGTACTAACATCATCAAATGAGTCCTCCCACCCCGGGCAGGGCGGGAGGGACTGTCAGACTTGTACTGACTAAAATCCACGGTGTCCTTCAATAGCCCTTTATGTTCCGGGGTCACGGTGATGGAAATAAGTCCCGCGACCCCGGCAGGCTTTTGCCCTCTGAAACGGCACCGTCATTTTGCTGACGCTGTTTGAGGCGCGCCTGGAATACGACGCACCGTCAACCTGGGCATGGTCCATGGTCGGACAGCGAGTTGCCCTTTGCTCGCCGCCCGCATGCCCGAGTGTGAATGAAGCCTTACAATAACTTTGAAACAAAATTTTTAACTTTTAAACTAAAAATTAGACATCCCTACTACACAGTTGAATGCAAAAGCCTATTGATAAGACCCAGACTTTAGTTGCCCCAAGAATTTTATAACAAAAAATTATTTTCTTACGAACTAAAATCATTATAAAGTTACAACTCCATGTATTCGCTGTTCGTGCGCCTCCCGACTGCCAAACGCTGGGGGCTGTACCAATTAGAGCCTTCCGTTCAGTCGACCATTGTCGAGCAAGGAGAGGAGGCCTGCCTTCATATTGTGTACTAACATAACTATTTATATATGTCTCGTAGATTTTTATACTTATCTTTTTAAAATGCCATTTTTTTTTTTCTAAATAAACAAGTGTTTTTACGGGAGAAAGTTGAGGAGCTCGTGGCTAAATAATAATAGGCGCACAGACTGATCTTCCAGGTTAAGCTTCGCTAGGCGAGGTTGGTCTGTGGATGGGTGACCATCTGTCATAGCGAGTTTCCTCCGAGCCTCGGAAAGCACGTAAAGCCGTTGGTCCCGGCTGTCGTTTTTAGATCTTTGACAGTCGTTACTGTTAGTCAGAAGCTTTTAAGTTTGACAACCATTACCATGAGGTATCGTATTACCCAGTTACTGGGTTGTGGAGGTCCGACAGTCAGTCGCTCCATGTAAAATACTGATATTCAGCTGCATCCGGTTTGACTGGAAGCCAACCCTAACATAGTTGGGAAAAAGCTAGGCAGATGATGTTTAACGAGTGAAAGTAATCTAAAAAACCTCTACTTAATGCCTCCTTCTGCGAAGCAGTCATGCGAAGGAGGAGGCTGTCGCTTTGAAGGAGAGGACAGTCTTCAACCCACTCTGCTGCGGCCCTGGTGAGATTTAACACCTACCCACCTGTACCCCTAGCACGAGTTTACACTATTTTACTTTGTCTTTCCAGTATTTACAGCGTTTCATGTATGAAAAAATGGAGTCTGTAACGTTTGACCAACATTCGTTTGGTCCATGAACATTTCATCCAAAGAACTTTTGACCCACGAACGTTTCGCCCACAGAACTTTACGCCAGTGAATGTTTAACCAGCAGAATGTTTTGTCCAATAACTTTTCACCCAAAGAACGATTGGCCCACAGACACCGGGACTGCTGAAAGTAAAGAAATCCTATATGAAATCCAACTAAGTAATATAGTGGTTTTAAATAATATTACCAACAAAATTAACAAATCCATACTATCCATTAATATTATAAATGCGATTTCAGCGATCCCGGTGTATGTTGGCCAATCGTTCTTTGGGTGAAAAGTTATTGGACAAAACATTCTGTTGGTTAAACATTCACTGGCGTAAAGTTCTGTGGGCGAAACGTTCGTGGGTCAAAAGTTCTTTGGATGAAAAGTTCATGGACCAAACGAATGTTGGTCAAACGTTACAGACTCGAAAAAATGGGGGCGCCACTGGTGTGCGAAGAAGGAACTAATTTTCTCCTTGAAAATTGTCAATTAGAAATTGTCAAAGTTCCAGTTTACTTTACGTCTCAAATACTGAAAACTCGTGCTAAGGGTACTGGTGTTGAACAACGTTTTAAAAAAAATGTTTCTATATGACTTACTGCACTAAAATGCAAACGAAACCCAGGAGTACTACTCACCCCCTACAGGGGAACAGCGCGGCTATTTCAGTTAGTATGAAGATGAAGTATTTCACAGTTACAGTATAAAAGGTTTCAGCCTGAAAATATACAAATATGCAAACTTTCGGCATTCACTCCATATTAGAGCGTAGTGGTGGGATTGTATCGATAAAAATATTCATTAAAATATAGATACTGCCACTGGTTTGGTAAATTAAAGGTATATTTTTTCGATGTTCAAATTCACTTTGTTCGCCATTGAATTTAACTTAGCTGCCATAAAAATAAATTAATAATACCTTAATAGCTTTCATTTGGCATAGTTTTCATTTCTGTTGAGCAATGGTCCAGGTTTCGAACATTTTAACCTGTTCCCTTTTATTATAGTTTTGACTTTTTTTTCGTATCTACGTATACTACGAGTGATGGAAAATGATATTAACTCAAAAATGGCAAAGCCATTACTCAGTTACGTATTAAATTAATTCGGTTTGGCTAGGTTCCTTTAAAATCTGCACGTAGAAATAGAACCCATACCGAGCGGGGCTCTGTCGACCGTCTTCTTCAGTAATATATTACTAAACTACTAACTAAATAAAAAATAAAGAAAATAAAACCCAAAGTAACGTTTAGTTACATAACATTATTTATCTGTTTTTTAGTATGTAAATGCATTTTACCTACCAACTTTTCTTTAATTTTCTTTATTTGATTTCAACTTATTAACCTAATTACACGCTTGATTACTCTCTGTGAGCCTCTAAGAGAGGTCTGTTTAGTAGAGATTTGGTTATGGAAGAAAATACTAGTAAAATAAAATGTATTTTCTATCGACATCATGTCCCACCCCTACTACTCGACCTCTCAACTACGGGCCGCGTTCGCAAAATATTTTCATTCACTATTTCAAAATAAAAAACGTAAAAATATATTTTTTCCATATTTTTACACTTTACCGTGTCTACAAACACTCTTGTTTCGAAGCTAAAAAAGTAAAAATATAATATTTTTCATCAAAGAGTCCGAAGTATCTTTATTTATGTAAATACTTGATATTTTTTAGTTCGCACATTGAAATTGGGACTACCTTTGATTTCTGTGAGCCTAGTACTTTTCATCAATCGACTGGCCTGTTGGTCTAGTGGTTAGTGACCCTGACTGCTATGCCAGGGGTCGTGGGTTCGATTCCCAACCAGGATAAATGTTTGTGTGATGGGCATGATCATTTGTTCTGTGTCTGGGTTTAATTTATCTATAATATGTATGTATTTAGAAATATATAAGTATGTTTATCAGTTGTCTAGTACCCATAACACAAGCTCTGCTTAGCTTGGGACTAGGTGGCGTTGTGTGATAGTTGTGGATTATTATTATTATTATATTAATGTACTATTCAGTATTCAGTGATCATGATGTCTTAAAACGTGAGTATTGCCACTGTGGAAAAGAGACAGAACTATACGAATATTCTAGTGCTATCTCGTTCCCACCACAGTGGAACTGACGTCATGATAGGTCATCAGAGGCCTCAAGGCAACGACGATATATTACTAGACTCCTAATAACAGGCGACCGATGTCTGTCAACACATTAGACAAAAAAGTCTTATATCCGTCTTATTTCGACCACTCCTGTGAGCCGTAAACATACCTTGAGACAGAACAGACTTCCTTAAGTTAGCCAATCACAACGCAGTACCCCGTCCCCGCGCTTACGTAGTACCTCAGCGAGTTGACAGTATAGTTTTTGTTCCTTAGATCGTGCTTGCGGAGTTTAGTTTTATTATATCGTCGTTGCCTCAGGGTTTCTGTACTGCGATTATTGTATGGAAAAAATGAACCCCCTCTAGTGTACAAACGAGGAACTATATTTTACTTTGAAATGAACGTCAAAGTTCCAGTTTACTTTTTGTCACAAAAACTGGTAAAATCATAATAGGTTCTACATTTTAGGAAAAGAACTGAATAAGCACCTACACTGATGAAAATAGCATGGAAATATTATAACATTATCATCATCAAAAGATGTCCACCGCTGGACATAGGCCTCTCCTGCACGCGTAGCATGGCGATTCTATCTCTATTCTACCAAGAAAAGACAAAGTTATTTTATCGTTATTTCTATACAAATCGAATGTTTTTTTGCACAAGTATGACACAATTCTTACACCATTAAATAATAGAAACATTTCTTTTCTATATTTTAAACATTGCTATGCTTAAATCGATAAAAATCTTTTACGTTCTGTCATTTTGTCTATTCTCGCGTCGACAAAACCCGTTTCTATAGCGCCATGCTACGCGTGCTGGTGATTCTGGTGATGTAATAAAAATCATCATCGTACTGCTTCTTAACTCAATAGGTAGGTACTCAATACTTTTCTTGCATTCCAAAATGTAGTCTTAACCCATATTTATTGAAATAATTTTCAATACTTAATCTTCATTTTATTATGACACTAGATTTATGGGTTTTGTCTACGGAAGAATAGAAAAATATCTGTCGTCCTAAGCGTTGCTATGTTTTTTTTCAAACAAAAAGCCTTTCACCGCTCTAAAGAGTTTAATTAAAAAGAATTTAAATTTCTATTGTAGTTTTTTTTCTATTCTCCTGTAGAGGGGCAAAAAAAATCTATTCTTGGGTAGATTGGAAATAGAGTTAGTCATGCTACGCGTGAAGAGATAAATAAAAAAAAATAGTTCATTTTATATAACTAATCACGTTTCTTCCCCAAACATAAACCTGTATAATTATAAGGAAAGTGATATATAAATATGTATAAACTGTAAAAGCGTTTACTGGAGAAAGGACAAGTCACTCACGGAGTATTAACAGACACCTGAGCCGGTCGGTTGCACCGCGCTGACGTCAGTTAGACGACACGTTAGTTGAGCTGCAGTTAGTGCGTGTTAAACGGCCGTTTACTAGTGGTTTGGTAAGGCGAGATGTTTGGTTATAGTATCTGTGTGTGGCGCTTTAAATAAAAATGTAGTGATTGGAAATATTGTACTGTTACTTTTTATGATTAGACTGGCCTGTTGGTCTTGTGGTTAGTGACCCTGACTGCTATGCCGGGGGTCGTGGGTTCGATTCCCACCCAGGACTAATGTTTGTGTGATGAGCATGATCATTTGTTCTGTGTCTGGGTGTAATATATCTATATTATGTATGTATTTAGAAATATATAAGTATGTTTATCAGTTTTCTAGTACCCATAACACAAGCTCTGCTTAGCTTGGGACTAGATGGCGTTGTGTGATAGTTGTGGAATATTTATTTATTTATTTTTATTTATTTATTTATGATGTTAGTGGATTTTGAATTTGAATGTCCTTTGTCGAGTTGCAGTGGTTTGAGTATTTGTAAATTGTCTCAAACGAGTATTTCGTTTTTCTTAAAGGAATGTGCAGGAACGCCTGTTCAAATACTCGCATAGATCGCTTTGTCACTAACCAGTCTTATCTAAAATGGCCCAGTGGTATCGGTCCCGACTTACGAGTTGTAGGTCGTAGGTTCGAACCCCTCCAGGCTCATTACTTTGTGTAATTTACTTCATCACCACTGCTCTCAAAACGGTGAAGGAAAACATCGTGAGGAAACCGACATGTCCTAGAACCAAAAATTCGAAGACATGTGACATCTACCAATCCGCACTTGGCCCGCGTGGTGGATTAAGGCCCATTCCCTCTCTCAGAGAGGAGGCCTGTGTCCCAGCAGTGGGAATATTATAGGCTGATGATGATGATGATGACTGATATTCAGCTGCCTCCGGTTGGGCTTGTATAGGCTACCACAATGGTCGCGGGACTTATTTCCATCACCGTGACCCCGGAACATAAAGGGCTACTGTAGGTCACCGTGGATTTTAGATAGTACAAGTCTGACAGTCCCTCCCGCCCTGCCCGGGGTGGGAGGACTCATTTGATGATTTTACCAGGCAAAAAAAAAGGCTACCACAATATGGTTGGGAAAAAACAACCACAGAAAAGGGTAAAATAACCTACAAAATAACTTTTTCATCCCCCCATCTCGGAAAGGGAACTTTTGCTCTTCGATATCTGACCGTAAAAGCCGTTTTTATCCTCAAGTGAGTAAAAGCCGTTTTTATCCTCTAGTGAATAAAGTAAATTTGAATTTAGAACATCGTGTGCACTTTAAAGAGTTGCAGCAGTAATGGCGGCCGGTGACTGCAACAGCTGATCGCTTGCTGTGGTGCCCACTTGACGTTCGAAGGTTGTCGTACCACATCAATTTTCAAAAATAGAATTTGTTTCCTCGCCATAGTTGTGAAAAGCAGAGTAAGGCTGCGTTGCCTTGGGCTAACTTGAATCCCTCGCTACACTAAGGATTTTTAACTTTATTCCCTCGTTTCTTTCGGGAATTAACACTTGAACCTCCTCGCTGCGCTACGGACGGAGGTTCAACCCCAGAATCCTTAGTATCGTGAGAGTGAGAGTAGCTTAGAAAAGTGAGTGTATAAAAACGTGGGAATAAGTAACTTTGAAAACTACTACCTAAGTATTATTTGTATTAATTTAAAAATAATTCTGTTCTATAATAATGTATTAGTTAATACTTAAACTGAAATAAAAGCCTATCTTGTGTTTGTACAACATCTTTTTTTTGTTTGTTTTTGCATTAAGTCATTTCCTCGCTGAGGTGGGATGAAAAGTTACGTGTTGCACTCGAGTGCAAAGATTTTTCACCTTGTGCTCTTTTGATTCCCTCGCTATCGCTCATGATTCTAATTTTTGAATCACTCGTTGCACTCGTGATTCAATTTTAGAATCATTCGCTTGCTCGGTCATCAAAATTGAGCACGCGGTTAAAAATCAACTTTGCACTCTTGTATAACAAATAACTATTCTTTCGGAAGTCGGTGGCTTTGTTTTATTATTTCGATGTCTTCTTGCCACCGACTTCCGAAAGAAAAGTTATTTTGTAGGTTACTTTACCCTTTTCTGTGGTTGTTTTTGAAGGCGGTTAAATTTTTTTTTTAAAAAGTTTTTATTTTAAACTAGCTGTGCCCGCGACTTCGTTCGCGTGGATGTCGGAAATTACCAATGTATTTTTTTGTGCGAAGCGTCGGGTAAAAAGGTCTCCCTCCAAAATCCCACCGTATCCCATCGTATCCCATCTTATCCCATCTTATCCCATCTTATCCCATCTTATCCCATCTTATCCCATCTTATCCCATCTTATCCCATCTTATCCCATCTTATCCCATCTTATCCCATCTTATCCCATCTTATCCCATCTTATCCCATCTTATCCCATCTTATCCCATCTTATCCCATCTTATCCCATCTTATCCCGTCCTGTTCCGTCCTGTCTCGTCCTGTCCCGTACTGTCCCGTCCTGTCCCGTCCAGTCCCGTCCTGTCCCGAGCTGTCCCGTCCTGTCCGTCCTGTCCCGTCCTGTCCCGCCCTGTCCCGTCCTCTCCCATTCTGTCCCGTCCTGTCCCGTCCTATCCTGTCCTGTCCCGTTCTGTCCCGTCCTGTCCCATCCTATCCCGTCCTATCCCGTCCTATCCCGTCCTGTCCGTCCTGTCCCGTCCTGTCCCATCCTATCCCGTCCTATCCCGTCCTGTCCGTCCTGTCCCGTCCTGTCGCGTCCTATCCCATCCTATTCATTCTATCCCATCCTATCCCATCCTATCCCATCCTATCCTATTCTATCCCATCCTATCCTATCCTATCCCATCCTATCATAATCATTAGATGAATTTTTATTTGAATATGTAGCAGAATCGAAGCTAGATCGCGCTATGAACTACGCGTCTTGGTGTGAACTGACCGTAATTTTACTTCTGAAACACTTTATATTCGAATAACTTTTGATAGACTGAACCGATTCCAATGAAACAAAAACTAAATTCCTCTCCAAGTTACGCTTAATCGTTGTGTATAAAAGTTATCTACATAAATTTCGTACATTTTACGTGATACCTGGACAAATAAACATACAAACAGACAAACAGACAAACAGACAAACAGACAAACAGACAAAAATTCTAAAAATGCTAGAAATGGGTTCTATTGGTTGTCCTTTAATACCCTGGCTAAATTTTTTGAGTTTTTTTTTAATGTACAAAAATAACTTTTCTACAGTTTTATTATATGTATAGATATTCAACCCAAATTCTTGACAAATACATCATTTTCTTACATGTGCACTAGAATTTTGAAATCCGTAGCATCGGTATTAACATCGCTCATGTTGTGTACATAAAAGAAAGTTCCAATAAAATTCCCTATCTCAAAAAATGCTGAACAGAGTTCGATGAAACTTGCAGTATTCCCTAAGGTGAACGATCTCTAGTACAACAAAAAAACAATTTTGAAAATCGGTCCACAATTGGCAAAGTAATCGCGTAACAAACACGCAAAAAGTAAAGATCATCATGTCATCCAAGTAGGCGAAATTAATAAAAATGCTCACAAAATAAAAAGTACTAAACCAAATTTGATGAAATTTTTATGGGACCAAACTGCAAGTATCCTGCATCGAACAAAAAAAGAATCACACTAATCGGACAAGAAACCTCGGAGTAATCGATGAACATACATAAAAAAAAAAACATACCGACCGAATTGAGAACCTCCTCCTTTTTTTGAAGTCGGTTAAAAAGGCTAGGCAGATGATGATGATAATAATTATGAAAACTAATAATTCTATTTTTTTTAAATTCCTTTCCAAAGATTTTCGTTAACCTCCGATTAAATAAATGTCTCCAGATTTTCGTGTAACCGGTCCTCCTGAAATGTCGCAACGCGGGGAAGATGGAAAAACTTCAGGAAAAGTTTTTGTTACGATATTTATTTAGACCATTAATTAAACATAAACAGAGTACCTATGTTGTTTAGATGTTGTGGTGCAAAATATATCAGTTTCGGTAATTGGCGGCACGTTATGTACCTAATCGACTGCTGAGCTTGGTAATGTGGGTTTAATTTCTGTAAGCAAATTCCATAGAGAGGTATCTACGCTTTGGAAATAGTAATAAGTCCTATAGGCGAAAAGTCTATAGGTGAAAGAGTCTAACTGTGAAACGGTCATAAATGAATCGTCCTGTCGGCGAAACGTCCAATGATGAACCGGTCATCGGTGAATGAATAAAGAATCCATCTACAGTACTTTCACAGTTATTATGTCTTGTAACTGGGACTGTAAACGCAGTGTAGCCATCATGGGCGGTATCTCATAGTATTGGTTTAGGCAAAGCCTACCCTACCTACCCCACCACAACAAACGCATAAATAAAACATACGCATTTATTGTAACCATGAATTCAACTTAAACAAAAACATTTAAAAAAAAACCATAACGCCTAGGATAATGCATTAGCAACTTTCCGCACCGTGTGACATCATCACGTTTATCACGTCGCCTCAATTTCATTCAATAATGCATGCATATGTTTGCATCCGTGTTCATATTTTCGTGTATATGAACCGCACACATGCATTTTCTGACGTTTTTAGGCATGCTGTAGCTGGCGTTTGTACCCACCGAATCGTTTTATGAATGAAAACCATAATGAACGCAAGGGGAAGACGAACAGAGTTGCCAATTCGGGAAACAGATTACACACAGAAACGACAGTTTCGTAAAAGAGTAATAAAGACATGAAAAAAGAAGGAAGTATTGTCAATTCTATACATTTCAATTGAAATGTTTTATTTTAAGGAATAGTAAAGACCCATTATAATAATTAAAAACTGTAGGAATTTAATTTCACATATTTAAGAATTGGTTTTTTGGGTAATTGGGTAAATTAATATTGGCAACACCGTGTGTTAGTGTCAGCCGGCAAAAAGTTGTTATTGTTTTGTACTTTTGTTTTTTAACCCATATTTAGCTCGAAATAATACGTTTCGAAACAAAAAGTAGTGTAAATATTAAAGAAAATTCGTTTGTTTACTTAAAATGGTACTAATTTGTGTGATGTGTTCTGACAATGTGTGTTTATTACTGATTACGATAGTTGTGAACTCTTACTTTTCGTAACCCTTTGAAAGAACTGATATTATTAACGTATAAGATTCAAGTTGTGTCTAAATGTTACGAGAACTAAGCCAATAATATGATGATTCATCTCGTACTTTCAATCTCGTCATTTCAATCTTCGAGAGATAATCTTCCTAGTGACGCCCTGTTGAGTTGGTCGAATCTTCTATTTGAATCGTCAGAATATTCTGATTATTAATCTTACAAGAAGAATATGGTGAGTGTTTTAAAATATGCATTTTGAAGTGGGCCGAAGCTTTCTTCTATTTGCTTCGTCAGTATTGAATAAGGTGTCTGGAGAGTTTTTTTTTTGGTTTGCCTATCCATGGTCTTAGGTCACTGCACGCTACTGGTAGCCATATCAGTTTTGTAGCACCATATTGATGAAGAATTTATTTTAAACTAGCTGTTGCCAGCGGTTTCATACGCTACAACGCGAAAATCATCCCACGGGCACATACATTCTGAATAAAAACCACCCTATGTGTTAATCCGGGTTATAAACTATCTGTTTAACGAATTTCAACGAAATCCGTTCAGTAGTTTTTGCGTGAAAGAGTAACAAACAACCATCCATCCAAACAAACTTTCACGTTTATTATATTAGTAGGATTTCTAAAGTTTCTGTTCCACGAAGGAGATGGCGGGACGAACTAGATGCCTTTCTTGAGACATGGAAGGAAATAGCGCACAATCGAGACCGTTAGAAGGAATGGAGGGAGGCCTTTGCCCAGCAGTGGAAAGTAATAATAAAGTTCCTGTAAATGGCTTGTAATAAATGATTAAATTTTGACTTTGACCTACATTGTTTCGAGTGATGCTGGTTCTATAATTATGTGTGTTAAATTTTTGTGAACGCACCTAAATTCCTAGCTCTTACCCGATTTAGACACGACCCGTAAACGACTTTTCTACACTTAAAACATGCGTTCTAAGACAATAGAAATCGACATACATTTTGTAACTTTGCCTATTCTTGCATCGACGTCTATTCTTCCGTAGACAAAACCTGTTTCAACAGTATCATGATAAGCATACCGGTAGATTTCGGACCCTCTTTTTCAGAGACTGTTCCAGAAGTGTCCTATTTATGCTAAGCACTGTGAAATAGCTTTAAAACCTGGCAAATTGCCAATGTAACGTAACCACAGAACTTAACCTAATGTGCTATTAAGTACTCTCTAAGTTTATTTAAACAACTACAAGACGTAAGCTTATGTTTTTTCTATTTGATCTTGGATTTATTTTTGGCCTCAATGTAACCCAGCCGGAGTCAGCTTACCTAAAAGAAACTGGAACTACTTGGGTATGCGAGTTGCCAGTCACTGTACATTACTCGGCGTCCGATCAGGGACCATGTCCGGGTCGACGGCGCGTTGTGATCTACGCGCGCTTCAGAGAGCTGTCAGCAAAGAAAATTCAGTTGCGACAGGTATATGCACCCGCGTCTTCTGGATAAGTACTCCAGACGTCTTACCAATTAGACTACCGCAACTCACACTCAGAAGCTGTACCTATCTTCTATTGTTTGAACTTTTTACGGTAGCGTAATCTGATGGAAGTGCCTGCCACGGTCCCGGGACTATTAACCAGTTAACAACGGCCCTGGAATCTATAGGTCAATTGAAGGAACAACCTGGATTTTAGTCTGTACAAGTCTGACAGTCCCTCCCGCCCCGCTCTGGGTAGGAGGACCCATTTGATGATTTTCCCACGCTAAAAAAAGCGTTGCTGTCAAATCTGACAGGGACAACTATAGAAAGCGAAAAGCCTGCCGGAGTCACGGAACTGTCTAACCATGTAACCGTGGCCCTGAAAAGTATAGGGCTATTGAAGGAAAAACTTTGATTTTAGTCAGTACAGGTCCGACAGTGCACTCCAACCTCTTTTTTACGTGGTAAAATCATCAAATGAGTCTTCCCACCTATGGCAGAACGGAAGGGACTGTCAGACTCGTACTGACTAAAATCCACGGTGTCCTTCAATAGCCCTTTACGTACCAGGGTAATTGATAAGTCCCGCGACCCCAGTCCCCTACACCCTGGTCAATTTTGGTTTACGTTACAAAAGAAAAAAAAACTTTTCTGCGTCCCTCCAGGGCTTCTAATTCTGTGCATGTTCCACAAAGCCATAATAATATTTTCACTTCAGTAGTTCAAAAATGTAGGTTTTGCTGCCTGAAATCAGTGAGCAAAATCGCATTTTGCTCACTGATTTGAGACAAAGTAACTTTTTCGTACCACTTGCTCTAAAAAGTGACATTCTATGCCACAAAAAGCAAACATAACAATAGTCATTTTTAATCTGTGAAAAACAGGGAAAGAATGTTGTACTGAATTTCATTCTCTCTCTAGGGAGAGAATGTGATTTAAATTTGGAATACTTAGATTACGGTAGACTCGATCGAAAACTAACCAGAATAATAAAACATTAAAAAATAAAGATTTCGAGTCGACAACATATATCCGCAAAATTCGGATTGTCGAGTATTTTGTAAATTTCTAATGATTTTCTGACCAGACACATCGCAGCCGCCATTATTGACATCGGTTATCATGTTAAGTTTTTTTTTTCTTTCTTTATTTTCGGCCTATGACTGACCGTGACACCTACATTTAGTACCTTGATGTGTAGTATTTGGGATACACGTTTCACCCGAGCGAAGCCGGATTTTCATCTAGTTAAATAAAATTACGAAAACCGACGAGGCCGTATGAGCTTGATGCCTTTGCTTTTTTAATTTGTTGAGTTTATTTTTACTTATTTTTATAAATAAGTTAATGTTAAATATTAATGTTTAAAATGCGTATCTCATATTATTACTGTGTTTTTTTTTCGCAAATGGTACGAAAAGTAGAGTATTTTCCTCGGTGATAAAGCTGTCTTAGTCTTGGGTGAACTTAAATCCCTCGCTACACTCAGGACTCGTCTTAAATCCCTCGCTTCGCTCGTGATTTAAGTTTTTAACACCCTCGCTACGCTCGGGAGTAAACCTCGAGTCCTTCGTTACGCTCGCGATTTAATTCGCCACCCGCGACAGAAGACCCTGCTTTATCCCCTTGGTTAATAATCTACTATTATTTTTTTTCAAAAAGCCGCGAATATCTTATTCAGCCTTGGGCTTAGAATAAATAATATTAGTACATCTCGTGCCTTTGAATCCCTCGCCACACTCAGGATTCAATTATAGAATCACTCGCTACGCTCTTGATTCAATCGTTGAATCCTTGGCTTGCTCAGGATTCTAAATCAGTACTCGCCGCAAAAAACGACTTTGCTCTCTTGTTGCACAAATAACTATTCTTTTCTTTTTTTTACTTTGCCCCATACCTGTACTCATACCTACTAGGAATTTCTCGTGTATCGTGGGTGTGTTTACAAACATAGAAACTCACATACACCCAGACCCGGAACAACTACTTACAGGACATACAATTTTTTGTTACGTGCGGGGATTGAACCTACGACACACTGCGCAGCAGTCAATAGGCCAGCAACTGGGCCAAACGTGGCGGCACAGAGAAAACATTAGAACACGACCTTCAGTAAGACTGGTATTCAGACTTTCTTTTGCAAGTACCTATCTAAATAACACCATGTTTAAATTCTAACTAAGTATTTAAAGCATCACGAACTGAAAGTCGAAAGAGTTTTTTTTTGTTACCTGTGTGTGTATCGCCTAATTTGGCACGTTTGTATGCGTCGGCACGTGGTTAGGGAGGTAGGTTAGTGACGAGAGAAGCGGGTATTATCATTATCTGCCTGCCTTTTCCCAACTATAAAATGCAGTCAAATCAAAATCAAATAAAATTAAATATGGAGGCATTTTTTTTAACGTGGTAAAATCATCAAATGAGTCCTCTCACCCCGGGCAGGGCGGGAGGCACTTTCAGACTTGTACTGACTGAAATCCACGGTGTCCTTCAATAGGCCTTTATGTTCCGGGGTCATGGTGATGGAATGAGTCCCGCGACCCCGTCAGGCTTTGGCCCTCTGTGGGGGGACCCCGTCATTATGCTGACGCTCTTTGAAGCGCGCGTGGAACACGACGCGCCGTCGACCCGGGCATGGTACATGGTCGGATAGCGAGTTGCCCTTTACTTGTCGCTCGCAAGCCCGCGTCTACGGTGGCCAGAGATCGTCTTGCGAAATATGGAGGCATACAAAAGATTTAGAAGGATTTCACAGATCCTTTAACGTATCCCTTTGGGGTGCTAAGACAGGAAACCTCCACGTGCCCCCGTGGACTGGAGTTCCCTCTCGGATACGTCCGGGGGTTAAGACCTGTTTTTCGGGCCGGTGCAACTTGTGATGCGGGCAAAAACTCTTCCTTAGGCACTGTGTGCCTAAGGGTCTCTTTGCCCGTATGCGAATAGCCTGTCGTGTGGACGCTCCAACGCGTGTCCCTCTGATCAGCAGAGGGCACATCGGCGGAGCGGGCTTGCGGACGGTGAGTAATGGGTAGCTCGCCGTCCGACCGAGGACCAAGCCCGGGTCGGTGGCGCGTCGTGTTTCGCGACAAATGCCTGCTGGTGCGCGGGTTTTTTCTTAACCCAGGATAACGCGGCCCTGGAACGTAAAGGGCATCAGAAGGAACACGGGTGGATTTTAGTCAGTAAGAGTCTGACAGTCCCTTCCGCCCCACCCAGGGTGAAAAAAAAAAGTATCCCTTTCAAACAAAAGATGAATTTTCCAAATCTGTAACGGTGTTATGATGATCGGGGAATATCATCTGCCTGCCTTCTCCCAATTATATTGTGATCGGCTTCCAGTCGAACCAGATGCAGCTGGATATCAATCATAATTTGCATAAATAAACATCATTTCATTTCATCATTGAGATCCACCTCCCTTTTTTCGAAGTTGGTTAAAAGTTTACTCGGCATCCTCTCACCCCCGAGTTTTAAGTTATACGCATTGTGTCGGCACTGTGTTAGCTACCTTCGCTGTCAATACTTAAATACAGATGTGGCTTGAACCACGACATATCACATCGCAATAGAGATAACACGACTAAGATGATATTAGGTACGTTATGTTTAATTTCTCTCATAGAAACAGGACTGTTTTCTGGAACGCAAAGGGCAACGAACAGGGAGCCACACTGTTGCCCTTTGTCCCATTTTTTTTTGTCAGTAAGAGTCTTACGCGCGGTTGGTCCCATTCGCAGTTGGTCCCTTTCGCGGTTCGTCCCATTTACGGTTCGACCTATAATTGCAATTGGTCCCGTTCGCGGTTGGTCCCATCAAAGTCAAACTTTGATCTTAACATGTTTATGTACGCTATTATATCTTTTCCACATCCATCTATTTACCTACACAGATTTCTAAGTAATCTTACAAAAAAAAACCTAGACTTTAATATTCAGATCTTCAGCAAACCGATGCGTTTCGTTCACCATTCGTTCTCATTCATTCATTCACTCATTCATATCAGCTCATTGTGATATTGAATGGGAGTTGCTATCAAATTGTACGGCAACTCTGCAGTCTCAATAATGGTGGATCATGAGATGTAATACTGGATATGTGGCCGGGGCTGTTGGGAAATGGGGGATATTGGGAATGACTGTGATTGGTGAAGAAAAGAACTTAATTTCTTTAGTTTTAAACATTTGTTTATAGTAGCATTTTTCCATAGCTTCGATACAAACCACCCTATGTTTTAAACACTTTCTAATGCAGAAACCACATAGCCATGATTTGGTTTTTATTAAATTGGCCATTTCGTAGCAACAGGTTTTGTCGACGGAAGTAAAGACAAAATCAAAACGTAGAAAGATTTTTACCATTAGCAACTCGCGTGACCAGAGGGCTGGTTCTTTCTTTGGGATAAGCATTGCCATTGCCAACAGGGCAATGCTGTCAGTCTTCTGGGCACGTTTCCGGATGACAGCGATGCGGAGGAATAGGTACTTTGACGCCTGAGTATCTCTTCCCCCTTTTAAGTATTTTTTTTAAATTATGTATTTTAGTTTAGTTTAAATTTTAGTAATGTATGTACCCATTAAGTACCTTTAATGAAAATAGATCTAAGACTCTTATTTGCATATCAAATGTTTAAAAATATAGAAAAGGATCGCCATACTCGTGCAAAATAAAAATATGGAATTTATGAAATTAACGATAAAATAACACATCAATTGAAAGTTAATTCATGATAGAATAGAGATTGAAGTAGTCTGTCTGACGTACACTGAAGTATTCTTCTGGCTCTCGAGAAAATGAAAGACATAATCCCTTTTTTTTTTACTTTTTACGAGAACAGCTTACCTACTTACTTTACATAAATGGAATTCATCCCAACAAAAATATCTTAATCCCAGACATTTCCAACATCTCCTAACGTTCCAACTTTGCCTGCGACAGGTACATACAAATCCAGTGTTATTGCGCACTGAGTGGCAAGTAGCCGTATCACTGAGTACCGGCGCGGGATCTCACTGAGATGATAATACCACCAATAAAAAATGATGATCTTTCATTTTATATTTGACAATACCCTCGAGGTTCTCATTGGTCTGTACTTAAGAACTGGCCATGGTATTTACATAATGATGTAATAATCGCCACATTTTTTTTTCCGTCAGTCCTACTGGGCAAACCTCCCCCAATATTTTCCAGGATATCTTATCTCGTGCCTCCTTGCGGTATCGTTCTCCATTTCTTTCTGGGCCATCCTCCGGATTCTGTGGTGTCGTTCGTTCAGCCGTCATTCCGCATTCCACTGACGTGTTCCATCCATTTTATCTTGGTAGCGTGCTTCTTGCAACATCCACTGTGCTTGTTTTAAAAATAGTCAAAAAAGTCTATGAATTAATTAAAAACCAAAAGAATTCCGAAATAAAAGTTATTTTACACCTTTTTGTAATCGTTTCTGAAATCGGTTTATTTTTTATACTTATCTGCGTTTCTAAACCATATTAAAAGTAAAAAACCCGGAAAATATTTTAACTGAAAAGATTTTTATTCTTCCTTTCTTGGTTAAATTATTTTTCGTCCTCCTTTTTGATGCTGGTAAATGATAAATGTTCAGTTGACAGGACCATCGGGTTTCTCACTGGTCTCGAGGGTCTACTAGTTGGTCAATAGAGCCTGGTATACTCGTTCTTGAAATTGTTTTGGGATTTTTATTTTTTCAATAAGCTGTAAAACTGGCATTTTATTCCTCAGATAAAAGTTATCTGACTATTGAAAAATCAGCCCTAATCCGAATATAGAAATACTTTCAAACTCGCAATAAACGTGGTAATATCATCTCTATACAGATCTACCAAGCAGTAATAATTTGGGATTAAAATATGCATTTCTAGATGTAATGTTTCTTTTCAATCTAGTGCTTAAGAGTGGCCGCAGACTTGTATTAGTGCTCGCTTGCCTTCTTCACGCTCGTGAGCGTTGTGGGGGTCGGCAGATGAATCGGCATTGTGCTTAGAGGTACAGAGGTGAATATTTATTTATTTAACAATTTATGTACAATTCATGTATGTATGTTTTTTGTCGCCCCAAAAAAAACCCTGTTTTAGCATTAATTGTTCTGACATTTTGGTAGAAAATTATATTATTTTACAAACTGCTAAAATCTATACCCAGCAATAAAAAATGTGAGGGTCAGATGAATACTTAATAATTAACGAATTGGTTGTTAATTATAAGATTTCGTTCTTTGATAAAAAATAAATTTCAAATATTTTCTCTTTTTTTTTAAATTCCCGAAAATTTCCAACTTTCCCTGTTTCCCTGACAGACAGCTGAAGTTCCTGACATGTCAGGAAAATTCCTGTCATCCGGTAACCCTAGACGGGAGGGGACTGTCAGACTTGTACTGACTAAAATCCTCGGTGATCCTTCAATAGCCCATTTCGTTCGGTTAGGTACCTATGTACCTCTATGGGGGGCTCGGTCAGATTGCTGACAGCTCTTTGAGGCGCGTGGGGAACACGTCGCACAATCTAGATACCCGGGCTTGGTCCATGATCAGACGGCGAGCACGACGGCTGGGTCGAGAGGTGGAGGCTGTCCTCTCCCTCACGCGTCTCGCCTCCTCCTTCGCTAGCATTATTGCTTCGCTGAAGAAGACGGCCGCTTCGATTCCCTGATAGAGATTTTTTATCGGAAATTCTTCAGTAGTTCTGGGATCTGCTGGTTGATGGCGATAAGATAAAAATAAATACCGACTGAATTGAGAACCTCCTCCTTTTTTGAAGTCGGTTAACTAATGCCGATGATGGCTCTAAGTAAAAGAAAATAATGTGCATGCTATTGGTTAACACCTACGCCTCTCCCTCAAGGGTTACAAGCGTCCGGGGTCTGTCTTATGAGGTAACTGTGTCTTGCGATTTCCGGCCATCGTAGGCGTGGACATGCGGATGGCGAGTAATGGGCGACTCACCGACCGACCATGGACCATGCGTCGACGACGCGTCTTGCGTGTTACACGTGCGCCTCAAAGAGCTGTCAGCAATATGACGGTGTTCCCCTACAGGGCCAAAGCCTGCCGGGGTGGTGGGGTTGTCTTATCAGACAACCGTGGCCCCGGAACGTAAAGAGCTATTGAAGAACCCCGTGAATTTTAGTCAGTACAAGTCTGACGGTCCCTCCAACATATTTTTTCCTACTCCTCCACTATTCTTTTCTGATTAATTTCGTTGCAGGACTCAAGACAGGTAAATTCATTCTCCGGGACACGTCGAGCTTCATTGTCTCGGCGCTTTTCTGGTGGTTGCCACTGTTGATTCTGGCTTTCAGGAGTTGCAGTGGTTTGGGAATAGTGTAGTGGGTTTGTCCCAAAAAAAAAAAAAAATTACGGTCCCTCCTGCCCTGTC
Organism: Agrotis ipsilon; assembly: GCA_028554685.1. Lineage (NCBI taxonomy): Eukaryota > Metazoa > Arthropoda > Insecta > Lepidoptera > Noctuidae > Agrotis > Agrotis ipsilon. The sequence goes on from CM052982.1 coordinate 8,696,177, forward strand.
CGAGGTGGAAGGACTCATTTGATGATTTAACCATGACAAAGAATAAAGTGATCACTAGGTGGCGTTGTCATCGCGCAGACAACATACTATTGCAATGTTTATTTAACGAACAGAAGTGACGAAAATTTATAAGATAAGTAAGTACTGTGATTTTGGCAATTACAAAAAATTGCAGTCGGTCGTATTAATAATCAGGAACTTTTGGCATTGGAAACAGCGCCATCTGTGATTATTTATTTGAACTTCTACTAACTAGTGGTCCGGCCGCATGATTTTGCTATTGCTTCATAGATGGCGCTTATATTTTAGTTTTACTATCACCCCATAGATGACCCTCATTTTTTAAACTTCATAATAAAAACACGGGTTAAAAAAAACAAAGACACTTTTAATTTTAGGATTTATTACAAATATAAATGCAAATTAAATGCCCTCGCATAAATTAATTAATAAATGCATTTTTCTCTTAAAAGTACATAAATGTAATAGTTAAAAGCACCACTGCTTCCGTAAAAAAATAATATGTATTTAACATTTTCACTGCCGTTTAAGATGAACATCAGCGCCTCTAGCAATTAATTTTGGTACTAAATACATTTACAACCACCTTTTTTTATATGACAGCTGTCAAAATCTTTAAAGCAGTGAATTTGTTAACACAAAGATCTCTCAAGTTGTTAAAAAACAACTCGTAGATGTGTATAAACATTATTTTCTTACAATCGAGTATTTAGACTTTTCTTAAAATACAATTTTGAATAAACACATAAGTATTGGAATAACAAAAAAAACTCAAATACTACAATGATAGCATGCTACTAATTATCTTTTATCTCAACATAGATGTATTCAAACACAATTATTAAAAAAAAAAAAATCTTATTCGTTTCACAATGCTACATTAGTTTGATATAAATAACGTTATAAACTAGTAACCGTTAAAACAGTTATTTAGTACGTTGTAAGTAAATCTATAACCTTGTTCCGGGATGCCTTCTGTTTCTAAATTGTCACTATGGAAATATACGTAGAGAGGACCAGGCGGTGTTGCTGTAAAGAAAAAAAAAATAGTCATTATGATTATTTGACGTTTACAACTGTCATTCTTTCATTCAGCCCGCTGTACACATAGGGCCAACGCATTGGGCCAGCGTATTGGGCTAACGTGTACAGACCTACTTGGCGGTATGTTGGTAGTTGGCAGGAATACTGGCCGGCCAACCGAAAGTTGTCGGTTTTTCGTGCACCAACCGAAGGATTCTTGTGCTTCGCATACAGTGTTCACACGTGAGCCCAATGTGTAAACAGCGACATTTGAAAACAGCCCAACATGCTGGCCCAATGCCTTGGCCAAATGTGTACAGGGGGTTAAGAGCTTACTAAAAAGGATATTTAGTTTATTCATATATTTTGAGGTCAGCTTCAAATCTTACCAGTGGTCAATCTGATCATGTATTTTAATTATCATCATCTGCCTAGCCATTTCCCAACTATATTGTGGTCGGCTTCCAGTCGAACCACATGCAGCTGAATATCAGTATTTTACATGGAGCGACAGCCTATCAGACCTTCACAACCCAGTAACTGGGCAATAAAGATTGGTCTTCTGACCAACAGTAACGACTGTCAAAGATCTACACATGACAGCCGGGACCAATGTCTTTACGTGCTTTCCGAGGCACGGAGGAAACGCGCTATGATAGATGGTCATCTATCCACAGGCCAACCTTAGCAAGGGCGACGGGCACGGAAGATCGACCTGTGCGGCTGTAATTATTGACCCACGAGCTTACCAACCACGTATTTTTATTAAATACTAGCTATTGCCAGCGGCTTCACCCGCTACAACTCCAAAATTATCCCACGGGAACATACAATCGATAAAAATCCTATGTGTTAATCCAGGTTATAAAGTATCTGTGTACTAAATTTCAGCCAAATCCGTTCAGGAGTTTTTGCGTGAAAGAGTAACAAACATCCATCCACACATACAAACTCATAGGATACTACGAACTAGTAGGATAGGATACTCACAAGCAATAATCTGGTCCGCAGCACTGGCACCACAATATTTGGCTCCTCTTAACCCATCAACGGTCTCAGCTTCTGGGATAAAGAGATAATCCTGGGACTGTGGGGCTCCTCGTGTTACTGGATTGTTTTGGCAATCGGTGTCAACGTATTGGTTTTGGTCATTATTGTAAGCTACGTTGAAACTTTGGGCGGTTAACCTGTGAAAAAAAAAGGTAAAAATGAGAATTAAACCCGGTCAAATGACTTGGGCATGCGGGCGGTGAGTAATGGGTGACTCGCGGTCTGACTATGGACTATGCCCGGATCGATGGCGCGTTTTGTTCCACACGCGCCTTAAAGAGTGTCAGCATAATGACCGGTCCCCCTTGGGTGAGAGTCTCCCTTTAGAGGGCAAAATGTCTTCTACAAATCGAGGAAATAAGCTAAAATAGGTGTGTTTCTATAAATGTAATACTGGAAAGTCTGCTTTAAACACAATGTAGCTGTTTCTGTAGAGAGGCTGACTTTGAAACTAAACTGTACCCTTAGCACGAGTTTTCAGTATTTGTTACGTAAACTGGAACTTTGACAATTTCAAATTGTCAATTTTCAAGAAAAATTTAGTTTCTTCTTCGCACACCAGAAGAGCTGTTCCAATTTTTCATACAAGAAACGCTGTAAATACTGCAATGACGCTGTAAAGTAAAAGAGTGAAAAGTCGTGCTAAAGTTACTGGTTGTCATGTAACTTCAAGTGTTTATCCAGCTGATTGATAGGCAAACTGCCAAGGAATTTCGAAATAACAGTGACCAAGTGAGATGGGCCTATTATTATTCTTATCGCTAACATCACCGTGAAACTAGATTTTATGAGATATTCCACGAAGGGCACAAGCTGACAATGGCACCTGAGCTACTTGCACCTTATCTATTCGACATAAAGCTTCTGACAAAAACATTAGCAGGCGTCAGGTGCCCGTGGAATACTTCGATTTCTTGGCTGAAAAACCTTTAGGCGCTCCCTCACCGCGAGCATTCAACTGTAATGTAACATTACAGATTCTAACATTTCATCAGTGACGGAAGAAAATCGAGCATCACAATATGCACCTTGTATCAAATCTATACTAAATGTACGCGAATGCTCGTCAGTCAGGGAGGTAGTATTATATTGTAATGTAATGCTCAAAGTCGAATCTATAATGTTACACCCGCGAATGCTCCCGGTGAGGGAGCGCCTTATAACTTTTTTTTTAATGTACTTTGGCTATTTTGAGAATCTGCTATTTTGATTATCTAATATTTTAAGAATCTTATAATTAGCAAATCTGATAATATGCGAATAAAGGCTTTATATCGGTCTCTAATATTTTTGCTTTGCAGTTTTCAGAACTTACTTGATACCGCAAACATCATCGTTCTTTTTGAAGCAGGTAGCATATTTCAGGTTGCCAATGTATGGGCCTGCTCCTCTGTTGTAGTTGAAGGACTCGAAAGCGCCTGAGCGATCCGGGTAGTACTGCAGACAACCGGGGGGTGCTGGGTGGAAAAAAGATACATCAGTTATGATAAATGATATTTATTTTGTAAATTGGTTATAAAAAACACTTTTACACGTCATAATCAATATTTTTAAAGCTAGATGAGGCCGGTGATTCGTACCTGACTACTCTGAGAAGAAACAGCCGAAACAAACTCAGAGGTCACAGTCTCTTTTAAAGTCCAGACATTGTTCAGGTCATACGAAGACCATGCGGGTGTCTGAGACGGTCTTTTGGAGAAAGAACCTAACAGATTTGAGTGGACCTGTCCAGTCAGTGCAAGCATTTGTCGGTGATCGTGTAGCTCGACTCAGACCACAAGGAGCTCAACGACACGACGAACAATAACAAAGAAAGGACATTTGGGTAGGCCGCTTAAAGTACTCAAATTGTCAGACGGTTTATAATTAAATTAGTGCAATTAACCATTGACTGAGTGTGAAAGTACCGCCTTTATGATTTATAAACATTAAGCTTAGTTAGCGACAGACTTAAATGTAGTGTCGTGTGGCTTTTGTGTGTTGTGTTGTGGCAGGTCACGACACGCCACAACACGTGTCTTAAGTCTAATATAAAATTGTATAGAAACTATTAGTAATTCTTACCAATGAGGTATTCGTCTCTGTCAGCAGAGGAAACGAAGGGCGTCGATGGAAGAGACATCGTGAGGGCTTCCAGAATTCCATCACGGTATTTGCTGTAGACAAAAAAACATGATTAAAAATAATGCTCAATATTCGAGCAATATTAAGTTAGTAATAAGCAACATTACATTATTATGGAAGAATATTTTTACATATGGGGCTTTTTTATGTTTTTTTTTCTTCAGCGTACACTGTCCCACTACTGGGCAAAGGCCACCCCCAAGTCTTTCCAAGAGTCCTTGTCTAGCGCTAATACTTCGAACCAGCCCTTATGGTACGAGTTTTGTGTACTCACGGGATATCCAATACCCATTATTGTTTTTTTCTAAATGTTTCTCCATATTTTAAAGAACAATTTTCTGAAAAACGCATCAAAATCGGTGCAGCCAAACGTGAGATAATTACGGACAAACATACAGGTCGAACAGAAAAGATACTTTTTTTTTGAAGTCTGATAATTTCCTTATCACGATGTTTAAATAGCATTACAGTTTGATTTTCTTAACTCTCAACAAGGAAATGCCTCCTGGACTCCCGGTACTTACCCTAGAGTATTGAAGCACTCCAGCTGAGTGACCTTGATTTTCCAGGTGGCTTGAGGCAGATTCGGCTGCGAGTGACGGTCAGCGATCTTGAAGTTGATACGGATCGAGCGGCTGTTGGTCGACGCGTTCACACGGACGTACACTATGAAGAATAATTAGAAAAAAATCGGTTAACAGAATGTAGAGGGAAAAAAGAGATTAATTTAACTCGATTTTGATCGTTTACAGACATATTTGGGCAATCTCCTAAAATGTTGAATAAGTAGCAGCCATCAAAATGCGTTCACATCGGACGTATGGGATCGCGAGGCTGCCTCGCGAGCCAAACGTTCGGGCACACGTTTTTTGATGAGTACATTTCGAGTCACTGACTATCGTTACATAGTAAACACTGAAATATTGCCTCAATGTACGCTGTTCAGTGGTTGTACTCGCGAGGCAATTATAAAGTTGTATTTTTAGTTTTGAATGTCAGTGAATATCAGTAGTACATGGAGCGACTGCCTATCGGACCTCCACAACCAAGTAACTTGGTAATACGATACCCCATGGTACGACTGGTTGTCAGACTTACGACTTACTTAACGACTGTCAAAGATCTACAAATGACAGCCGGGAACAACAGCTTTACGTGCTTTCCGAGGCACAGAGGCAACTCGCTATGACAGATGGTCACTCATCCACAGACCAACTTCGGCAAGCGCGGCTTAATACGGAAGATCGGCCTGTGCGGCCTCAAATTCCTTGCTTCTTAGAATAAAATACTCACAGTGCTGTCCATTGTTGTCACCACAGAGAGGCGGCAAGAAGTCTGAGTTAGCTTGGAGGTTGGTCACCTGGAAGATGTCGTTCCTGCAAGTGTACGCTGGACGCTGGGTCACGTTCTCTACTGGGTCGACCTGGAAACGCAAGTTGGTTAACTCTGAAAATTAATAGCCTTAATTCGGTTGGATATTTGTCTGTAACCAATCAATGAATGAATTTGTGCAACCAGAAGCAGTCGTGTTAAACAAAAGTTATTGTTCTGTGTCTGGGTGTAATTTATTGATCTATAATTTGTATGTATTTAGAAATATATAAGTATGTTTATCAGTTGTCTAGTACCCATAACACAAGCTCTACTTAGCTTGGGACTAGATGGCGTTGTGTGATAGTTGTGGAATACTATATTATTATTATTATTTCAGGTGTGTATAATGTTTTAAATAAATAAGGGATTAGGGTAGCATGACAACTGATGACAACGTAGACGGTTTTTATCATCGACCGAAGAATAGACAAAATGACAGAAGCATGACGATGTTTAAAATGTAGAAAATAACCGTCGCACTACAAGAACTTTTAAACGTCTGTTGAACGCTTGTCTTACAAGAAAAGTGTAACTGTAAATGACCCATAAATCAAGGAGAAATGTCGTTTTGACGTTGTAATTTTTTTTAGACAAGTGTTCAACGGGTGTTTATTTTTTTTGTGGTAAGACGGTAAATGTTTTCTATTCTTGAGTCGACGGATCATGTATAAAATTATTCTGTCTATTCTTGTTAAAATATAGATGCCGTGGTAAGCGTGGAAGAATAGAGTGCATTAAGTACGTAATGGATAGTCACCCATCCACAAACCGGCCTAGAAAATTGTGTCTTCGCCTGATCAACCCCGTATAATAAGAAAGAAAGCTCCCTAGATCTTTGAGTAATATAATCAGCCTAAAATCTTATCCACATAAAAGAGTAACCATGGAATTTCTTGCCGGTTCTTCTCCATGGAATCGACCAACCCGAACCGTGCACCTTTTGTCGACGTTTTATAAGTGCCCTCATAGGCCTATTTGAAATAAAACATTTGACTTTGACACATGGCCACCAGGCCTCTTCACAGTGCCAGCACTCACCACTCAGGCCATCACCCGCCACGAGGGTCATTACCCACCACACGGGCCCAAGCAAAGCGGGTTGGTACACACGTCTCTTTCACCGTTTTGAAAGCAAAGATGATGAGAAGGAGGTACTTACAGTAGTAGGAGGAGCAAGGTTGAAGGTTTCAAAGTCGATCCTCATCTGGCAGACGTTGTTGTTGTTGATCTCCACGTTGTAGGAGCACTCCAGGCCCGAGGACTCCTTGTCGAGGGGAGGGTTGATGAAGACCGCCACCTTAGTGTTGGTGCGGACGTCACACGCGTTTACTGAAAGTTATTAGAAGATATAAATAAAATGTTGGCGCAAAGGTTTTTCCGTGGAAAAAAAAATACAGCACTCGCAGTACGCTGTAAACGAATTTTGTCGACGAAATAATAGACAAATTCAAACTGTCAATGTGTCTATTCTTCCGTCGACAAATCGCGTTTGGTTTGTATCTAGCTAGGCTAACTAAACTTACAACATACTTTCGCATTTATATAAAATATATAAAATATGTTAGGATTTAGGAACTTAAGATTCGGAACTTATGATTAGGAAATTAGGATAGTGAACTTATGATTAGAAAACTAGGATTAGGAACCTAGGATCCGGAATTTAGAATTAGGAACTTAAGATCCGGAATTTAGAATTAGGAACTTAGGATCCGGAATTTAGGATTAGGAATTTGGATCCGGAATTTAGGACATGTAACATAGAATTAGAGAACTTAGGATCCGGAATTTAGGATTAGTAACTTATGATCCGGAATTTAGAATTAGGAACTTGGATCCGGAATTTAGGATTTGTAACATATGATTAGTGAACTTAAGATCCGGAATTTAGGATTAGGAACTTAGGATCCGGAATTAAGAATTAGGAATTATAATTTGGAACTTAGGATTACGAACTAAATAAGAGGTACTTACGAGAGCAGCAAGTGGCGAAGACCCCACAGAAGCCGATAGCCTTGCCTCCCTGTGTGTTGCACTGGTTCCTGGACAGACAGACCCCACCAGTGGACCTGTCGTTGCCCAGACATTGCTCTCCGTTGCCGGTCGCGAAGATACCGGGACTTTGACGGCCGGCTGTTGGCATTAGAATTGGTTTTAGACAATGCAAATTCTATTCTTAAGGATGTATCTACTGCATTTTTTTTTCAGGAGTGTAGATCCTTCAAACAGCGAGTGCTTATATGTGGTCATCCAAAATGTTCCTAACAACGACGATATATTACTAGACTCCTAATAACAGGCGACCGATGTCTGTCAACACATTCGGAAAAAAATACTTATATCCGTCTTATTTCGACCACTCCTGTGAGCCGTAAACATATCTTGAGACAGGACAGACCTTTAGTTAGTCAATCACAACGCAGTACCCCGTCCCCCTCGCTTATGTAGTACCTCAGCGCGTTGACAGAATACTTAGTTTTTGTTCATTAGATCGTGCATGCGGAGTCTAGTAATATATCGTCGTTGGTTCCTAACAAAATTGAAATTCCGGAAAAAAATTAAAATCCCGGGCATGTCCATATTTTTTTTTTTTCGTTTCAGGTTTTTGACCTAAAATCAATCTCCCTACTTCAGGCTTCGCAACCGCGGGAGCCTTTGGCCTCCTAAGGCAGGACCCCAGAATAATACATTTTAGATGAAAAACATCCTAACAGTTTTACTAATTATTAGACGTTAAATGAACTTACTTCTATAATTAATTCCATCGTCTACTATCGAAGCGCTAGTGTAGCTCACAGCGCATATTAGTAGCACGCGGAAGACCCTCTGTAACGCCATATTGGATTTACTGCAACAAAAAAATATAAAATTAGTATAAAATAGTATAAAAAACACACCATTTTACTACAAAAAGTTGAACATCTGTTAAACAGTGTCTAAAAACTGCAAAAGGACCCCTATATCAACGTCAAATGCCGTTTTGTAGTTACACTTTTTTAGAAAAGTGTTCAACAGATTTTTAAATTTTATAGTAAGGCTTAGCTAGGCTTTATACTCTCTAGTTTTTTGATTGCACGGTTGGCGCAGTGACTGAGTGATTGACAGCGCAGCGTGTCGCGAATTCGAATACAACACGGGTATATTTTTTATAAATGTGCAAGTAGCTATGAAACTCATTATTAAAGGTCACCCATCCACAGACCAACCTCGGCACGCGTAACCTTTTTTTTTTTCGTCGTGGTAAAATAAAATCATCAAATGAGTCCTCCCACCCCCACATAGTCAGACTTGTACTGACTAAAATCCACGGTGTTCTTCAATAGCCCTTTATGTTCCGGGGTCACGGTAAAGAAATAAATCCCGCGACCCCGGCAGGCTTTCGCACACGTAACCTTAAATAAGTACTAAAGCGGTAACATTGTGCATTCGTAAATATTTCTTGAGAAATAACTGTAACAGATTTTTTAGTAAAAACAAGTAACATAAAATGAATGCTGTCTCCAAGTTTAGCATTAAATTTGAATAATTTAAAGATCCAATAAAATGCGTTTAAAACAAGATCTTCCAAATGTACCGTTTTGTGTGCATTTGTGACCGAATTACGGGGACCGATGAAACATATTTGAATTTACGGCAACGTGGGAAGGTTATTTAAATTAATGTATAGCATGAATACTTTATTTAAACTAGCACTGCGCCTGCGACTTCGTTCACGAGAATGTTAATATTTTACTCTGTGATTCTCAGACACTCCTTCGGGGTTGAAATAATAAACTATGCAAGACTATCTATTAATTTAGTTGATAAATCAACTTCGAACTTTCAAGTAAAGCGAATTTTATTAAAATTAATTTCTATACTTTGTTTTTATTTTTAACACCTTTAGGGGATGAATTTCGTAAAATCAATCCTTAGTGCTCATTTCATCATACCTTTAGACCAAGTGGTTTCAGCTGTGCGTTAATCAGTCAGTCAGTTTCTTCTTAACCGACTTCAAAAAGAAGGAGGTTATCAATTCGACAGTATGTTTTTTTTTGTTTTTTTTTTTATTTACCGTCGGTAGTAATAGTCGCTGCGCTGGTTTGATTCCCATACGAAACAAATATTTGCTGATTATACAAGTAATTGGTCTGGATCTGGCTGTCTGTGTTCGCATATAAATCTTTTTAAACGCACTCACGACACATGAAAATAATCTGGTATCCATTTTGAAAAGAAAATAATAGAAAACAACTTATAACTCACCCTGGGTGGAGCAAAAGGGACTGAGAGATTCGGTTACGCATTGCATTCTAGGTAAACGATACCATAGGACAGTCCCGCGATATATTTTCCTACGGAACCTGACACTTAATTTATCAATAACTACTTAATTTCAAAAGCATTGCCGAAGGGCTTTTAAAACTACAGTTATCGACCAATAAGTTCAATAAACTATCAACCGGTTTTCTCCGAGACTCTAATCACACACAACGTGGAAAAATCATGACAACCGGAAATGGCAGCCATCTTTTATTTTAATAATATATTATTCTAGTTCTAGCCTGGATAATATTAGCTATTGAATAACTTGTTATGACAGTTTTAAAGATGACTAGTTTTTTGACTTAAGAGCGCGTATTCCGAAAGCAACGTCAAACTACACAATGGATTTTGATGCGCTTTTTATAATTGATAGAGCTATTTAAAAAAAAAGCAGCAAAATCCGTTGTGTAGTTTTAAAGATATAAGTATACATAGGGACAGGAATCGGGAAGCGACTTTGCTTTATACTATGTAGTGATGAATATTACATAATCTCATCAATGCAGTCGCTGAATAAAAACATGGTGTCGAATATCGCTTATCAACAAATAACGGTCACAACACTCAATTCATTAACTAGGTAATCTCTTACGTACACACGGCTACACATCAAGCTATACAAATCCAGTATTAGCTGACCGTTTATTGTGTGTAAAAATCGTACAAAGCGAGTCCAAGACAAACTGGTTTTGTAAACCTTGATGTGTAGCCGTGTGTACCTATGACATCTAATGTTCCTCCTACCCAACATGAGCCGGTTCTCAAAACGGTAAAGTTATTAACAACGTTTCTCAACGCACTATAATCAATAAAATTCTGTTAATCTGATGCAACTTCAAATGACCGTTATGTTTAAAAATATTTATAAACTTGGAACTACGAAATTGAGGAAATGGAATTATTTTATAAATATTAATGATTTTTTATTGCGTGGGACGATCTTAATTAATTAAAGTTTATGAAACGAAAACCAAAAATAAATACTGTTAGTTGTCGAAACGAGTTGTAGCTGTATAAAACGAACTAAAAAGATGTAAAAACGGATCGGTTGCAGCTAAAATACGAAAAAAGTTCGCAAACTCAGCTCTTCTAATCTTATTCGGTTTAAGAACCATTTCTCTTTTTTTTTTGTTATCCTATATTGTCCCACTGCTGGGCAAAGGTTGTGCGGCTTTCTCCGGCCAATTGCTCATGATTGCGTCTAGATCATCAAGCAAAGTTTTCTAGGCCTCCCTCGGCAACGACGCCCATCCGGCACCCACTGCGTAACAACTCTAGCCCAGCAATCCCTATGTATTCTATACACTTTAATAATTAGTTCAAGAAAATGTTAATAATTTTTTTTTATATTTTATAACTATAATTATGACAAACCTACAGTATTTTAACTAATAGTTAAATTAACTACTGGTCAGACAACTAATGTTAAGTAGTCACTATACAAAGCTTTTTGAGAACTTCTCGATTCTAACTGGTTTTACTACAAAATAAGAATACCAGACAATAATCTACATAAAATACCGATATACCTATAAATAGCTAAATAACAGACTTTATATTGTAACTATCTATAAATAGAAAAGAAGAAACTGACTGACTGACTAATTGATTGATCAACGCACAGCTGATACCGCTGAAGCAAGAAATTGTGCAACAACGGATTTTTGAAAATTCATCCCCCAAAGGGGCATTAAAAATAAAATGAAAGATTGCATGAAAATTAGAAAAAAAAAGTAAAGTTTGATATTTCAAATAAAGATTTTTAGAAATTTTTACCCCAAACTAACATGTTTAATTTAATTTGCACTACAACCTTTTAAAATACATTTTTTAGGTTTTTTTTTTTAAATAAAACACAAGCCGAAAATGTTTTTCAAATATCTAGTTGGCGAGAATTGGCAGATATTATGGACCCCAAATAATGTGATCATGTCGTACTGCTGACAGCATATAAGGCTATATCTGCAATTCAACCTAGGTTGAAAATTTATCACCACGGTGTCATATAACTAGGGTTACCAACCGTACTATAATATATAGTATTGTACTGTTTTTAGGGTCTCCGTACTATATACTGTTGAAGAAATATATAGTACGCAAAAATACTATATTTCAGTACAACAGCTCAATGTTTATATTTTGTAATACTAAAACTATCTTTTACATATAAAAATCAATTGTAGTTCGTTAGTCTCGCTAAAACTCGAAAACGGTTGGACCGATTTGGCTAATTCTGGTTATGAATTATTTATGGAAGTCCAGGGATGGTTAAAAAAGTGATTTTGAGGCGGTACGAAGTTTGCCGGGTCAGCTAGTTTACATTAAAAATAAAGATTTTTTATCCTGCAATTTTCCAACGCTTCTTTTAAAGTGCAAGAAGTGCAAAGAAATATAGTTTTTATAAAAAATAAATAAGTTAAACATATAAATCAAATCTATTTTTGGTTCTTCTCTGCTAAAATACTATATATTTTTAAAGCGTACTATATTTTAAAAACGTTTATATCGTAAAAACGTGCCTAGCTTTGAGTCTAGGTAACTGTTATATGATATAACAGTTACCTAGACTCAAAGCTAGGCACGTTTCTCGACAATAGCGTATAGAATTTAGAAATCCATAAAGTTTTATATGTTTAGAACTAAAGTTTAGCGGGATATGTAATGGAAGATAACGGTTAAAGTCGGAGGTTAGATTTAAACTCCTGTTAGAAGGTATGGTTAAAAGTTTGCACGAGCTGGTATATTAGTTACTAGCCTGTTACTTCATTCAGGTGTAATTTTCACCGCATCGCATTCCATCGCCAATAACAAAAATATCCCCATAGGGGTCGAATTACGTAAAATCCCGTTTTAGTAAGCAATTAAGTCCTAAAAAAATAATAGTAAGTACTAAGAATTTGAAACGCACGGTGGTTACCATGCATTTAAAACTCTTAGTACTATTATTTTCCAAGATTTGGTGATGAGTGACTGAGTGAATGACTAGCTAATACGCTTGTCTTTGCCCGTGTAATAGGTTATTTAAAAAAAAAACCGAAAGATAGACAACAAGACACCTCTTCGAAAATTCACAAAACGTCACTCGGTTGGTATTATTTTAGAGGCGTCATTACTCCTCTAAAACAACCGAGTGACGTTTACGTCACAAGCCCCCACTACCGAATTTCATAGCGTTTTATCTTTGTCAACATTCATTGATTTCAAAAACAAAACATACGTGTTCATTATTTTTCAATACTCTAACTGACGACTGATTAAACAGATCTGATTTGAAATTATTTTTGCAGTAAAATAATTTAGAAATTCAGTGCTATTACAATTGATCCATCACTGCAATCCATCCTATAATGACTTCTAAGATATTTTAACAATACAACGGATTAATAAATTATTGATTTATAAGAGAAAATCTGAAAGTGGAAACGCTGGCATAAAAGAGACTTGAGACGCGCGGTGAAATGAGGAAAATTAAATGAGGAAAATACCGTGAGGAAAGTTTTGAGTACAAAATATGGATGGTTTTAAGACTAGAACGCGTTAATCTATCAGACAATGAGGTAGCTTACTGCATAAATAAATTGAAAATCTGTTTAGTACGGAGTATTGTAAAACAATGCACACGTATTTTTTTAAAACCGATGGATATTGACAAAGTTAACGCTTCGAAATTCGGGAGTAGGGGCTTGTGACGTCATAACGTTTGTAATGTTAGACCGACCGAGTGACGTTTTGCGAGTTAGGGAAGCGGCGTGTTTTTGTCAATTTTGGTTTACGAAAGAAAAGAAAATAGCCTTTTCAAACCGACTGATACAACTATCGAATCTTACTGAGGGCTGATTTTTCAATACTCGGATAACTTATAACTGAAGACTAAAAATAGCGGTTTGACAGCTTATCTATAGAAAATATCGACTAACGTTACTTTTATTTCTCAGATAAAAGTTATCTGACTATTGAAAAATCAGCCCTAATCTTACTAATATTATAAACGTTAAAGTTTGTTTGAATAGATGGATGTTTGTGTGGGTGACTCTTTCACGCAAAAACTACTAAACGGATTTAGATAAAATTTCGTACACAGATAGTTAATAACCTGGATTTACTTTTTATCCCCATTTTATGTTTGAAATAAAGCAAGATCCATTAATGTCTTTTATGAAATTCGAACTGTCGGACTATTTTTTATTTTCAGTAAATTAGCCTATTTCCAAGGATAGCGCGAACGATATCGCTGGCAACAGATAGTTTTCAATAGTCTTACTTGTTTTAAACCGTTTTTTTTGTTATATTCACTGATTTTGATGATTAATAATAATATAATATTCCACAACAATCACACAACGCCATCTAGTCCCAAGTCTAGAGCTTGTGTTATGGGTACTAGACAACTGATAAACATACTTATATATTTCTAAATACAAAAATATTATATATAAATTACACCCAGACACAAACATATGTCTTGGGTGGAATCGATTCCACCCAAGACATATGTTTGTGTGATGACTACCCCACGACCCCCGGCATAGCAGTCAGGGTCACTAACCACTAGACCAACAGGCCTGTCAATACTTGTTTTTACTACGACACCCTGCAATGCACAATATTTTGAGTGTGTTACTTTGTGCACTAACAGTAATCCGTCATTTTTCACACCATTAAAAAAGTTGTAAGTTCGATGCAAATACAGTACCTACGATGAAATGATATTTGCATTGATTTTGAATTGACTTAGACAAAGAGTTTTGAATTATCACTTATTTGTAAGTCATAAATTATCGCAAGTTTTTTTTTTATGTTAGCCTTAATTTTTTTTAACTTAGGTACATTAAAGGTATGAAGATGATTTTCTTATTTGGAATTCAAAAAGAAGTTTCTATTTTATACATTGTCTTACATAAAGTACTAGTACAAGTCATATAGATTCGGCTTTAAAAATGAAAAGTTCGAAGAAGTATATTTAATATTTTTGTGTGGTACTAAGTGGTTTGTAAAAAGTCGAGAGTTCCCTAAATATCACAAAAACGTTACCTAATAATTTGAAAACTATTAAAAGTGGTGGCTGCTAAATTATTTATTGGACTTCAATGTCCTGGCCACCCTGTACACAGGGTAATTGATAATTGGGTTAAATCTTGAAACTGCTTTTCTGAACAGCATTTTGAATTTTCTGGGCACCAAACTAATACTTTTCTGATAGATTTTAAACAATTTTACTTATTGAATTTTGATAAAACAATACATCGATATATGTACCTACTTTAAAGTTGACGTAATGATTTTAATTTCTTAAAACTTCCCTTGTCTTTCAAGGCATAATTATTTCAGCGATTTTTCACACTAAAATACCACAACTTTGTAAAAGAAACTCCTAACCATCTCCTATTTCTTTTAAAGTATTATGTACTCTTTTTTTGTGGATTTTTACAAAGAATTTCTTAATATTTCTATTTAACATGATTAAACTATACTATTATTGTTATAACAGATACAACAAAATCAAAAAAAAAAACTTACCACAAGAAAAAATAAGACAATGTAAATTGTATACCAAATAATAAAAATAACAAAAATAGTTAACCAATTACCCTTGTACTTAAACTTGACCACGAAACTATTTGAACTTGATCAAGAAAACCGGACATCTTATAAAATAAGAAAAATCACAAAACAGGTACATACGTGTGGGGTCCAGCGACGTATTTGCGGAAGTGTAGAGATTATGCAACGCAGCATCTTATATAGAAGCCGAGATGACCGCTAGGCGGCGGGATTGCGACACTAAGGTCTGTAGGACAGATGAAGCTATAATATTGAAAGATAGAAATCTTACTATACCATTACCGTCAGCACGAGTTTTCAGTATATGAGACGTAAAGTAAACTGGAACTTTGACGACTTCAAATTGACAATTTTCAAGGAAAAAGTTGATTCCTTCTTCGCACACCAGAGGCGCTGTTCCATATTTTCATACAAGAAACGCTGTAAATACTGGAAAAACTCTGTAAAGTAAAATTGTGAAAACTCGTGCTAGGGGTACATATCTCCGGTTTCAGTGTGTACAGATTTGAAAACGGCTCATTTCTGTCAATATATATTTTTTAATATGTAGGTTCGAAATCCAAACCTTACTGAATGGTACCCATTTTTGTTTTTTGGTAACTTTGGCATTTTTTGTGTCGTGGTAATGTCACCAAATGAGTTAAGGAGGACTCACTTCACGACACAATCACGGAACTGCAGGGACTGTCAGACTTATACCGATTATAATTCCACGGTCATCCTTCAATAACCCTTACCCTTGTTCTGGCGTCTAAGATTCATGATGAGACAGACCCGCGACCACGGCAGGCTTTGGGCCTTTGGCCTTCTAAGGGGACCACCGTCAGATTTCTGACAGCTCTTTGAGCCAAGCTTGGAATACTACGGGCATGATCCATGATTGGACAGCAAGTCACCCATTACTTACCGTCTCATTGCGCCTACGGTAGACGGAAATCGCCACTCTACGTCCGATGTGTGGGCGTCTCTCGTGGCGAGTGGGTGGTGAGGTAGATTCTATTCCCCTCCTTCATGTGTACCGCCTCCTCCTTCGCTAAATTGACTGCTTCGCAGAAGGAGGTCCGCACATAGCTTATGATAGCAAACGAAAGCTTTTATAGCTTTGTTCACTCTGGATGCTTACCTCAAACTATCTCCAGTACTCACCTATGCATACTTATGTTACACACAAGTTCATAATCAAGTTGAAAGAAAAACAAAATGGCCCTTCTGTCATCCCACACAAGAAGAACATTCTTGTCTTGGATCTATTTAGACTAGCTTTTCCCCGTGACTTCCTTCGTTTTAATCATGTTTTTTGCGTTTAAAATGTTAAGAGGTCGCGGGACTGGTAATTGGAACCTGGAACGTAAAGGGTAAAAAAAAACTGATTCAGATGAGAAATCAATGAAACCTTTTTCTAATCATCAAATAATTACACTCAAGGTAAAGCGAAGTTATAAGATCTGTCAGACTTTTCTAACTTTAACTCTATTCCTTGCTTTCCAGGGCTGCTAAATTAAATTGAGTAAGCCAATATCTATGGAGTTTTTTTTGTAACCTAAAAATATGTTAATAATTCCACAACTATCACACAACGCCATCTAGTCCCAAGCTAAGCAGAGCTTGTGTTATGGGTACTAGACAACTGATAAACATGTATTTTTAATACATACATATTATAGATGAATTAGGTACACCCAGACATAGAACAAAAAATGATCATGCTTTTCACATAATCATATTTCCTGGGTGGGAATCGAACCCACGACCCCCGGCATAGCAGTCAGGGTCACTAACCACTAGACCAACACGCCTGTCAAAACGTTGCTTGTAGTTAATAATTTCTCCTGTGACGTGGGTTACGTTTACAAACTTAGAAACTCACATAATTATGCAAACACCCAGACCCGTAACAACTAAGTAGGTACTTGCAGATCATACAAATATTTGATCCGTGCGGGAATCGAACCCGTGACACTGCGCAACATTCGCCGTGATGAAAGCTTACTCAAAAGTTCAAAGAATGTTCAAGGTTAAGCATCACTGCTGCGGTCAATTACTAGATGGGTAGCCGTTGTTCAAACAATATGAGGTCAAGGCCCTTTTTAGCGCCGGTTTCTATTTACATACACTAGACTATAGATATCCATAATATAATGCGAGAACCTCTTAATTTTCTTTCTTCGGTAAAACAACAATTATTTTGTTTTTTGCTGAGATGAATTAAGTATAAAGCAGTTTCTCTCACGAGACCAGTGGTGGTTAAAGCACCACTTACGACCTGTCGGTCGTGGGTTCGAACCCAGTCTGGCGCATTACCTTCTGTTATTTATTCATCACTACTTACTTCTATAAAAACGGTGAAGGAGAACTGAAAACTTGTGACATCTACCAACACGCACAGGGCGCGTGTGGTGGATTAAGGCCCAATCCCTCTCGCAGAGAATAGGCCTGTTTCCCAGTAGTGGGAATATTATGGGTTGACTATGATGACTCTCTCTCTGTCTTCGGTCCCCCTAGTGGGAGTCATACGCTGCGACTTCCAGTTCGTGGAGGCGACTCGAGAACTTTTCTTCTCTACATTCGATGACCAATGTGACGTGCAAATTAACTTTGCAACTTGCTAAGAGTTATGTCGGTGACTTTGGCTCTTCGGCGTACATCCTTGTTTTGACAACTCGAAAACTGTAAAAATTAGGGAACATAGATGTCCTACGACATCCGATGAGGCACCTAATTAAACCTTTTGGATGTCAATCAACCGGCCACCCTGTATAATAATTTTGATAGGTAATTTATTTTATTTTAAATAAATAAATATTCCACAACTATCACACAACGCCATCTAGTCCCAAGCTAAGCAGAGCTTGTGTTATGGGTACTAGACAACTGATAAACATACTTATATATTTCTAAATACATACATATTATAGATAAATTACACCCAGACACAGAACAAATGATCGTGCTCATCACACAAACATTTGTCCTGGGTGGGAATCGAACCCACGACCCCCGGCATAGCAGTCAGGGTCACTAACCACTAGACCAACAGGCCAGTCATTTTGCATAGTTCTAAGATATAGTTTAAAGCCAATAAACGCAATTTACCTTCTTTCTTTTTAAAAAATCAATTGCTGTTCGTTAGTCTCGCTAGAACTCGAGAACAGCTTGGCCGACTTGGCTAGTTATAATTTTGAATTAATTTTGGAAGTCCAGGGAAGGTTTAAAATGTAGATATAGAAATATTAGGAACTAGCGAGTCGTCCCGGCTTCGCACGGGTGCAAGACCCGGTCTTAAACCCGGTCCCGATGGTCAGAAACACAACAAAAAAAGAATTAACCGAATCAGTCCAGCCGTTTTCAAGTTATGGGCTTAGCAACACATTTAGCGATCCAATTTTATACTATAGACGATAGATAATATTAAAAGCAACAATTTTGGTTCCCCTTAGAAACTATTCATAACTGTCAAATATTTAATGTTCAGAAATCGATGCTTTTATATTAATTGATTCTGAGGCGGTACAAAGTTTGCCAAATCAGTTAGTAAATAATATTATAAACAAGTGTGGCTTAAAGTTGCATAAAAGTTAACGACATTTAACTTGAACTCAACTACTTA
This sequence comes from Agrotis ipsilon, assembly GCA_028554685.1. Lineage (NCBI taxonomy): Eukaryota > Metazoa > Arthropoda > Insecta > Lepidoptera > Noctuidae > Agrotis > Agrotis ipsilon. The sequence goes on from CM052982.1 coordinate 8,715,240, forward strand.
GGAGTAAGTTCAAATCGCCGTCTCACGATCAACAAACATTTTTTACTCAGTTAATTGATATCAAAGACTTAACATTGATCCGACCGGTTTAAGATAACTGTTCTCTAAATATCGTAAACATGATTGTTACGTCACAAGTGTAAGATTAATTTAATTGGTTTAAAAGCCAACAACGTTTTTAAAGATATCGCCAGGCGTTTAGTCGACTCTTCAGGTGACCAGAGGGCTGGCTTATTCCTAGGCCAACGAATTAGCATTGCCATACAACGTGGCAATGCTGCCAGCGTTCTGGGCACTGTTCCCGTTGACAGCGATGTGGACGTATTCTTTGACGCCCTATGAATGTTTTTTTTTTCTTTTTTTATTATTATTTTTCCTGTAAATATTACTAGTAGGTTTTTATTTTGTAAATTAAATTGTATAGTTATTGTTGAGAATAAAGTCTTTAGAAGCTATTTTGTAACTTACATATTTAGACATTTGCGACGGGACCTTAGAGAACGTAAAGGGTTATTGAACGACACCGTGGATTTTAGTCAGTAAAAGTCTGACAGTCCCTCTCTCCTGGGTGGGAGGACTCATTTGATGAATTCCGTCTTTTTGACGGTCGATTAAGCCTTGCGGGGCGCGGCCCCATTAATCTTACATTTTTACACTATATTAAAAGGCGACCAAACTAGGATTTTTGTAATGTGGTTACTTTTACAAGTGATAGATGTTTAAAACCTAGAATATAATGGAAGAGATAAACTGAATTGAATAAATTCAAGCGTAGACACACGCAACAACAATCATAAAGACATTTACTAGATAAAAAACAGTACAATGGAGAATAAAAATAAGGTAAAAATTGCGCTGAGTGTAGACATGATACTGAATTAACACTTATGACACTTTTTATCTCGTTAAATACGTTCACCTAGATAATAATCCGCACCAATCCGCACTGGGCCCGCGTGGTGGATTATGGCCCACTCCCTCTCAGAGAGGAGGCCTGTGTCCCAACAGTGGGAACATTATAGGCTGATGATGATGATGATGGATAATAATCGATCTGTTCGCGGGCGAAGTCGCTGACAACAGCAAGTTATGATAGTAATTTTGTTTCTCAAATAAAATTAGAACATCTACGTCATGTGTGGCAACTGTAACAAAAAGTTAAACATCTGTTGAACACTTGTCAAAAAAAGTTTAACTGCAAAACGACACTTACCTATATCAACGTCAAATAAGACCGTTTTTCAGATGATAGTATTATTTGTAAACAAGTGTTAAAATTAAATTAAAATCTATTCTTTGACGCCCTGTGAATGTTTTCTCTTTTTTTTCCTGTACATATTACTAGTAGGTTTTTATTTATAGTTTGTATATTAAAGTGTAAATAATAAATATACAGTGTTAAACAGTTATTGTTTTATAGTATAAATAATAATATAAATAATATAAATACAAAATAGTTGTTTAACTATTTTGTAGTCTTTAAAAGCTTTTACAGCCCCCCGTAGATGACGAAAGTCTCTCGACGTCGCGGGATTGTGTCATCAAGTAACCGTGATCCTAGAACGTAAAGGGACATAGTGTATTTTAATCAGTACGAGTCTGACAGTCCCTCTCGTCCTGCCCTGGGTGAGAGGACTCATTCCATGATTTTATCATGATATATTATGTAAAAGTCTTCACGCTTCTTAATAATGTCAATAGTTACTTATATACCGATAATAAATCTATTTACTATACTCAGGGCTCTGACCTCAGTCACTATTTACTGTTATATATAAAAAAAGAGAGCCATTAGTTTTGGGGATTACAACAAACATACATGCCAACATAGAAAAAAAATTAAAGGCGTAATTTATCAGAAACTTGTTTGCGACTTATTTTCGTATCTAATATTATAAGAATACGTACCTATTTTGTATCTGTATTTCAAATATTTCCCTAAAATGTAATTTGTAATTCGTATTTCAAATACCTGACGACGAAGTATTTTGTAGTTAGTGTTTCAAATACATGAGGCTCCAAAATACATTTAAACTTATTGACGTCAGCACATCAAGCCTCCTACCACAATCCGCCAAATTTCCTCAACAGATTTTGAACCTTATTGCAATAGTGGAAGGTTATTTTTTTTTATAAAATTTGTCAGATGCGGGCAGGTTGACCCGCTGGCGTCTTTACACTATAAGCTATGACTATAGGTCAAACTTGACTAAAAAAACGCAAAAAAGAAATTAACGTCGAATTATGAACTTTAAGCTAAGAACTTCCTCTACTTTTCAGCCATTCAGCCCATGCTGGTCTAGATTATTTATTTTGTAATTTGTAATTAGTATTTCAATTAAAAATTTCTAAAATACTGTATTTTGTATTTTATATCTTAATCACTTGCGATATAGTATTTTTAACCCCGACGGAAAAAGAGGGGTGTCTGTCTGTCTGTGGCATCATAGAACCCGAACGGATGAATTTAAAATTTAATTGAAATACAAATTAATTACAAAATTTAAAATTAAAAAAACCAAATTATTTATTATCTACTGTTTTTTTGCGGTCCCCCAACGCGTCGTATTTTTATTATTTTTTAAAGGGAACTTGGTTTTTGTGTCGGGGGTTTTTTAAATTTTGTAATTTGTATTTCAATTAAATTTGAAATTCATCCGTTCGGGCTCTATGATGCCACAGTAGCAAAAAAACAGTAGATAATAAATAATTTGGAGCGGTCCCCCAACGCGACGTATTTTTATTGTTTTTTAAAAGGAACTTGGTTTTTGTGTCGGGGGTTTTTTAAATTTTGTAATTTGTATTTCAATTAAAGCAAAGCATGTATTTTGCCCAGCCCTGGGTATACATAGACATGAGAGAACATCGTAGGCACGAAGAGGGAACTTCTTACCAAAAAGTTAACAAAAAAAGGCGTCATGCACACTTTATAAGATATAGTACAGACATTATGGTAACTGGTAAGCTTCAGAGAAATCTCACCTTTTTGTTAGTGAAATCACTACCAAAGGGGGGTGAGTTTTCTCTGAAGCTGACTGTACTGTGTCTTGCAACAATATGTGCATGAAGTTTTAAATAAATAAGTAAATTACTTGGTGAAATTTATTTCATCGCTACTGCTCTCAAAACGGTGAAGGAAAACATCGTGAGGAAACCGACATGTTCTAGAACCAAGTAGAAACGTGACATCTACCAACCCTCACCGGGCCCGCGTGTGGATTATAGCCCAGACAGAGAGAAGACCTGTGTCCCAGCAGTGGGAACATAAAACGCAGTTTGCTCGAAGACAGCGCCTCCTAGTGACAACTGACCACATTATTTAGGGACATGACATCTACTCTACCAATTCTTGTCCGGATAATTTTTCATTATCTGTTCTCCGCGGTTTCACCCGATGCTTAGCTCCTATTGATCTTAGCGTGCATTTATATAGCCTAGTTAAAGTAACATTGCCAAATTAATTAAAAAATTTAAATATTTGACAGCTATTAGCGACGTTGCCAACTTTCAGAAGGTAGGCCAGGTAGGTAGAAAGTAGGTTGCCAATTTTCATAGGTCCCGAGGTCCCAGCATGGATACTACATTATTTGACTGTGTACAGCGAACTACTGTGTACTTCAAGTTCGCTGTACACTCACACTGTGGATACACTGTGGACCGTTCGACGTGTTCGCGGTACTTATTTTATCCATCAAATTAACATCAAAGGTCCCGTTTACTTTACGTCACAAAAAACGTGAAAACTCGTGATAACTAAAGCTATACAGAACGAAACTCATAACTCTTCTTTTACGAGCATCGTCGGTTAACCATAGAGTTCAACGAAAGCTTTATAAATAAATATCAATGTTGTGAGTTCGGAGTAAACGTTTTTAGAATATTTAAAATAAATTAAGAGTGTTTTTTTTTTAAATAAAAAAACCTGGTTTTATTTACTTTATTGGTCACCGCGGGTATTGAACTCTTTCGTCTATGAATGGCATGATAAACTAGGTACACTAGCGAGCAAAAGCATAGGATCACTGGCTTGGATTCAACGACGATATATTACTAGACTCCTAATAACAGGCGACCGATGTCTGTCAACACATTAGGCAAAAAAGTCTTATATCTGCCTTATTTCGACCACTCCTGTGAGCCGTAAACATACCTTGAGACAGACAATCACAACGCAGTACCTCGCTTACGTAGTAGGTACCTCAGCGAGTTGACAGAATAGTTTTTGTTCCTTAGATCGTGCATGCGGAGTCTAGTAATATATCGTCGTTGCTTGGATTTGATCCGGAATAGCTCCTTAAATAATGTCGTGATTTGAATGAATTTGGTATCAATATAAAGTTAACAGTTAAACCTTTAGAATGGTACCTTTTTATTATTCTAAACTCGTTATTAAGTACTCAAGATCGCGCGGAATCAGAGTAAGTGATTCTATACTTTTGATCGCAAGTGTATTTAAAAGTCTGTGATAATTTTTACAAGTTTTTATTTAACTTGCAATGTTTGTAAGTTTACATTTAGACGATCGATGTAAAAAATTGCATACAAAGATTCATCATCATCATCATCTCAGCCATAGGACGTCCACTGCCGAACATAGGCCTCCCCTTTTGATCTCCACAAATACCGGTTGGAAGCAACCTGCATCCAGCGTCTTACAGCGACCTTCATAAGGTCGCCTGTCCACATATAAACAAAGATTGTATTGCAATTAATATTAATGGACAATGAATCCAGTTCATCAAAGGAATCCTGCAATGTTATCAAACTTGCATTGGAGGAGCTCGTGGCTAAATAATTACAGCCGCACAGGCCGATCTTCCGGGCTAAGCCGCGCTTGCCGAGGATGGCCTGTGAATGGGTGACCATCTGTCAAAGGGAGTTTCCTCCGTGCCTCGGAAAGCACGTAGCCGTTGGTCCCGGCTGTCATTAATACTTTTATTAAACTTCGTATATAAAATTAATATAATTCGATCATTAGTTTCTCTTGGAGCCTATAATAAAATAAATAATACCTACCTACATTAGATTAGATTACCTACCTACCACCCTTATAATACCTACCTAGATTTTTTATACCTATTAAAAAAAATACTTTTTCTGTTTTTTTTTTTGTCTGTGGTATCAATTTTACAGGCTCAGAAATAATGGAGCTTTCTACAGAACGTTACTAAAATTAGTTATGTAGTAATTGTTATAATTCATATAAGAATTATAAAAAAAATAGTACTAGTGTTTAAGAAGTTGTTTTTTGGTTGCGTTTTTTATTATTTTTGTTGTATTATTTTAACAATTTAAATGCGAAACATTATCTCGCAACACAAAACTTTTATAACGAAAGTAAAATCCCTCAAAAAAATCCACATGGGAGCAAGTGTCAAAAAAAATTTTTTTGACACTTTTGCTCCCATCTCTAAGAAAGCTCACAACTCTGCCATCCCACATACCATACCAAGACTTGTACTATTACGATGATAGAAGTCAACGCATCTTCAAGCATCTACAAACATTGACCCAATGTTGGCCAAACACAAATATTACGCAAAAAGGGCAATGGACTGCGCTGTCGAATCTTTAAAACCGGCCAATAGCGAGACCAACGCATACTACTTACTTATTAAAAAAAAAGTTGACTGGCTATGCTACCTGTATAAGGTTCCGTACTTTTTTTTTTTTCGTGGTAAAATCATCAAATGAGACCTCCGCAGGCAGGGCGAGAGGTACTGTCAGACTTGTACTGACTAAAATCCACGGTGTCCTTCAATAGCCCTTTATGTTCCGGGGTCACGGTGATGGATATAAGACCCGCGACCCCGGCAGGCTTTAGCCCTCTCAGAGGGGGCCTCGTCATTATGCTGACGCTCTTTGAGGCGCGCGTGGAACACGATGCGCCGTCGACCCGGGCATGGTCCATGGTCGAGCGGCGAGTTGCCCTTTACTCGCCGCCCGCATGCCCGCGCCTACGGTGGCCGGAGATCGTCTTGCGACGTCCGACGCCGTGGGCGTCCACAACCGCGAAGGTTCCGTACTTAAAGGGTTAAACGGAATCCTATTTTTTTATAGTAGTAATGGCTGAGTGATTAGACTGCTGCACAGCGTGTCTTGTGTTCGATTCCCGCACGGAACAAATATTTGTGACCTAGAAATAGTTGTTCGGGGTACGTGTTTGTGTATGTGAGTTTCTATGTTTGTAAAGGCACCCACGATATAGGAGAAATTCACAGTGGCTATCGTTTTAAAAAACAAAAAAAAACTACTTGTAGGTCATACAAATTAATATTTGTTCCGTGCGGGCATCGAACCAGCAACATTCAGCGTAACAGTCGATCGCTCAGCCACTACGTCATGCTGCCATGACCATGTGACAAACAGACAGACAACCAAAGGATTTCTTTGGACATTATTGTGTGATATAACCCTAAAAATTAACTAATATCGTAGTACTTACCTACATATTTATGTATAAGAATGTCTGTAGATAATAATTACTGGATTTTTAGGTATTTTTTCATGTAATAGGTTAGCAAACATAATTTTGGGGACTTGGAAAGTGGTTGCCGACTGGTTCAAAGGCATTGACATGACAAAGTTGAAAGTCCAAAGTGCTTAAGGGCGCGTAACCAGAAAGGTGGTAACGTCGCTAATAGCTGTCAAATATTTACAATTTTTAATTAATTTGGCAAGGTTACTGTATGGAAATAAGAAATAAGGCTCTGTAGTGCACTAGAAAATTGATATAGGAATGCAATTAAAACACTGAATTTGATGTTGTAACCGTTTTAGGATAAAAGGCATTTGAAAAGTTTTCAAATGCTCTTTTTAGGTCTAAAACTATAATATATTCGGTGTTACGATATTAATTACTAGCTTCTGCCCGCGACTTCGTACGCGGATCCTGTTGCTTATGCCAGCGACAACGGGGTCGTCTAAATTGAAAATATGAAACGTCTGTTGTCCAATACCAATAGCCCGGGTAAAAAAATAAATGGGAGTTTTGGCCAGTAGAGTCACATTTTTAATTATATACCATCGTCATCCAAAATCAGTTTTAAAGTCTTACCGCCTTCACCGCGTTGAGGTACTCCCAGCTTATGTTATTTTATAGCGATACTTTTGATTTCCACATCAGATGTTTCTAATCTTCGATTTTCATAAGTCAACAGGAAATGCTCATCAGACCGAGCAACTCTTGCTAAGACGTTATTCCTTTATTGGTGTTATGGTGTAGCGGGGCTCTTGGAGTTCCACATCTGGTGTTCCAGATCTTCAATTTTTATATGTCAATAGAGAGTGATCATTAGGCCGAACAACTTTGCAAAGACGTCATTCCTGTATATGTTATAGAGTAGCTGGGCTCTTGGAGAGTTCCACATCAGGTGTTCCAGATCCTCAAATTTATACTCTCAGCAGAAAATGCTCATCGCGTGGAACAATTTTTGCTATCGCACCATTTTTGTATCTCTTATAGTTTAGCTGGTCTGTTGCGGTTCTGCGCCAGGTGTTCAATTTTCCAAAATAAATTATAGCCTATGTTTTGGCCAGACTTAATACCTATACAACAAAAAAAGAATCACTCAAATCCGTCCAGTACTTTTTGGTTTATCCCGGACATACATACAGACAAACAGACAAAAATTCTAAAAACTATATTTTTGGCTTCGGTATCGATTGTAGATCACACCCCAAGTATTCTTTTAAAAAAATATTCAATGTACAGTTTTGACTTTCCTACTATTTTATTATATGTATAGATTGCATTCCCTAATCATTACGTACACACAAAATACAACACAGGATAATTAAGACATAGAACTCAGTACAAGGGTGCTGCTTATTTCTATAGAATTTTTTATTGCTCTACAGAGCCATATTTCTTATTTTCATACAGTAAAATCGCAAAATTAACTAAAACTTGTAATTATTTGACAGCCATATGCATCGTTGCCTTTCTGGTTACGCGCTCTTAAGAACCTAGTCTTACTTCTTACTTACCAATTTTATAAAAAAGCTGTCACCCTGGTTTCGCTCCCGCTGCTTGGTTCCCATTGGTCGTAGCGTGATGTTTTATAGCCTATAGCCTTCCTCAATAAATGGACTATCCAACACAAAAAAATAACTGTTAATTACGAACTAACAGTTTTTGGCAAGTGTTTAACAGGTGATTAACGTGATTGTGGTACAAACGAAAGAACAAGTTTAAAATTGTGATTTAGTGTCTGTAATTTAATACTTTCTTTATAGAGCCAATTATTCAAATTGTGTGTCTATCTTAACGATTTACTCCAGGTTTTTTTTAAATAAATGATTTATAGTGACTATTTTTTTTTTTATTGAGTCACTATAAATCCTATTAATCCTCTATTTAGATTCCTAGACGTTAAAAATGGGTATGAGGACGGTGAGTAATAGGTGACTCGCCATCATGGTCCGGGTCGACGGTGCATCGTCAGCGCCTTAAAGAGCTGTCAGGATTCTGACGGGATCCCTCTTTGAGGGTCTAGGGACTGTCTCATCAGATAACTGTGACCCATCAACGTAAAGGACTATTGAAGAAGCACCGCGGAATTTAGTCAGTACAAGTCTGACAGTCCCAATGGGTCTCATTTAAAGATTTTACCAGGATAAAAAAGGCGTTCAAAATCCTTTAAAACTACGACAACCTCGGAAGCTGTATTAATTGTCTTCGCTTGATCTACGTATTTTCTGTGACTTAGGTACTTCAAAATTCACACAACGTCATACAAAACAGTTAGCCCATCATATACCATGTTGTAACGGTAATAAAATGCAAGACATGAGGAGTCATAAAGAAGTGTCAATATCCACCATTTCAAGTGCTAATTGAGATAAAAACATTCTGTATTACCATATTTTTACACTTTCTTGTAGACGGTTCTATTTTTGGTCTAATGCGTGAATTTGGAATTAATTAAACTTGTTTTGGAATTGCCCCATTTTTAGTTTTTTGATTCACGCATATTTTTTTACCGATTATACAATGTGTAACGTTAAAAACGCAAAACCTCTCGTGCGGTAACTCAGCACATGTTGCTGAACAATGTTTGTTATAAAACTTTTGGAAATTCGCAAAAAAAAAATGATTTTTCATACAAAATGAGAAATTGATCGAGCCCATCAGTATGAAAAACTATTTTTTTTTTCTCAAATTTCCTAAAGTTTTATATTTTCACATTGTTTAGTAGCTTTGGCTGAGTTACCTCACGAGAGGTTTTGCGCTTTTAACGTTACACGTTGTATAAAGGTGTGTTCGATTTTAGTGTTTTTTTTTTGTTCAACATTTTAACTTGTCGTATCAAACATTACATACATCCAATTAGGCGCAGTAGATACCTTTTTTATCATGGTTAAATTATCAAATGAGTCCTCCCACTCAGGGCAGGGCGGGAGGGACTGTTACTTGTATTAACTAAAATCCACGGTGTTCTTCATTAGGCTTTTACGTTTCGGGGTCACAATAGCTCGTTCCGCGACCCCGGGCTGTTTGTACCTACCTACTTATGTAGTTTTTATTTTGAGAGTATTTTTTCGGTATTGCTATTTGGACGATATCTACGTAAACCTTGCCTACACTGAAAAACCGAATAGGTTGAATCCCATAATGTTGATTTCATGTAAGTTGCGTTAACCTTTTATTATGTTTAAACAAGTATTATATGACATTTATTTCTACAAAAATAAAATTGTTAAAAATTAATAGGTTAAACCAACCACTAAAAGAGGTTAAAACGACACAATATTCGAATCTAACTGATAATATAGTCAAGTCAACATATTAACGAAGTAGAGTCAACAAAATAAACAAGTTAAATATATATAATCAGATGAATTATTTATCATAGATTTGAAATTACTGCGTATAAAAGTTGAGTTAACAAACTGATTAAGTCCATTTAACTAAGCATTTGATATATACAACAATATAACAAGAATATTTATTCAACTATTTATTACAAGGTTGTAACAAATAGACGAAAAAGTTAACATAACAAATATACAAGTTCAGTCAACTAAACACATTTCTTAATCCATCATGATAAAGAACTTCGTACCAGTAACCTTAAACAGCTATACAATAAAGTTTTTTTTTAAAACTGCATGATGACGAAACAACTAAACATCTCATTAGAAACGATTAACCATCAAGAATATTAATTCTACTATTTAATGCATGTTTGAAATAACAAAACGAAACAATTGAGGTAACCAACTATATAAGTTAAATTAACTAAACATGTAAGTTATATCAACCACTGAAACAACATTATTTTAACAACTTACTAGATGTGCCAGTTAGTTATATTAAATAGTTGAGTTTAAAAACTGATAAAGTCAAGACAATCAAATACTTGATTTAAAATTACAAAACACAAAAAATATGTATCAACAACTAGACGAAATAGTTAAGTTTACAAAAACTTAAGTCGAAACAACCAAGCATTTATGCCACAATATTTCTGTGATTTATGCTATCACAAAAAATTGTAAGTACAACATTTTACCAGCACTTTGAAATTATGAAATACCTACCTATACGAAAAAGTTAACTAACTGCATAACGTTGAAACAACTAAACATCTGATTAGAAACAATTTAGTTTCAAGAATATTAATTTTACTAAAACGAAGCAATTGAGGTAATCATCTGTGTAAACTAAATTAACTAAACATTTAAGTTAAACCAATCCATTTAAACAACATTATTTTAACAACTTTCTAGATGGGTCAGATAGTTACATTAAATAGTTGAGTTTACAAACCGACAAAGCCAAGCCAACCAAATACTTCAGTTAAAAATACAAAACAAAAAATATGTGTTCAACAACTAGACAAAATAGTTAAGTTTACAAAAACTTAAGTCGAATCAACCAAGCATTTATGCTGTTACAAGAATTTATACAACATTTAACCAGCACTTTGAAATACCTATACGAAAAATGTCGAAACAACTAAACATCTCATTAGAAACAATTTAGTTTCAAGAATATTAATTGTACTAAAACGAAGCAATTGAGGAAATCATCTTTGTAAATTAAATTAACTAAACAATTAGGTAAGTTAAACCAACCCATTTAAACAACTTTACTTTAACACATTACTTGATGTGTCAGATAGTTACCTATATTAAATAGTTGAGTTTAAAAACTGATAAAGTCAAACCAACCAAGTAGGTGCCTACTTGAACTATAATTAATTACATAACAAAAATGTCTACTCAACAACTAGACAAAATAGTTAAGTTTACAAAAGTTGAAAGTCGAATCAACCGATCATTTATGCTATCACAACAAATTATAGGTAGGTACTTACAACATTTTACCAGCACTTTGAAATACCTATACGAAAAAATTAACTTAACTAAAAATTAAGTTAAACGAACCCATTTATACAACTTTATTTTAACACATTAGGTACTAGATTTGTCAGATCGTTACATTAAATAGTTAAGTTTAAAAACTGATAAAGTCAAGTCAACCAAATACTTGAGCTTTAATTAATAACAAAACAAAATGAAGACGGTTAAATATGTACTCAACAACTAGACAAAATACCTAGTTAAGTTTACAAAAACTTAAGTCGAATCAACCAAGCATTTATGCTGTTACAACATATTATTACAACATTTTACCAGCACTTTGCATTTTTAAAAACCTATACGAAACTAAACATCTCATTAGAAACAATCTAGTATCAAGAATATTAAATGTACTATTTAACACATGTTTGAAATAACAAAAAGAAACCATTTTTTTGAGTGGTAAAATCATCAAACGAGTCCTCCCGCCCTGGGCGGAAGGGACTGTCAGACTCTTACTGACTAAAATCCACCCTGTTCCTTGGGATGCCCTTTGCGTTCCAGGGCCACGGTATCCTGCTTAGACAGTCCCTCGACCCCGGCAGGCGTTTGGCTCTCTATAGGGGCCCCGTCAGTTTGCTGACAGCTCCTAGAGGCGCGCGTGGAACAAAACGTGCCCTCGACCCAGGCCTGATCCTTGATCGGATGGCGAGTTACCCATTACTCGCCGTCTGCAAGCCCGTGAAAACGAAACCATTGAGACAACCAACTGTGTAAGTAACTAAATATTTAAGTTAAATCAACTCATTTAAACAACATTATTTTAACTACCTACTTAGTAGATGTGTCAAAATGTGATAATGTGATGTAATCTACACTGACATTATAGGTGAGGTTCTTCAGAAAGGTCCTACTCGCAAAGTACCTACTCGCAACCGGAGTGCTTGAATGACCAGATACCTTTATGAACGTGGAAGAGGCGAAAGAAGTAGGTATGTAAGGATCGTAGCAGGTGGCGCTTTGTGGTTTCTGCCTTCCCCCATGGGAAAAAGGCGTGAGTTATGCCATGCCATGTGTCAAAACCAATAGGTAGGTAACACTAAAACTGCCCGACCTGGGAATCGAATCTAGAACTCCATGCTCAGTAGTCGCGCTTACGACCACCCTAGATCAACGAGGCAGTCGAGGCAGGATTTGATTTATAATAAGTAATTAACAAATGTAGTAGACTGTAAGAAATATAAACCTACTCAATTTTTTTATTTACTTAAAACAGTTGAAGTCCAATTTGGCCTTGGTTGACCGCCAACCGTATATTCTTGCCATGAGTCCGCGCCGCCGCGGCCACATACCTACCTACACTTTTCGCGGACAGCGTCTTTTGACGGGCGCGGGCGCAGCGATTGGCAAGGGATAGGTATATTAAGTACCTACCTATGCCGTCATGATGGCATATGAACACGGTTGCCTTCGACTGTGTAGGTAAACTTCCAGTGAGTAGGTATCATGTTGGTCTCTCAGCTGGTCGCCAAACGTACTCACGTCGATTCGGTACCTACCTACCTCAAAATCACGTTGATTTGGTACCATTTGAAAAAAATGTAACCGCTATCAAAAACGAACTTTAGCACTCTGACCATAGGACGTGTTTTTGCATTTTTTACAGGCAGTCGGCAACCTCTTAGGCTGAAAACTTCAAAAGTATTATAATCGTAATCAAAAATTAACCTTAGTACCCTTACCATAAGATGTGTTTTAGCATTCTATTACCGACTGTCGGCAACTAAAAAAGAAACGATAAAAAAGTTGTTGTATAAACCGTAATCAAAATAGAACTCTATTGCTACATATTATAGGATGCATACTTAAAAAACAGTACGTAATTTAGCGGCATCTTTGAAGCATAGGCAAGAATGTGTGATAGAGTTGTACCACGTTGTACCTTGAGTATCGAGATATTAAAAACATTCCTATGACAATAATTATTATTTAAACGCGTTCTACACGGTAGGAAATTGACCTGAAGTCCAGATGACCTTGGTTGGTTTCGAACCATGTAGACAGTGGTCTGGAGCTCAGTTTTGCTACCATGTAAAACGCGTTTTATAGCCGAGCGACCCGACATTTGAAGGGTTTTAATCCATTTTATTTAGTGCATGTTTTATGGCCTCCATGGCCGCACTAGTATTATTATTATTGCATTTAAGTGTGAACGTAAATGTTGGTCTAACGAACTGGAATGAACATTTATAAAACCGTGTTGTGTAATTGAGGAGTTTCACTATCCACGTCTTCGAGCACCCATCACCCAATCGGTTCGATTCGATGGTAGGTATGTACTAGTTTATTATCGTGTTGTGTTATCAGAACTAAACAAAATTGCCAAGTTTCAAATCAAATCCACAATCCCTACTATCTATATAGAGATTTGTTGGTGTAATTTGTGTGGGGACCTGTTTATTTACTTTTATTTTGAACTTGACTGTTTTATTTGCAAAAATATTGAAATCGGTTTCTAAAACTAAAAATAGTCCAGTTTTTAATAAAAACAAAAATAAAACAGATACTTACGGCTTGGCCAGAACGGATTGAAACGGAACTAATCTTTTTGTTTGCTGACAATGTTTTAAAATCTTTGATAGTTGATGTAAACAAAGAACGCAGGTTTGTTAGATTTATTATTGTGCCATAAAACTAACGTAATAGAAAAAATAAATAAAAAAAAACAATCAAAGTAATGGTAGCGAGAGCACAGTTGCGACTTTCGGTTTTCTACTGTTTTTTGCCAAGCTGTACATACAAATCACTTTATTTACTTACTGAAAAAGAAGTAGGTACTTAGGTACCTCGGTTAAAATCGACTTTCAAGGTTTTATAACTTGACATGGTAAATAGTTATAAGAGAAGCTAGTACGTAATAATGTGTGTAAAAAGCTAAGTAAATAATGATAAGGTTACATAAATAATTTACATTTTCGAATCATGCGTATTTTTATAGATAAGTATTATTAATCGATAAATCAAAATGTCCGCGAGCGAGAACATCTCTAGCGCGTTTGAGCAGACTTGTGCCGTTGTGCCTACTAGGCGCTTCCATTTCAATTTGTAACTCTTTCCGAAACAGTCGTGCGTGTGGTCGCGCGCGTCTGCTTTGTGGCAAACAACTCGCGTGTATATTCTGCTCGTCTTGCTATTCTAAGCTGCTAAGTGCTAGTGTTACTTCACAAATCAAAGAGATTTAAATTAAAAGAACTAGGTAGGTATATAGCTTTGTCTTTGCACAATGAACGAGGAAAGTGTCGAAACTTCTCTTATACAACTATACTTCAACGAATGGGGTCTGAGCGAAGAGACTTGCAAGAAATTTATAGGTAAGTTGCCTTCATAAGCATATAATTAAGTTATTTGACCATTTGCGCGAACAACGGGTCAGTGGTTCATCTTCCAGAAATGTGTTGTATTAACCTCTCAACCTATTATTTTTAACAATTTTTTTTTGTAGAAATAAAATAACCTAAGTAACTGAAGTTTTGTTTTGCGTTTCAGAAAACGAAATCACGTCATTAGAATATCTTCCGAAAATTAAAGATTTCGAGTTGAAAGAACTGATTCCTGGAATCAAAGAACGGATTCTATTTAAATCTGGTCTAGAACAACTAGAAAAGATTACTCATGTAAGTACTTACACACCAACCCACCTACGAAACTTATACCTTCCTAGCGTTGCAGCACCGGGGAAATTTGCAGGAAACTCTTAAATATTAGTTGCACCGGGGAGAAACTTAGCAGGCTAGTGTTTCGGTCCTACCACCAGGACCTTACTTAACTACTTAAACATTTTAGGACAACTGTTAAATTGTATTAAATTGTCTTTTTTTCTGCCGAAACAGTATGAAATTCGGCTTGATTTTTGGACATGGTCTTTTTATTGCAGAACTATGTAGATGGTATTTAGGATTTAAAACGTTATAGAAATCAGTTGTTACAATTTTTCCAGGACACAGCCTCTGAAACTACCATATCAGGTCCGAGTAGTCCAGCATCAAGTATAGAGAGTTCTACTTCTACCAGCTATGCTGTTGAGGAACAACAGGATGGCAAGAAGTTGTATGTAAGTTTGCTTACAAATTTTATTCACATCATTTATCAGTTTTATTCATTATATTCTATTTTATTCCGTTTCGACATCTCATATGTTAGAGTACGTCAAGTCTATAACATAGGTTTAGATTAAGGTTCCCATCGGGGGCAGTTTGCCTATGGAAGTACGGCTAAGTAGGTAATACCATCCGCTCTAGAAAGAGAAAACAACTGTATGATCATCTACCTCTTTCTTTAAAAAAAAAGGCTGTAGTCGCCGTAGAATTGTTTATAACGAATTGTAGGTATTTAGTGTGCTTTTATTTTGTAGTATGAATGAGTAATATAAGTAGTTAGTATCATCGACGAAACGAACATAATACCACAAAACAAAGGCGCTCCACCCACTGCACCGCGCCCCGTCGCTCGCGTAGCGCGGGATGGCAGATTTTTTATTGTATGGAAATATCTCAATTTGCATAGAAATCACGCCTAGCACAACACACTGCCCCGTGCC
The DNA here is from genome assembly GCA_028554685.1 of Agrotis ipsilon. NCBI lineage: Eukaryota > Metazoa > Arthropoda > Insecta > Lepidoptera > Noctuidae > Agrotis > Agrotis ipsilon. The sequence goes on from CM052982.1 coordinate 8,731,147, forward strand.
CCCGCGCTAAATTGGCAGAAACTGCGCGCGGGAAGGCAGATTCTGCCAATCTTGTATACAAAAATCAAAATGACAATAATAACTGCAACATTTGAAATTGAATAAGTTCGTCAATTCTCCACGACGATCAACAATACAGTGAATACATGAGTTTATTTAGCGCGAGGTCGTCGTAATCTGCATCGCGAGGGGGAGCAGATTACACCGCTTAGTAAGGCAGATCTGCGCCTCCGTCGCCGCGCGCGTTATCTATTCTGTCGCTCCGCGCACCGCGGCGGGACGCGTCTTCAGTGGTTGGAGCGCCAAATTGGTACAGAAGTCAATCACATGACGTATACCTATACTTCACTTTTCATACCTACGTAGGTAGTAGTAGGAATATAAAAAATAATATATATATTCGGAGTTACCAGGTAACTTAAAAATTGTTATCTCTAGGTGCGTTTTTGACGAATTCAAGCAACCAAAAACAGCACAATATAGTCTATAATTGCTCTTTGTCGTATTTAGTAAAAAGTTGTTTCAGTAAAAAGTTGTTCTTACCTTTTTGAGTTATTCATAAATAATTACAGTAAACTGTAAAACACCTGGTTTCAGTAAATCTTAATCTGTTAGTAATATGAATAGGAACCTAGGTAGGTATTTGTCTATCTTTGAATATTTTTATTATATTGAATTCGAGATTAATATTTGATTAAAGGGCTTCACACACAGTAGCTATAATGTAAAGATGTACATACATATCATTACATCTTTCCATAGAGATTCGAAGATGTAAAAATATACATTATAGCTGCAGTGTGTGGTCTCCTGACGATTTCTATGGAAAGATGTAATGAGATGTATCGTGCTATAATATACATCTTTACATTATAGCTGCTGTGTGTGAAGCCGTTGATGGATTCGTTGACATTAGAACCATTGTCCTAATTAAATGTCAGTGTGGTAAATAACTATATTTTTTTAGAAAACATACTACATTCCTGCATTGTTAACGAAAAATAAACAAATACCCGCCAGGGGAAAACTTGTTGATCGTTACAACAACCAAAGACGTTTACTAAAAAAGGAAGGTGTCATTGCAAAAAAGAGGAAGATAAATGATACCGAAACTGAAGGACCGGAAAAAGACGATATCATTGGTATGTTATAAATTATTTTAATCAGTCTTATTTTTTTGTACCTACTTTTTTAAAAATGTTCCAACTTCCGACTGATTCGAGAAGGAAAAAAACAATTTTTGCTTGTTCTATAGGTTCAATTCATCATATTTTGTCAAAATTTACTCCCATGCTAGTAGCGTTGACAGATTTGACCAGAGTTTGATCGTTTATACGGTTTGTTTCAGAACATGAAGATTTAGTAACATGGTTGAAATATAATAAAGAGCCATATCAAGAAATTCGAGAGAAATGGCTGGCAACGAGGCCATTCAGAATAGCAAAAGATTATGCCAATAAGGAAAACAAACTTCAAGATATTCTAAAAAAATATCCCATTTTAAAACAAAATATCGGATATAAACTGGTAAATATATGTACACTTAGTTGCACAACATAGTTTTGTGCCTGTACAACATCAATCTATTAATTGGTTTTATATTTTTATAATCTTCTATGTTCTTATTTCACAGATCGAAATTGACTTCGAATACATGCATCCCGGAAAAGAACTAGTTCTCTACGAAAAGTTCGATTTATTCATACAAAAAGCATTTGAAATTTTTAAAACTGATGTCAAAGTGTTTAAAGACTGTAAGGAAATTTATGAGAAGAGTTCCAATGAAGGTAAATGTTGTTATTTCTAGCTTTAAGCCGGATTTACATTTATCTCACGTGTCGTGTTGTGATGAATAGAATGGTATGGGTTTCATACATTTTGTATGGTTATCGTCACAAAGCATCAGAACGCGACATATAGATATGAACGCTACCCATTTCGTCAGAGACCATCACAACGTGACACGACAGACAAATGTTAATCCAGCTTTAACCAGGTAGGTATCATATTCCGTAAATAAAACATTTGCTCAAGTCAAAACGCGGCTTTGAAAACTTGAATCTTTATTAAGGGCTGCCCACACACATCCGGGGCCCTGAAGCTCAGGACCGTGGAGCTTTAGGGTCCCGGTTCAGCTTAATGGATAAAATGTAGGTAAACAAAGCTAAAAATAAACAATCAATAAAACAATATAAAATACCTAATAAGTACATTGTTATAGACACATAATAATAATATTAATGTGATTTCAGATACAAAAGTGTTTGCAATACTTTCTCTGCTATGTGGTAAACTCGTTCCTGCGGTAGGACGTCGTAGTTCGTTGTCGAAAGGTTTTTCGAAACCAACAATTTTAGAGGCACGTGACAGTTTGCTTTTACATGTCAAGGTAATTCATCACGAATTTCTACTTTGATAATTATGTAATACTGGTAATACTTCCCTCCGGTCGACCTGGGCCACTTCCTTATTTAGTTCAGCAATAGTACTCATGTTTTTGTTTTATTTTCAGACTCAAACTGATGTTATTACCAGCCTAGAAAAACGGCGTGCCATTCACCTGGAAAAAAAAATGACCTGCCAACCAATCGTGGTTTGTGTCGGATCCACCATCGAAAATTTACAGGCCTTTTACGTCAACTTTGACGACGTAACGTATCACGTTGAAACTCTCCTACAAGCAGTGGACATCTGTTTCAAAATCTTTCAAGTTTTTGATGTAGAATATCCTAAAGAGTGTCTGCAATAGTGGATTTTTATCCAGCATTATTTTTATGAGCTACAAATACCACAAGATCGAAAGTTACCGAATGTAGCTACTTTGATCGCTGAATTAATGTGATTGCTTAGCTTCCTGGTAAGTCTAATCATAATTATGTGATTCATAGTTACTATGATAACTGTATTCAAGCCCTTATTGTCCATTGTCGTGCTTTGGTTACAATGGATTTTTCCTATCGCTGTTATGTTTGTAATATTGAATTACATTCCATTAAAAGTTTGTTCCTACACTTTAATTATAGACATAATAATTTGACAGTATATGATTGCGCACAACATCTATGTCATAGACGTTTTCAGAATGCTAAAAGCTTTAAACGCCATCTTTTAACTCACTTAAAATATCATCAGGAACAATCTCTTGTAACCAATACATTTGATCATCAAAACTATGACAGCATTCACTCTGGTCAGTCAGATTGTTTATTACAACCAATATACAGGGTGAATTTTTCAACTGGGCGTGGATGGCTACTTTCGAAACTATGAGGAATATCGAAAAACGTTGAAAGGAGTCTCGAGGCCGATTTTGACGAAAACTAAAACTGCATCATTGGATTTTAGAAAAATCTAAAGTCCTGGTCAGGAATCGAACCGGCTGAATTTGAAAAAAAAATCACACCCTGTATTATTATACCGTTCGATAGTGTTGCTAATAAGGATCAAATTCTGGGAAGTAATCATATACGGCAAACTTAAGGAAAACGTATAATTACAAAAAAAACTGATTAATCTTCAAGGCCAAGACTGTATTTGAAACATAAGTTACCGTTTCTTCTTTAAAATAATCTATTTCTAGTTCTACTCAATAATCTTGTATTGCTAAGTACAGTGGGATTGTTGAAACGTCAAATCCAGTGAGACATTGAAAACAATGAAATTTTATAATTTCGAATAAATTATGGCTTAGTAGATGTAAAGTAACATGGAAAAATAGCAATTTCATAAATATCAGCCATTTCCTTAAGTTTGCCGTATATGATTACTTCCCAGAATTTGATCCTTATTAGCAACACTATCGAATGGTGTAATAATACAGGGTGTAATTTTTTTTCCAAAATCATCGGGTTCGATTCCTGGCCAGGATTTTTGATTTTTCTAAAATCCAATGATGCAGTTTTAGTTTTCGTCAAAATCGGTCTCGAGACTCCTTTCAACGTTTTTCGATATTCCTCATAGTTTCGAAAGTAGCCATCCACGCCCAGTTGAAAAATTCACCCTGTATAGCGAATCCCAACAAAATTGTAACTCTCCTGAACACCCTCCGGCAATATGTAATATTGATAGTCAGCCGATAAATGTCTTTAATATTGAAATTGATTTACCTTTACAACAATATGGTATTTCACAACTTTCAAAACAGGTGCTAATAAATAAAACCAGTAATAACTCTTCAGAAATTGTAGATGAATGTTTGAAAGTTTTAGAAGAATCAGCTACAGGTTTTGCATTATCTCTGTATAGTAATCCAAACTTAAATAGAACTACAGCAACAGGTATTCTACAAGAAGTTACAGACATAACCAAAGTTATTGGAAAAACTTTTAAACACTGTATTTCAAATACTCCTCATGGTAGCTCTGCTATTGAATCCGTTATAGATGCATGTTCTTCTCCTTTTAAAAATGTAATAACAGAAAAAAAAGTGTTCAGGCATTTAGAGTCAACCGAGTTATATATCAAACCTATGCAATATGTCATTAATTCTACTGTGAGACCATGTATACAGGGTTCTTGAATACAATGCAAACTAAAATAGTTACAGGTACAAAGATCTCATTAGCAGCTATGTTTAAGTCCATTTTTGAAATTCCGGGTATCTTGAATGCTACTTTAACTAATATGAGTGTTCTTAATGCTCAAAATGGAGAAATACTTGCTAATTTTATTCAAGGATCTCTATGGAAATCAAAAATTTCTGTAAGGAGTGGGACATTTATTCCATATTTCCTTTATTTTGACGACTTTGAGACGGGTAATGTTTTGGGTAGCCATGCTGGAAAACAGTCGATAGCAGCAACTTATGTTAGCTTCCCAACAGTTCCATCTGAATATACACAGTTGTTAGAAAATGTATTCGTCGCCACACTGTTTAATACTTCTTTAAAAAAGTTTGGTCAAGATTCATTATTTCATACACTTGTCAGTGAACTTGTAGATTTAGAAAATAATGGCGTTGAAGTGGTTATTGAAAATGAAAAACAAAAAATATATTTTGTTCTTGGATTAATTATTGGCGATAACTTGGGTCTTAATTATTTATTAGGTTTTAGTCAATCGTTTTCTAGTAATTACTATTTGTAGGTTTTGTAAAAACCATAAGTCGCTTATGTGTAAGCAAACAAGACAAGAAGTTGATGACATTTTAAGGAATAAATATAATTACATGACTGATTTGCTTATAAATGACGTATCTGAAACTGGTGTATATGCAGACGAAGATAGCATTTTAATTTGATTCCTTCATTTCATGTTACTAAAAATATGGCTGTTGATATCATGCATGACATATTAGAAGGAGTTTGCCATTACGATATCTGTAACATGTTATTACACTATGTGGATAGAATTAAATTATTTAGTCTCAGAACATTAAACAATAGGTTGGTATCGTTTGATTACTCTGGTATGGAACTCAAAGATTATCCTGTAACTGAAATAACAATCAATCATTTAAAAAACAAAAAACTTAAGATGAGTGCATCTGAAATGTTATGTTTTGTAGGCATTTTGCCATTTCTTATAGGTGATCTTATTCCTGAAGATGACAGAATATGGAGTTTGTTTTTAAATTTGTTAACGATAATTGATATCGTAATGATGCCTGTCATAGACTTTCCAACTATTAATTATTTAAAATATTTGATTCAAGAGCACCATGAGCAGTATCTTAATTTTTGATTCCTTCAATCTCTTTGATTTGTGAAGTAACACTAGCACTTAGCAGCTTAGAATAGCAAGACAAGCAGAATATATGTACACGCGTTTGCCACAAAGCAGACGCGCGCGACCACACACGCACGACTGTCTCGGAAAGAGTTACAAATTGAAATGGAAGAGCCTAGTAGGCACAACGGCACAAGTCTGCTCAAAGTACCTTATTACCTAATAAACTAATTTATTTATCAAAAATATTTTTTTAAATCTAAAAAAAAATATTTAAAATAATAATTTGTCAATTATTTTAAATATTTTTTTTTAGATTTTCGAGATTACAAAAGCAAAATATATTATTTCGATTGGAAAAATTTAACAGTTTGGGGTAGTTTGATGTGCAGGCGTCTGTACAATTACTGCTTTAAAATGATTTTTGATAAATAAATTAGTTTATTAGGTAATAAGGTACTTTAAATAAGTTATCGTTCTAGCAGAATGTAAGTCGGTACAATAACTGCTTCAAAATGTTTTCTGATAAATAAATGATTGTTTATACATCTATATTTTTATTATCACCTCTATCTTCCTAAGCACACACGCTCACAGATATCAGTGGCTATTATTATTACGTTTGTTATTAAAATCAAAATTAATATTAGTCCAATCAAAATCAAAGCATTTATTTCAAGTAGGCCAATTACAGGCACTTTTCAATTGTCAAAAGACAAAGTATAGTTTTCGATTTGTGTCAGAATGTTAGATTTAATTAAATCTTGTGGCAATGTTATTTTATATTTATTCATTTAGTATTCGTGACACGTGCTATTATTATTAAAACTCGTAGCGTAATGTTTGAAATATGTGCATTAAAATTGTGATAATTTAACCTAAGTTTATAATTATTCATGTCACATGCGATTATGGTGAATCAATTTATGTTGCAATTTAAAACTTATTATATACATTGATTTCTCGTAACAACGCGTCTATGAATAATTATAAAAGTAGGTTTATTTTACCACATGACTTTTGTACATCTAACATTGCGCCTCGAGTTATATAATACATAATAGCTCGTGTTAAGAATACTAATTAATGTTGGTTAATTTTACTGCAAGATTTAGGTACATCTAACATTAGGCTTCGAGTTGATTCAACATAATAGCTAGGTCAAAGATACTATTTAATGTAGGTTAATTTTACTGCAAGATTTAGGTACATCTAACATTAGGCTTCGAGTTGATTCAACATAATAGCTAGGTCAAAGATACTATTTATGTAGGTTAATTTTACTGCAAGATTTAGGTACATCTAACATTAGGCTTCGAGTTGATTCAACATAATAGATAGGTCAAAGATACTATTTAATGTAGGTTAATTTCACTGCAAGATTTAAGTACATCTAACATTAGGCTTCGAGTTGATTCAACATAATATCTAGGTCAAAGATACTATTTAATGTAGGTTAATTTTACTGCAAGATTTAGGTACATCTAACATTAGGCTTCGAGTTGATTCAACATAATAGCTAGGTCAAAGATACTATTTAATGTAGGTCAATTTTACTGCAAGATTTAGGTACATCTAACAATAGGCTTCGAGTTGGTTCAACATAATAGCTAGGTCAAAGATACTAATTAATGTAGGTTAATTTTACTGCAAGATTTAGGTACATCTAACATGAGGCTTCGAGTTGGTTCAACATAATAGCTAGGTCAAAGATACTAATTAATGTAGGTTTATTTTACTGCAAGATTTAGGTACATCTAACATTACGCCATAAGTTGATTTTACATAATAGCTAGGTCAAGGATACTAACTAATGTTGGTTAATTTTACTGCAAGATTTAGGTACGTCTAACATTACGCCTCAAGTTGATTCTACGTAATAGTTAGGTCAAGAATACTAATTCATGTAGGTTAGTTTTACTGAAATGCGTAGGTACATCTAACAATACGCCTAGAGTTGATTCTACATAATAGCTATATCGAGGATAATAATGAATGAAGGTTGATCTTACTGCAAGATTCAGGTATTTTAACAAAGTACCACTGGTAGATCCAACATACAAAATTTGTAAGTTTAACTTACATGTTAGGCAGTAAAACAAACTACACTTCTGGACACATCTATTGGCCCACATTGTATTTTCAGTTTCGTTTGGTCCTAGCTAAAATTTTATATTAGGTTGAGTAAAAAGTTTTTATACAGTTTTGAACCTGGCACATTCATTCATTCATTCAATAGTCTTTTTTTGAATTTCGAACACAGAATTTAACGAAACAAAAGACAATTTGGAGCCTGTTTGTTGATATCAAACAATCGAATACCAAGAAAACTTGGTTTTATTGGTTTACTTGGATTTAATTCTTGAAAAAGTGATTGGTATCTTTGGTTTTGCAACAAACATTACTTATTCTTAACATTAAGGTGAGGTTCTATCAATAATCTATGGATACTTCACCTGAAGTAGACGCCCAAGCTGTGGCATTTATTCAGGCCGGACACAGCCAAAGAAACGTGAGTGCTCAACTTAATTTAAGTCGATCTGCGGTCCAAAATGTTTATCGGAGGTACCTAGAGACTGGCGGCTTTGTTCGTCGCCAAGGAAGGCCACGATCTCGGGTCACAACTGAAAGGCAGGATCGATTCATCGTGACGACCAGCTTGAGAAATCGTCACCTTACCTCCATTGAGATACAAAACCAACTTCGCGACTTCCACGGAGTATCTGTGAGCGCTCGAACTGTTCGGAGAAGGTTAAAAGAACGCGATATGGTACCACACAAGCCAGCTAATGGGCCCAAACTAACGCGAGCCCACCGAACAGCGCGCCTTCATTTCGCACGCAGTCATTTAAATTGGACACAGCAAGATTGGAGCCGTGTACTCTTTTCTGATGAGTCTAAAATTGTGTTACATGGCAATGATGGAAGGAAGAAGGTCTACCGACGTAAGGGAGAGCGTTTCACACAATGCTGCTTTGAAGAGAGGACTGCTTATGGCGGTGGCTCATGGACTGTCTGGGGCGGTATATCCGCGAGCGGCAAAACTCAACTTGAGGTTGTTACAGGACCACGGCTGCCAACATTAAATGCTGAAAGGTACATTCGTGAGTGCGTAGAACCTCATGTGATACCATACGCGGACTATGTGGGCCCAAATTTCCTTTTTATGCATGATAATGCAAGAGCCCTTGCGGCCGGCATCGTCAGGGAATATCTTCGGGATGTGAACATTACAGTTATGGACTTTCCAGCCAGAAGCCCAGACATGAACCCCATTGAGCACATGTGGGATGAGCTAAAAAGACGTGTTAGGGCTCGTCAGCCAGTTGCCCAGACGATGCAGGAGTTGAAAACTGCCATAGAAGAGGAATGGGAGATGATCCCTCAAAATTTCATAGAGCGGTTGATAAACTCTATGCCTAATCGTATGAGAGCTGTGGTAGATGCCCATGGAGGCAACACGCGTTATTAAATTAAACCATTATTTGATAAAACATGTTTTTAATCAAAAATCAATTGCCTTTAACAAGGCGCATATCCGACTTGTTAGGCGTAGCTCCATGTCGTATGGTATTCTGAATTCAAATTTAAAAAAATACGATCGAAAAAGATGGTAAAATGTATCAGGTTTAAAACTGCATCAACAGTTTTTGTTCAATCTAGCAATCATATTTCGGTAGGGGCCATCGAAACCTAAACTCTAAGGTGGGCCAATAGATGTGTCCAGAAGTGTATATTCTTAGGTAGGTTCTATATTAACTTTCTCATACAATGTTGAATTTACTATTTTTTAAATATGTTGAAACAACCAAACTGAACACAGTTTAAATTTACCTTTATAGTTCAACTATTTTTATTTTGTTAATTCAACAAATCATGTCGGTAGGTGCTATATTAACCTAAAATAAAGGTTGAAAAAAGGTTAAAACAACCTATTCGGTTTTTCAGTGTACGGATTATAAAATTTTAGTGCGCTTGTAGGAAGATTGTATTTATAAAGGTTCCGTCTATTTATAAAAACGATTAAAAAAACACTTTAGTAATTCATATATATTTATTAGTATATTATAAAAATTATATATGTACTAGCGGCCCGTCCCGGCTTCGCACGGGTGGAGGACCCGGTCTAAAATTTGAGATTTAAACTATCCTATCTCTCAAGTTGGATCGAACTGCACATGGTGTGCGAATTTTATTATAATCGTATAAGTGGTTTAGGAGTCCATTGAGGACTAACATTGTGACACGATATTTATATATATATTAAGATGTTTATTTTATCTAGGTATATTTATCTGTGTGTTAAAAATATGTGTTATATAATAATCTCTTTTTGTATGCACCTGCCATGTTATTTCTCCACTACCCTTGGTTGACTGGTAGATAATACCTCAGGCATTAAGTCCGCCTATGTACCTTCAGTGTTGCATGAAGTTTTAAATAAATAAATAAATACTAGAAAATTGAATGAAGGCGATGCGATGAGAGGAAAACCAAAGAATAGATGGATGGATTGTATGAGAAGTTATTTAAAAGATTTTTCTTTTTAAGTCTGGAAAAAGAATAAAGAAGAGAAAGAAATATAAATAATATTTCTTTACAAAATAAAACAAAAAACATCGTTGTTTATGTTACTATAATTTACATATTAATATATAAAACGTTCAGTACAAAAATATAACAGGATTTTCTTTACAATACTTTTAAATATAATTGGACAAAACATTCTCAACTTTACCCAGCGGTGTAGTTTGCCCGGTCAATCTTACTTTGCCCGTTTATAATATTACATAAAAAATAGGTAGGCTTATATTTTATTTAATATAATAAAAATATGACTAATTCTTTAACTTAATTTTAAATACATTTTATTTTTTATTAAATCTTCTTGTTTTTTTACTATTTTTAAATATTATAAATTTTATTATTTATATGACCGTATCAAATTATAAAAATGTGATGTTTCATGACTATATATTAGTCGAGCGATATTAGATATAATTTATTGATAATGATTTTTTTTCAAACCTGTTTCCCGTATTTACAATCTGCTAGAAATTACATTATTTTTGGAAATATCTAATATTTCGAATTTTATTACATTATATAGTAGTTGATGATTTATTATAATAAACAGAGTTTATACTAAATAGTAATTGAAAATATTAAATATAATTAATATTCGTTAAATTCGCCAAAGCAAAAAAAAACATTTGATTATGTGACAAAAACTAATAAATATTTGCTTTAAATACTTAATTTAATGACATGATAACAGATTTTTAAATTAAATGACGGACAGAATTTAAATTATTTACAAAAAAAATACGTATCGATGGCCTGTAAAAAAATGAAAATACATAAAATAAAAAGGTTTTCTTCTTCTATATAAGCTAAATATTGACTAATGTGTTAAAATATTTCTTTATAATTACTTAACATTATTATATTTACAAAATATGTCTCTACCTGGCGACATGAGCTAATATGACCAATATATATATATATTTTCTAATTATTATATATCTGATATAATTATTATAGCCATATTGTCTCATGCACAGGCGTCCAAAAATATCTCTACAATATTTTTTTCTCCATCTTTTATAAGCAGAGTTATTAATTAAAAAAATTGTATGCATTGCCCAGCTTGATCTCGGAAATTACTGAACTAACTCAATTTTCCTAACATTTCGTAAATCCGTATTTTATTTGACTTACAATTTTCAGTGTAATCTCGAGAATTGCTGGACAAAATGTGATGTGCTTGCGTGCAATTAGTAATTTAAAAATTCGTTGTAATTTTGTGCGTTTAGAAGTCGTACTTAATCTACAATTTAATTAAAAATTGTACTAGTAGAAATTATATTTAAAAAAAAAGTTTTTTTTCTCTGCTTATAAATAGATAGGCTTCAAAAAAGATATAAATTTCATTACAATATAATTATTTTTATCTTAAAACTAAAATTATTACAAATCACAATAATTATATGGGAAAAATATTTATGCAAAAACATATTCGTTGAAAGCAGTCTTATGTACAATTCGAAATTTATTTTATATCATTTTATAAACATTTTTTTTATTTAAAAAAGTTTAATAAAAATGCATAATAATATTCATAAACGTTGCGGCTTCTACTCGTTAAATAAAACATACATTGAAAAATCACATCACTTTTTTATAAATGCAATTATTTGTTGTGTTTTTTATCCGTATGATAATAATTTATCCAATTAAAATAGTCTCTACACATTAAAATCTGAGACAATGATTAGCGAAAAACAAACGTTTCTTCGAATTAAATAAGTAATTCTTCCAAATCCATATTTAAAAAAACCTTTTCATAATTCCAAATAATATTAACATCCCTTTAATTTTGCAGTCACAATCGTTGCTACTGCTCTCTATTCAAGTACTTTAAAACCTTATAAGCCACATGTAATTCGTTCTCAATAAAAATTATTGTCTTATTTAAAGCCAACTAAATATTTCGCAGTTTCTCATTGTATCTCATACGCTTTACTTCTCACTTTTAATAGTCTAAAACCTTACCACAAAAAAACAAACATCATGTTAAACACTTGTCTAAAAAAAGTGTCACTGCCAAACGACCCTTATATCAGTTTTTATACAAGTGTTCAACAGATGTTTAACTTTTTGTGGCAATTTATTCAACTTAATTTCATCTCATTTCAGATTATTTGTATATTTTTTAGACGTTATACTTATATATTATGTTTCGAAGTTTTATTATAGTTCTAGCACTTATATTTTTTACGTCACATTTTAATGTTCAAGTTAACACTTTATGAAACAAATTCATTACAATTTCCAAAATTATGTTTTTGTGTCTTATTTTTTAAAGACATAACTCTTTTCCATATTTAGTTATTTATTCACAAAATAATTTTTAAAAATGTGTCCAATTTTTCAAGCCACATTTTTAGCAACTTTTTCAAGCATAATTTTGCTTATAGTTCAAGCACCATTTTTCACAGTAGATTTGAAGTGAGGCCAACGATACTTACAAATACTATGTTCTATAGAAGGGGGGCCCCCTACTCACTGTGTAGGTCGAAAGGGGGATACCCTTTGTGCCGTAGATCCCTTCGGGGGCATTTTCGTATTCAACATCGTAGTAGATTCCATTTTGATTCTGAAAAATAAATATAAATTAAGTACTTTTGTTTAAAATTAAAAAAAAATAACTAAAGTGAACATTCAGCTATTATTACTACATACGTATAGAGACGACACCACGTATCATCACTGTGTCCCATCCAGGATGAGTGCGCGCGCCTAGAGCACGCCACAGAGCTGTCAAACAACTGAATGAACTTGTGCGCGTTGTCTCATCCTGGATGGGACATAGTGGTGATACGTGGTGTCATCTCTATACGTACTTACGTAGTAATAATAGCTCAATGGATATGAAAAACAAAATTATATGTATAAAGATAAAAAAAGTAATATTGTTGTTGAATTTCTTCGTATACAGGCACAAATCTTAAATGCTTTAACGGTTTACCCATAAAATGTACAGGTTTTGCTAATAACTTGTATTTAATAGACGCGGGATTCCAACTCACGACCGAATTTTGCAATAAATATTATATATAGTTGTGAAATGTTATTCTGGTCAATAAATAACAAATACTTATTTCGCGTATAACTCAACAAAACGTATGGAATCACTCTGTAGTAGAGGATTGGTTATATGTCTATAGTTTTGTATTCTGTCACTGGGAAAAGGGATAAAATTTTAAGAGAAATTAACATTTATAGATAAGAAACTATAAGGGTTCCTTGTTGACTACGGAACCCTAAAAATGGACATAATAAGTGTGGTTTGCAATGGCCTAGTTGGTTAAGGCGTCTGGAGTACCTATCCAGAAGACGCGAGTTCGAATCCCACTTGCAATATGAAATTTTTCTTTCCTCAAAAATCATCTTTATGATGCGCATTGCATGCGTTAATGCGTTTAAAAATATTTAATAACTAGCTTCTGCCCGCGGTTTCACCCGCGTCATGTTAGGCGTTTGGTCCTATGCTCCCGTCTCCAGCAGTCCCCTTGAAGAGCGCGATTTCCGACATCGGGGTATCTTCAGTGGTAGCTGGGGCGAGAGGTAGAGGATGTATTTTCTCTCACGCATTCCGACTGCTAACCATTCGTTACTTGCCACTGAATCTTGAGGTACCTCCCGAAACGAAAAAACGAAAACCGGTAGGACTGCGTCAGACTGAAGGTGAGGACGCAGCCCGTAGCCTTTCCAAACGATCCTTAATCGACATGAAAAACTAAACATTGTAAACGCGCATGTAACTACGATTCTTTTATATGTTGTTAGGTCCCTTTAGAGTTTAGAGTATTTAACACCCAAGTTTGCAACCCTGATAACCCTGTTCTGTCAATGTCGAATCAAAATCGCACTTAACCAGTTTTTAGTATTTGTTGTTATAGCGGCAATAGACACACAAAATCTGTGAATATTTAACCTATCTATCTATCACGGTTCGTGAGAAACAGCCTCCGAAACATTACATTACTTTATAACATCTACAAAAACCAGCGTTTTTTGTACGGGAGCCCCCCTTTTTTACGTGGTAAAATCATCAAATGAGTCCTCCCACCCCGGGCTGGGAGGGACTGTCAGACTTGTACTGACTAAAATCCATGGCGTCCTTCAATAGCCCTTTATGTTCCGGGGTCACGGTTATGAAATAAGTCCCACGACCAATGAGAGCCCCCCTTCATATTTATTGTATTCTGGTTTTTAGTATGTTTTGTTATAGCAGCAACAGATGTACATCACCTGTGAAAATTTCAAATCTCTAGCTATCACGGTTCATGAGATACACACGCAAAAACTACTGAATTGACAGCACAGGGTTTTCAGGGTTGCAAATTATAACAAAATGGAAGTAACATGCGCGTTTGCAATGTTTGATGTCGATATTAACCGGCCTAAAGAGAGATTTTATAGACGCAATTGTGACATATTACCCAGCCCGTCATTATTTTGTCGCGGTATTATTTTGAAACTGTGATATCTCCTAAGATATTCATTGAAATCAAATGATATAAAGGGCAATTTCGTTCAAAATTAAATGCTTGTGATGATTAACGTATTTATTTGGATAAGGATTAATATCATGTTAATAAAAACACCTTCGCAAATAATGCATTACTTTAAAACAAATTTGGTTTCCATAAAAAAGGTTATAGTGACTTAACCTTTAAAGATAGATATATACTCTCGCGGACTTTATTTTAGAAAATGTTATGAGGAATAATTCCGTAGTACATAATTTTTGCAAAACTCTAACCGTTTACGCAGCGCACGCAACGGAAGCTCTAAAAAAGGAATACATTTTTCCGATTTTGAAACATTTCTCATTACTGCTCCGCTCCTATAGATGATAGCGTGATGTTTTATAGCCTATAGCCTTCCTCAATAAATGGACTATCCAACACAAAAAGAATTTTTCAATTCCAACCAGTAGATCCTGAGATTAGCGCGTTCAAACAAACAAACAAACAAACTCTTCAGCTTTATAATATTAAGTATAGATTAACAATTTTTGAATGAAAATTACATCTTTTACTGCATATTTCACATTTTTATTAGTGACACTATTAGAGCAGTGGTGGCCCAGTGGTATCGGTCCTGACTTACGACTTGTATTTATTCGCATTACTTTGTGTAATTTATTTCATCACCACTGCTCTCGAAACGGTGAAGAAAAACATCGTGAGGAAGCCGGCATGTCTTAGAACCAAAAATTCAAAGACATGTGACATCCAACAACCCGTACTGGGCCCACGTGGTGGATTATGGCCCACTTCCTCTCACGGAGAGAAGGCCTGTGTCCCAGCTGTAGGAGCCTTATACGCTGATGATGGTGCTGAATATTATAGCAATAAAATAATGAATAATTACTTACATGCATACTCCTAGCTCTAGACTTGGGTCGCGGTACTAACAGATCAGCTCTCTCCTGAACATGTGATGATGCTTCAGAACTCGTGGATTCTGTCGCCATGTGGTTGGTGTATCCTGATAACAAAGATTTCAAATTCATAGGGACCGTCCATTAATCACGTGAGGTTCGAAATGAGGAGAGGGGGTCTATGTAAAATCACGAAATATCACAGACATATTTATTTTTTCGGGATTATTAACCGAAAAGCGGCGTTAAGCGTACAATACACTTTTCTTGTTCACAAGCCACTGGGTAGTATTCTTTAATAAAAATTAGATTATACCCAAACCTGTATTTTATGAATATTTAAAAATACTAACAATTTTTTTTAGGAACTAAAAAGTACACGTGATATAGAAAGAGGGGCGGGGGGTAGTCTTAAACCTCACCATGTATCACCAAAGGGGTGGGGGGTACAAAAAAGCCAAAAAAACATAACGTGATTAATGGACGGCCCCATATCAAACTAGCTGTTACCAGTACCCGCTTCAACTTGACATAATATTATTTTGATTATACAAAAAAAAACAAAAGCTGTTTTATCATCAGTTTCAGAAAACCTTCAGCTCCGCTGCTCCGATATGCAAGAACTGTGTAACAATCTCTATACAATAAGAAGTTAAACATCTGTTGAACACTTGTATAAAAAAGAGTAACTGTAAAACAACAACCATCAACGACAAATTCCAATTTCAACTGGAAATTGGAATTTGTCGTTGATGGTTAAGCTGGACAGTGTTTTTTTGGACAAGTGTTTAACAGATGTTTAACTTTTATTGTAGTTAGGCGGTATCTTACAATTGGCAGTCTTTCTATGAATAACTTACCATATAAATTATGATGAGATGCTGCAGTATTCGCTCTTGATGTTACGGTATTCAATGTGCCGTTGTGATGTCCACCATGCATGCCCATTCTGTGTAAAATGAAAATGTTTTTACTTCTATAAAATAAATAACAATAATTTAGAACAAAATAACTATTAAAAAAAAATCAGTATAAAAGAGCAGTATAAAATAGTTTTGCTTATTTGTTTGTCACCTGTGGGGACAAATGGGAATAGACGGTTACTCAACGACGATATATTACTAGACTCCTAATAACAGGCGACCGATGTCTGTTAACACATAAGGCAAAAGTCTTATATCCGTCTTATTTCGACCACTCCTGTGAGCCGTAAACATACCTTGAGACAGAACAGACCTTGAGTTAGCCAATCACAACGCAGTACCCCGTCCCCTTCGCTTACGTAGTACCTCAGCGAGTTGACAGAATAGTTTTTGTTCCTTAGATCGTGCATGCGGAGTCTAGTAATATATCGTCGTTGCGGTTAATATTAGTTACCTGGGTAGTGGCACCGGTGGTAGTGTGGGGTATCCTCCGAACATGGCTGATGATGGACGAGTAGCCATCTGTGCTCCTTCCGGCTGCACATCAAAGAAAAACAATTATAATCAATTATCGATATCTAGGCACTAACTGTCTTACCACAAAAAGATAAACATCTGTTGAACACTTGTCTAAAAAAACTGTCATCGACAAAACGACATTTCACGTCAATATAAGGGTCGTTTTACGATTCTGCAACGGTTCACCGAATACACCGACCGGTTCAATATTGGACGTTTCGTCGACAGGACGATTCACTTATGACCGTTTCACAGATAGACTCTTTCACCTTTGGACTTTTCGCCAATACGACGATTCATTTATGCCCGGTTCTTGGATAGAACCTTTCACCTAAGGACTTTTCGCCGACAGGACGATTCGTTTATATCCGTTTCATCAATAGACTCTTTCAACAACCGACATTTCGATGATGAAGATGATAAGTTTAAAAGAGTTTAGACAGTTATAGTTAATCGTCCTGTCGAAAAAACGTCCAATGGTAAACCGGTCGTCGGTGAATCGTTGCAGAATCCTGTGGAACCATGCTGTGGAACACTTGTCAAAAAAAACTGTCAACGTCAAAACGACATTTCACGTTGATATAAGGGTCGCTTTGCAGTTATTTTTTTATTTTAGAAATGCCTTCAAAAGATGTTAATCTTTTCGTGGTAAGATAGTAACTGTCCACACTAGGAATTGAGCTCTGCTCAAAACGTTATAAAGAGATACCTGTATTTGAACTTACCGCGTAATGACTGGCTTGTGCCATTGCTTCAGCTATTTGAGCCCAGCGCATTCTTTCTTCTATTGTCACCTAGAAATAAAATGTTAAAATAAGAAAATTGATAAGCAAATAATGTCACCAAACTTTGATAGCCTTACTACAACATCTGTTGAACGCTTGTCTAAAAAAAGTGTTACTGTAAAACGACCCTTACATCAATGTGAAATATCGTTTTGACGTTGACATTTTTTTTTGACAAGTCTTCAACAGATGTTTATCTTTTTTCTGGTGATTGTTTAGACAGTTTCTTTTAGAAAATATGATACAAAAGCAGATTATAAAGTGTATTAATAAAAATAATTATTCTTAAAGCCGATTAAAATGACTTGAAAAACTAAAGTTATTATTTTGACTGAAAAATAGTGTCCATGGAGTTTCTTGTCCATAGAGAACTCCTTGGAATGCCCACCTACAGTACTTTACAGTTATTATGTCTTGTGACTGGGACTGTGTAGCACCATATTCTTAACAATTCAAAGGTATCCTTAATTTGGATTTGTGTAAATATTTGAGTAACGATTACATACTTTTGCCGTTACTGATGTTTTTTCAAAGTGATCGCACACTTTTGATGTGTGTATATTACTTTGAGTTGACTCATTTACCTTTTCGAGATGAAAACTACGTCTAAATACGACTATAATTTAATTTCCAATGCACACAATGACAGTCATCGACTCTGAGACGTCTTTCTTGGACGCGTTAAGTTTCATTAGCGGAACACGCTTATTGTGGCTTTAATTTTAATGGTTGATGAGATTCATTCTTATCAACTAACGACGATTTATAGACTACTAGATACTAGACTCCTAATAACAGGCGACCGATGTCTGTCAACACATTAGGCAAAAAAGTCTTATATCCTTCTTATTTCGACCACTCCTGTGAGCCGTAAACATACCTTGAGACAGAACAGACCTTGAGTTAGCCAATCACAACGCAGTACCCCGTCCCCCTCGCTTACGTAGTACCTCAGCGAGTTGACAGAATAGTTTTTGTTCCGTAGATCGTGCATGCGGAGTCTAATAATATATCGTCGTTGTTATCAACTAACTAAATCGGGTGCTTACCTGGTATGGCGGTTGTCCTACAGGTGGAGTCTTGATGGTGTTAGCTGCCATGTAGTTGAAGATCGGAGAGCCCATACCTGCCGCCTTCTGCTCGCGAGACCATTTGCGACTGCGGAGAGGAAAATTAAGTTTAGCAATAGTCATTAATCGCAAGCATATAACATAACGCTTTAAACGATCCGTCTTACTACAAAACGTTTAACATATTCAGACTTACTACAAAAACTTAAACATCTGTTGAACACTTAACTAAAAAAAGTGTGAATGCAAAACGGACCTTACGTCATAATCTGATTTTTTTAGACAAGTGATCAACAGACATTTAAAAGTTTTTGTGGTACGAAGGATTATGTTGAACACTTTTCTAAAAAGTGTAACTGCAAAATGAACCTTATTATATCAATGTCAAATGCTGTTTTTGCAGTTGATAGTTTTTTAGACAAGTGTTCAACCGATGTTTAACTCTTTTGTGGTAGGACGGTTTGTATTTTGTAGGCTTAAATTAGACCTTACCTCCAAGACATACACCTCACCGTCTACTTCACAGGTTGAACCGTGTTGCTTGCAGCGTTTTGCGGGCGAAGGAGCATCATTAGGTACTGATTGAATATAATAAGCGTGGATCGGAAGTGCGGCAACGTGCAGAACAGGTTTTAATAGGGCTAAGTAGTACATTGTTATACGTCTATCTCATTTATTCTGGTTTCATTTCCTTGAATTGTTTTTGATGAACTCAATCTTAATTAGGTAATTTATTTTTATAACGTATTTGATTTCACAACTCACATTCTATTATACTTAATATTAGTACATCTCGATTACACACTGACTCACTACCTATATTTAAATTTATGTATTTGTTTTCGAGCGTATGACACTCGTGGGCTGCAGCTGAAAATCAGCGTCAGATGGCAAACTTTGTGTTGCCATCTGGCATATGCTGAGCTGAGGCCCTTTGGCATTAAATTCTTAAGTTTTTTATTTCTTCTATTTATACTTCCTATTCTCTCTTTATAACTTTATGTGTATTGTTTAGTTTTAAGTTTGTGCCAATAAACATAATTTTCTTTCTTTCTTTCTAATTTTCTGTTGCTAAGCTATAATAGACCGTAACTAAACAAGATAAAAACTATTTACCAGGATGAGCTACTGAAGAGAAAATCAAGGCAGCTGCCAAGCTATAACAGACCTAATCTCCACGATAAAAGACCGACCATCCACAGCAGCCGGTAGACTACTGTTACTGAGAAACAATCAAGCCAGTTGCCAAGCTATAATACCTCCAAGACATAAGAGCTGCCAGTGTGATAGCTATGACGAGTACAGCTAGGAGGGATAGCTAACTGCTACACCTCACGATCTACTTCACTGTTTGAACCTTGTTGCTAAGCTATAATACACCTTATCCTCACCACATAAGAGCGACTAATCACAGCAACCAAGATGATCTACTAAGGAGAACGGTTAACCAGGAGCTGTCCTAATTTAGAACTTATCTCCACGACATAAGAGCGCTAAATCGTAGTGTACAGGATGAAAGGCAGATGTTAAGCGAAATTAGATCAACGATTACCTCCAAGACATAAGAGCGGCCAGTGTGATGGCTATGACCAGTGCTGCTAGGAGAGACGCTCCTACTGCTACCCCGACCACTTCGCCGTCTACTTCACAGGTTGAACCGTATTTCTAAGCTATAATAGACCTTACCTCCAAGATATAACAGCGGCCAGTGATCAACTAAAATGGCAATAGAGACACATACCGAGCTAAATTAAACCTTACGTCCACGACATAAGACCTATAATGGTATCAAACAGGATCAACTACTGAGGGTGAACACTAGGCATATGCCAAGCTATAATAGACCTTACATTCACGACATTTAAGAGCGGCCAGTGTGATGGCTATTACCAGTGCAGCTAGCAGAGACGCTCATACCACCTCACCGTCCACTTCACATGTTGAACCGTGTTGCTAAGCTATAATACACCTTATCTTTACGATATAAGAGCGATTAGTCGCAACAACCAAGATGAACTACTAAGGAGAACGGTTAACCAGGTGCTGTCCTTATTTAGACCTTATCACCACGATATAAGAGCAGCTAGTGTGATGGCTATGACCCGTGCAGCTGACTATGACATTGATGAATAACTGAGAAGGCACTCTAAATATTCTGAACTAAATTAAACCTTATTGCTACGACATAAGAGCGACTTATCATATTAAACAAACGATGAATTACTGTGGGTGAACACTACACAGTTGCCAAGCTATAATAGACCTTACCTCCAAGACATAAGAGCGGCCAGAGTGATGGCTATGACTGGTACAGCTAACAGTTAGACCGAAGAACAACTAGATGCCAACCTATAATAGACCTTACCTCCACGACATAAGAGCGGCGAGTGTGATGGCTATGACCAGTGCTGCTAGGAGGGACGCTCCTACTGCTACTCCGACCACCTCGCCGTCTACTTCACAGGTTGAACCGTAGTAGCCTGATGAACAACTGGGAGAAAAAAATGGGGTTATATGATTGAAAAACATGGTGATTGAAGCATTTGTGATTATTTGTTGAGAAATTGTTGCTTCAAAAATTAGTAAGTAATCGTTTGCGTAATTTTTAAGTTGAAATTGATTTCTTCTTTTATTTTATAGGCAAAATCTGAAGTAACTACTTAAATTGACATACTTGTAACTGAAATATCTTTAAGTTTTTTATTTTCGTATTAATTTTGTATTTTTTTTTTGTCATCATGTTGAGAAATAAATATATACATTTAGCAAATTCTTTTCAAACCTATTCATAGTTTTTTTACACAATTAATACGATGACCACATGACGGATGGGTGTGTTTGGGTAGGAGGGTGAAAAATACCTTACATTTAAATTCCTTGTTTGGTGGAGCATAAGGCAGAGTATTAGACTCTTATAAAAATAGGTATAAACATTTGTTGAACACTTGTCCATAAAAAGTGTAACTGCAAAACGACCCGTAGGTATTTTTATCTTTTTGACGTTGACTGTTTTTTCAGACAAGTGTTCAACAGATGTTTAACTATTGTGGACGAAGGCGGTTCCTGAGGAAAAATCCATTAAAATCCATACCTGCAATAAGGCTGTCCATTCGCGTACTTGCAGGCTCCTCTGTCGTTACAGTGTGATGATGCACAGGACTTGCACTCGCGACCTGACTTCAAGGGAGAGGTGGACGCGTCCAGGGTCGTGTCCGGACACTGACATCTGTGGAGGGAGAAGAGGGTTAGAAAATAAGCACTTTAAGGGAGCTTTCCAATGACGCGATGCGATGCAATCCGACCAATTCCAACTACAAGTGAAAATCATCCTTATCACTACGACATATGACATAAAACGTGCGGTTATCAACGAGTAGATGAAAAATAAAACACGCTCGCCACGGCGACTTAAGTCAGTCGAATTGCATCATTATATCGTAGTAGCAAGGACGATTTTCATTTTTTGCTTATTAGATATTGAACGAATCGCATCGTGAGTAACGGTGCAAAAGTGATGGCGACATATTGACACGACACAAAAAAAAATATGAGAGAAATAAATTAATGCTATTTTTTTAAAAACTTATAGAATACATCGAGGTGGTAGGTAGTTCAGAAAGAAAAAGACTTTTTTTATTGTAGTTCCAAAGACTACCCCTACTTACAAACATACAAACTTTACCACTTTATAATATCAAGTACGGTACTCCTAAATTAATAATGCTCATGAAAATCTTCGCCAATTGTCGTATTCCCGGAAACACCCGAATCATTGAATTGAAAGAGAGCCCTAAACAATGCACTTGCATTTTGCACCTTGTTCGAAAGAAACAGGATTCAATGTCATATATTATGTCAAATCATGTGGAACAATTGAAAACAATTCGGGCCGTCGGCGGCTGTCGCGGGTCAGTCAAAGGTCCGTCAGTCGTCTTTATACATATATTGGTGGTGACTGCACGTGTTCTCTCTGTGTGGAATTATATAGAGCTGCTATTACGAAACACATAATTCTGCTAAATTATGCATGAAGAAAATGCACTTAACCACTCTATATACATATCGTCTTCCGACGCTCGGGGAATACGACCGTTGCCGAACAGTGACGAAGATTTCTATTTGCATTATTAATTTTGGAGTACTGTACTGTATAATTATATAATTTTAATCACCTGAATCCTCCCCAAGTATTAGTGCAGGATGCCAACTGGTGACAGTCGTTCAGATCTGGTGATGAACACTCATCAACATCTGCAAAAAAAAATAAAAAAAATAAGTTCTCAATAAAAAAAAACTAGAGAATTTTCAATTTGATCTCGAAAAAGACTATTTTATAACGCAGTTACGTCTGTGCCCACTTGCGTACTGCCTGTACCAATTTGCGTACTATCTGTCCCAACTTGCGTACTAGCTGTTCCAACTTGCGTACTGTCTGTACCAACTTCCGTACTGTCTGTACCAACTTGCACACTGTCGGTGCCAACTGAAGTACTGCCTGTGCCAACTGAAGTACTGTCTGTACCACATGAAGTACTACCTGTACAAACTTGCATACTGTCTGTACCAACTTCCACACTGACTACACAAACTTGCGTACTATCTGTACCAACTTGCGTACTGTCTGTACCAACTTGCATACTGTCTGTACCAACTTGCGTACTGTCTGTACCAACTTGCATACTGTCTGTACCAACTTGCGCACTGTCTGTACCAACTTGCGTACCGTCCATACCAACTTGCGTACTACCTGTGCCAACTTTCGTACTGTTACTTACCATGTAGGGGCAGTACACTTCCCGCTGGCGTATCGACGAACAACGCCGAAGCTCCCACGTTGTTCGATCGTCTGCGGATCACTCCGAGGAGGTGTTTCTGTATGTCTGTGCCTACTTGAGGGCGGAGGGTCTCGGCTGTTTCTTGCATCTGAAGAGAAATGAGAAAGGCAATTAAAAGTCAGCTGAGAATCAGAGTGGCGACTACGGACCAGAAGATGCAGCGTAGGCCTCCCACTAGATGGACCGACGACGTCGTGAGAATCGCGGGCAACCGATGGATGCAAGTTACAAATTGTCGTTCGTAGTGGGGCGGTAATAGGAAAGAAAATGAAATAAAAGACCACCTTTTTTTTAAGTCGGTTAATTGTATTTCTTATAATGGATGTTGACATAATGACGTCATTTGAAACTAGATGCACGGTTTTATAACGCTTTCAATGGTACTGTCTATTAATTTCCATGTTGTATTGAAATTCACCAATGATTCGCCTGCGCTATTTCATAATACTGAAAGACCTGCAATGGTTACTGAGAAGTGTACCTAGTTTTATATCTGAAGATTCATAAAAGGAGGTTCTCTTACCAGTACAGTAAGGTTCACATAGACCCCGGGGTTGTTCTCGTCACCCTTGTGCACGGAGTTGACCGAACCACTCACGAAGTCGTCCGAGAACGGCGTCATTGAGAATGCTGAGTCAATCTGCGGAGAAAGTAACGTAAAGACCAATTAAAACATTTATGACACTGAATATTTAAGCATTAAAAGTGGAAAAATCATCAGATAAGTCCTTTGGGTGGAGCGAAAGGGACTTTCAGACTCATAGAAACTAAAATCTATCATGTTCCATCAGTTGCCTTTTACGTTCCAGGGTCGAGGTTACCCGTTTCTTACACAGACAATTCCGCTTATAACTGTTAGCTTGCTGACAGCTGACAGCTCTTTGCATTGAGCATTCTTCGATTCTTTGTCCAACCCGGGCATAGACCACGATTGAACATTGAGTCACCCATTACTCGCCGTCCGCATGCCTGTAAGATTACCTTGTGATTATAATAGGTTGTTATACTTACAGCTCTCACAGCTTCGTAGCTCAGTTGTTGATAAGGATCTGAATCTTTATCAGCAAGTTTTGCATCCCATGCCACCTGAAACAGTAGACAATCATCAAGAAAAAAAAAAGAGTAATAAAGCTATTTGAGACTGTTGATACTAATCTGATTTCGTTTTCACAAAATACTAATAATAATATTTCACAACTACCACAAAACGCCATCTAGTCCCAAACTAAGCAGAGCTTGTGTTATGGGTACTAGACAACTGAAAAACATACTTACATATTTCTAAATACATACATAAATTATAGATAAATTACACCCAGACACAGAACAAATGATCATGCTCATCATACAAACATTTGTCCTGGGTGGGAATCGAACCCACAACCCCCGGCATTACAGTCATGGTCACTAACCACTAGACCAACAGGCCAGTCAAAAAAAATACTGTGTCCTTTATTTTTATTTTTTTCAAAGTAGTTGACTTATCATTTGCAAACATAACAACATCATAATTATCCTATTATAGAGTTTGGTAGGTATACGTGTAAATCAAGAATAAAGATGGTCCTAGTTTTATACCTTGAGGTACACCTAACTACACAGGTAGCTGATTGACTTCACGTCATTCAAAAAGCAGTACCTATTATGCAAATATGATTATTATGGTGTAAGCATTGCCCCGTACGAGCTCCTTAACAAATGAAGCTGTTTTTTACCTTCTTACTATGATGACATGTCTATCAAAGGCCAAAGATCTTACCTTTCTCTCATAAAGTCGGTCGACTCTTAGATTGAGGAGTAGGGACACTACTCTTCTGCAAGGATCGCGGTGTATGCGACGAGCGTAGCCTGGTCGACATTGACAGCTTGAAATACCTGAAAAATAACAACAAATTAGGACACGGACATATTAAACGAACTTCGAAAATAACTACAAAACAGTTGCTTACCAGCCTCTGTTCTACATTTCTCATTCTGCGCTTGATCGCAAGTGGAGTCGTCACCAACAATGCAGGTGTCGATCCTGAAAACATAGAAGAAAGTTTATGATTTTTTGGTTTAATTATGATTATTATTCTGTTAATGCAACAAAACTGCACCATTTGTATCTAAGGCTCATGCGGGCGGCGAGTAATAATGACGGGGCCCTGTCTAGAGGGCCAAAGCCTATCGGGGTCGCGGGACTTATCGAATTACCCTGGAACGTAAAGAATTGTTGAAGGGTACCGAAGATTATAGTCAGTACCAGTCTGATACTCTCCCGCGCCCTGCTCTGGCTGGAAAGACTCATTTGATGATTTTAAAAGGTAAAAAAAGCGTCGTGGGTCGCGGGACTATCTTAACCGGTATCCGTGACTCTGGAACGTAAAGGTCTCATGAAGGAACCAAGTCTGAAGATCTCTTCCGCTCCACCCAGGGCCCCGGACACATTTGATGATTTTACCACGCAAAGAAAACATAAGACGCATTTATTACTGTGTACCGTGCATAAATCGATAGTTTAGGCGGCTTTTTCGAATGAAGCCTAGAGATAATTTCCTTAGAAATCAGTCAATTTCGTATGTTAGTAAGACTCTGGTAGAAGATATATATTAGCAATGACGATATATTACTAGACTTCGCATGCACGATCTAAGGAACAGACACTATTCTGTCAACTCGCTGAGGTACTACGTAAGCGAGGGGGACGGGGTACTGCGTTGTGATTGGCTATCTCAAGGTCTGTTCTGTCTCAAGGTATGTTTACGGCTCACAGGAGTGGTCGAAGTAAGACGGATATAAGACTTTTTTGCGTAATGTGTTGACAGACATCGGTCGCCTGTTATTAGGAGTCTAGTAATATATCGTCGTTGTATGTTAGTAATCTCGCTCTGCAGTCACATTTCCGCGGTAGTTACTGTAACTGTTGATGAGAGTCAAAACACAACCAGTGCAATAATTGAACCAATCAAGCAATAAAAACAAAAATTCTTCTCATACCTGACTGTAGGCTGTGGCCTTCTAAATCCTTGCTGAGGTCGATGCAACTGAGGATGTTGGCCGTGCCCCGGATGTGTGGGGTGCTGTGGATGTGCTGGTCTCCTCGGTGGAGGCTGGGGCAGTGGGATGTCGTCTGCTGGGATTGCTTCACCAGTGCCCAGTGTTGGTGCTAGAGGCGGTGGGGCGAGGGGTGGTACTGTAAGAGATAATAAAAATGATGATAATTATACTTGAGAAAGTTTTTAGATATTTCGCAAAAAATAATAAATAACAAAGGCACCATCGAATTACATTATAAGTGTTCTGAAATACACAATTGCATCCGCCTCTCGACTCCACATGCTGTTATTAAAAGCTCAGTCGCTTTTGAAATTACATTACTTAAATCACACTACATCATCGACTTCCTAACTGTTTTTTGTTGTTTCGAGTACCTTTTTCTACTCAGCATCCATTATCCAG
This sequence comes from Agrotis ipsilon, assembly GCA_028554685.1. NCBI lineage: Eukaryota > Metazoa > Arthropoda > Insecta > Lepidoptera > Noctuidae > Agrotis > Agrotis ipsilon. The sequence continues at coordinate 8,758,342 of CM052982.1, forward strand.
TTATTGGGTAACACGATATGTTTTTGTAACGGAGGTTCCCAATGACGCGATGCGACGCAATTTGACCGATTCTAACTACAAGTGAAAATCATCCTTACCACTACGACATTATGTCATAAAATGTACGGGTGTCTACTTGTAAATGAAAAACAAAACACACTCGACACGACGACATAAAGTCAATCGAATTGCATCATTATATCGTAGTAGCAAAGGACGGTTTTCATTTTTAGTTAGTTGAAGTTGCAAATCGCGCGAAAGCTATGAGACTAAAGCCTCGTATCCACTAGGCAACATAATTGGTGCGCGACACGTGAATCTCAACATGTACGGCAACGCTGCACAACAGCGCGCGAAGGTTCCAGCTGCCGCGCAACATGACGCGCGGCTTGTTGTTTATTTTAGTGCATCGTTAGTTGAGCATCAATTGTTGTCGAGTGGAGACGTGACGCACAACAATATCCATAACCACTGCCGCTGAAATCAACACAAGTTCCTCTGGCGACATGTTATCGACGACTGACAACGTTGTTAAACAAATGTTCCGCGTCAACATTCAACAAGTTGCGAAACATGTTGAGCAACATGTCGCGCGTCAAATGTTGCCTAGTGGATACGAGGCTTCACTATCAGAATTTCTATATTCAAAACATTTTAGTCTTATCAAGAAGGCTTTTAACTCACCAGACTGCGGCAAACTCTGCACCCTCGTAGGTCTAATACTGGGCCCAGGAGTGGAGGTATCGAAGAGGTTGAGGTACGTCCTCTTGCCGTCGATGGACACGAATCCTTGCTCCCCTGAGGGAGAGACTATGATGTCATCATGCTCGTGGCCTGAGAGGTTCACGTTTTCAATGTGCACTGGAAATGGAAGGAACGAAATTAGCACAATCTTGAATAAGGTAGAAATAATAATAGTAGTGGGCGACTGTTCGAAGACATTACAAAGGCATAAAAAATTTCGAAGCAGTAATTGCCATTTAACTTGGTAACAATGACAATTTCCTTCTTTTCGCTGAACGCGACGTGGATTGCAACTGTTACTGTTTCTGTTAGCCTGTATCATCCCACTGCTGGGCACAGGCCTCTCCCCATGATCTCCAGTTTTTACGCTCCAGAGCCAAAGTGGACCACTGGTCATTGGTTTTATCACGCTCGTCCCGCCATATTCTACGAGGATTGCAACTTCGGAACAATAAATAGGATATATATCTAGCAGTGGAAAATCCAACAACAGACTTTGTTTTGGTAGCTAAAATATCACAATGTGGTAAAGAACATTGAAATGTATCAACAGTAATTACAGTTCATATTTGCATGCAACTTACGGGACACGTCGCTACGTGTCGCGGGATGCCGACGGAGATAAGTTTGCATGCAAATATGAACAGTAAGGGAACTCAAGCTGTAGAAAATTTAAAAGAATGCTCACCTGAAGCCGCTCCTCCTTTCTCCCCCAACCCCTGTATCGCAGACACGGTCACATCAAAGATCTCCCCGTACCCTGGTGGTCGGGGCTCAGGCGCGGTGATGACGGACGCCTCAGCCACGGGCCGGTAGCGAGACCCGTGCGGCTTGAAGTCCGTGTCATCTAGGACGATGCCGGGACGTGGTCGGTATGGTTGGTAGGGGATTGTGCCTTGGGATGCTGGAAAGAGAAAAGTTTCTGTGATTTGGGCGATATTTATGATTTAGTCAATTTTGGCTTATTGGCTGAGTGATCTTCTGCTGCAGAGTGTGTCAAGGGTTCGATCCCCGCACGGAGCAAATATTTGTATGACCTGCAGATAGTTGTTCCGGGTCTGGGTGTCTGTGTATAATTATTATGAGTTTCTATGTTTGTAATCGCACCCACAATACATGAAGAAATTCCTAGTGTGGGGCAAAGATAAAAATTAAAAACTACATGGTGAATTTTCCAATAAAAACGTAATTACAGCCTAATAATAATATGCATATTTTCTAAAATCAGCGGTTTCGATTCCAGGACAGGATTATTGATTTTTATAAAATCCAACGATGCAGTTTTACCAAATACTCGCATCAAGGCCTCAAGACTCCTTTCGATATTCATCATAGTTTAGGATTTAGCTATCCATGCCCGGTTTGTAAATTCATTCGATATATTTGATGAGAAACCCTCTATCTCAGATCTTGTTCCACTATTAAGAACAGGACCACATTTGTAGGAAACTTAAAAGTAACCAAAACTAATATAAAATTGAACTTACTTGGCAACGGCTCCGTATTGATAGACGAAGTTTCAATAGCTTCCACTGGTTTCGATGATGAAGATGAAGTAGCCGATTCTGTCGCACTGACCGTTGGTTTTTTATGAACCAATTCCTCAGTAGGTGTAGCACTGTCTGTTGCCACAGTAGAACTAGTCTTTATGTCAAAGAGAGAAGGTTCAATAATCTGAATGGCTTGATCAAGTAAATCATCTTTAGCTGCATTCGTTTTGTTATAAGGTTTATCATCAATTTTAATTTTATCTTTAAGTCTATCTTTCTCGCCATATATTGTGTCTTTCTTCTTATCTTGTTTCGGCTTTTCAATCTTTTTCTCGGTTGTAGTTGTCGGTTTTTCTGTTGTTGTTGGTTTTTCTGTTGTTGTGGGTTTTTCTATTGTTGTGAGTTTTTCTGTTGTTGTAGGTTTTTCTGTGGTTGTGGGTTTTTCTGTTGTTGTAGTTGTCGTTGTTGTAGTAGTTGTTGTTGTGGTAGATGAAGTTGTAGTGTCAGCAACCGTTGTTGGTGTTTCTTCTTCTTTTTCGTCATTACTTGTATCAGGTTCTGTTGTATTTACTTCTGCAGTAACTGCTGGAACATCAACCTCTTCATGATGTAAATGATTCTCTGAATGAGTCGTCTCATTCTCACTCACAGTCTCCTCTGGTTTCGTTTCTTCAGGAATGTCTGGCATATTTGGTAGAGGAGGTAGGTTGGGTTTATACATTGGTATATTAGGGTTAGGTCTTCTATTTGGAGGTCTAGGCCTCGGCCTCTGCCAGGGCGGCATTGGTCTATGGAAACCAGGTCTATTGAGAGGAGGGACTATCTGTTCCGGTAGGTTAACGTATACTGGTGGTCTATCGAATGGGTATGGCGGAGGCGTCTTCGTAGGATGGTAATGATGAGGAGGTGGAGTTATAGGCTTATCAAAATCAGGAAGAGGAGGAACATCAGATATTTTTGGAGGTCCCCTATTGTTTATTCTAGAAGCCATTGGACGTCCAGGTCTTAGAAGCTGAGAATTGGCTTGTTGTACATTGACGTTGCCATTGAGCAACTTGACGAGACCTGTGATGATGTTTTGGATCTCAGTATTCTGTCTCCCTTCTTCTCTCCTAGGGGTAGCTGTCGCAAAGATCGGCTGCACTGCAGTAGGCCGTATTCTGGGTCCCATAGGCGCCAGTGCACGCGCTTTTGGAACCCTCTTCCCTTCCCCCGGAAACTTGAACTCAAGCCTGTCACCAAAACCTTCGGAAGACAGGATAACATCATCATCACTCCTCAAATAACTCATCGTTTTCGTCGGATGTATATCGTAGTATTTTCTCTTGTTATGCTGCTCCAAATGATTGTCAATCTCATTGTTCGATGATGGAATTTCATCAATGTTTATCGATCTTGATTCTCTGACTGGATCAGCTGATCTTGCTATAATTATATGCTCGTCTAAGTCTTCGTGGGTGATGACAGGTGGTTCTTCATCTTCATAATTCGCGCTAGGTTCTATCCTTAGTGCTGCGTTGTCTGGTAAACTTGTCTGCATCACCACATCTTGCGGGAGCGGGTCTGCGATCACCGATTTTGGTGATAACTGGGATATTGTGAATGTTTCTTCGTAACCTGGAATAGAAAGAAAAGTTTCGATGAGTTTTTGTGATAAATTGTTAAGCAAAAAGTAGCCGGTGTAGTAAAAACGTTTGGAGAAAAAACCACAGTCAGATTTTGTTATAAAAAGTTGTTTGGGTCTAAGAATAACACGATGACTAAGGTTTCATTTAGTCTTATTTTCACGTCGACGTCTTTTTGTTATACATTTTCGCGGCACGAGCAAAAGTTGAAGTAAAATATAAGAATTTGGTTCTAATTATAAAGGTACCTATAATAAAATTGGTTTGGATTGAGTGATGTAGATGACAAAACAAAAGATGACAGCTAGTCGGCTCATAGAGATATCAGATAACATAACACGGTAACTACTATTGTCAATGAACGTTAATTAAAGTTCTAAATTCAATTCATTTATTTCAGGCAACCCTATACAATAAATTTTGAGGCATCTAAGAATAAGATTACATACGCAGTAAATCTTAAACCCACAAAACAGACTAATGCTCCAAAAATCATGGTTTTAAACTTAATTTAGATCTGCCAACAATCTCAGCACCTAAAATTAGTCTTCTGAACAAAAATAGAGATCAGTACAAAAGTACGGATGACATCATTACCACCACTAAATTATAAGCTATACATACACCTATACTTATAAATTCACGCTACGCTTCCCTACCTCTAACGTCTTACAGTGAAAGTTCTGTCAGTCTGTCTGTTCTGCTATTGTGTGGCCTATTGTTATGTCATGCATTGCACAAGTCAATGACATGGGTGACTCTTTAAATTAGATTAATTCAAGTTTGTTTGAGACATCAGCTGCGATCCAGAATGTGTTTTATGACTTTAGAAGGCTACGACGATATATTACTAGACTCCTAATAACAGGCGACCGATGTCTGTCAACACATTAGGCAAAAAAGTCTTATATCCGTCTTATTTCGACCAATCCTGTGAGCCGTAATATACCTTGAGACAGAAGAGACCTTGAGTTAGCCAATAACAACGCAGTACCCCGTCCCCCTCGCTTACGTAGTACCTCGGCGAGTTGACAGAATAGTTGTTGTTCCTAAGATCGTGCATGCGGAGTCTAGTAATATATTGTCGTTGTTAGAAGGCCTTTTTTTACGTTGTAAAGACCATGATAAGACATCGAGTTGCCCATAACTCGCCGTCTACATGCCCTCGCCTACGGTGGCTAGAAATCACCCCGCGACGTCCTTTGCCGTGGCCGTCCCGGCACGACGTCTGCCTGGCCGGTGCTCTGCCCAAGCGGGGCAGTCCTGCACCGTATGCTCCACCGTAATGTCTTTAGAAGACCTATTAACCAAGCCTTGAAAGCATCTTTCATTATATAGTTATGTCTTCAATACTAGCTCAGAAACAATGATGAGACCTAAAATGGAGCCAGCTCACTCAGGAGGAATTGGAACCGTTGTTTATCAAGGGATCACAGTAAAAACTGTATGGTGTCGAACTTCGACAGGATGGTGGTTGCGAGGCAGGCGAGTTCTACCACTACCAGTGCCTGGACCATGCCTTCCAGATAAGACAGTAAAGTTTCTGTCATTATAATAATAATATAATATTCCACAACTATCACACAACGCCATCTAGTCCCAAGCTAAGCAGAGCTTGTGTTATGGGTACTAGACAACTGATAAACATACTTATATATTTCTAAATACATACATATTATAGATAAATTACACCCAGACACAAAACAAATGATCATGGTCATCACACAAACATTTGTCCTGGGTGGGAATCGAACCCACGACCCCCGGCATAGCAATCAGGGTCACTAACCACTAGACCAACAGGCCAGTCAATTATAAGCCTACGGGACGGTGCTCTGCCCAAGCTGGGCAGACCTGTACCGCATGCTCCACTAATGTCAGCCGTGTTTGCTGTTGGCCCTTGGTCTGTTGTTCATCAAATAACATAAGCAGAACGTCTTACAACGCTGAGTTTACACGAATAACAAGATATTTCTCAAGCACATTGCATCTCGTCTCGTTAGCCGCGTCGGTCACGCTCCGTGGTGGCGACACGGTCCACCTACCACGGAACTGGGTACGGACTACGGATGGACCCACTAGAAAATGTAATGTATTAATGGTTATAGCTGAGTGTGTGTTTAAGATTAAAATTATACTGATATCATTGAGCTATTATTACTACGTATAGAGACGACACCACGTGTCACCACTGAGTCCCGTCCAAGATGAGTGAGCGCGCACAAGTTCATTCAGTTGTTTGACAGCTCTGTGGCGTGCTCTAGGCGCGCGCACTCATCCTGGACGGGACACAGTGGTGATGCGTGGTGTCGTCACTTACGTAGGAATAATGGCTCAATGACTGATATATGGCTATTATGAGGCAATGAGCAGGCTATATCGCTCGTAGAACTGCTAATTGATAGGGAAGAAAAGTTGTCGAGTGGCGATCACGTATTGTACTGTTACTGGTACTTTTGTTATTTTACTTAGTTCAATGTATTAATAGCCGGCTTGATATCCGTACCCACTTTTGTTTCTCTTTTTCTTTTCTTTCTTACCTTTCTTTTTCTTGGTAACCACTGAAAACCAGCAATGTGCTGTGGGTCTCTCACAACACAGCATTATGCTGAGTGATCACATTTCCTTTTACAGTCGTGGCATGCAGTTGTCGAATTTTGTTTTTGTTATTTGTATTTTTTTATGTTAGCGAACCCGGCAGGCCAAGCTAAGCAGAGCTTGTGTTATGAGTACTAGACAACTGATAAACATACTCGTACCTACTTATATATTTCTAAATACATTCATATTAAAGATAAATTACACCCAGACACGGAACAAATGATCATGCTCATCACACAAACATTTGTCCTGGGTGGGAATCGAACCCACGACCCCTGGCATAGCAGGGTCACTAAACACTAGACCAACAGGCCTGTCAATCAGTCAGTGATTTGATAGGTTGCTAATTTTCAGCGTCAACAGTCAAACACACATTTCAAAAACCATTTAAACCATTTCCTAACAGTACAATCGACCGTTTGATTCACTGAAGCGATGTCTAACTGCATTGATAGCAGTTAACTCGGTATTGAGTCGGTATCTATTGCAGCATAGCATTATATGTGTGTAATTATCTTCATGGGGCTTAGTTTAGTAATTAGGGTTATTTGCTAGGTGTAATGTTTAATTAATGACGGCACGGTTAGCGCAATGGCTGAGCGATTGGACTGCTGCGCTGCGTGTCGCGAGTTCGTTTCCCGCACGGAACAAATATTTGTAAGACCTACAAGTAGTGGGGTGCCAAGACAGGAAACCTCCTCGTACTCCCGTGGACTAGAGTTCCCTCTCGGATACGTCCGGGGGGAAGACCAGTTTTTCGGGCCGGTGCACCCTGGGATGCGGGCAAAAACTCTTCCTTAGCCACTGTGTGCCTAAGGAAGAGTTAGTAGTAGAAAGAGACCCCCTCTTTGCCCGTATGCGAATAGCCTGTCGTGTAGACGCTCCAACGTGTGTCCCTCTGATCAGCAGAGGGCACAGCGGCGGAGCGGGCTTGCGGACGGTGAGTAATGGGTAGCTCGCCGTCCAACCGAGGACCAAGCAAAGGTCGGTGGCGCGTCGTGTTTCGCGCCAAATGCCTGCTGGGGTCGCGGATTTTTTCTTAACCCAGGATACCGCGGCCCCGGAACGTAAAGGGCATCCGAAGGAACACGGGTGGATTTTAGTCAGTAAGATGAGTCTGACAGTTCCTTCCGCCCCACCCAGGGCGGGAGGAGTCATTTGATGATTTTACCAACCAAAAAAAAAAAGACCTACAAGTAGTTGTTTCGGGTCTGGGTGTTTGTGTATGTGAGTTTCTATGTTTGTGAACGCACCCACGATACAGGAAGAGATTCCTAGTGCGGGTCTGTGGGAAGATGTTTTTTTTTTAAATAATGTTGATTTTGTTGAGAGAGTTGAGTTTTGTTGACCAGTATCTCGGTTGACGGTAAGCGATGATGTGGTCGACGATATTTAGTTTTGAATTAAAGGTTTCAAGGTTGGAACTATCAGGAAATATGTATAATTATGTATAACTACAAACTGTCGAAGAGAATTGCATCGTTCTCACATCTGAAGATGAAGATGTCACCTTTACCTTTTTTGAACTGTTTTTTTTTGTCTTGACCATTCAAAAGTGTCTGAATTGGCTTAATTTAAGCATAAAACATTTTTGAACAATAAATTGTAAAAAAAAAAACAAATTGTGTACCTAAATAATTTCATCATTCTTGTTTTAAAGAGACAGAATCTGATAGAATTGGTCAAAGAACTTACTAGTGCACGAACGACAAGGCAAATATCGATATACGATTTAAAGAATAAGCACATAGCTATCATGATCAGCCGGAAGACGTCCACTGCTGAACATAGGCCTCCCCCTTAGACCGCCACATCGAACGACAATTCGCCTCTTGCATCCATCGGTTGCCCGCGACTCTCACGATGTCGGCCTACTTACGCTGCGTCTTCCGGTCCGTGGTCGCCACTCGAGAACCTTTCTTCCCCATCGCTTGTCAGTTTTACGAGCGATGTAGCCCGCCCATTGCCACTTCAACTTGCAAATTTTTCGAGCTATGTCGGTGACTCGGTTCGCCGAATATCCGTGTTCCGGATATTATCCCGCAAAGAAACTCCGAGCATTGCTGTTTCCATTGCTCGTTGAGTGACTCTTAGTCTCTCTAAAAGGCCAGCAGTCAAAGACCACGTTTCAGAGCCATATGTAATAAGCCACTGGCAACACACACTGGCACATAACTAGTAACAGTACAAATAGTAAGAAAAATCTATAAACACAGTCGTAAATATACGTCAAAGGCTTGGCAAGTATGTAGGTTATTTTACCGTTACAACTTCGTGTGTGAGTCTGATGCGTGTAACTCACTAATGAATGAAACAACATTGTCTATTAATAATCCTTGCCAATTTTTTGAAAGAACAACTTCTTGAAAATCATGATAATGTTTGCTCCGTTTGGAAATCGAACCTGCATCTCGCTGCGCAGAAATCGATGACTCAGCCACTGCGCGTGTCGTCTTATAGCAAGTGTCGTCAAATTTTCGCTTTCAGGATAATTAATATTATGTCTAAAGGAGTTGAAATATAAAGTACCTTTTTGTATTCGAACCCACCACGACCCTCATAATTCGAGAACGTTATCAGTAAGTAAGCCACCTTTTTGGTTTTGGAAATAATCAAATTCTCCGGGAATCATCTCCAGGTGAAGTAGTTTGACTGGCCTGTTGGTCTAGTGGTTAGTGACCCTGACTGCTATGCCGTGCCGGGGGTCGTGGGTTCGATTCCCACCCAGGACAAATGTTTGTGTGATGAGCATGATCATTTGTTCTGTGTCTGGGTGTAATTTATCTATAATACTTATGTATGTATTTAGAAATATATAAGTATGTTTATCAGTTGTCTAGTACCCATAACACAAGCTCTGCTTAGCTTGGGACTAGATGGCGTTGTGTGATAGTTGTGGAATATTATTATTATTCTAGGTGGAAATATGAGTCCACCTTCTAGCTAGTCGCCATGATTTCACCCCCCGTTATTCCGCTCCTATTGGTCGTTGCATAATGTTATGTATCCTATAGCCTTCCTCGATAAATGGACTATCCAACACAAAAAGATTTTTTTAATTCGGACCAGTAGTTCCTGAGTATAGCGCTTTCAAGTAAACAAACGAACTCTTCAGCTTAACAGTATGGATTCAACATAATGAAATTTCTAACTACCTTCCTAATTAGGCATTTTAACGTAAGTTTTTTATTTAGATAGTTATCTAAATTAGGAGAGATTTTACACCAAGTTACTTCTTGTATAACGCTTTACATAACAGCCTTTTTATATGTATCATCTTATGTATATAAATACATGCATAATAAAATTCACATCCGACGGAAGAAGGAAATAATTATGAGACAAAGAAATTAAGCTTTCTATCTACATAATAATTATATTATCTTCAGTTAACTAACTCACAGATAACATAATTACTTTACTATTTCGTTAGGTTTGCCATTTCTAAAATTTGAAAAACAGGACAAGACGCGTGAAAACCCCGGATTTTTGAGTCCAGAACCCGGACAAGAGTCGAAGTGCGCACGGGGTTTGGGAGGACGGTGAAGTGTACGTGGACGTGGACGGTGAAGTGTGCTGGTGTGCGTGGACGTGAGTCGAACTGCGCACGGGGGTGGGAGGAACGGTGAAGTGTGCGAGTGCGCGACACACGCACACTTCCAGGCAGCCCAACTTTAAACTTTAAAAACCCGGACTTCAAATGAAAACGCCCCCGGACGCTCCCCGGACGCTCCCCGGACGCTCCCCGGACACCCTCTAAACTAGGGGAAACCCGGACGGATACCAACCCTAGATTTCGTAGAGTTTGGAATCAGGTATAATTGTTTTGTTATTCACATGGTATCAAACAGTTATGGCGTCCTAAGCCTGTATGTGCACCGCGAGCTGAAAAAGTTTGGGAACCCCTGCTACACGAGTACACGCTATACAACATTACGCTTCGACCAACAGGAGCCAAGCAGCAGATGTTAAACAACAGGGAACAACCAGACCAGCAATATAAAACAAACCTTTCGGTAGGCGTAATATTATATCATGTAGTACATAGCAACATTAGTATCACAAAAATCTCGAGAATCTCATTAAAACCGCGCAATGGACGTAAGAAATGAAAGTGTCTCACTTTGGCAGAGAAAGTGATATAAATTCCAATTTGTTAGTGCTGCACTTATACGTTGTTGAGACGTTTCTTTGTTAACATAACATCACGCTTGTTTGTCCCGAAAGAGGTAAGTACAGGTGTTTTTGTTACTGTTTTGTCATGTAAACACGCTAACTTTTTATTGTACTGACTCTTTTCAAGGTTGGTTTTAATGCAACATGCTATGGGAATCATCCATCCATCCTCGCGGTTGGTGAGAAAAACAGAGTACTCTCCTCGGGAATAAAGCTGCCTCTGTCTTGGACTAACTTAAAGCCCTCGCTACACCACAGATTCTTAGCTTATTTCCATCGTTTCACTACGGAATTAACACTTGGGCCTCCTCGCTACGCTAAGATGGGCCCCAGAATCCTAAGGCTGCGGTTCCACTCAGACGGAGCGGAGCAAAGCGGAGAACGATTCACCGATCACATGGCTTGAAATCCATATCTCTTCATCTGTTATCCCCTCAAGCCTTAGTATCGCTTCTGGCTTCAATGTAACCGTGACGTAAGGCAATGCTTTACTCCCTCTTCCCGTAATCTACTATTTTATGACCTAAAGTATTTGATCCGGGTGTATTTAAATGTTTGTAAACGCACCCACAGGACACAGGCCGAATTCCTAGTGTAGAAACTCATACAACGCAAACCTAATATTATACTGTACACCCCCGCTGCTCGGCTTCTTTCGATCGTAGTGAGATATTATATCCGTTAGCCTCGATAAATGGACTATCTAACATACGAGTAAAAGGATTTTTTCAATTCGCTCCTGCTCCTGTGATTAGCCCGTTCAAGCAAACAAAAAAATCAGCTTTAAAATAAATACCAAGAAGCAACAACCATGTGCCACAAACCGGGAATAATTCTAAACTCCTGTTGTTACTTAGTATTTCCGAAACACATGTATAAGGAAACAAGGAGATTGCAATTGGACAAGAAGCGTGACGACCTCAAAGCTAGACCACCCGCAAATTTATCTAACTCTTTGCCTAACTTTTAATGCCACCAATAGTATTCTTATATGTCCACTTTCGGATTTTTACGGCAAAAGTTGGATATACGAGTCACTGGAGAGCACAAGAAAGCTCTCAACGATCTCAAAAGCCATCGATTGCAGTCGCTGTGGGCGAAATCGGCTAAATGGCATTAGGAAACACCATTACCTGATTTGTATCTGCAAACCTAAGCCCAAAATACACTTCTAAGTACCCCGTCAGAAAAAGCAAGCTTGATATATTACCTATTTAAAAACATCTCGGCTCGTCTTGTTGAGAGCAATCATGTAACACCGAAAGAAATAGAAGGCGAATGCCCTCAAGACCTTGACTGCATGGAGTGAACAGCCTTGATCGATACAAGGTTTTATTAAAAAGAGGTTGTATCACTTGGAAATTGTTACTTTATGTGCTTGCGTTACAAACTAATTTTGTAGAGCATTTGATTTACAATCAGACGAACATTTTCAATAGATTGGGATTCTGTTCTGGATTTGAACGAATACGTCCGGCCATTTTGGCTTCATCTCATTTCACATTTGGTTTTCAATTTTTTTTTATCATCAGACGCTTCTTTTTTTGGGTGGTAAAATGAACTGGCCTTCCGGGGTCGCGGGACTACCGAGCTACCATGACCCCGGAACGTACAAGGCTGTTGAAGGACACCGTGGATTTTAGTTAGTACAAGTTTGACAGTCTCTTCTGCCCCACTCTGGTATCCAGGATTCATAGGATGGTTCAACAACGATGATAAAAAATCTTTCCAAGGCCAAGGTGAGCTGCTTAGACAGACACGATATCCAAGGAATCTCTCTTAGGCCACAACTCCAAACAACAAATCTACTTGCAACCATCGGTTGACCGCGACTCTAACGATGTCGTCGGTCCACCTAGTGGGAGACCTACTCTCAGGGCTGGGCAAAATACATGCTTTGCTTTAATTGAAATACAAATTACAAAATACATTATCGCAAGTAATTAAAATATAAAATACAAAATACCTTTAAGTAAGGTATTTGAAATATAAAATACAAAATACAGTATTTTAGATATTTTTAATTGAAATACAAAATACAAATTACTTATTAAAAAATAAGTAATTGGTAAAAAAAAGTAATTTAAATTAATTTAGTAATTTTTCCTCAGTAATTTAATTTTTTTTTTATTTTTTTATTATTAAAAATAAGTAATTTTTTTTTATTGGCGATCAAAAGGGGAGGCCTATGTTCAGCAGTGGACGTCCTATGGCTGAGATGATGATGATGATGATGATAGCTTGATGTGCTGACGTCAGTACCTACATAACAGGTGCAGTGTTGTCAACTCTAATATCTGCTTTACCATGATTGCAGAGAGTGCAATGACGGTAAATGAAGTTTTTTTGTTGTTGTGTGTCTTGTTTTTTCTCAAGTATTTGAAATACTAATTACAAAATACTTCGTCTTCAGGTATTTGAAATACGAATTACAAATTACATTTTAAGGAAGTAATTGAAATACAAATACAAAATACGTATTTGTATTTCAATTACGTATTTTAATTACAAGTAATTCAAATACTGCCCAACCCTGCCTACTCTGCGTCTTTCGGTCCGTGATCGACACTCGCCAACTTTTCTTCCCTATCGGTTATCAGTTCTAAGAGCAATGTGACCTGTCCATTCATGTTCATATTTACCAAATGATGCACACCTGAACATGACCTAGTATCTTGACGAATGACCATTAGCTGTGACGAACGCGAAAGTGTGTCTGTGTCGTAACAGCTCGGAAACTGATGAACTAGCGTCACCTAATTAGTAAGTCTGACATTTTTGCTACGTAACGAAGAGTGAGTCACCAACTTCGGCCTAGACTTTAGCAACCATTAGCAGTTATGACATCTATTCACCACTGAAAACGTGTCTTTTCTTCTAACTTCAAAGAAGATGCTTTAAATTGAGGGTAAATAACCTTATCTGTCAAATATCTTGTGCCTTGGAGCAGACAAGTCTTCGAATTATTCTTAGCCCCTTCATACACATTGCGACGCAAGTCTCCGATACCTTACGACTTTGGCATCCAGGCAACTATCGCAATACACATCCATAGAGGTTCGCACGCAGGCACGCGTCAATGGATACCAAAGTCGCAAGGACAGAGAAAATGTAGCCTAATCCGTTGGGCTTAAAAGTTATTGTGCACGATGAATTATCGGAACTACAGTTGAACTACAGCCTATTAAATAATTTAACAGGACGAAAGTTCGTCAATTATAAAAGTTAGACATTTTGAAGACCACAGGATCACGCTGGATGCAAGCCGCTTCCAACCGGTCCTATTGGAAGTCTATACGAGAGGCCTATGTTCAGCAGTGGACGTCCTACGGCTGATATGATGATGAAGATTTTACATGATAGAAAATGAAATCGGGTGGACAACTTGTTAAAATTAATAAATGAAAACTTACCGTTAACAATTTGTATAAATATTAGAAGCATCAAAGCACTGATGCTCCGCGACCGCCATTTTATGACGGCAGCCATCTTGTATTGGCGCGAAACTATGCGTTGTGCATTCCACTTCACATTATTGTTCACATCACTTACACTTGCACTTTGTTCCGTAGTTTTAGGGTTGATTTTTGATTGTTTGTCACATTTATTTGCCTTGAGACCTGAAACAAAAAAAAAAGAATATTAAAAAAAAAAGAATTGGTTATTGAAAGTCCAATAAATGGTGTCTTTGTCAGTTGTTAAACAATTTTAGATCTTTTTTTTTATCGTGGTAAAATCATCAAATGAGTCCTCCCACCCCGGGCAGGGCGGGAGGGACTGTCAGACTTGTACTGACTAAAATCCACGGTGTCCTTCAATAGCCCTTTATGTTCCGGGGTCACGGTGATGGAAATAAGTCCCGCGACCCCGGCAGGCTTTGGCCCTCTGTGAGGGGGCCCCGTCATTTTGCTGACAGCTCTTTGAGGCGTGCGTGGAACACGACGCGCCGTCGACCCGGGCATGGTCCATGGTCGGACAGCGAGTTGCCCTTTACTCACTGCCCGCATGCCCGCGCCTACGGTGGCCGGAGAAAACAATTTTAAACTGCGCCACGACTGAAGTCCTTTTGACGGGGCGCATCTATGTCATTTCCTTTTTTAAATTGCCGCTCAAAAGTATGTTTGATATCGTCAAGATTGCAGGGAATAAATAAATGGATGAGAGATGCCTATACTCAGGCAGTGGGTGATCCCAGGCTGCTATGATGATGATGACGTCAAATTGCATTAAAAGAATGTAGTAGGTACCACGAATTTTCTGCAGGACTTCGGTCGTGGTGAGGACTTTACATAAAATTTAAACTGCTACAGTGGCGCGGTCAATAATAATAATTTATCGTAATATCAAAACGAAAGGGTATTAAGTAGATGGTTATTTTGATAAACCACCACCACGCGGTAAGGACTTCTAAATAAAAAAGTGTGAATCGAACTCGCGCACAAAAGGTTTCGTACCATTTATCAATAAAATAAAAGCTTTTTCAAAAAAAAATGTAACCGCCTTCAAAACCAACCACTAAAAAAGGGTAAAATAACCTACAAAATAACTTTTCTTTCGGAAGTCGGTGGTTTTATTTTTCATTGTCTTTTTTGCCACCGACTTCCGAAAGAAAAGTTATTTTGTAGGTTATTTTACCCTTTTTTAGTGGTTGGTTTTGAAGGCGGTTACATTTTTTTTTGAAAAAGCTTTTATTTTACTCTTTTTAGTCTAAATATTCAGTTCAAATTCTTGTCAAATAGGTACATCATTTTCTTACATGTGCACTAGAATTTTCTAATCCGTAGCACCGGTAATAACATCGCTCATGTACAAAATTAGCTAATAAAATTCACTATCTCAAAAACTACTGAACCGATTTTGATGAAACTTACAGTGTTCCCTCAGTTGAACAATACCTAGTATAACTAAAAAAGAATGACTTAAATCGGACTTGTAGTTCCAGAGATAAGCGAACACAAACCAAATCAGTTGATGCCTACTCCTTACTGTTAAGGAGTTGTACCTTCCATCATCAGCTCAGCTACATGAAATTATGATTGCCATACGCAAATACTTATATTACTTCATAATATTTGCGAAAAACTATATGTGGGCCTATAAAATTTGAGGGTTGCCCTCGATTTCTGCAGGATCCAATCATCAGATCTTGACTCGGTGAATATGGGACCACTCCGGAAGCATCTCCTTTCGAACAAAAAAAGAATTTTGAAAATCGGTCCACAATCACCGGAGCAATCGCGTAACAAACACACAAAAAAAAAAAAAAAACATACAGTCGAATTGATAACCTCCTTCTTTTTGAAGTCGGTTAAAAATCAAGTATCTCAGTCGTATCCGTTTGTTTGGTCGTAAGTAGTCAGTTTATCCTTTTCGTTGTTATAGTGGCAACAGAAATACATCATCTGTGAAAATTTCAACAATCTAAATATCACAGTTAATGAGATACAGCCTTTTTTTTTGTTTACGTGGTAAAATCATCAAACGAGACCTCCCACCCCGGGCAGGGCGGGAGGTACTGTCAGACTTGTACTGACTAAAATCCACGGTGTCCTTCAGTAGCCCTTTATGTTCCGGGGTCACGGTAATAGAAATAAGTCCCGCGACCCCGGCAGGCTTTGGCCCTCTGAGAGGGGGCCCCGTCATTTTGCTGACAGCTCACGAACTGAACACGACGCGCTGTCGACCCGGGGAGATACAGCCTGGTGACAGACGGACAGATAGGCAGACAACAGCGTCTTAATAATAGGGTCTTGTTTTTACCCTTTGAGTACAGGGGGTCTAAAAAGGCAGATGATGATGAAGTTCCTCCGAAATTATTTAGTAAGAGTCGCAGTAGAGAAAAGTTGCTTCAGTAACTCAAGCGTAACGTACACGTCATATTTTGGTAACAGTTGACGTCATTCGACCCCCTTTCGGGTGTACCCAGTGACCCGTACCAAATTGTATAAGACAACGCTTTACGCCGAATTTTAGTCTTCATATCCGTTTGTGATGGTCTACTGGCTTTGGAGAATTTATTGTTTTTTTTTGTGGAAAGAAAAATTTGAACAAGACTTGAATCCAACGACGATATATTACTAGACTCCTAATAACAGGCGACCGATGTCTTTCAACACATTAGGCAAAAAGTCTTATATCCGTCTTATTTTGACCACTCCTGTCAGTCGTAAACATACCTTGAGACAGAACAGACTTTGAGTTAGCCAATCACAACGCAGTACCCCGTCCCCCTCGCTTACGTAGTACCTCAGCGAGTTGACAGAATAGTTTTTGTTCCTTCTAAATCGTGCATGCGGAGTCTAGTAATATATCGTCGTTGCTGCTAATACCTAATGATTGAGATGAATGTAAATGTTATTTTGAATGTTTAACCGTCAAACAGTGGAGTAATAGCCATACTACGTATGGAAGAATGACCGACTAGCGTACCCTTAAGTGGTGCAAACCTCAGCGAGAAAAGGGCAACTCGCTGTCCGACAATGGACCATACCCGGGTCGACGGCGCGTTGTGTTCCATGCGCGACTCAAAGAGCGTTAGCAAGATGACGGGCCCCCTATAGATGGCCTTAGCCTTGCCGGGGTTGCGGGACATACGTATACCACGTCTCCGGTACACAAAGGGCTACCAAAGGACACCGTGGATTTTAGTCAGTACAAGTCTGACAGTCCCTCCCGTGCACTCCCTACCCGGGGTGGAAGGACTCATTTGATGATTGTACCACGAAAAAAAGAAAAAAAAAAGTGGTGCAAGCCGGGCCCTTTTAGCTACAAACTGCAGGTGTAATAAATAGTCAGACATACCAGTATTTACACACCTACATTTCTTTTACAAAGGTTCGGCAAAGTAGGTATGTCAACAAACATTGGCCCACTTACACCAAACGTTTGGCAAATCAATCCGCTATGTTCCGAGTCTTGAATCTACAATTAATTTCATGTGTTGTGATGAATATCGATTCAAGTATTCAGGTTTTAGTGTTAGTCCTAGGTCGCTGGGTTGAACACCTAGGTCGGAATTCTAGTGCTTTACGTGGATTGAGAGTTAAACATTTTCTAGTGTATATCTCTCTCTTCTCTTGATGTTTGCATCATCATCATCAGCCTATAACGTTCCCACTGCTGGGACACAGGCCTCCTCTCTTGTGAGAGGGAGTCAGCCATAATCCACCACGCGGACCCAGTGCGGATTGGCAGATGTCACATGTCTTCGAATATGATGATTCTAGGACATGCCGGTTTGCTCACGATGTTTTCCTTCGCCGTTTTGAGAGCAGTGGTGATGAAATAAATTACACTAAGTAATGCGTCAAGCTAAGTTCGAACCCACGACCTACAACTCCTAAGTCGGGACCGATTCCACTGGGCCACCACTGCTCTATGTAATGATGATGTCTATGTGATATTTGCATGTTGCAGTATATCATTCATCATCATCATCAGCCGGAAGACGTCCACTGCTGAACATAAGCCTCCCCCTTAGACCGCCACGCCGAACGACAATTCGCCACTTGCATCCATCGGTTGCCCGCGACTCTCACGACGTCATTGGTCCACTTAATCAAGACCTATTCGGAAGCCTACACTGCGTCTTCCGGAAAATAATAAACATTATGATTACATTACATTATCGAGAAATAATAAAACGAGCCTAGAAATTACTAACAAGCCACGAATTTAACAACTCGGCGACAATTTTACGTTCGGGGGCAACCTGAGGTTTTTTTTTTTTTATAATGTATCTTTTGTCCGCGGGCTGAGGCGTCCGCGACTTTGTTTAGGTTTTACAACCTGAGGTTCGGTGTCATTAGGTTCCTTTAAGCAGACAGAAATGGAGCCCCGTACAGCAGGGCTCCGTCAACTACGCCTTGGTTTGTCCTTGAAGAAGTATTGGGCAAGTTTGTAGCGTGCCTCAAGCTTTACTTTCGAAAAATTCGCGGAGCTATCCAGCTATAACGTTTTTCTGTAATACTTGCTCTGAACACGTAAATAAACACTAACCTATTAGCCTGTGGGGTGCTAAGGCAGGAAACCTCCACGTGCGCCCGTGGACTGGAGTTCCCTCTCGGATACGTCCGGGGGGAAGACCAGTTTTTCGGGCCGGTGCACCCTGGGATGCGGGCAAAAACTCTTCTTTAAGGAGTCTCTTTGCCCGTATGCGAATAGCCTGTCGTGTGGACGCTCCAACGCGTGTCCCTCTGATCAGCAGAGGGCACAGCGGCGGAGCGGGCTTGCGGACGGTGAGTAATGGCTGGCTCGCCGTCCGACCGAGGACCAAGCCCGGGTTGGTGGCGCGTCGTGTTTCGCGCCAAATGCCTGCTGGGGTCGCGGGTTTTTTCTTAACCCAGGTTACCGCGGCCCCGGAACGTAGTAACCACAGCTGATTAACACACTTAACCGCATAATAATACCTAGTTCTATATAGCGTTGCCTTGCCCGCTTGGCAAGGCATAAGTTAACGACGATATATTACTAGACTCCTAATAACAGGCGACCGATGTGTGTCAACACAATAGGCAAAAAAGTCTTTTATCCGTTTAATTTCGACCAATCCTGTGATCCGTAAACATACCTTGAGACAGAACAGACCTTGAGTTAGCCAATCACGACGCAGTACCCCGTCCCCCTCGCTTACGTAGTACCTCAGCGAGTTGACAGAATAGTTTTTGTTCCTTAGACCGTGCATGCGGAGTCTAGTAATACATCGTCGTTGGCATAAGTCGAGGCATCCGGCTATAGCCGGACACAATCAGGCTTTTTATTTTTGCTTGTCCCGCCCAATTAGAATGTGTGTCATTTTTGTTAATCATTTGCTTGTTCAGTTGAACCGACCCTTGATTTCATTAAAAAAATATTTGGTGTTATAATAGGACTTAAAAATGAAAGGGGTCCGATCTTTTCACTCAAATGTCCCGCTTAACTGACTTGACTGACGGAGTCTTTATATCAAAAGTGAATAGGTAACTTCAGGCAAAACCGTGGCCAAACGAGAGCATATGTTATTGCTGTGGACTGGCCTGTTGGTCTAGTGGTTAGTGACCCTGACTGCTATGCCGGGGGTCGTGGGTTCGATTCCCACCCAAGACAAATGTTTGTGTGATGAGCATGATCATTTGTTCCGTGTCTGGGTGTAATTTATCTATAATATGTATGTATTTAGAAATATATAAGTATGTATATCAGTTGTCTAGTACTCATAACACAAGCTCTGCTTAGCTTGGGACTAGATGGCGGTGTGTGATAGTTGTGGAATATTATTATTATTATTAAAATGGCACAGACACAGATGAGATCTTGAAGACGACTATAGCCTACTTCTTTCTGCACTTGAAGGGGAATCTGGGACTGGGGAGAAGCGAGTGAAGCCGAGGGCAATCGCTAGTAAGTAAATAAGATTATGAGCCACCTCTTGGGATGTTTAAGCATCAACCACTGTGTTTTTCCACCCCGGGTGGAGTGGAAGAGACTGTCAGACAAAAAACTACCCTATTCATTCTTTTGACTGGCCTGTTGGTCTAGTGGTTAGTGATCCTGACTGCTATGCCGGGGGTCGTGGGTTCGATTCCCACCCAGGACAAATGTTTGTGTGATGAGCATGATCATTTGTTCTGTGTCTGGGTGTAATTAATTTATCTATAATATGTATGTATTTGGAAATATATAAGTATGTTTATCAGTTGCCTAGTACCCATAACACAAGCTCTGCTTAGCTTGGGACTAGATGGCGTTGTGTGATAGTTGTGGAATATTATTATTATTAACCACGTGCAAAGAGTGCGGTTATGTGTTTATTATTCTATTGAGAACTTGTCCTACATACTACATAACGCTGTTTCAATTAGGTAACCTATTGTGTGCCTGTCTGGTGAAGTTTTTAGTTTATGGCATCATTTATGTCATATTAGGTTTTGTTTGCGGTTTCTTTTGCTTAGAGTATAGCTACCGACTTGTTATTAAAAGAAAACTGTCTCCTGCAGTGTGACAAAAAATAGAACTTCTTGAAACTAGATTCATCATTTTGGAATTTGGCTTATGCTCGAACTCACACTAGGAGAAAAGTAGTTAAAAAGAGCTGTCAGCAATATATGACGGGTGTTTAGAGGGCCACTGCCTGCCGACGCGGGACTATTGAGTAACCGTAGCACCGGAACGCTAAGTGTGGATTTTAGTCAGTACGTGGTCGGGAGGACTCATTTGATAATTTTACCAACAAAACAAAGCCGAAGGCGAGAGCCATTATGTACGGCCAGTAAGTTTAATATCCAGGGATATGAGACAAATACATGGGACACACGCCTCCTCTCTGTGAGAGGACAAGGTAGGACAATAATCCACCACTGGGCCCAGTGCGGGTTGGTAGATGTCACATCAAGAGTCATCATGTCTACGATTTTTGGGTTCTAGAACATGCCGATTTCCTCACGATGTTTTCCTTCACCGTTTTGAGCTTTGCTGGATTCGAACTCACTCGTAAGTCGAGCAGATAACACTGGGCCACCACTGCTCTGTCTATCTACGATCTTAGAACTTTAAAGTGTGGAAAGATCAAAACTATGTTGGATGCTCCCAAGTTCCAAACACGATGTTATCAGCATGTGAATCTACTTGAACTTGACACTCTAACTTAATCCACATACCGTAATCTACTTGTTTGAACTTTGTGACGGTGTATTTGGCTCAAACACACTGGAATGGAAACTGCCCCGATTACTAATGTCTTGTGATTTTGAAATAAAGGTTTGATCGAACAGAATGTACCTACTTGTAATAGGGTATTTAACTGAAACATATTGATGCACTCCGCATACCTATCAGTCATGCAGACGACGAGTAAAAGGGCGACTCGCTGTTCGACAATGGACCATGCCCGGTCTCTGGCTCGACGGCGCGTTGTGTTGTGTTCCACGCGCACCTCAAAACCAGTCAGTAATATGACAGGGCCCCCAAAGAGGGCCAAAGCCTGCCGGGGTCGCGAGATCGTGGCTCCCGAACGTAAAGGGCTATTGAAGGATACCGTGGATTTTAGCCAGTACAAGCCGTACACAAGGCGACGCAAGTCTCCAATACCTTACGACTTTGGTATCCATTGACGCGTGCCTGTGGTACGAACCTATGAACTTGGATTGCTATAGTCAACTGGATACCAAAGTCGCAAGGTATCGGAGACTTGCGTCGCCTATTGTGTACGAAGAGGCTGACAGTCCCTCTCGTCCTGCCCTGGGTGGGAATTCATTAAAATTGGGTGATATTACCACGTCTTCTTTTCTTCTCAGGGTTGTCAGGTATGAAATGTCGCCCCATATAGTCTTAGTTTAAAATGTGATGTATGACGTGTAAAAGTGACATCTACATCCTATTTACAGAATAAATCATTTCATTTATAAAAAGCCACATACCTGTTGATATAGTAAGTCACCGAAAATCTTTTGCCAATGTCATAGCTGCCGTAACAGGTAGCAGTACTTTTTAAATACTTAATCGTTAAATAACAATACCTGTGCTAAACTTTGTAACGGTATTTTCCGATTCCTTTATTTATATTTTTAACAGTATTTTATGTTTTTGCCTAACGGCACTAACTATAGAATTGAAATATGTATTTACCAACAGGTTTAAAATATTCAAGAGTTTTAGTTTGTTTGAAGATTTCAAGTGCTTTTAGCGGTTTTTAAAGCCGTTATTTTGCAAATTTTAAAAATATAATAAACTAGCTTCTGCCCGCGACTTCGTACGCGGATCTTGTTGCTTATGCCAGCGACAATGGGGTCGGCAAAATCGAAGATCTGAAAAGTCTGATACCCAACTCCAAGAGCCCGGGTAAAAAATTCATGGAGTTTGGCCAGTAGAAAAAAAATTGTATTAATATATTAATCGTCATCGAAAATCAGTCCGTGAAATTAGTGATAGCTTTGATTTGCACATCAGGTGTTCCAAATCTTATATTTTAATACATCAATAGATAATGCTCATTAGGCTGAACAGCTCTTTTTAAGACGTCATTCCTATACAGGTTGAATTTTTCAACTGGGCGTTGAGTTGAACAAAAATAAGCATTATTTCAAAGAAGAAAAGGTTAACTTAAGTTTCGAATACAGTCATCGCCTTGAAGATTGATCAGTTTATTTTTTTTCAATTATACTTTTTTCTTAAGTTTGCCGTAAGTATATGATTACTTCCCAGAATTGTTGAAAGGAGTCTTCAACGTTTTTCGATATTCCTCATAGTTTCGAAGATAGCCATCCACGCCCAGTTGAAAAAAATCATGTTATAGTGTAGCTGGGCTCTTTTTTTTTTGTTGGTAAATCATCAAATGAGTCCTCCCACCTCGGGCAGGGCGGGAGGGACTGTCAGACTTGTACTGACTAAAATCCACGGTTTCCTTCAATAGCCCTTTATGTTCCGGGGTAACGGTGATGGTATAAGTCCCGCAACCCCGGCAGGCTTTAGCCCTCTGAGAGTTTGCCCCGTCATTATGCTGACGCTCTTTAAGGCGCGCGTGGAACACGACGCGCCGTCCATGGTGGACGGCGAGTTGCTCTTTACTCGCCGCCCGCTTGCCCGCGCCTACGGTGGCCGGAGATCGTCTTGTGACGGCCGACGCCGTGGGTGTCCATCACCGCGGGGTAGCTGGGCTCTTGGAGTTCCACATTTGGTGTTCTAGATCTTCAATTTTTATACGTCAACAGAGAGTGCTCATCACGCTGAACTGAAACTCTTGCTAAGACGTCATTCCTGTATATGTTATAGTGTAGCTGGGCTCTTGGAGTTCCACATCAGGTGTTCCAGATCTTCAAACTAATTCTCTCAGCAGAAAACGCTCATCACGTGGAACAATTTTATATAGGACTATCGGCATTTAAAACTTTCGGTATTTTGAATTTCGGTGTTTTGGACGTCGGTATTTCAAACATAGGTATTATGAACTTTCGGTATTTTGAATTTCGGTGTTTCGGACGTCGGTATTTCAAACATAGGTATTATGAACTTTCGGGATTTTGATACGTACCCAAAATAATCTATAGAAATGACTCTCAGACTCTTACTGATTAAAAACACCCTGTTTCTAGTTTTAATTGAGTCAGCTCGTGGCTAAATAATTTCAGCCGCACAAGGCGATCTTTCGGGTTAAGCCGCGCTTGCCGAGGTTGGTCTGTGAATGGGTGACCATCTGTCATAGCCAGTTTCCTCCGAGCCTCAGAAAGCCGTTGGTCCCGGCTGTCATTTGTAGATTTTTCTCACATATCTAAGTAATTCAAAAATTGTAACAATCAGCTTGTAAACATACCATATTTTTAAAAGAGTAACCATGGAGTTTCTTGCCGGTTCTTCTCCATGGAATCGACCAACCCGAACCGAGCACGTTTTTGTCGACGTTTTATAAGTGCCCTCATGGGCCTATGTGAAATAAAAACATTTGACTTTGACTTTGACTTAGATCGTTACTATTAGTCAGAAGCTCTAAACGTCTGACAACCATGTCATACCATGGGGTAATTATTACCCAGTAACTGGGTTGTGGGGGTCCGATAGTCAGTCGCTCCATGTAAAATACTGATATTCAGCTGCATCTGGTTCGACTGGAAGTCGGCACAATACAATTGGGAAAAGGCAGGCAGATGATGATGATGAGTTGGTAGTAATTTTGGCTAAATTTGGCTCGTGTCCATTTTCAATTCGGGGTCCAGTTGAATAAAGACTTGATATAAGTTTGTTGTTTTGACCGACCTGTTGGTCTAATGGTTAACTGGTTAGTGACCCTGACTGCTATGCCGGGGGTCGTGGGATCGATTTCAACCCAAGACAAACGTTGTGTGATGAGCGTAATTTATCTATAGGTAATATGTATGTATTTAGAAATATCTATATAAGTACTAGCGGCCCGTCCCGGCTTCGCACGGGTGTAGGACCCGGTCTAAAATTTGAGATTTAAACTATCCTATCTCTCAAGTTGGATCGAACTGCACATGGTGTGCGAATTTTATTAAAATCGGTTAAGTGGTTTAGGAGTCCATTTAGGACAAACATTGTGACACGAGATTTCTAAATATTAAGATGTTTATCAGTTGTCTAGTACCCATAACTCAAGCTCTTCTTAGCTTGGGACTAGATGGCGTTGTGTGATAGTTGTGGAATATCTATACATATAATAAAACTGTAGAAAATTTATTTTTGTACATTTAAAAAAAACTCAAAAAATATAGCCAGGGTATTAAAGGACAACCAATAGAACCCATTTCTAGCATTTTTAGAATTTTTGTCTGTTTGTCTGTTTGTCTGTTTGTCTGTTTGTCTGTTTGTATGTTTACTTGTCCAGGTATCACGTAAAATCTACGAAATTAATGTAGATAACTTTTATACACAACGATTAAGCGTAACTTGGAGAGGAATTTAGTTTTTGTTTCATTGGAATCGGTTCAGTCTATCAAAAGATATTTGATTTAATGTGTTTCATAAAATTAGTTAATGTGTGTTAATGTGCACTTGGTCTCACAACTTCACGTTTATACACAACAATATTTACGTTAATAATTATAAATTGAAGTAACATTGAGTTTTTTGTTTCATCGTAATCAGTTCACACATAAAAAAAATGTTTAAAATTAGAAAATTATAATTATTGTTTCCGAAATAAATATTAAAACAGCGCCATCTATGTTCTACATCTGGAGATCAACTGCGTGCAGTATTGAACACACTTCGATAGATGGCGTTGTGCTGTGACGTCATTTTTTTAAATCGCGGTGTTAAGATTTTCCTTCAAAGAACGACTATCGCCAATTCTATCGGCCATTGTTGAGTTCAGTAGGTGTTTTGGAAGTTCTGTCTTTCAAAGGGTTAGTTTGTAAAAGGTATTAATAGTGTCGTAAATTGAACGTTAACCTCTTTCCTTCGGTTCGTTTAGTTATTCGATAGTTTTGGGTTTGGATAGATTACATTCGTTCGATCTTAATTTTGACGAAGTGCAAAGTAAATAATATCTTGCAATTTGAATCAAGTAGTTTTATTTACATCGTAGTTCGTTTTGGTTTTGGTTACATTCGTTTTATCTAAATTTTGAAGTGCGAAGTAAGTAAAAACTTGCAATTTGAGTCAAGTAGTTTTATCTACTTCGTAGTTTGAATTTTTATTTGATCAAACAAATAAAATATTGAAGATTTTATTTGTTTGGTTCAGTTCTTTTTCTGAAAATGCCTTCTAGAAAAAAAACAAACCTTTCGCATCGTAGCCGAGATGCGAAAAGGGCGAGATTAAGTAGGTCCCAGGAATCAGACGAAGATCGTGAAGTGAGACTAGCAGTAATTCGAGAAAGGCAAGTCAGAACTCTTGCGTCAGAAACGCTTACCCAACGTCAGTCTCGACTTAGTATACAGCGTTCTCTTACGGCAATTTCTCGATCACAAGAGAGTTTGGAGGAACGTGAAGCGAGATTGACGGCTAACCGAGAGCGTAACGCCCTCTCACGTGAGTCTGAGACTTTTACCGAAAGGGATTCGCGCTTAAGTTCGCAAAGAATTCTGACTGCGACTTTGCGCTCTCAAGAAAGTAGCGAGGACCGCGAGGCGCGTTTAACGGCTGACCGAGAGCGTCACGCCCTCTCACGTGAGTCTGCGACTTTCACTGACAGGGAGTCGCGCTTAAGTTCGCAAAGAATTCTGACTGCGACTTTGCGCTCTCAAGAAAGTAGCGAGGACCGCGAGGCGCGTTTAACGGCTGACCGAGAGCGTCACGCCCTCTCACGTGAGTCTGAGACTTTCACTGACAGGGAGTCGCGCTTAAGTTCGCAAAGAATTCTGACTGCGACTTTGCGCTCTCAAGAAAGTAGCGAGGACCGCGAGGCGCGTTTAACGGCTGACCGAGAGCGTCACGCCCTCTCACGTGAGTCTGAGACTTTCACTGACAGGGAGTCACGCTTGAGTTCGCAAAGAATTCTGACTGCGACTTTGCGCTCTCAAGAAAGTAGCGAGGACCGCGAGGCGCGTTTAACGGCTGACCGAGAGCGTCACGCCCTCTCACGTGAGTCTGAGGCTTTCACTGACAGGGAGTCACGCTTGAGTTCGCAAAGAATTCTGACCGCGACTTTGCGCTCTCAAGAAAGCAGCGAGGACCGCGAAGCGCGGTTATCTGCTGACCGAGAGCGCCACACTCTCTCACGTGAGTGTGAGTCTCTCTCAGAGAGAGAACGACGATTAATAACAGCCAGAGATAATTATGTACGCGCGCGGTTGAACGATGAAAGCTATTTAGCATCTGAAAGGGAAAGAATAGGTGAAATGAGACGAGCAGAAACAGCAGAACAGAATCAATCTCGCCTCGGCGTTGAACGAGCTCGATACCATCTGAACAGAATTATAACTAGCGACTCTGATGAGTCTTTGGAATATGATGTTCCAAATATTATTCTACCATGGGACAACAGGGTAAAAGCAGGATTTACGTATTCATCTAGAATTGACTATGCGTTTTTTGCGTCTGTGGGTGGTATGACCGAAATTTGTAATTTTTGTGATGCACTGAAATGGAAAAAAGAGGCAAATGGTGTTTGCTGTTCAAATGGGAAAATTGTTCTCCCACATTTTCAAGATCCCTCACACTTTATTAAAACTCTTTTAAATGGAGATCATCCTCAGTCTAAACATTTTTTAGATAATATCCGATCGTATAACAGCGCTTTCCAAATGACATCCTTTGGGGCAAAACAAATAACGGAGGGACCGTTCATGCCAACCTTCAAAGTACAAGGTCAAGTATATCATCTCATTGGGTCATTGTTACCAGAAAATGACCCTAAATTTCTCCAAATTTATTTTGTCTCGGATTATACCGAACAGGCTAATGTTCGAAATCGTCATTTTCCACAGCTTAACAGTGATCTTATATCAGGATTACAAGACATGTTACACCAAATTAATAGCTATGTGCATAATTTCAAAGTTGCGCTGGAATCGATTCCCCACGGCAGTAATGACTTTAAAATAATTATCAGCGCAGATAGACGTCCTGTTGGTGAACATCGCGGGAGACACAACGTTCCCGTTGCAGACGAAGTTGCGGTTGTTTTAGTCGACCAAGAGTGCGACAGGCGTGACATCGTATTACGCACTCGAGATGATCGTCTGCAACGCATATACGAAACACATAGAGCATACGATGCACTGCAATATCCGCTCATATTTTGCCATGGTGAAGATGGATACAATTTTGGACTTTATCAAGTTAATCCTACGACTAGGGAAACAAATTTCAATAAAAAAATATCGGCTCTCCAATTCTATTCCTATCTTTTGCAAATAAGGCGTAGTCGTTTCGTTTATTTGCAACGATTTCGTGGACTGTTCAGCCAATTTATAGTGGACATGTACGCTAAAATTGAAACGGAACGTTTAGTATACATTCGTACCAATCAACGTCGATTACGCTCTGAGGAATATGTACATTTGCAGGATGCAATACAATCCGACAATAACGTCGAGAACTTGGGGCGCTTAGTCATCTTGCCATCGAGTTTCACAGGCGGTCCGCGGTATATGCACGAAAAAACCCAAGATGCTTTTTGTTACGTCCGCAAATACGGCCGGCCGGACCTATTCATTACGTTTACCACCAATCCAAAGTGGACCGAAATCACTCAGCATCTTCTAACAGGACAGGCTTCTTATGATAGGCATGATTTAATTGCCAGAGTTTTCCATTTAAAACTGAAGATTTTGATAAATCTTCTTACAAAAGAGAAAATTTTTGGTTCTGCTCTTTGTTTTATGTACAGCGTGGAATGGCAAAAGCGTGGTTTGCCTCACGCCCACATTCTTCTGTGGCTAGAAGATAAAATTCGTCCTGACGCTGTTGACAGTGTTATAAGTGCTGAATTTCCAGACCAAAATAATGATCCGATTTTACATGACATAATTAAGACACACATGGTTCACGGGCCATGTGGAGTTTTAAATAGGGAATCCCCGTGCATGCGTGATGGTAAGTGCTCAAAAAGATACCCTAAGGCATTTTTAGAAGAAACCGTATCGGGGGAAAATGGGTACCTATCCATTGTATCGGCGAAGATCACCATCGCAAGGTGGTTTCACAACTACTAGCAGACTCCGTGGACAAGAAATAGTATTGGACAATAGATGGGTGGTACCGTATTCCCCAGTTTTATCAAAAACATTTCAGGCACACATAAATGTCGAAATGTGCAATAGCGTCGAGTCTATAAAATATATTTGCAAATATATCAATAAGGGCAGTGACCAAGCTATGATTGCGCTGAGAAATCATAATGAATATGATGAAGTCACGAGGTATCAATCTGGCCGATATATTAGCTCCTCGGAAGCAGTTTGGCGTATTTTAAGTTTCCCAATACATGAACGACATCCACCAGTAATCCATCTTGATATACACCTTGAAGGCGGGCAACGAGTATATTTTCAGTCTGAAAATATAACAGAAAGATTAGACAACCCGAGGCAAACCACCTTGCTCGCATTTTTTCGCCTTTGCGAAACAGACAACTTCGCGAAATCCATTTTCTACAATGAGGTTCCATCTTATTACACGTATAACAAACAGCAAGGTGTTTGGAATCGTAGAAGACGTGGAAAAGCTGTGGAAGGCGAGACTGGCGTTTTTAAAGAACACGTAATTGGACGGGTTTACACGGTGCACCCGAATAATTCAGAATGTTACTATTTACGCCTTCTTCTCCATGTAGTACGAGGACCTACGTCTTTTGCCGAGCTGCGTAAAGTGGATAATATTGAACATCCCACATACCAGGCCGCTTGCCGCGCACGCCATTTATTAGATGGAGATCAACATTGGGATGACGCTCTAGCTGAAGCATGCGTCAGCGATAGTCCACATCGCTTGCGACATTTGTTTGCCATCTTATTGACATTTTGTGGGTTATCGGATGCTAAACAGTTATGGCAGAAGTACAATGACAAGTTAGCTGAAGATTTTTTGAGAAATGTGCAACTAAATACTGATGGAGAAATTCCTGATAGGATACGTGAAATTTGTCACAACAGGTCCTTATTAGCTATTCAAGAGATAGTTATAAGTATAGGAGGAAACCCAATCAGTCAATATGGTTTGCCCACACCGGCAGTCGATGGAGAACGTATAAACAGAGAGTACGTATCCGAAATTAGTTATAATCCCGTGGAACTCGAAGAAATTTTACAAAATGGCTGCGCAAATTTGACAGAGGAACAGCGTCAGACGTTTGATAGGGTGTGCTGCAGTGTGGATAACACCTCGGGTGAAATCCTGTTTTTAGACGCACCGGGCGGAACAGGCAAAACTTTCCTGACCAAAGTTATATTGGCTCGAATAAGGAACCAAAGTAAAATTGCCCTTGCTGTCGCCTCTTCAGGGATAGCTGCCACATTATTGCCTGGAGGAAAAACGGCACACACCACATTTAAAATACCTATCGATTTAGACCGTACGGAAAGCCCGGTTTGCAACATATCGCGAAATAGCGATAAAGCAAAGGTTTTACGCGATTGTGTATTAATTATTTGGGATGAGTGCACAATGGCAAACCGCAAAGCTGTGGAAGCAGTGAATAGAACTTTGCAGGACATAAGGCAAAATAACCGGCCGATGGGAGGCATTACGCTGCATTGCTGTTCTGCGGTGATTTTCGGCAGACACTCCCGATAGTACCCCGAGGAACGAGAGCCGATGAAATTGCTGCCTGTCTGAAGAGTTCTCTTTTATGGCGCAATATATCATCTACACACCTGAGTGTAAATATGCGTGCGCAATTAGGAGGCTGCGAAAATGCACAGGAGTTTTCCAACTTATTGATACAAATAGGCGATGGCACATACCCCGTACAAGAAGATGGAAAAGTTAATTTGGTCCCTAATCTCTGTTCTTGCGTAACATCACAACAAGAGCTAATTTCTTCTGTGTACGGAGATTCCTCAAATATAGGATATCAAACCGGCTCTTGGCTATGTCGGCGAGCTATTTTGACTCCCCGCAATGACCAAGCTGCGGCAATTAATTTAAAAATATTGATTCATGTGGCCGGGAACAGCAGAGAATACACCTCTATAAATACAGTTATGGAAGAAGATGACGCCACGCACTACCCGGTAGAATTTTTGGATTCCCTCAACACCCCCGGACTTCCCGCCCACAAAATAGTTTTAAAAATCGGTGTTCCAATAATTCTCCTCAGAAATTTATGTCCTCCCAAACTTTGTAACGGCACTCGGCTCAAAGTCACAAATCTGCAGCAAAACATTATCGAAGCTGAAATATTAACCGGTTGCGGCGCCGGTGATATTGTTTTTATTCCAAGAATACCTATTATTCCTAACAACTTTCCTTTCTCTTTCAAACGAGTGCAATTCCCTGTCAGTCTTTGTTATGCCATGACGATTAATAAAGCTCAGGGCCAGACATTATCCGTTGCGGGGGTGGACCTAAGTGTTGGATGCTTTTCCCATGGCCAACTATACGTAGCTCTTTCACGCGTAAACAACCCCAATAACCTTTTTGTGTACGCTCCAGATGGTTCCACAGCCAATGTTGTTTACAGAGAAGCACTGGCGTAAATAAATAATATTTGAATCGGTATCCTCCAACAGCGCTTCGCACTAAAAATATATTGTTAATTTCCGACATCCACGCGAACGAAGTCGCGGGCACAGCTAGTTGTGGAATAAGTTGACTTTGAAACTGACCCACTAACCAAGATGACCTTAAATACCAAATTACATAAACAAAAATACCCAAACGGATGGAGTATATAAGTAGACCAGAGTGATTACTATACAGTAACCAAGTGAGTCAGAAGAGGATGTCGCGCAACCAAGCAGTGGTTGTGCAACCAACGTCTAACAATGTGTCATGGCGGTGGTTGTTGCGAAATATGGAATGGCCCGAAGACGGTTTTTTTTTTTTTTTTGCAAGTTACTTTAGTGATGAATTATGTTGTTGTAGTACAGATGTCAGCAAATGATTCTACCCCTATCTGTTAAATATTTTTTTTTAGATTGTCAATTTTATCAGAAAAATGTTTGATTGGGAAAATTTTACAGTTTTAGGGCACACTGTACTTTAACATTTAAAAATAGATTTTATTTGGATAAAATAAAAATAGAAAGAAAGAAAGAAAATTGTGTTTACTGGCACTAAAATTTAAAACTAAACAGTAAAAATAAAGTTATAAAGACAGAAGTTAATAGTATAGATGAAATAAAAACTTAACAATTTAATGCCAAAGGGCCTCAGCTCAGCATAACGTCAGATGGCAACACAAAGTTTGCCACCTGACGCTGGTTTTCAGCTGTAGCCTAATAACAGCATGTATTTATAAAAACCACTTTGGCTCCATTTTTTTAACTTTTTCTCACCACACTAGGAATTTCTGAACTCCTGTATCGTACTGTATGTTTACAAACATTATGAACTTACATACACAAACAGCGAGAGCCGGAACAACTATTTGTAGGTCATACAAATATTTGTTCCGAGCATCAAAGCGGGAATCAAACCTGTGGCATGCAAAGCCGCCGTCAATCGCTCAGCCACTGAGCCAATCATACCCTCAACTTTACGAATTTAGGATAATTCTAATCCCAGAACAAGAAATGTTTCTGAGCCCAATCGTACTGGCCACCGTAGGCGCAGGCATGCGGGCAGCGAGTAATGGATGACTCGCTGTCTGATCATGCTCTATGCCCGGATCCGGGTCCACACGCTTCGTGTTCCATGCGCGCCTCAAAGAGCTGTTAAGCATCTGACCAGGCCACCTTAGATGGCTATTGAAGGATCACCGTGGATTTTCTTCAGTACAAATCTGACAGTCCCTCCTGCCCTGCCCGGGGTGGGAGGACTCATTTGATGATATTACCACGTTAAAAAAAAGGCCCAATCGTAGGTACTAAGGTTTCTGCCTACCCCCTTTCGCATAACATCGTATCCGCGTCTCGTCACATAACGGACGGACAGGTGTTGTGCTGACCCACATAACTAAGTTAACCGTAACTATACCGCCATTCAATGGGAAATATTGATGACGCCTCTATTACTGTGTGGTAAGGTTGATTTTTGAATATCAATTGGTGATCTTCATGGTGTAGCAATTTCAATTAGTCAGCGTCTTTATTTCGTTGGAGTAAGGTCCGTTTTTGAAGGTCGTTTTTTACTGTCAATGGTGTAAGAATTATGCAGGTGTTTAAAGATAGCGTCTTTATTCCATTGTTTTAAGGTCGGTTTTTATTTTTACTCTTCCTATAGTACTGTAGTGCAAGTCTGATAGAACGCATGGCTAACAGCTTTTTGACAGCATCTTTATTCCACTGTAATAAGATCGAATTTGGAATTTGAAGTAGTCCTGTCATTTTCGATTATTGAACATCTAGTCTTGTCGTTTTTAAAGGACCGCATGGGTTAGATTAACCTTTATTGCGTTGCATTAAAGTTTTTTTCGTATATCAAGAGTAAAACACATTTGTTAGATGTGTGATTGTGTAGAGATAGCTTTTTTGGCAAAAATGGTAAAACTAGGTTTTAAAAGAAATCTTGGTATCGAATCCCCGAAAGCAGCGCCAGTAGCTCCGCCACTGCGCCAACCGTCACCCGAAAGAACTAAACCGACTGCCTAAATTGAAGGTAAGTAATTTACTTAATTCAATTATATCTTAAGCTTAACTTAGTAACTCTTAACCATCAACAGCTTCCAAGATGTAAGTAAAAAGTGTGTTCGAATCCAGCCAGACGCATTACTTTGTGTAATTTATTTCATCACCACTGCTCTCAAAACGGTGAAATATAAAACATCGTGAGGAAACCGGCATGTCCTAGAACAAAAATTCGAAGGCATGATAATATCAACCCAACACAGCCACCAACCCGCATGCGTGGTGGATTATAGCCCACTCTTGCCTCTGACAGAGAGGCTGCTGGTTTCCCAGCAGTGAGAACATTAATAGACTGATGATGATGATGAATTATTATCAGAAAAACTTTCATAAATTAATTTCTGACGTCTTATAATAATGCAAGGTAGGACGAGTAAACGTAGCGTTCGCGCGCCAGAGGTGGTCAAACTATGGGTCGCTTTAAAATAATTATATTTAGTATCCAATCCTCACCAAGAACAATAAAATAAAAATAAAACGTTGACATCCAATGAGTCCTCCCACCAAGGGCGGGACGGGACCCCAGTCTTGTACTGATTAAAATTCACGGTGTCCTTCAATAGCCCTTTACGTTTCAGGATCACGGTTACCTGATGAGACAGTACCGCGACCCTACCCGATGAAGGAACAAGGTAGATTTTAGTCAGTAAGAGTTTGACATTCCCTTCTGCCACAGCCAGGGCGTGCGGACTTATTTGATAATTTCATACAAAAATACTAAGATCCTTTTAATCCGTAAGTGTACTGTCATCTTTTTCTTCTCAATTTCTTTAATTTATGAGAAAACAAACTAGTATTTTTGGTTTTATATTGTATTTAGTTATTCTAAACTTGGTGATAACCCACTTACAGGCGGCCGTTTGTATTACATTAGCATATTATATGCATATTTCTCTAAAATAGCTAAAATATACCGTTTGGTTACGAGTCATTGAACCACACACTAGTTTTCTATGATGCGAACATTTAACTTTCTGTTAGTTGTTAACTGTTTGATTTCTGATTTTCTTTATGGCTACACGTTTCTTCATTTTTATTGGTTTAGAGAAATTGATTTTGAAATGCCTAGTTATTAATAAATGGCTTTTATTTTTTCCGACTTGTTAAACAAAAATTGTGATGATCATGATATGCATGCTATGATACCTATTATAATAATTCATAGCAATTATAATATCAGTCATGCTAAATAGTTTTTTATTGCCTTTAAAATTCAAAAAAACGGAATTAACGGATTTTGTCATGAAGATGAACAGTAAAATCTTTGTTTTATACTAATAAAATAACAGTAATTAACTAGTGTTGTTTTATTAAGTAGTAACTAATGACCATTTCAACTAAGAATGTTCTGGCGACAAAAATACTTTGTGCAAATTAATTTTCTATAAATTTTGTTATCTTTTTTGTTACTTTATTGTCGGTGTAGGAGTATGTAAGTGTTATAAATTGTTCCATGAAGTAACGATATAGCGCCAAAATCATACTATTATTAGTTGAAACGCACTTTAAATATTAAAAAAAAACTAATGATTAATATGTCTACTCTGATAATTCGTTTACGCATTTTTAATTACGTTGGTTGGAAATACTAAATACGAACTATTACGTTACTTACAGAATATAACTCCTATTGTACGAGTATCTTTCTCAATAATCATCAGAGGCCGGTGTCCAGTCTTTTAATATAGACTGCGTCAGAATTTCAGTATTTTATATGGATGACTGCCTATTTGACCCCACAACTATTTTAAATGCAATGTTAAAACGAATGGTTTAAAAAATCATCTTTATCGTTTTTATCTTTTCTTTCTATAATATAAAAATGGATCGCAAAATGTGTTGCTAAGCTCATAACTCGAAAACGGCTGGACCGATTCGGATAATTCTTTTTTTGTTGTTTTTGTAATCATCGGAACCGGGTTTCAGAAGACTTCCACCGAGTAATACGTGATATCAAATCGAGCGTGACATTTGCCTTGCAATCGGTCAGATATTATTGCGCAAAGGTAAAAGTAGGTACCTGCAGTATGCAACTCTTTATCACTCCCGCATATCGCTTGTCATATGAGTTACTTTTAAAAGTGAAAACGGTAATGTTATGCTATGTTTCAAAATGTGTCACTTAGCGTAAAGATAAGGTCCTATCAGTAAAACAGTAGTACTAAACGATACTGAAATGCAGTGGTTTAAATGTTGCGGTAGGCTTGACTGTAAAATAAGAAGGTAGGTATTATTTGGTGAGTTTGTAGGAAAGAGGTTTTTTTTTTATTTACATTTGCGGAGAAAATTTTGAGAAATAGAGATACCTATAGATAGATAAAGTGTTTTTGGATTTAGGAAGTACTTATTTATTTTTAAGAATTAGGTAAACCCCTTATGCCTGTTGTCTTTCAAAATTTTGTTTTCTTTTTCTAAGAATTTATACATAATTTAATTCGATTATTTTAAGAAATAAACGGTTATTTGCCACGATGCATAACATGCACCCAAGCAAGCGGCCTACTTCACAAGGAAAAAAACCTTATAAAATTGACTCACAACCTCTTATAAATTAATAGAAATACAACTCAGTGTCTAATGTTTACAATCTACTCTTCAAAAAAAAAACCGGCCGAATTGAGAACCTCCTCCTTTTTTTGAAGTCGGTTAAAAATATAACTATGCAATACCTAAATTTTGAAATTTCTGCAAAAGCTTTCAAATTAACACACAGTTGAGATACAAATCACCAAACACAATCTAAAAACCCCACCAATCAACAAATCCATGGGAAAAATCTCCAACAAAATTGACCCAGAACCTAAACTAAAAGATTAAAAAAAGCTGGTAATCTCTACATCTACACATTCCCCGTACTCGCGGTCAGGCGGTCAGGAACCGGTTGCGAGCTATGCAGGTCACTGGAGCCCTTACCCACTTGTGAGGCTTGTTTACGTGTAGTAAGTCTGTGGAGCGGTTGGGAATTTTTGATGAGGCTGATTGATTTTTCTTTATGTGTAAATATAATATAATACCTATTCCACAACTATCACACAACGCCATCTACTCCCAAGCTAAGCAGAGCTTGTGTTATGGGTACTAGACAACTGATAAACATACTTATATATTTCTAAGTCGATATGCATTTATAGATAAATTACACCCAGACACAGAACAAATGATCATGCTCATCACACAAACATTTGTCCTGGGTGGGAATCGACGAAGGTGTCTGAAGGTGTGATCCGAATCTAGACAGGTATCCATACCAAAGTATTTCAATGAAGAATAGGATGACCCTGGCGCCATATTTTGTTACAAAGTATTCTAGTGTTAAGTAAGTAAAGATATATAGTATTGAAACCATAGGATGAAAAACATTCTTCACTATTTCAAGGCGAAATTGACGAAAAACTAGTACAAAAGTTGAAAAAAAGTCTAAGAACGACAAGTCTTGTTTTATTAACGACATGCTTTGCACAAGACAAGCAAGAAGAAATAAAGATTTTTTATCATCAGACAACAAGCGTAGGTACTCTGCATCAAGTTTTTTGCAAAACCTATGAAACTGGATCCATTAAAATATGCTGCCAAACGACCATTTCGAAGGCTTGAGCTAAAAACCTGTTACATTAGGTCTAGCTTGATGTTTTGAGTTAACCTAACCAATAAACTAATCGACATGGTTATTTGACGCAGATAACATTCCATGACTATTTCGATAACTGGTAGCAAATCTGATATTGTCATAATCAAGACAACGATAATAATTGTTAATTATCTCGTCACGAGTACAACCTTTTTGCTTTGCCAGCCAAGCTTTTCCCAATTATGTTGAAGTCGGTTTCCAATTAGGATAACCAGATAGAAATTTTAAACATCCGGAGAAAAGGCCTGACTTCCATTGAAAAACGAACCTGAGAAAAACCAATCTCAGAATAAATCCTTTCCAAATCCGAATCTACTGGATTTTTACATGGTGCACCTTCCGAACGGGCAATAACCAATTATTTTTTACGAAGTTCTTTGGAATCAATGTTTTGACAAAAATCAGGAACAATAATTATGTAATTTTAGTGACTTGTCCTTATCTTATTGATTACATAATTAACGAAACAACAAATCATCGATTACAGAAAGTGTAAACGCTGTTAATTTGAGTTTATATTTTAAACGTAGGTACGTATTTACCCAAGAAAACGAAATCGACTTAGGTTTACGTAATTCTAAAACGGATTCTCTAGTGACTAAGCACTAAGCTGGCTTTGGCTTTCTTCTAGTAGATCTATAAACTATACCTATGTAGATATAAACAGTACGAGCAACGACGCTTTCGATTTGATAAGCCAGTAGCGTGGTTAATTGCTATTCATTTTGTCAAGTCAACCGTAATTGGGTAGACAATTTCTTCAAATATCCATGAATTGTCTTGCAATATCTTCGGGATGTGATGTGGTGGGAAACACATCACACATAACAGAACTCTCCAGATAGTATTTTTTAGAAATATGACCACTCAGTCAGATAACCGAATGTACTGTTTCAACTGATGATGGGCATAAGAACCGAAAAGAGCTTAGATGACAAAGTTATAATAAAGATGCCTGGAAGAAGAAGAAATGCCTCCTTGATTCCAAAATTGAATAAAGGGCAGAATAATAAGAATCCGGTTTGGTAGATATTAAGTCTTCTGACCAAGTTGTCATGTTATATTTTTGAATAAGATGGAAATTCAGAAGACTAGCATTTAAGACAACTTGTACAGCGAATTTTGCCCACAAAAATGAAGTCACACAATGAGTAAAAATCCCATCACAATGTGGTCATGTAGTAATGTGTGTCCATAGAATCTTTAGTGTTAGTAATATTTATAATGCCTACAGAATATAATAATACTTAATAGCACACACAATCAACAAGAATACATTTGCCAAAAGAATTCTTGGCTTTCCGTTTCCCAGCATACGTTTAACAGCTCACCCACATACTACGCCAGCGTGAAGCTGCACCACGAGCAATTAATGACGAGAAGTCGACCGTTACAGGTATTCTGCGGGTTTTTATCTCCGTATAATTCTTTCATTTGTTTTTGAAATTCATGTTTGATTGTTGAAATGTTTTATTGGTTAAAGTGGTTTTCAGAAGAAATTACAGATTAGGGATCCTGGTTTTTTTAGGGACCAACCCACCACTCTTCAACTGTTGAAAGCCAGAATTAAAAGTAACAAACAGAAAAGCGTCGAGACAATGAAGCTCGACAAGTTCCGGATATTGAATTTACCTGTCTTGGATCCTGCAACGAAATTAATCAGAAAATAATGAAGATCTTGTTTGACTTAGACTAAAATCTGATCAAGTGCTATCTTTTTTAACATAATGAGTAATGCCAGTATGGAGCCGCTTTGCAGGATTCCTTTCCTTCGAACTTGGTCCTGCACAGCTATCTGCTGTGAAGGTAGCGACATAGACTGACCAAATTTGAGAGTAATCAATGAAGATCTCATTAACTGCTGAGCTGCGGTTCCATTTGATTTGGATAAAATATTTTATGAAATACTTGTCCTGTTTGTGTATGTGAGTTTAAATGTTTGTAAATGCTCCCCAGTACAGTATTTATCAAGTTTGACACTTTATACTCTTACTCTTGTTACTTGAACCATCGGTCAACGACGAGTTATTACTGAGGTTCTAAAAAAAGCGGCGGACTGCAATAGTCTGAAATGGTGATGATTAACATGGTATTCGTGTCACATGCAAGCTTAAAAGGTATCTAATGTCAGTGCCCATAGGATAGAACACCTCTGTATGTCTATTAGGTGATTAAAAGGCATGCATGATGCAATGTTTGGTAAAAGACCAGCAACATTTTGGCAGTCATTACTCAGAACTGACAGGTGTTTTCCAAAAAGGGCTTTTGAGACGTTATTTTGACTCGAGACGTATAATGTATTGCTATTGTCATATTTGGGACAATGCAAAGACTGTTGTAGCCTTTTAATTAATGAATT
This sequence comes from Agrotis ipsilon, assembly GCA_028554685.1. Taxonomy (NCBI): domain Eukaryota; kingdom Metazoa; phylum Arthropoda; class Insecta; order Lepidoptera; family Noctuidae; genus Agrotis; species Agrotis ipsilon. The sequence goes on from CM052982.1 coordinate 8,797,626, forward strand.
TAGCTTTCTCGTCGGCCATTTTCCTTAAAATGTTCTATGTAGTTTTATTTTTATCGATATTTAACCGTTTCGTAAATTAAAATAAACGTCGTAACCGACTCGAGAAGCTTCCTTTTCGTTGTCGGTTAAAAAGGCCTGTTTTGTTTGTAGGTAAAATAAAGTAGGTAAGTAATCATTATGGAATAAGAATGTTGATGACGCCAAAGAGGATCTAGAAAGGAGGACGATAAAACATTGAGTAGGTATCTATTTACGGGGTCGCGGGATTAACGAATTACCGTGGCCCCGGAACGTAAGGAGCTATCGAAGGACACCGTGGATTTGAGTCAGTGTACAAGTACAGTCACTCCTGCCCTGCCTTGGGTGGGAGGATTTTACTACGCTATAAAAAGGTACCTAGGTGCAGCACTTAAGTAGGTATATAAGTAGATACCTACTTAAGCACTGCACCTAGATACCTTTTTTTTTAAAATATGAGTCAAGAACATGCATTTTTGACTTTTTTTATACTTGGTACTTTATTGCTGGTGAACTAATATGATAATGTCCCACTCAATGGTGTTTTAGTAGAAAAATATCAATCATTTTTGTCATTAGTGTCGTAAATTCTCGTTAATAACACTATATTAATAAAAATAAGAAGGTAGATTCACCAAATAATAAATTAGTACGAAATCAGAAAAAACAATATTTTGTTTGCGGCCCCTTACTGCAATGACTTGAGAAGCCCTGCAAATGTTTGCATTCAACCCATTTCATTCATTGGTTATAATCAAAACAGGAACAACTTTCATTCATGCTTTTCTCACATCCGCAATTGATTATAGAACTTTTAAGTAAAATGTATCACAAGACTATCTTTAAAACTAATAAACAAAGAAATTAATACACTTACCGAATTATAAAGAGCAAAACAGCTGTAGAAACAAGAAATATGTAGGATACCACGTAAAAAAACTATACACTGTTTTCTTATATGAAGGAACTTTCACATTTTGCCACACACTTCCACACGCTATTTCCGTGTCCACTCTTTTAAACACACAACAGAAATATTCTTTAAATAATTAAAACACTATTAAGAATTCAAGAACAATCGAAAATAGTCGTTTTTACGTAAAAAAGTCGTTGAAATGTATTTTATTTACTCGAAAAATACCGCCATCTTATTCGAACATGCGCGCGCAATACTGTCTGAAGTCAACTGACGCGGCGACTCGAAATTTACTCCGATTCATACGTGTGAATGAGATAGCAAATACGTTTTCCGAGAGAAAAAGCGAGACGCCTAGAGGGTGTCATGTAGCGGTAATTTTTTTTCTCCTTTCGCGCGTCAACTTTCTAAAACGCCTTGAGGTGTTCGGTCATTTTGTTTTGGTGCTCAAATTGTTATGATTTCAAAATTAAAAGTAAAACTTATATTATTTCGGAGATTTGGAGCTGCTATTAAAAAATAAAAATAAAAAATAAGAAGAAAACGCGTGTTATGAGCAGTGGCCATCGATGTGGTACCATTTTACTATCATTAACAGATTTTCCCGAAATTTATTTTTTTACAGGATTTACCACTAAAAAACTTGGAGTTTTTATCTGACGTCATTCCTAAGAAAATGCGATCATTAAATTCGCACTTTCATAACACGGCTCGTTGGTCTAGGGGTATGATTCTCGCTTCGGGTGCGAGAGGTCCCGGGTTCAAATCCCGGACGAGCCCGTAAAAGTCTGTGTAGACTTCTTTTTTGTTTATCACTGTATTCCGTTTTCCAAATTGTGTTATGTATTTTTTTTCGATTCCCTTTTTATAAAAATAATTGATCGGCGGTTTCATAATCAGAAATCAATAATCATACATTGCTTTGAAAAAACTTTGTTCAAAAAGTAAGTAATACTTTTTATTTAAAAAAAAAGTCAATTATTTTTTGTCTAGTGCTGCCGAGATTCAATACGGGGAAATGTTTTCTGAATTGAATGAGTGATTTAACGCCATCTATCAACAAAGAAGTATGAACTACCTTGGAACTACCATTTTAGTTACACTATAAAAACAAGAGATGGCGTTATACTCACCAACAAAACGACAAGTTAATAAAAACTCGACCTTTTAAAGTAGGCCCGGAATGTAAACAACCGTTTTGTTGATACCGGTACTTTTTAATTTGGCCGCATAGCCGGCAGGTGGCTAGATTTGGTCAATGACTTTTTCCATTCCCCTCTCTCCCTTCAAAAAAAGTTTACAGACAAAACACGAAGTTTTAAACACGTGTTTTGCGATAAAATAATGTAAAAACTCTTAAAGTTAGGACTGAAAAGTGCCTTAAAGCTAATGAATAGCTGTTGAAAGTGTTTTTAAAGTGACAAATAGCGTTATTTTCGTAGTAAACATGTCGGGAGCCAGTACTTCACATAGCCCACCACCAATGGCTTCTATCAGTGATGTTAGTGCTTTATTTCAAAATGCGAAGAAATATGAAGAGTTAAACGTGATTGGGACAGGTGAGGAACAAAATTACTTTGTTAATAACCTAATTTTACATGTGCCGGGTTGATAAGGTTTTCGCGCAATTTGTGATAGCAACTTAACTTTTTTGTTTGTTTATTTTTATGATTTTCATAAATTATGGATAGTTTTTAAAGCTAATTCCGCGTTTTAGATCGATCTTCAGACCCGTGTTTCAAATTAAAAGTGTGCATTTGATTTCGTATTTAGCTTGACTCAAAGAATAAATTCCATTTTTAAATTTAGATCATGCTCCATACTTTTTTGCATTGTCTAGTGATAATTTTGGCTTGTATGCGTGGTGTTTTTCATTTACATCATATTTTAAGGAGGTAAAACTCTATAGCTTACTTATGAATCGACTTGCAGACCTTATTTATATGGAAACATGATGTTATTAGCTAGAAACAGTTAGTTACTACTGAATATAAAGCTACTTAATTTAATTGATGGCTTAGGTAACAATTTTTATCAAAGTGTCAATGTGTTGCCTATTTTATTCACTTGTGATTGAACAGATCAACTGTGCTTAGCATTATATGATTTATATGAAGAAGAATATAAAATCATACTTATCCTAGAGAGGAGCAGAGTCACCCAACACAAAACAAATGAAAACAATCTGTCAACTTTAATATATTTTCAGCTCTATGTGCGTAAGCATACAGTTGAAAATGTATTAACAACTACTGAGCATTAACGCTTGCCTTCTTCAAATTACAGGAGCTTACGGAACAGTATACAAGGCACGGGACCTCCACAATGGAGGCAACATCGTGGCCATGAAGAAAGTAAAGGTGGCACTCACAGAGGACGGTATTCCTCTATCTACGTTGAGGGAAATAGCGCTGTTGAGGCAGCTGGAGGCTTATAGACATCCTAATATTGTCAGGTAAGTCTTAGGGCTAAGGAATAACACCTGCATTGGTCAATATTCAAGGTGAAGCAGTGCTTTCTAAGGTCAGTTTGGAGATTGTACTAGAAAGTATATTAGAGCCTTCTTCTTCTTCTGGAGCGCAGGCAAGAAGGCACACAGAAAATTTCTGTGTACTACATTTTTATAATTTAATGATGGACACTTTTTTTTTAAACGTTGCTTCACACTAGGAGTTTCTCCTGTATCGTGGGTGCGTTAGCAAACATATAAACTCACATACACAAACGCCCACACCCGAAACAACTACTTGCAGTTCATACAAATATCTGCTCCGTGTGGGAATAGGACCCGCGACGCGCAGCGCAACAGTTTAATCGCTCAGCCACTGCACCAACTGTGCCGTCACACTAGCACCGTATTAAAAGGACTTCAGTTAGGACGCGAGCTTTAAACTATTGATTCTGAATATCATTAGTAGATCTTTGATATACCTTATGAGGATCGGGGTGAGAAGGAAGGGCCCTTAAGTGTGGCTCTCCACAAGGCCTGTTTATAGCTGAACACTTTTTTTAACAATCACGGTTTGCTTCATAACTTAAAATGTCACTTACGGGATATCTTCCGTGATTATTAATTTGTTTGAGCTCCCGATATTTCGATGCTGTTGCAAGCGTAATGATCGCGGGTTGACTGGAGAATGCGGGTGGAATCTGGTTCTGTTTATAGCTGTCCCTAAATTTTCAAATTTTCGGGAAAGGCTTGCTGAGGTTGAAACATTTATCTATTTTTTTCTCTACTGGCCGAAACCAGGGTAGTGAGGGGTCTGAATCTACTAAGACCCAGCTCGATAATGCCACATCAACTAAGTTACCAGTTTTACGGTCATAAACTCGCTCGCTCCATCGTCGATCTTTTCTTAGTCATTTCTGACCTAGACTAAGGTCAAGAGCAAACCCATCAAACATAAAAAAAAAAACACTTGAGTGTTTCATTTCATATCTTGCCATCGAGTATTGTGCTACAGAGGTTAGATAGACAGTTGCTCCATGTAAAATTCTAGTAAATATTTTTTTTAGCTTTTTAAATTCATCAAAAGAGCCATCCCCCTGACTGTGGGTCGGGACAGGTCAGCCAGCACTGAATAAAATCTTATTAAGCTTGAGCTACTGAACTTATTAAAAAAGTTTAGTAGTTCAAGCTTACCTCCATTTCCAAAAACAAATATAAAAAACCTTTTTCTAACCTCATAATCTTTTTTCAGGCTCCTAGATGTCTGCCACGGTGGTCAGTCCCTAGAGAGAGATCAGCAGCTAGTACTGTTCCTAGTATTTGAGCATGTTGATCAGGATCTGGAGTCATTCCTCAAGAGGTCCATTTCACCTCTGTCTCAGAATACTATTAGGGTGAGTTTGATTAAGTTTTTAATGTCAAAATGTATTGTTGTTTTGACGGAATCCATCTTCCGCGGCGTTTGACCGAATCCGTTGTCCTTGACTTTTGACGGAATCGTCTTCCGTGCGTGATATGTGACGGATTCGACTCTCATGGCGTTTGACGGAATCCGTTGTCCTTGACTTGTGACGGAATCCGTCTTCCGTGATATGTGACGAATATGACTCCCACGGCGTTTGACGGAATCCGTCTTCTCAGACTTGTGACGGATACCGTCTTCCATGGCATTGGACGGAATCCGTCTTCAGTGGCGTCTGACGGCATCTGTCGTCCGAGACGTCTGACAAAAACCGTTGTTCGTTACAAGTAGCGTTTAAACCCACCACACTATTCTCAAACCACTGCAACTCCTGAAAGCCAGAATCAACAGTGGCAACCACCACAAAAGCGCCGAGACAATGAAGCTTGATGTGTCCCGGAGAATGAATTTACCTGTCTTGGGTCCTGCAACGAAATTAATCAGAAAAGAATAGTGGAGGAGTAGGAAAAAATATGTTTCCACTTCCCTCCATGCAAGCAGGAGACAGAACAGAACAAGGCCAATAGGCACAAAGGGACATTACAACTGGGAGAAGCCAAGTTGCCTAGCACAACAACAGCGAAGTAACAAGTAGCGTTTGTTGGAATCCGTCGTCTGAGACGTCCCTCAGAAGGTATTTAAAAATACTAAACGCATCATTTCTTTCTTTCTCTTCCAGAGCATGTCCTTCGACATCCTCTCCGGCATCGACTTCCTCCACTCACACCGCATCGTCCACCGTGACCTGAAGCCTCATAACCTGCTGGTGACGTGTTCCGGTCGCGTCAAACTGGCAGACTTCGGCCTCGCCAAGACTTATGATACTGATATGAAGCTTACTAGCGTGGTAAGATAGCTTATAACTAATAATATAATAATAATATTCCAAAACTATCACACAACGCCATCTAGTCCCAAGCTGAGCAGAGCTTGTGTTATAGGTACTAGACAACTGATAAACATACTTATATGTTTCTAAATACATACATATTATAGATAAATTACACCCAGACACAGAACAAATGATCATGCTCATCACACAAACATTTGTCCTGGGTGGGAATCGAACCCACGACCCCCGGCATAGCAGTCAGGGTCACTAACCACTAGACCAACAGGCCTGTCGACCTGTATACCTTAGAGGAGTAAGTTGCCTGCCGGGGTTTCGAGGCTCTCTTGTCAGGTATCCGAGGCTTCGGAACGTAAAGGGGCTATTGAAGGACACCGTGGATTTTAGTCATTACAAGGATGACCTAGATTTTGTCAGTACTAGTCTCACAGTCCCTCTCGTCCTGCCCTGAGTGGATGGACTCATTTAAAGATTAAAAAAATGGATTTTTCTCTTTTTAGGTCACAAAATTCATAGGGACTCGAATAACTCGGCCTAAATGTTATTTTCATATGATAATTGTTTATTGAATAGCTTGCATATAACACACACAATAACAACAATACAACATGGCGCAATACAAAACAACATAATATGGCGCTATCAAGTTTCATTCTGTTCTTGGTCGCTACAAAATATACTTTTTCTGGAGTACAGATCCAGAAGACGCGGGATCAAATCCCATTCGCAGCTAAATTTTTCTATCCTTAAAAATCATTATTTTTCTGTTTCCCAGGTAGTAACACTGTGGTACCGTCCCCCAGAAGTGTTACTGGGCACATCGTACAACACAGCAGTCGACGTCTGGTCAGCGGGATGTGTGCTAGCGCAACTACATACAAGGTAACTGACATTTTTAATCAAACTATAAGGGTACGTTCATATCTGACGGAACATCCGTCGAGCGGATCATCGAATGTTCTTTGACGCACTAACGGATCATCCGTTGAGTATGAACGGTCAATTGTTTGTCTATACATTTGTCTGTTCTGGCGTTCCGCGACCGATGATCCGTGACGGATGTTCCGTCAGATATGAACCCAACCTAATAATATTTTTTGAAAATCTAACTTACTAATTAGATTTTTTCTTTATTCGTGTCTATAACATTAACCAACACAACAAAAACAACTCGCGAGGCATTTAAATAATGTATGGGCCCATTTAACCTGAAAGAAAGTGATTATTATTTGCCGCGCGAAGCAGTTCGGTTAGTGTGGATGTGCCTCAGCCGAGCACCCGAGTCATCTAGAGTCGGCGCACTCTGGATTCTCGCGTATATTGTTTCATGCCTGGGTACATTAGGCGCGTTCACACAGAGCGAATAGCCTCGCGCGGCAATTGCCTCGCGAGGCTGCTCGTTCATGGTGTCCTATTCACCTACGTTCTGGACACTTATCCCATTTACAGCGATGTACATGAGTTTTTTAGCGCCCTACAACTTTTTTTTACTTCGTTTTACTTGTCCCGTTGCCTGTCTGTGATCAAATCTTGCGAAATATCAAATTTGAATTTGACACTTCCTGGTTTCCGATGGGCTGATTTTTCAATAGTCAGATAACTTTTATCTGAGGAATAAAAATAGCGATGTGACATATTTATTTCTATAGATAAGCTGTCAAACGGACATTTTTATTTCTCAGATAAAAGTTAACTGTAACTTAAGCTGTACATGTATATCCCGTGACAATGCATGGTGCTGATCTGATGATGGAGCTAGAAGATGGTCATAAGAACTCTGTAATGAAATGACGCAAAGCCTAACGAGTTTGGACTTATTTTATTCGTCTTGACGAGTACTTTGTCTTTAGATATTCATAAAAACTTTTTTTAGTTAATTTTTTAACCTTAGCTTGTTTATTTTCTCTTTTCATTTCATATTTGTAAGTAAATATTTTTTTAATTGTATTTGTAGTAGTAGATAAAATGCATTGTAGATTTTTTTTCTGTACTGTATAAACAAAATTAGTTTTATTAGTTTGTTATAAAGCAAAAAAAATATACTTTTGCTATGGTGTTTATTTTTATTTTATTCTTTTAATTCATTAATAATTAATCTGTTGTAGAAAACCGCTGCTGCCAGGAGCCTCCGATTCTGATCAGCTACACGAAATATTCAGGTATGGATTACTAAATATTATAAAAAAATATGAAATATTGATTTTTTTTTACAAAATCGGCCAAAACTTGATGAAATTAGGGTTTAAACAATCTTCTTTTTTTTAATTTTGCCCCACACACGGTCTTTCTCCTGTGTTGTAGTTGAGTTTACAAGCATATAAACTAACGGGTACGTATTAAAATACCGAAATTTAAAAGACCGAATTTTAAAATACCGATGGACGGAATCCCGAAAATTGAAACGCCGAATGGTTGTTTGGTCGAAAGTTTTAAATCTCGAAAGTTCATTTGCCCGAAAGTTTGAAATCCCGACGTTTAAAAACCCGAAGTTTAAAAACTCGAAATTTAAAAACCCGGGGTTAAAAATGCCGTAAATTTCCTTCACAGGAAATTTCCCCGCGGAGCGGGGCTCCGACGACTTTTTCTGAAATTTTTGTCATTTCACTGAACCAGTTTAGGGATCTGATCAAAACACTAGATTTGTTCAGGGAAATGATAAAATCGTGTTGTTATTTTAACATCATCTGTTGATCAAAAACATAACGACCATCGGCATTTAAAACTTTTGGTATTTTGAATTTCGGTGTTTTGGACGTCGGTATTTCAAACATAGGTATTATGAACTTTCGGTATTTTGAATTTCGGTGTTTCGGACGTCGGTATTTCAAACATAGGTATTATGAACTTTCGGTATTTTGAATTTCGGTGTTTCGGACGTCGGTATTTCAAACATAGGTATTATGAACTTTCGGGATTTTGATACGTACCCAAACTAACATACGCAAACACCCAGACCCGGAACAACTACTTGTAGATCATACATATATTTATTCAACAGTCGATTGCTCATGCATGCGGGTGGTGAGTAACGGGCGACTCGCTGTCCGACCCAGAACCATGCCCGGGTCGTCAGCGGCTCAAAGAGTGGCAGCACAATGATGGCCAAAGCCGGACATTAGAGGGCCTACCGGGGTCGAGGGACTAATTACCATGACCCCGGAACGTAAAACGCTATTGAAGAACACCGTGGATTTTAGTCAATACAAGTCAGACAGTCCCTCCTGCTCTGCCCAGAGTGGATTTTACCACGCTTTTTTTAAAATTAGCCGTTTGTGTGCCACTGCAGGGCAAAGACCTTCCCCATATTCTTCTAAGCGCCATTTTTCAATTGCCACTTCGAACCAGCCATCAAGGTACGCGTCTAGATATGTTACCACGCTAAAAAAAACATGTCGTAATTAAATTATTTCTATCTTTTTCAGACTAATAGGCAGGCCATCCCGGGAAGAATGGCCTGACAACGTGTCCATAATGCTGGACAGCTTCCCGCCGTACCAGGCACAGGATCTGGGAGAAATCATACCCAGAATACATCCACATGCATTAGAACTTATTAAGGTAATTATAGAACTATAATCATCATCTGCCTGCCTTTTCCCAACTATATTGTGGTCGGCTTCCAGTCGAACTAGATGCAGTTGAATGTCAGTATTTTACATGGAGCGACTGAGTATCGGACCTCCACAACCCAGTAACTGGGTAATTCGATACACCTTTTTAAGACTGGTTACAAATAAAACATACTCAGGAGCATTACTTTTATAATTTATTTCATCACCATTTCGCGTCAGGAATCCATTTTTTTTTATTTCGTCTTAGTTAGAACGGAAAGGACTGTCAAACTCTTAACGACAAAAAACTGACCTGTTCGTTCCGTTGTCCTTTGCGTTCCAGGGTCTCGGTGTCCTTTACAGTCTCACGGCCCCAGGCAGGCATTTGCTACATCAGAATTCTGGCATTTACTTGAGGCGCGCGGTGCACATCGAGCTACCCATAACTCGCCCTTCGCTAGCCCAAATAGCCATTTAATAATATAATATTCCACAACTATCACACAACGCCGTCTAGTCTCAAGCTAAGCAGAGCTTGTGTTATGGGTACTAGACAACTGTTATACATACTTATATATTTCTAAATACATAAATATTATAGATAAATTACACCCAGACACAGAACAAATGATCATGCTCATCACACAAACATTTGTCCTGGGTTGGAATCGAACCCAAGACCTCCGGCATAGCAGTCAGGGTCACTAACCACTAGATCAACAGGCCTGTCACTTACCAACATATTAATCACTTCTCTTCTTCATTTCAGGGTATGCTAATCTTCGATCCTGCGAGGCGCCTCACAGCATTAGACTGTCTAGAACATCCATACTTCACAGATGAGCCCCTAACATAAGCCCACTGCCCACTGCTGGGCAAAAACTAGGCTAAACCCACCAATATGAAATATTAAAAAAATCCAGTCCCAGAGCAGGAAGAATTTCGTACAATGACCTCTTTACCCATTGACAGTGGTCACAAACATTTTTCTATAAAGATGAAATAGTAAGATTTACCAACTTAGTACTTAAATAAATGATTGTTAAGAAGTATAAGTTATAAAAAATCTAGTTACAATTACCAATTCACCAGAAAAAAAAAGAACTTAAAAAAAAATTGAATCCGACATCTCTATTTCGGAGTTACTGCTTTCTTTATAGTGTTAGGTAAAAGGTTTACAATCTCTGAGGATGGCAGCCATTGCATCTGTGCGGGAGAGACAGAGTAACATTATGGATCTATGGACAGAGTCTTACATTATGGCAACGACGATATATTACTAGACACCGCATGCACGATCTAAGGAACAAAAACTATTCTGTCAACTCGCTGAGGTACTACGTAAGTCTCAAGGTATGTTTACGGCTCACAGGAGTGGTCGAAATAAGACGGATATAAGACTTTTTTGCCTAATGTGTTGACAGACATCGGTGGCCTGTTATTAGAAGTCTAGTAATAATATATCGTCGTTGGGTTCGGTAAAAGGTTTACAATCCCTGAGGATGGCAGCCATTGTATCTGTGCGAGCGAGACACATTATATTTACGCGGAAGAGACAGAGACAGGTAATAATAGGTCAAAGTACGTAATTTTTCCTGCTTCGCGTCCGGAATTCAGTACTGGGAGTAAATATGGCAAATCGAATTTTACGCGTTCAAAATCGATCATTTTGACAGCTTTGGGGCGTATAAAACGCCTAGTTCCTTTAATATAGTACAGTGATTAGGTATTAAGTCAAGTTATATCAAATAGTTGTTAATATTTAATTGGGTTAGTATACAAAATGATTCAAAATGGCTTTAAAAGTTCAAATATAACAATTGCTTTTGTTTCTACTAACATTAGGTGACAGATAAACGTAATACAACAGAATATAAAAGTAAGGGCCCTTACGCACCAGCGGTTGGCCACCAGGCGGTTTGTTTGAGCGGTCCAACCGCTTAATGCGGTTTCTTCGCGGTTAGCCGCCATAGCGGTCAACCGCTATGAAACCGCGTTCAGCGGTTGGACCGCACGAAGGCGAGTGGCCTATAAGCAAAATGGACGCCGTCGAGATAGCTTGTGTTATTTATTTTTACTCACGAAAACAACGAAAGAAAAAAAGATACTGGTGTCATCCTTTACTAGAAGCTGCGCAACTGAAATCACGTGCATACTTCACCGGCGGCTCGCCGCAAACTAACCGCCAGTGCGTATACACAAGATGGCGGCTAGCCGCGAAGCGGGCCGCGGCCCTCCATTCAACCGCCGCGGTTGAAATTTTGTGGCGGTTTAGTGCGTACAAACATAAGCGGTTGCATATTAAACTGGAAAAGCGGCTAGCCGCCCCCGCGGTTAACCGCTAGTGCGTAAGAGCGCTAAGACCGCATTTCCAATAGCAATATTTCGAACGACTCGTCTCACAATGTGAAGAAATGTATAGAAATGTGCTACATTTTCTTCATTTTCATAGTTTTATTTTAGTCTGAATATAGTTCGCGTATGGGTATTTTCGCTGTTTTCCATACAAAAATACCTTATAATTTTAGGATCTACGGACTGTATGAATGAGGCCCTTTTAAGTCGGTTAAAAATATTACATTGAAAGGAGAATTAGTGTAAACAGTAACTTCTTTTTGAATTTTCTGATAAATATATGTATTTAAAAGCAGCTAAGTATCAATATAATTATATAGCTCGAATATGTATGTGTTCATTAGCCTATAACCCTATAAAATAGAAATCTGGTAGATATAAAATCGTATTGTTGTATAATACACCCGTTATACCCGAGGTACGTCTAGTAGACATAATATACGTCCGGTAGACGTATTATGCGACTTAATATACGTCCAGTAGACATTGGGAGATTAAAAGAATACTTGAAATCGGCTCGGGGTCCTATTAATCAAAAATATAATAGAATAGACATACAATACAAATAAAAGACGTAGGATATATCTATTTAACATTTAATAGTTATTGAACAAGCTCAGTAGATTTAGGATGCATCCAATAGATGTAAAAATATGTCCTAAAGATACGTCTTTAGGACATTTTTACATAACGTCATAATTACATGATACGTCAGTTAAATGTAGGTTCCTCGCAATATGCGTAAAATACGCGCAATAATTTGAATATACGTGAAATATACTTAAAAATATGCTCAATATACATAAAAATATGTTCAATATACTTAAAATACATTCAATAGATGTAAAATACATCCGTTATACGTAAAAAGTCGGCCATTTTGAATAATTTTGTATACAACCTATTAATCAAGGTGCATTTTGACAATAAAATAGTATTCAATTGTTCTCAATTTTCTCATAATAATTACAATTTATATTTTTAGATGATTTTTTACTATTAAGTATTATTAAAATTGTAATGTAAGGAGTACATTTTTTTACAACTATTTTTGTCGCCAAATAAAATTGTTTTTTGAATATATTCTTGCTTTTTATTAAAGTTAAAAAAATCTTTAAATAAAGTGCATTTTTATATGAAACTAGCGGCCCGTCCCGGCTTCGCTCGGGTGGAAGTCCTCAAAAACCCGGTCCTGATGGTTATAAACAAAACAATTGAAGAATTATCCGAATCGGTCCAGCCGATTTTGAGTTATGAGCTTAGCAACACATTTAGCGATCCATTTTTATATTATAAGAAGATGAAATAACGTTTTCCACTAGGAATTTCTCCTGTATCGTGGTTACGTTTATAATCATAATTATAATTTTATTCTAAACTCACTAATACTCAGGATCGGAAGAACTACTTGTAGGTCATACAAATATTTGTTTCGTGCGAGAATCGAACCCGCGATACACATCGCAGCAGTCCAGTTACTCAGCCACTGCTCCAACCATGCTTTTAAAATCAAACTAGTATCCTATACAATCGCAGTTCTGTGTTAATTTGCAGTTTTAATTATTTTTCAACGTCGAACTAAGAAAATGCGAACCGCGACGACAGCGCTTCACTTTAATTTTAGTTCTCTGCCCAGTTGCTTGTCGTGGCGCCTAGATGGCGCTAGCAGTCCCTTTTTAACACGTTTTTTTTTATCGCGGTAAAATCATTAAATGAGTTCTCCCACCCAAGGGAGGGTAGGAGTGACTGTCAGACTCGTACTGAATAAAATCTACGGTGTCCTTCAATAGCCCTTTAATTTCCAGGGTCACAGTATTGAAGTTCCGCGACCAGTAAAAAAATACTAAAATTTCATGACTAAACAGATATTGTTGTGTTGAGGTTTTTTTCTGGGATGCCTATCCCAAAAAAGCGCCCTATACTGGGGTGGGAACGACCCACCTTTCTCCCATCTATGTTGAACTTTTATTTCACTCATTTAAGTCCTAGAGGAACTAAGAACTTCCCGGTTAAGCCGCGCTTGCCGAGGTTGATCCGTGGCTGGGTGAACATATATCATAGCGAGTTTCCTCCGTACCTCGGAAAGCACGTAAAGCCGTTGGTCCCGGCTGTCATTTGTAGATCTTTGACAGTCGTTACTATTAGTCAGAAGCTCTAAAAGTTTGAAAATCAGTCTTACCATGGGGTATTACGATACCCCATGGTAAGACTGATTTTCAAACTTTTACCTAGTTACTGTGTTGTGGAGGTTCGATAGTCAGTCGCTCCATGTAAAATACTGATATTCAGCTGCATATGGTACGACTGGAAGCAGACCACAATATAGTTGGGAAAGGGCTGGCTGAAAGGTGATTTTTAGTCCGAGAGGATACACCATAGACAAAGTCAGGACACAAAGCTATGACAAATTAAATAAAACAAAATTATATATTCATAATTTTTATTATACAAGTGTATAAAAATCAGTCTCTTAAACTCTAAACACAATATTTAAATTCGTTTCTAATATTAATTTATATTACATAGTATCTTCACGCTTGCTAATATTAGGGAGTAGACAGAAGTTAACAAAAATAATAGTAAATGAACACAATACAATACATTAGTTATTGAAATCTGTCTGCTTAACCAGGGGGGTATTACAGCATCTTAAATCCAGGCTTATTCCAGTGAGTGAGAAGCCGAAGAGCCGGAATAAGCCTGGTTTTAAGACGTTGAAATACTCCTCCCAGGTGAGCAAGGTTAAGCAACTCTAATTTAGGGCTGTCTCTGGATGTGTCATTAAGCATTATCATTTATTTATTTTATTTTAGGCTCTTATAATCTTGTGTTATTGAGTTTATAGGAGATCAAGAACGCAATACCTCTTAATAGGCTCATTTTACTCAAAAAAAATAATTAGTCCGAAAGAAAGATTATCAAAAAATATTACACCCGTATTATTTTTGTTACGTTAACTGAAATTGACGAAGATACAGCCAGTGCTTCTAAAAATCGCAAAACGTCACTCGGTTGGTGTAATTTTACAGGCCTTATTGACGTCACAAACCCCCACTCCCAAACTCCGAAGAGTTTTAATTTTGTCAATCTTGATTGTTTTAAAAACAAAAAATACTTGTTCATTATTTTTTAAGCCTCCAACTGACGGAGTTAAAACAGATTTTCAATTTACATATTTATTTATTTATGCTATTGTGTAGCAGAAACTTAGGGCTTATTTTTCAATAGTCGGATAACTTTTATCTGCGGAATAAAATAGGTGGTTTGACAGCAAGCAGAAAATATGTCAAATCGCTATTTTTATTCCTCGGATAAAACTTATCTGACTATTCAAAACTCAGCCCTAAGTAAAATAGCTATTTATTTCAATGAAAATCGCTGTCACATTAACCGTTTACATAATCATTTGAAGTAGGCTCAATACCATATTTACATAACCAAGGAATAATCAATATAATGATTAAAATCGATTACCTTTAGTTCTACTAATCAGTTGCGGATTTTATTATAATTTCCATCGTTATTGGAGTGGCCGTGAATAAGTAATTATAAAGAAACATTGATGTTATATAAAAAAAGAAAATGGAATTTAGAAGATTTCTTACAATTTTTTACTAGCATATATTAAAACCTTTTTTTTCTTTTACGTGATAAAATCATCAAATGCGTCCTCCCGCCCAGGGCAGGATGGGAGGGATAGTCAGACTTGTACTAACTAAAATCCACGGTGTCCTTCAATAGCCCTTTACGTTCCGGGGCAACGGTTACCCGATATCCGCGACCTTTGTTTTTTGGTTAAAGGTTGCTCATAAAAATATGTAAAATAGACCAACATATTATTTTCGAAAGAGAAATTCATGATAGCCGGCGTCAGTAATCTGTGGCGTCAGTCCTAATTTAATTCACGTGCCAAAATATCCATGGACAGTAATAAAACTTCCCTGAGGTAACCGTGACCCTAGAAAGTGAAGACCTATTGAAGTAGCCACCCAGGGTGAGACAGTAAGGACTTTCAGACATTTACTGACTAAAATCCACGATGTCCTTCAATAGCCCTTTACTTTACGGGGTCACGGTTACCTGAAAAGACACTCCCGCGACCCAAGAAAAAAAAAACAGTTTCAATAGTTTTTGACAAAAATGGTACCTAACAAACAAACATAATTATCTGTCTTCCGTTGTAAGTTTCAAAAGCAATAAAAAATGTTTACCAAAGACAAAAGACTTTTGCAACCGTCAGCCATATTGTTTTCGTTCAGAAGTCTGTCCGCAGCCTAACCATTGCAAATTGTTTTTATTGGCAACGTACCATAAAATGCGCATTGTCTTAGTTTCAACTGGCCTTATTCGGTGAAGCCTATAAATTCAATAATAAATCATTGGCGGACGACTTGTATCAATTTAGGAATATCTAGCTAGATTTGTCGAGTATAGGTTTGATTGCATGGCATGTTCCTCCATTTTTCTCGTTTTTCTTGCATGCGCGCATAATTATGCATGATTGCTTTTCCTGCATGTGCATATGCATGAGGGCGGGAGGTTAGGACTGCATCCTACATCCGAGCTTGGATTTTTGTCACCGAATTTGGGTAATTTTATAATTTTATTGTGGCATAACATTTAATTTAATGTATTTCCGCAAAATAACGCCTGATTCTATTATTTATCTATCTAGGTAGTTCTTGGTACAGAATAAGTTAGACTTTTAGCTTTTGAGGCTAGCCTAGTTTTTGAAGTTTCGTAAAATAGTCCCGATGTATTCTTTAAAAAAGTTGTTCTGCCAGAAAAATGATCTGATAAAATAACATAAATAACTTGACGGCACGATTGGGCTGCTGCGCTACGCGTTGCGGGTTCGATTGCCGCACGGAGCAAATATTTGTATGATTACAGTATAATCTAAAAGTACATACATTTGATAGATTGTTCCGGGTCTGGGTGCTTTTGTATGTGAGTTTATAAAATATGTTTGTAAAACCACGAGCCCGCGATACAGGAGAAATCCCTAGAGAAGGGCAAAGTAAAAAAAAAAAAGTTGCCATAGTTGGATTTTCGATGATACTAAAGAGGTACCATTGACCACCTATTAGTGCCATCCACCACCCCAGTGGCAAGCTCAAAGAGGGCAGATAGAAATAAAGGGATTTTCCTTACTTTCTTTAGTATTTTTTACATGTCTAGATATATGCCATTTTGAAATAGTATTGCGTATACGCACGACCACAGACCTCATGTGAATGTGAGTGACCGGAGTAAGGGCAAGGCCCGCATTCTTTAGTGGTACTAGATTATCATAGGTAGGACCAGTTTTTTTATTTAGAGTAATAAATAGTATCATAGCTGTCAATTATGGGTCTGGGCGTATGTGTTCATAAGTTTCTAAACGCACCCAAGACACAGGATAAATTCCTAGGTGGTTCAAAAAAAAAGAAATTATCAGTCAAAAACTATGCTTGACCATCGTCGTAGGACACGAATAAATATTATTAACAGTGAAATAGTGTCTAATTTGAATGACAAATTTCGAATTTTCTAGAAATATCTCATTGTCATCTCAATTTTCCCAAAAAATCTTCATTTTTTTGCCACAATTTTCATATTGATTGTCACAAATCAGCTGCCGAAAATTGTCATACACTCTAGAAAGAGAGAAAACAACAAAAGGACCATCTTTATCTTTCCTGTAAGCTACTATAATGGTAATTTATAAGAAAAATAAAAGGTCCCAAAGTCATTTTTATCTATTTCTTGGCTGGGGACGGCCCTTAGGGTGCTTGTACACGGTGCATGTAACTGGAGCAAGTAAAGGTGCGGGTTACCTGCGCGAGTAACATGCGCAAGCTACTTGATCAAGTTACTCGCTTGTGTTTGTACATGCTCAAGTCGCTGGACCCTTACGTTTTTTAACGGATGCTTGTACACGGTGCATGTAGCTTGAGCATGTTGAGGCACTTGCGCGGGTTACATGCAACGTGCACAAGCACCCTTAATGATTTTCAAGTAAAGAAGATTTTTTGTATAAATGTTCCCCCTGACCGCGAGCATTTATCTGTAATGTAACGTTACAGATTCGAACATTTCATCAGTGACGGTAGACAATCGAGCATCACAATGCGCACTTTGATGTTACATTACACACGAATGCTCCCGGTGAGGGATCGTCTTTATGAATATCTTACTTAACTTTCGCCTTTTAAGAACCATGTTAATCCCTAGCTGGTATTAATACCGACAGTTTTATAGTCATACATTATATACATACATTATGATCAACGACGATATATTACTATAGTCGGCGCCAGATAAGAAAAAATTAAAAGTCGTTAACACCCGTGTACCAATGTTTTCCAATACTTCAAAACGATACAAAAAATGTAAAGGAAGTGTCGCTAACACGATCAAAACAAACGTATCGCGGTACGGGGCGTCCTTGACGTATTCACTGGGCATGAGTTACAAACCTTTTGGCCAAAACCATATTCAATCGTATTTATTTCGAAAGGTACCTAAAAATGTAGTACTTAATTAAACCCTTTAAACAGTTAGATAATAATAAAAAATGGTTGAAAACTTTCCGATAATGGAATACGCTCAGTCAATCCAATGCGCAAACCTTATTTGAAATGACACTCGAGACGAAGGACGCGTTAGGTACATAATTACAAAATGGCGAACAGGTAATGCGCCCCTGACTCGCTCTGACGTCACACTCAGCGCCGAGTATGAGGGCATAACCCAAAAAATCGATTTTTTTGGTATGAACTTTAAAATTCGGTTATTTAAGTTTATTGTATACTTGTAAGAATATGAGTTAAAGCTAGATAAATAAATCCAATTATTGCATGTTCTGTTATTGAAATATAAGTTGAAAACATAAGTAATTTTGAAAAATAAATATACACCAAGAAAATTATTTTTGAAATCCATAAACAATAGCAATTACATATTTCATTGTTTGAATGTGTATTTTTGAAACTTAAAAAAATACCACAATTATTCTTCAAATTTACGTATTTCTTACTTATTTCCGTTGGGATAAGTGTTTGGTATTATGAAACTCGAACGATGCAGTATTAGCGACAGTTTTGTATGACGAGCGATCTCAAAATTAAGTTTTGTGGACTTTTTGGTACAAGTCGGGTCAATGACTTTTAATTCTTTCTTATTTGACTCAGACTATAGACTCCGCATGCATGATCTAAGGATTTGCCTAATGTGTTGACAGACATCGGTCGTCTGTTACAAGGAGTCTAGTAATATATCGTCGTTGATTATAATCTACCAAAGTTGGAATCTATTCGCTGAGACCATCTTGTCTTAGAAAATAGTGTCCAAAATATTAAAAAAAAACATTCAATACTAACGTATAAATACAAACGAATATAGTACAAGATTATCATAACAATAGTTTAACACGAATTGGCATCAATAACACAATCAGTTCGCGTGTTTAAACACTAATTTCAACAATTCATTGTCAATTTCACTCACACGCACTATTCGCCGTTAGGAGTCTCACTTTTGTTCTGTTTTGGCTTGAATTTGAATATTTTATCGAGATTTAACGTATTTTGGTTGTATATCGTATGATCGGGAGTGTCTCCCCAAGAAATAGGAGTCATTCGGTCTTTTACTTCGTTAGACGGTTCTTGGATGTTCACCTCAACGGTCACTCCTTCAGGGATCGAGTTGAGAGCCTCTGAATGAACGCTTGAACTATTCTCAGGATTTGAATGACCTTCCAAAGAGGCGCAACGGTTCAAAAAGTTCATCATTCGTTCTTTGTAGAACTCTGAGCTCGTTTCCGTATTTTGTTTAGTTTTATTCGTTTGATTTTTCAAATAAAATCCGTTGTCAGATTGAGCGAGGAATATCCTTTTGATTTTCTTGCTTGGATAGTGTTCTATTAAGTCAGGTTTTGGCGGTAGCAACTTGGCGTTCCTTGGCAGTTTTCTCGTGTCATTTCCTTTAATTTTTGTCACAACTGAAATGCAGTTACCTCGTCGTTCGTTATCCTCTTTATAAGTATTTTTCATGCCTTTATAAGAGATCTTTACGCTCAAAATAGACCAGAGCAGTTCTAGAAATGCGGCAATCAGTATGTTTATTGATAGTACTCGTTTCGTAAACAAATTCGGTGTTTCACTTTTATCATCAGTCGTATTTAGAGCTACAATCATATGAGATTCGTTTCTTATTATAACATCAGTGTGTTTTATAACTAAAAAGTCTTTAAAAGGGACTTTGTCCTTGTAGAATTCAGTTATATCGCCGTCTGATGTGGTTATGAACCAAACAGCTATCATTATGAAGGCTGTTAGAGAAACCAGCGTCGAGAGACAAGACATGACGAATAACCACGTTATATTATGATCTATATACCATCTGACTGAAGCTAAAATGCTCGCAACCCCAGCCGCCAGCCCAAAAATTGTAATCAAAGCCGGCGCTAAAACCAATATATAATTACTGTCATTTTTATTACCGTTTAATTCCGTTGTTTGATTATTCGAATTCAACGGATTTCCGTTCCCACTCAATTTGAAATTCGATTCATTGTTCGAATTTATTTGAGTTGCGTTCTCACTATCGAAATCATTCAAATATATATTTGTGTTCTCGTTGAAAAGAGTATTTTCTCTCTGGTTTCCGCCATTTGATAGAGTGGTGTTGCTGATAGGGTGTAGTTCGGAATTCGGGTTGACTAACGCCAAACAGGCGAGCAGAAAGGACGTTGCAGCCAATGCAATATGCACCCACGCTAGACCCGAAACTGTCGAAGCAGAATAACGTCTCTCCGACGGATACAAGTTCCTTGTATCAGGTTTCGTTTTAACTTTAATTGTGTATACGTCTTCCATTATGGTCAGCCAATCATTGTTTACGAGAATTTCAAAGTTTTCTTTAGAACAATGGCCTTAAAACTGATATTTTTACCACTAAACACACTCTAAACCACTGATTAACATAAAAACTTGGATTGACACACCACAAAGTCACTGGGAATTATTGTTTTTTGTAATTTTAACGATGCATTTTTTGTTTTATTATTTTTGGTTCGCGCGACGTGACCGTCCCGGTCCGCGGTTGGTAACGCACTGAAGTTGGCTGCGAGCAAAATGGCGGATACCAACTTGACAGTTGCTGCCATTTTGGAAATTCTTTCCAGTCAAATTAAATCCTTATTTCTTTGCAATACGGGTTAGAATGGTAATTTACCAAGTTAGCAAACTGCAAAAAACTAGTTTTAAAGTTTGTTTTTACTTGAATGGAGTAGGCAAGCGCACGCGATGTGTTCTTATGATTAATCTTGGCTCGTCGAAAGTGCATTCTGATTGTTCTAACAAAATAATTAAGCCATGTGGGAACTTTAATGATATGCAAGCGCTATTTTAAAGATTTTTATAATAATGTGGCTTAGATTAGGATTATTAATTTATAATTGTGATTAAGTTAGCCGCAGTCTATTGTTATATGAAGTTACGGGGAATTATGTTTAGAGAATGAGTACGGTAGCGGTTTTTACCGTTAATAAACGTTAATTGTAATAACTTTAATTACTGCATAATGTAGATAGCCTAATTTACGAGTATTGATTATCTAGGTTAGTCTTTGAAATACTTATTTATTGTTTTAGCAAAATTACTAGGTACGCTGCTAAAATTCTAACTGCCTGACACAGCACAGGGCAATTCTCGGTTTTAGAGATTGTGTCGAACTCGACAAAAATTTCTAATGACGTCATTTTTTCGACAATTTTACTGAACTCTAACGTTAGCCTTCGACATTTGGCAAATTTCACATAGCAACATAAAATTTGAAAAATTTCATAAAAAATTGACTTTGACTTTGATCTCTTTTTTGAGCGTGGTAAAATCATTGAATGAGTCCTCCCATCCAGGGCAGGACGGACAGTGTCAGACTTGTTTTGACTAAAGTCCACGATTTATTTCAATAGGCCCTTTATGTACCGGGGTCACGGTGATGGAATAAGTCCCGTGACCCCGGCAGGCTTTGGCCCTCTGTGAGGGGGCCCCGTCATTATGCTGACACTCTTCGAGGCGCGCGTGGAACACGACGCGCCGTCGACCCGGGCATGGTCCATGGTCGGGCAGCAAGTTGCCCTTTACTCGCTGCCCGCATGTCCGATCTAGGTTAGTCTTTGAAATACTTACATATTTATTGTTTTAGCAAAATTACTAGGTACGCTGCTAAAATTCTAACTGCCTGACACTGATCTCTTTTTTTAGCGTGGTAAAATCATCAAATGAGTCCTCTCATCCAGGGCATGACGGGAGAGACTGTCAGGCTTGTATTGACTAAAATCCAAGGTGTCCTTCAATAGGCCTTTATGTACCGGAGTCACGGTGATGGAAGTCCCGCGACCCCGGCAGGCTTTGGCCCTCTGAGAGGGGGCCCCGTCATTATGCTGACGCTCTTTGAGGGGCGCGTGGAACACGATGCGCCGTCGACCCGGGCATGGTCCATGGTCGGGCAGCAAGTTGCCCTTTACTCGCTGCCCGCATGTCCGATCTAGGTTAGTCTTTGAAATACTTACATATTTATTGTTTTAGCAAAATTACTAGGTACGCTGCTAAAATTCTAACTGCCTGACACTGATCTCTTTTTTTAGCGTGGTAAAATCATCAAATGAGTCCTCTCATCCAGGGCATGACGGGAGAGACTGTCAGGCTTGTATTGACTAAAATCCAAGGTGCCCTTCGATAGCCCTTTTTCTCCGTTCCGGGGCTAAGGTTGCACATTGAATCCCGCGACCGCGATTTGATGATTTTAAAACTAAAAAAAACACCAAATTGGCGACACCAGTCACCCAAGTATAATGTACTCTGTGCAGTCACCTCGTCTTCCTGTCCTTAAGTAGGTATCCCATTTTACTTGTGTTCGGCGCGACACGTTTTTTTCTTCCATTCTCCCCTATCAGACGTCACAGTATCATTTACTCATTTTACTTTGATATTATTCCTTAGAGTTAGACAATCCTTCCATCAATTCTTTGTCATTCCTCTTCCTCTCCATCCATCAACATTCCTACTCATCAGTCTCTTAGTCACATGAGTGTCATCCCTCCTCATCACATGTTCGTATCAAGACAGACGGTTCCCTTTCATTTTTTTTTTCTGTAACAGTCGTAGTAACATCTGCATAAATGCTCCAGTCTTTTTTTTTCTTTTTACGTGGTAAAATCATCAAATGAGTCCTCCCAACCCGGGCAGGGCGGCAGGGACTGTCAGACTTGTACTGACTAAAATCCATAGTGTCCTTCAATAGTCCTTTATGTACCGGGGTCACGGTAATGAAATAAGTCCCGCGACCCCGGATATGCCCCAGTCTTGGAGCACTTATGCAGATGTTACTATACCCCTTAAAATCCACGGTGTCCTTCAATAGCCCTTTATGTTCCGGGGTCACGGTAAAGAAATAAGTCCCGCGACCCCGGCAGGCTTTGGCCCTCTGTAGGCCCCGTCATCATGCTGACGCTCTTTGAGGCGCGCGTGGAACACAACGCGCCGTCGACCAGGGCATGGTCCATTGTCGGGCAGCGAGTTGCCCTTTACTATCCGCCCGCATGCCCGCGCCTACGGTGGCCGGAGATCGCCTCGCGACGTCCGACGCCGTGGGCGTTGTTACTATACCCCATAGACAAGATTTAACTAAAACCTTTCTTAAATTAAAAGACCTTGTACACAAATCTCCATTTAAGTCAAAGTTTTTTCTTAAATGTAGGCTGAGGGCGACGGATTGAGATCTGCACCTTGAACGCGAGGTGAGATTATGTATAAAGACGTTTAGGTATATTATTTGTAATGAAAGTTGTTTAAGACATATTGTTATTGCTGTTCGAAAATCGAGATTAATACAACTCAGATTGAAAAACTTTATTAATAATAATAATATTCCACAACTATCACACAACGCCATCTAGTCCCAAGCTAAGCAGAGCTTGTGTTATGGGTACTAGACAACTGATAAACATACTTGTATATTTCTAAATAAGTACTGATATTAGAGATAAATTACACCCAGACACAGTACAAATGATCATGCTCATTACACAAACATTTGTCCTGGGTCGGAATCAGAACTACGACCCCCGGCATAGCAGTCAGGGTCACTAACCACTAGACCAACAGACGTCAACTGCTAAACAAAGGCTCATCCGTTGACCTATTAAAACTGATCATCTTCATGATCAGCCGGAAGGTACCCTCTGCTGAACATAGGCTGCCATCAACGACGATATATATCACTAGACTCCGCATGCACGATCTAAGGAACAAAAACTATTCTGTCAACTCGCTGAGGTACTACGTAAGCGAAGGGGACGGGGTACTGCGTTGTGATTGGCTAACTCAAGGTCTGTTCTGTCTCAAGGTATGTTTACGGCTCATAGGAGTGCTCGAAATAAGACGGATATAAGACTTTTTTGCCTAATGTGTTGACAGACATCGGTCGCCTGTTATTAGGAGTCTAGTAATATATCATCGTTGGCTGCCTTAAACCACATCCGACAATCCGGCCCTTCTTTTTTTTTACGTGGTAAAATCATCAAATGAGCCCTCCCGCCCCGGGCAGGGTGGGAGGGACTGTCAGACTTGACTGACTAAAATCCACCGTGTCCTTCAATAGCCCTTTATGTTCCGGGGTCACGGTAATGAAAGAAGTCCCGCGACCCCTTTAGGCTTTCGCCCTCTATAGGGGAGCTCTGTCAGCGTGCTGACGCTCTTTGAGGCGCGCGTGGAACACGCGGCCATGGTCCATGGTCGGACAGCGAGTTGCCCTTTACGGGCGTGCGGGCGGCGAGCCCGCACGCCCGATCCATCTTGTGTTCGATATTGTAGCAAAGGTTTTTGTGTAAGACAGTCGAAAATGTTCACTGAGTACGGCGGCGTAGTCGGGGCGAAGTCATCATTATCAGCCGCATGACGCAGTGTTGGTAGGTCTTCCATTAGGTGGACCAAGGCTGACCATCTAATGAATGCAATCAACGACGATATAATATTAGCCCCTTCGTACACTAGGCGACGCAAGTCTCCGATACTTTACGATATTGGAATACATTGACGCGTGCCTGTATACGAACCTCTATGGTTTGTATTCCGATAGTCTCTTGGATACCGAAGTCGCAAGGTATCGGATACTGGAGTCGCCTTGTGTACGAAGGGCCTTAGACTCCTAATAACAGGCAACCGATGTCTGTCAACATATTAGTGCACATTATCGTGCATGCTGAGTCTAGTAATATGTATATCGTCGTTGTCAGGAGCTTACTGGCGACGCGATGCGACGCAATTCGACCGATTCCAACTACAAGTGAAAATCATCCTGACCACTACAACATATGACATAAAACGTGCGGTTATCTACGGGTAGATGAAAAACAAACCACGCTCGCCATGACGACGAAGTCAGTCGAATTGCATCAATATACCGTAGTAGTAAGGACGATTTTCATTTTTAGTTAGTAGAAATTGCAAAACTTCTGATCGACAATCGACCATTTGGATCAACGACGATATATTACTTATTATTAGACTCCACATGCACTATCTAAGGAACTAAAACTATTCTGTCAACTCGCTGAGGACTTAAGCGAGGGGGGTACTGCGTTGTGATTGGCTAACTCAAGGTCTGTTCTGTCTCAAGGTATGTTTACGGCTCACAGGAGTGGTCGAAATAAGACGGATATAAGACTTTCTTGCTTAATGTGTTGACAGACATCGGTCGCCTGTTATTAGGAGTCTAGTAATATATCGTTGTTGGCTCCTGATATGGGTCTTTATTTTAAGAGATCTTTGTTCAGCAGTGGAAGTCTTCCGACTAATGATGATGATGATGAAATCAAGTCAAGCCGCAAGTTTCTATAGTCGTAACATTGTTATTTGACATTATGCACAAAAACTGTTAAACAAACAATAACAATAAATTACTTTGCACATTACTTACCTCATTTTCCAAGCAGTAATTTAAATAGTTTGATTATTATCTACATCTAACGTGCATAAAATTATTCAAAAAATACTTCCTTGTAACCTAACCTTGGAAACAAAATGTTAAAATATTAATGAAAAACTTGTTCTATGACTACATTCATTAGATCTTTGGTAGGTCAAGCGGTGCTATCTTAAAAGTTTAGGGGGGCTCTGGAAGGCAAAGGGCAACTGAAAGAACTGAAATTCCCTCCCGAATCGTAGAAGGAGCCCTCCCGACCTTTTTTTTCTCTTCCTAGATGTGCCCACGACGGCCAATTATTGCGAAACCAATAGATGAAAAATTATTTTTCTTTATTTACCATTTTTTCAATTTAATTTACAAACTATAAAAAATAACCTACTAGTAATATGTACAGGAAAAATAATAATAAATAAATAAATAAAAGAGACAACATTCATAGGACGTCAAAGAATCCGTCCACATCGCTGTCAACGGGAACAATGCCCAGAACGCTGGCAGTATTGCCACGTTGTATGGCAATGCTAATTCGTCGGCCAAGGAATAGGCCAGTCCTCTGGTCACCTGAAGAGTCGACTAAACGCCTGGCGATATCTTTAAAAACGTTGTGGGCACTCCGACCCCGTGGCCGCAAAGTTTCAACCCCAAACAGCTCAAATACATAGCTACTAGCTAGGCCAATGCATTTGCGCCGCTTGGAAAAAAAAATACATATAGCTTTTAAAATACTGCTAAGTTTAAAAAACGTCTCGAGATTGCGCTGTTTCATTTTAGAGTTCCTATAGCCACCTTCCATCAGACAACCTCCACACAGGCAGTCAACGCGACAAACGAAGCTAAAAATCTTTTGTAAAACATTGTGCAACAAAAACGACATGCTTTCTATCAAAAATCTTTATTAGAATAGGTACTAGCGGCCCGTCGCGGCTTCGCACGGGTGGAAGTCTTCTAAAACCCGGTCCCGACGGTTACAAACACAACAAAAAAATAATTATCTGAATCAGTCCAGCTGTTTTCAAGTTATGAGTTTAGCAACACATTTTGCGATCCATTTTTATATTATAGATAGATAGAAGATTGTTTTGAACATTGTTAACACAATGAGAAGTTTTCTTTTTTTAGTATTAAAAAAAAAGTAGTTTCCAAGAACTCTGTAGATGGCGTTGAATTGACTACGTTACTAGATGTATGCCTTCATTTTTGCACAAATCTACGATGCACAGACTTCTCTTCTTTTTCTCTTGGGGCATTTTCTTTATAGCGTGGAAAACTCATAAATTAAAATGACTGGTAAATGATTTTTTTTTTCTTTTTCCTTGTTGTTATTTATTTCCAAATGCCAATGGTGTTTTTTGATGTGACTGACAATGACATGACATGTACGTTACGTTTTAAGATCTCAAAATTACAATCAAGTTAAAAAAAAATCAAAAAATGACGACGTTCCGTTCATTGCAGTAACATACCAAGTTCAGCGCCATCTATCCATCGACTAGGGAAAAAATAAAAATAAAAATAAAATCCCTCATTATAGTTAAATCAATTAAAGAATTCAAGCAGTGATTTGCTACCAAGAAAAAATCTTTGACTAATATCTAAAATCTTATCAGAAAAACTTCCAGCTAAATTTTTCAAATGATACGGTTGTGTTTCGAAATATTCTGAAGGATAGTATGACAATTCGTTTTCCAATAACTTTACTACGTTATTAATCTCATCATGAGGAAAATTTAAATTATTAGCAGCGATTATTGTTAAAAATTTCAAAAAATTTAAACAATAATATTTAAAATATGCATTCATTACTTCGTCACGTGGACTAGGAATTGTTAATTGATTAATTGCAAAATTTAAAAAATCATAGACATTTTCTAATTGTCTGTTATTCAGATCTTCAAATTTTATATTTGTCTTCCAAAATTTTTTACAATAGTTTTCAACATCTATTAGAGAAAATGGTTCTATAAAATATGGTGGCCCGAACTTGTCTTTTATAATATGTTCGTTTTCTAGATCAAAACTGCTTGAGACCCAAATTTTACGTTGCCGAGTACCTTCAGTAATACCTTCGAGCAAGAGTAATACTTCTAACTCATAACTCGGGCATACTCTATCAAAACCATCAAATATAAATATCAATTTACCTTGATTGTAAAAATGTAAGAATAATTTAATTTGAAATGCTATTGATTTGTCGCCAGAGCACCTATTCAAGGCAATAGTTCCATCTGTTAATTCTTCTAGTTCTATTAAAATTTCACCGTCTGTAAAACAGTCTTTGGCTTCGTCGCTGAGAGAAGCATAGCACATGAACTTTACACTCTCCAACTTATTGATGACGTTTCTACTCTCTTGCCACTTCTCCAATATCTGGATCTCGTGGTGTTCCAAAAAGTCTACTCTTACTATCCATATTTTAGGATCTATGTCCTTTGTTTTTTGGCACAAGTGAGTAAGCAAAGTCGACTTGCCAAATTTTGGTAAATTTTTCACATGCACAATATCCGCATCTAAATCATAAAATGTTTCTAATACCTGGTCTTTGATTTCATATTCTTCTTCCCGCTCTTTTAGGCGACTCACTCTTCTGTCAATGTAAAATGGTTTTATTATGTTATAATCTTCGTAAATAACTGTTTTACCAATCACTATAGTTTCATTATTTATCATTTGGTTTAGTATATCTTCGTCTATTAACTTAACAGTCTCATCGTCTACGATTGTGTCTAAGCTTGAGTTTACACCTTGAAATTTAATTTTGGAAGTCGCCAAAAGCTTGATTTTACATTCAAATTTCATGTCTGTGAGAACAGTTCTGTCTACGATCAATTTTGCTTGTGAAAAATATTCAGTGATTATGTCAACTAAATTTTTGTTTGCAACGATTATTATTTGCTTGCCAGTTACAGATTTTGAAATATTTTTCAGCTTTCTACGAGAATTTCCAACATCTCCAAAATTATTGCATACAATAATAAGTATCTTCTCCTTAGTTGTATTTGTTAATTCTTCAAATAAATTGTCGTGGCTCTTCAAAGGCAGTTTGAAAACGTCTTCCAAGTTAAGCACAACATGGTCTTTATTTCCAAGGTATTGTTTCAGTTTAGCAACTGCTATTATACAGCTACCTGTAGCAATAACAGTTCCTATAATTTCACCATGTGACTCTATTTGTTTAAGAGCGTCTTCATTAAATATAAAATCTTTGTTTTTCACCTTATCCATTGTGTTTAAAACACCCATAAATAGTTCATTTAAAGCATTAGTTACAGCATTCTCATATAGTTTACTTGTTTTTGTAAGATATGACCCCAGTTTTGGAGTCATCCACAGTTTTTGTACTTCATCGTGGTATTTTAGAAATATGAAATCAGATCGAAGTTTTAATTCGTTTGCATCTTTGCTCGCTTGATCTTCGATTTCATCTTTCAAAATTTGTTCTACACCACTCTGATCGGCTTGGTTCGTGTAAAATAATAATTTTTCATAGAAGTCTTTTACTAAATCCACATCGTATTCACCTCGTTCGAATGAAAGTTTTGGAAACTTTTTAACTTTGACTTCCAATCTGCATTCGTGTAAGTTTTTAATTTTGCTATTCAACGTTTCATACCACGTTTTAGCAAGATTTCCCAGTGTTTCACCGTTATCTGTAAACTTTAAAAGTTTAGTAGCTTTATCAAAGACTAGTATGTTACCGACAGCAGAAGCTATGCCTCCATTTAACTGCAGATATCCATTTTCTAGTGACTCACCTATAGTTATAATGGTATTGGGTTTCGATTGTTCTATTATTTCTATGATTTTTGACGTCAGATGAGCTAATCTCTTTTCTATTTTCTCAGGACTGCCTCTTATCGCTAAATCTTTGTTGCCAAATAAAGCCGGAACCTTAAACTTCAGAGACAGTAAATAATCCTTGGCAGCCAGTTCGGCCGCTTCATAAACTGTAGACTCAGAGACATTAGCTTTATCGAGTTCACGTTTTAGATCCATTGTTATAGATTTGCTAATAAATTCCAGCTTGCCGTTTTTATATGTTAGAACATTTCCTATTAGTTTACTTAGAATCTTTATATCAGAGGGTTCGCGAAGAAATAGGATCAATAAACTTTGTAAATCAGTATCTTCTGACTTTCGCTTTTTGAGAACTTCTAAGCACAGTATATTTTTGATCACTACAAGAAATTCATCTTTCGTTATAAAAAAGTCATTTCTAAAGCTGGCTACACGATGTCCTTCAGGTTTGATTCCAGAAACGTCTAAAACGTTGAATGCTAGAATGACATGATAGCGTAACATAAGGTCATTATTCATAGACAATTCGCTATCAGACTCATCACAGATAAACTTAGCTAGCTTTTCGGCTAGTGTTTTTACTTCTTCTTTAATTACTATTTTACTTAAAAATTCCAAGTCTTCATCGCTATAAGATGGTTGAGTGCAACTGCCTCCAGTTCCAATAAGTTCGTTCAATTGATGAGCTAAACTACCTTCATATACCTTGTTATTTGGATCATCTTTAGCTGTTGTATACATAACGAAAAAGCATTCAGTATCTTCAAACTTTTCTCCGAAAATGACATCTTTATTGTTTGGATCAAAGGCTTTTCTAATATCCAAATAACTATTAAAATATTTAGCTAACTCAGTTTTGCTATTAAAAGTTAGAAGTTTATCATTTTCTCTGTGTTTCGCTTGAATAAAAACAATTACTGGTTTTTTGCATTCTTTTACTTTTGCTTTAAAACAAATGTCATCGAAGGCGCCTATGTCATCTCTGTTTGTCGCCAAATTGAAATTAGTGACTGAATCATTATGTTTCAATCTGAAATATATTAGGCTTATTAATTTAGTCTCATATAGCTGGCCCTGAATGCCTGATGTACCGGCTCGCTTTTTATACATTTTATATGACTCGTGGACAAATAATTACAACAGTTTAATCTTCCCGGTTAAGTCGCGCTTGCCGAGGTTGGTCTGTCGATGGGTGACTATCTGTTATAGCGAGTTTCCTCCGTGCCTCGTAAAGCCTTTGGTCCTGGCTGTCATTTATACATTTTTCAGAAGCTCTAAAAGTCTGATAGGCAATCTTTCCAAGGGATATCGTATTACTCAGTTACTGGGTTGTGGAAGTCCGATAGGCAGTCGCTCCACGTAAAATACTGATATTCAGCTGCATCTGGTGCGACTGGAAGCCGACCAAAACAAAGTTGGGAAAAAGTAGGCAGATGATGATATGAGGTTTGTTTATCCTCAATCAGAAGCGAAAATGAGACCAGATGGAACGACCTCGCCCAGAATTAATTGGATCTCTTGCGGACAAACGGAATGCAGTAAAAATTGTTTGTTGGCGGACTCCGGCTGGTATGGTTCTTAGGTGATCGTCGTGAAGTCTACTACCATCAGTGGGGTCGCTCAGCCGTTGCCACAGGTTACCGGTAGCCTGTGGTATAGATGTCCAGGGTGGACAGTTAGGAGGTGATCTCTCTCGGAGGGCTTGCTTGTACGAATGAACTAGTACAATTTTCGTGTCTACTCCTGATGTTTTACGACCTGGAAATATAGTCAGTTCAGTCAGTAGTGATTTTTTTTTCGGGTAAATTATTACACTAGCTTTGTCCAGCGACTATACAACGTGTAACGTTAAAAGCGCAAAACCTCTCATGGGGTAACTCAGCCCATGTTACAGAACAATGTCGGGGAATTGGGAATTCGCAAAAAAAAAATGTTTTTTCATACTGATGGGCTCGATCAATTTCTCATTTTGTATGAAAAACCATTTTTTTTGCGAATTTCCAAAAGTCTTAGAACAAACATTGTTCCGTAACATGTCCTGAGTTACCCCACGAGAGGTTTTGCGCTTTTAACGTTACACGTTGTATAGCTGTGTGCTTAGCACATACCTACGTCATAAAAATAATTCCTTAGTAAAATTTGAGTCACCTAACTATGAGCCCAAAAACAACCCGTTAGGGGTCAAAATAGGCATGTTGACAGCATAAGTAAATTGCAAAATTAGTTGATCGGTACCTAAGAGTTTTGAAAAATAATTGACAAGTGTATTTTCTTTTGTTGAATTAATGCATGTTTACAAAGATATGACGCAAAAAATTCGAGATTGAGAACTCCTGACGTCAGAGGTAAGTGAAAACTGGACACTTTTAAAATTGCCAATACGTCAAAATGCGAATTTTAAAAGTGTTTTAATATCTTTGTCAACTTTGTTTAATAATAATATTCCACAACTATCACACAACGCCATCTAGTCCCAAGCTAAGCAGAGCTTGTGTTATGGGTACTAGACAACTGATAAACATACTTACATATTTCTAAATACATACATATTATAGATAAATTACACCCAGACACAGAACAAATGACCGTGCTCATCATACAAACATTTGTCCTGGGTGGGAATCGAACCCACGACCTCCGGCATAGCAGTCAGGGTCACTAACCACTAGACCAACAGGCCAGTCACTTTGTTTTACGTAACAAATGAAAAAATACGTATCAAATATTTTTGATAGTCTAACTGACGATCTGTTTAGATTTTTTCAGTAAAACCCTTTTTGAAACACCTAACACTTGTAGTTTCTGACATCTCGCTATCAATGAGACAGTCAGTGAGCGAACTTATTTTGGCTTTTTTACTTAAATTTTGCTAAAATAAATATTTGGCATGTATGATTCTTTAAACTGTCATAGCTTTTTCATCTAATAACTAATTGAAATAAAAGAAACAAATCACAAAAAATAAAACAAACAAAAATGAAATATATTGATATACCTACGAATTATGTTATCGAAATAATGTATGTACAAAGATAACAACTATTATTAAGTATTTACCTGTACATATAATCCAATATCTTTTGACACTAAAGGAAATCACTTTATAATATTTTTAATATTTTCACTAATGAACGATACCAAAATTAACTGGGACCAAAAATGGCCGACCTTTGTTGTGCTATTCAACATTTTTTTTGCACGAATGCCCCGTCCAATAATAAATGGCACGACAAGTGAGATAAGATATTATACTTAGTTAGAGATAAAAATTAGTAAAATCATGAGTGTGTTTCCAGCTCACTTCATCAAAGTGAGTACACAATCCAATTAATTCTATGTAGATAGGTATTTAGAATATAAAAACAATGAGGGATTTTATTTTTATTTTTTCCCTAGTCGATGGATAGATGGCGCTGAACTTGGTATGTTACTGCAATGAACGGAACGTCGTCATTTATTTTTATTTTTTTCACTTGATTGTAATTTTGAGATCTTAAAACGTAACGTACATTGTCAGTCACATCACATCACACCATTGGCATTTGGAAATAAATAACAACAAGGAAAAAGAAAAAAAAATCATTTACCAGTCTTTTTAATTTATGAGTTTTACACGCCATAAAGAAAATGTCCCAAGAAAAGAAGAGAAGTCTGTTCCTCGTGGATTTGTGCAAAAATGAAGGCATAAATCTAGTAACGTAGTCAGTTCAACGCCATCTACAGAGTTCTTGGAAACTACTTTTTTTTTAATGCTCAAAAAAGAAAACTTCCAATTGCTGTTCGTTATTCGACGCGTTCGCCTCGGATAAGTGTGCGTTCACCTTAAAACTCGAGAACGGCTGGACCGATTTTATTTTATCGTGGTAAAATCATCAAATGAGTCCTCCCACCACCGGCAGGGCGAGAGGGACTGTCAGACTTGTACTGACTAAAATCCACGGTGTCCTTCAATAGCCCTTTATGTTTCGGGGTCACGGTGATGGAAAGAAGTCCCGCGACCCCGGCAGACTTAGGCCCTCTGTGAGGGGGCCCCGTCATTTTGCTGACGCTCTTTGAGGCTCGCGTGGAACACGAAGCGCCGTCGACCCGGGCATGGTCCATGGTCGGACAATGAGTTTTGACCTTTGCTCACTCTTTACTGCATGCCCGCGCCTACGGTGGCCGGAAGTCATCTGCCGGCGTCCGACGCCGTGGGCGTCTGCCACTGCGGTTGGGGCGGAGGGAGGACGCTGTTCTCTCCCTCTCGCGGCCCGCCTCCTGCTTCACAAGTATTATTGCTTCGCAGAAGGAGGTGACCGCTTCCCACTCCGTCTCGCCCCGCAGCATGGCCTCGACCACAGGCCTCGACCAATGCCGGGCGCGAGGGCTGGACCGATTTGGCAAGTTTTGGTTTTAAATTATTATTTTTTTATTGTTTCTGAGGCGGTACGAAATTTGCCTGGTCAGATAGTCATAAATAAATTAGTGATCAAATACCTAATGAAACCTGATACAGTAGTCTGCAAATAACCAGATGTTACAAGCTAAATTAAGAGCTATAATGAGAAGAAGCCGACATCGCCTCGATGCGCAGTTTAATCAAGATCATTTAGTTTATTAGTGTGGTGACAACATTCATATTGAGGTTCGTTTGTAATGCTATTTATAGTTTAATTGACGATGATTTTTAGAGTATTTTTAGCATGGTTCTTTTTCATCATGTATTTGTATAAATAATAATTTATATACTACTTATAACAGTTCATGAAGTACCCTAGCCTGGTGACAAATGGATAGGCAGACCTTTGGTCAAGGAACTGTAAAAACCAGGGCCGAGGTAGCTCGAGGACATGAAGTATGAGTGTGAGATATGTGATGAGTGACTCGCTGTCCGATCATGGACCATTCCCGGGTCGACGGCGCATCAGTCCAGCGGGGCAATTCTCGGTTTTAGAGATGGTGTCGAACTCGACAAAAATTTCTAATGACGTCATTTTTTCGACAAATTTTACTGAATTCTAACGTTAGCCTTCGACAAATGGCGAATTTGACATAGCAACTTTTAAAATTTGTCGAAAAAATGACGTCATTAGAAATTTTGGTCGAGTTCGACATCATCTCTAAAACCGAGAATTACCCCCCTGTGACCTAACAGTTAATAACCTTGTATTTCTTTAATGATGGCCATACTTACCAATCAGCCACACACTCGACTTAGGTAATTGGCGTAATGTTGGTTTCTCCATAAGGAATACCCCTTATTAAGAGTTTACACTCGTTTTATGGCGATCAGCCTTATATAACATGGTCTTATGTAGAAACGACCTTCCTAGATTAGGTACCTATATGCCTAGGTTTAAAGTTATTGATTGAGGCTATATTTTTAATAGAATAGAATAGCATTTATTTCATATAGGACACACATACACAAATAATAAAAATACAATAATATTTTTGCTGAGCATGTCCACATCAAAGGAGTTGCCAACTCAGCATTTGCTCGGGCATGCAGACAGCGAGTAAAGGGCAACTCGCTGTCCGACCATGGACCATGCCCGGGTCGACGGCGCGTCGTGTTCCACGCGCGCCTCAAAGAGCGTCAGCAAAATGACGGGGCCCCCTCACAGAGGGCCAAAGCCTGCCGGGGTCGCGGGACTTATTCCCATCACCGTGACCCCGGAACATAAAGGGCTATTGAAGGACACCGTAGATTTTAGTCAGTACAAGTCTGACAGTCCCTCCCGCCCTGCCCGGAGTGGAAGGACTCATTTGATGATTTTACCACGATAAAAAAAAAACTTAGCATTTGCTGGGCTATAGACACCCAGCACTGGTTTTCACAGCTACAATTTTAATTCTATTTTGCTAAAATCTTTTGATTTTTCATCGGTTTTAAGACGATTTTATGTTAGAAAAAAGCGCTGTGACTTAGCGATTGGACTACTGCGTATCTTGTCGCGGGTTGGATTTCCGCACGGATAAAAATATTTGTATGATCTACAAGTAGTTTTTTCCGGGTCTGGGTATTTCAAGTGTATGTGAGTTTCTATGTTTGTAAGCATCCACGATACAGGAGAAATCACTAGTGTGGGGAAAGGTCTTTATTTAAAAGTCTCATTTGATAATTTTGCAACCCAAATAGAAATACGTCTTACAACGACGATATATTACTAGACTCTGCATGCACGATCTAAGGAACAAAAACTATTCTGTCAACTCGCTGAGGTACTACGTAAGCGAGGGGGGACGGGGTACTGCGTTGTGATTGGCTAACGCAAGGTCTGTTCTGTCTCAAGGTATGTTTATGGCTGACAGGAGTGGTCGAAATAAGACGGATATAAGACTTTTTTGCCTAATGTGTTGACAGACATCGGTCGCCTGTTATTAGGAGTCTTGTAATATATCGTCGTTGACGTCTTAAGATTTTAAGCCCAGAAGTGGGACACTGAATAATCGATATCTAGACAAAAATTACCTTCCGACAGTTCACCTACAAACGAACACAGAAACAAGCACATAATTAGTTGTTAATTGTTAAATTGCTGATTTCATACATTACTTGGTCACGAATCCACAATCATGATTAATAAGGTATCTTTGTACTTATGTGGTATGAGTGACATGTGCGTGTTTGAGGAATTTTTAATTACCCGTTATACAGGATGAAATCAAAATCATGGCAATATATTAATCTAAGGCTCTACTCAGCAGAGCAGTGGTGGCCCAGTGGTATCGGTCCCGACTGAGCAGTGGTGGCCCAGTGGTATCGGTCCCGACTGAACAGTGGTGGCCCATTGGTATCGGTCCCGACTGAGCAGTGGTGGCCCAGTGGTATCGGTCCCGACTGAACAGTGGTGGCCCAGTGGTATCGGTCCCGACTGAGCAGTGGTGGCCCAGTGGTATCGGTCCCGACTGAGCAGTGGTGGCCCAGTGGTATCGGTCCGACTGAGCAGTGGTGGCCCATGGTTCGGTCCCGACTGAGCAGTGTGCCAGTGTATCGGTCCCGACTGAGGCAGTGGTGGCCCAGTGGTATCGGTCCCGACTGAGCAGTGGTGGCCCAGTGGTATCGGTATCGGTCCCGACTGAACAGTGGTGGCCCAGTGTATCGGTCCCGACTGAGCAGTGGTGGCCCAGTGGTATCGGTCCCGACTGAGCAGTGGTATCGGTCCCGACTGAGCAGTGGTGGCCCAGTGGTATCGGTCCCGACTGAGCAGTGGTGGCCCAGTGGTATCGGTCCCGACTGAGCAGTGGTGGCCCAGTGGTATCGGTCCCGACTGAGCAGTGGTGGCCCAGTGGTATCGGTCCCGACTGAGCAGTGGTGGCCCAGTGGTATCGGTCCCGACTTACGAGTTGTAGGTCGTGGGTTCGAACCCCGCAAGGCGCATTACTTTGTGTAATTTATTTCATCACCACTGTTCTCAAAACGGTGAAGGAAAACATCGTGAAGAAAACGGCATGTCCTAGAAACAAAAATTCGAAGATATATGTATGTAATATCTACCAATCCGCACTGGGCCCGCGTGGTGGATTATGGCTCACTCCCTCTCTCAGAGAGGAGGCCTGTGTCCCAGCAGTGGGAACATTATAGGCTGATGATGAAGGCTCTACTCACGATGCTGATTGCACTACGGCCAATAAATCGCAAATCAAAAATATTATTAATGCAATTATTGACACCTTTAAAACTGTAGAATGTCACATTGCAAAGGCTTATTTATTATTGCAAATAAACACTAAAAGTAATAAAAAAAACATCATAACATCATATTTATATTAATTTGACATTTTTAATTTTTCTATGATTTATATTAACTTTCAATTTTACATTATTATTTTTTCTGAATTATTGTTATTTTATATTTATCTAAAATTGGAGTGGCTGACTTTTTTTTTTTTTTTTTTTACGCGGTAAAATCATCAAATGAGACCTCCCACCCCGGGCAGGGCGAGAGGCACTGTCAGACTTGTACTGACTAAAATCCACGGTGTCCTTCAATAGCCCTTTATGTTCCGGGGTCACGGTGATGGTATAAGACCCGCGACCCCGGCAGGCTTTAGCCCTCTGAGAGGGGGCCTCGTCATTATGCTGACGCTCTTTGAGGCGCGCGTGGAACACGACGCGCCGTCGACCCGGGCATGGTCCATGGTCGGGCGGCGAGTTGCCCTTTACTCGCCGCCCGCATGCCCGCGCCTACGGTGGCCGGAGATCGTCTTGCGACGTCCGACGCCGTGGGCGTCCACCACCGCGGGTGGGGCGGAGGGAGGACCTTGTCCTCTCTCTCACGCGGCCCGCCTCCTCCTTCGCGAGCATGACTGCTTCGCAGAAGGAGGCGACCGCTTCCCACTCCGTCTCGCCCCGCAGCATGGCCGCGACCAGTGCTGGGCGCGAGAGGTCTCCGCCTATCGCCGCCGTGAGGACACGTCGGTGCTCCGCCCAAGCGGGGCAATCCTGCACCGTATGCTCGACTGTGTCCTCCGGGCGATCTACGCAGTGGTGACACCCAGGCGTTTCTTCCTTTCTCATAAGACACAGGTACCTCCCGAAACATCCGTGTCCGGTGAGGACCTGCGTCAAGCGGAAGGTTAGGACGCCGTGACGTCTCTCCAGCCACTCCTCAAAGAGGGGTCTTATCGCCGCTATTGCGGCGTGCCCGAGGAGTGGCTGACTTACGATGAAATTGACTTGTTGCCTTACTAACATGATTTTATAAGCATTTAATACTAACACAGTTATGGATACTTGTGTCTGAAGCAAATAAATAAATAAAACAAACCCCAAAAGTCCTAAAGTATCGAATTTCTGTATACCTACCTACAAACAAGTACAGGTACCTACTTACATATACCTACCTGAACTAAAAGGTCTTAGTTTCATAAAAAAAAATGGAGCGGTTCCATGGTGTATATGTATCATGGTGCCATGTACGTTCCCTTCGTATCAGCGGTCCCAAAATATCAGAGGTCCCGTGTTGTCAGCGGTCCCAAAGTGTCAGAGGTCCATGTTGTCCCTCTAGTAAGAGGCACAGCGTTGGCCCAGTAGGGCCTAAGCTTGCCGGGGTCGCGGGACTGGATAAAGGGCTATTGAAGGATCACCGCAGATTTATGTTTTCCTTCACTGTTTTAAGAGTAGTGGTGAAGAAATAAATTACTAATATTATCCTCTTTTTTCCACAACTATCACACAACGCCATCTAGTCCCAAGCTAAGCAGAGCTTGTGTTATGGGTTCTAGACAACTGATAAACATACTTACTTATATATTTCTAAATACATACATATTATTATAGATAAATTACACCCAGACACAGAACAAATGATCATGCTCATCACACAAACATTTGTCCCGGGTGAGAATCAACTCACAACCCCCGGCATAGCAGTCAGGGTCACTAACCACTAGACCAACAGGCCAGTACAATAGTAATGCGCCTGGCTAGGTTCGGACCCATAATCAACATAAGGGGATCTTAAGGATTCGAATTTCACGATTAAAAA
The DNA here is from genome assembly GCA_028554685.1 of Agrotis ipsilon. Lineage (NCBI taxonomy): Eukaryota > Metazoa > Arthropoda > Insecta > Lepidoptera > Noctuidae > Agrotis > Agrotis ipsilon. The sequence continues at coordinate 8,836,469 of CM052982.1, forward strand.
AACAAATTGTAAGCATATTTGAAACTGTCGTCATTTACGCTGTAATTTAAGACGGACAGTAGTTGCTACCGCATAATTCGATGTTGCTGTGCTCAGACGAAGCGTGGTGACCGATTTATAACGCTCTTCTTTTCATGTTATGAGTTTATTGTCGGCTCGGTTAGCGCAGCGACTGAAAGATTGATTGCTGCACTGGGTGTCGCGGGTTCGATTCCCGCACGGAACAAATTTTTGTATGATCTTCAAGTAGTTGTTTCGGGGCTGGGTTTGTGTATGTGAGATTAAACGTTTGTACACAAACGCTACGGACACTCCCTGTGTTACAAACCGTGCGTATTACAATTACGCACAAGTGCGTAATGAGATACATTACGATATTGAAATTGGTGCAGTTAGAGACCTTTTACGAGCAAACGTGTTATAATATTAGATTACGCAACAAGGGAGTAAAGCATTGCCTTACGTCACGGGCGTATTGAATCCCGAAGCAATACTAAGGATTCTGGGGGTGAACCTCCGTAGCGCAACGAGGAGGTTCAAGTGTTAATTCTCGACTGAAACGAGGGAATTAAGTTAAGAATCCTTAGTATTTAGCGCGGGATTTAAGTTAGCCCAAGACAAGGCAGCTTTACTCCTGAGAAGCGTACTCTGCTTTTCACACCTACTGCGAGGAAATAAATTCGATTTTTGAAATTTGATGTGGTACGACAACCTTCGAACGTGAAGTTGGCACCACTGCAAGCGATCAGCTGTTTCGGCCAGCAGCCGCCATTACTGATACACCTCCTCGGTGAAAGTTTTCTTAAGGTTTTATTTGAGGTTCCAAATTCAAATCACATTATTCCCACGGGAATAATGAAATTCAGTACAATATTATTGCCCGGCTCGAGCGACAGGGAACAATGACTTGCTTTACAGTAGGTTTGCCTGACATATAATTTGACATTTACAAGCAAGTAGTGTGAAAAAAATATTACACCCAGCAGCAATATAAGTCTATAGTCATGTCGAAGAAGGTTTTTCTCCCAAGAAAAATGTAGTAAATACCATCAAAGCCACTTGAAACAATACCACAAATATTTGCATTGAGTAAACAATTTGGCAACAGTTTACAAATATTGAAAATACTGTTGTAACAATAAAATATACTACGCTTGCTATATAATTGTCTGCCTGATTTAATGTGAGTCGTCAGGCTACGTTCTAAATAAAGCGATTGATCGCGCGATTTCGCAAACGTCGCGTACAAGTCGGCGGTTAAAAGGTACATATTTCAGACATTATGAGACATCATGGTTGAAAATTACTTATGACTGAATTCTGTCCTATTTTTCTGATGTACATAAGTATACCATGACTTTTCCAGTCTGTGAGGTAAAGAAAACTGGAATTTTGACGTTAATTTAATGAAAAGACTTAGCTCCTTGATCGTCACTAGATGCGTTTTTTTTCATTATGCCAAGTAAGTTGTCAATAAAATCCACAACTCCTGTGCTAAGGTCTTTTGAAAGAGAAAAGAAAGAAAGAAAAAACATTTATGTAGCGCAAAGACGAAGCACAAAATAAGAAATGCAGCATGGTTCATGGAACATAATAAAACCAACTGTCGTGTGTTCGCGTGATGGTCTCTTCAATTAGGACATGACCAAAAACTCTCTGAATCTCGCTCATGAAATGTCTGACGTCCGAGTGTTTACCGCCTGACGATGGTTTTAGTTACGACATGGTGTCATGTTTTGTTTTAAAACTGCATCAAATCGTTATTGACTAACAATTCTGTTTCATTGCTAAAATTGTTTGCAGAATAATGAATAAATATTCTTATTTATTAATATTTTAAACTAACTTTGAAGACCATAGAGATCAATACGTCATGCATGCCTGCGTCATGATGAAAAATTGTGTGAGCGATTCTGTTCAAGAACATTTCAAAGGCATGATGGTTGGCACCATACAACTTGCAATGTCAATACGTGCAGTTTTTTTTTTTTAATATCCTGCCCCACATCAAGAATTTCTCCTGTTTCGTGGGTGCGTTTAGAAACATGGAAACACACATACACAAACACCCAGACCAGGAACAACTACTTGTAGATCAACGACGATATATTACTAGACTCGACGATATATTACTATTAGACTCCGCATGCACGATCTAAGGAACAAAAACTATTCTGTCAACTCGCTGCGGTACTACGTAAGCGAGGGGGCGGGGTACTGCGTTGTGATTGGCTAACTCAAGGTCTGTTCTGTCTCAAGGTATGTTTACGGCTCACAGGAGTGGTCGAAATAAGACGGATATAAGACTTTTTTGCTTAATGTGTTGACAGATATCGGTCGTCTGTTATTAGGAGTCTAGTAATATATCGTCGTTGGCTATAAAGATGCACCACCGCCGCAAAATGGCTGCGCGCGGAAGATGCGCAGGTCAAGCTGATGCCGATGCGATCTATCTATAGTAGGGAAGACGACCCATATAACTCATCTATAGCACACATCCATAGCACGCTACCATAGCATGCAGCTATTACACGTAGCCATAGCACGCATCCTTTCTTAGAACAGACATATATAGTTGAATCTGTTTGCACCAATGCTGTGCTATGTAAACCAATGAATATGATTGGTGGATATCAAACGAATCCGCAACTACGTAGCATAGCGCATCTAGAAAGAAAGAAAACAGGCAAGAGCTTTTGTATGGAGAAAAGACCAACAGACGCGCTTTTGGACGACCCAACGACGATATATTACTAGACTCCTAATAACAGGCGACCGATGTCTGTCAACACATTAGGCAAAAAAGTCTTATATCCGTCTCATTTCGACCACACCGGTGATCCATAAACATAACTTGAGACAGAACAGACCTTGACTTAGCCAATCACAACGCAGTACCCCGTCCCCCTCGCTTACGTAGTACCTCAGCGAGTTGACAGAATAGTGTTTGTTCCTTAGATCGTGCATGCGGAGTCTAGTAATATATCGTCGTTGGGAAGACCATTCGACGCATTTTGAATTCTATGAAAAAGCTAACATTATACTCGCTCGTTTTTTTCCTCCAAGGTCTTAAAACAACATCTGACATAGCGCACTGACATCGCAAACGTCTGTATGTTTTGCTACAATTACTCAGAAACTGCAATTAGGAAAATCGTGAGAACCATTCGACCTTGTCTTTATGTACGACCTTGTATATAATACGTTATGTATTGCTCATTGTTATGTAAGGAGCTTGAATATGAATTATTTAACGAAGAGCTTCGGCCCGTGGCATAGCTACGCTCGGTCTTATATTCCCCTTTAGGTTTACAAACAAGATAAAAGAGTCTTAATTATACAGGCTGTTTTGTAATTGTGTGTATTCCTTGAAATAGGTGATACATACCTTATTTGCGACAATTTTAACCCTGAAAATATGGGGTCCAAATGGACTGGTTTTAGAGATGTCCAACTGTCAACATTTTTCGAAAAATTTCCACCTCTCCCTCATTCTTATTGTAAGAAATTAACAATGGTCACTTTGAATTTATACTTTATTGAAAATACTGTCAAGTTTGTTATAAATCTAAACATATCTTGAGAAATTAATGTCATAAACTTCCTGTATAGAAGTTTTCTTAAAACTTTATTAACTTTACTTTGAAAACATTGTACGACACTTGTTTGGGCAAACTTTCTTGTCTCATTAACTCATTACCTTTAATGGGTCTGTATTTGGAGTATTTTTACTTGTCCTACCAGTAGGGTGACCTAACTTTTAGGCGCACCAGTTTAATTTTTTGTTGTTGTTTGTATTGTTATTTTTTTGTGAAACCTGAGCTACAATAGTAGTTTTATTTCAAATGGAAAAAAAATATGCTCTGAATATCTTTGTTTCTTTAAAAAAACGTTCCCCACTCTAGGAATTTCTTCCTGTATCGTGGGTGCGTTTACAAACATATAAACTCACATACACTAACACCCAGACCCGGAAAAACTACTTGCAGTAGTTCTTCAAACAAATATTTGTTCCGTGCGTGGGTCGACCCCGCGACACGCTGCACAGCAGTCGATCGCTCAGTGACTGCGCCAACTGTGTCGTCAAGTCCTTACTAATAGGTAGTCCATAGGTCCGTTATCTAGTCCAAAGGTAAAAATACTCAGAATACAGACCGAGACGCTGCTGGTGACGAGTTGCTGACTCGCTCCAGTAACTCGTACCAGTCACTGGCGGCAGTAACTCGTTCCAGTAACTCGCACCAGTCACTGGCGCCAATAACTCGTACCAGTAACTGGCGCCAGTAACTCGTACCAGTAACTCGTTCCAGTAACTCGCACCAGTCACTGGCGCCAATAACTCGTACCAGTAACTGGCGCCAGTAACTCGTACCAGTAACTGGCGCCAGTAACTCGTTCCAGTAACTCGTACCAGTCACTGGCGCCAATAACTCGTTCCAGTCACTGGCGCCAGTAACTCGTTCCAGTCACTGGCGCCAGTAACTCGTACCAGTAATTCGTACTAGTAACTCGTTCCAGAAGCTCGTACCAGTAACTGGCGCCAGTAACTCGTACCAGTAGCTCGTTCCATTAACTGGCGCCAGTTTTTCGTTCCAATATCTCGTTCCAGTAACTGGCGCCAATAACTCGTACCAGTAACTGGCGCCAGTAACTCGTACCAGTAACTGGCGCCAGTAACTCGTACTAATAACTCGTACCAGTAACTCGTACCAGTCACTGGCGCCAGTAACTGGTACTAGTAACTGGATCAAGTAACTCGTACTAGTAACTGGCGCCAGTAACTCGTTCCAGTAGCTCGTTCCATTAACTGGCGCCAGTTTTTCGTTCCAGTAACTGCCGCCAGTAACTCGTACCAGTAACTGGCGCCAGTAACTCGTACCAGTAACTGGCGCCAGTAACTCGTACCAGTAACTCGTACCAGTAGCTTGTACCAGTAACTCGTTCCAGTAACTGGCGCCAGTAACTCGTTCCAGTAGCTCGTTCCATTAACTGACGCCAGTAACTCGTACCAGAAACTGGCGCCAGTAACTCGTACTAGTAACTCGTACTAGTAACTCGTACCAATAACTCGTACCAGTAACTCGCACAAATAACTCGTACCAGTAACTCGCACCAATAACTCGTACCAGTAACTCGCACCAGTCACTGGCGCCAATAACTCGTACCAGTAACTGGCGCCAGTAACTCGTACCAGTAACTGGCGCCAGTAACTCGTACCAGTAACTGGCGCCAGTAACTCGTACCAGTAACTGGCGCCAGTAACTCGTTCCAGTCACTGGCGCCAATAACTCGTTCCAGTAACTCGTTCCAGTCACTGGCGCCAGTAACTCGTTCCAGTCACTGGCGCCAGTAACTCGTTCCAGTCACTGGCGCCAGTAACTCGTACTAGTAGCTGGCACCAGTAACTCGTACCAGTAACTGGCACCAGTAACTCGTTCCAGTAACTCGTACCAGTAACTGGCGCCAGTAACTCGTTCCAGTAACTGGCGCCAGTAGCTCGTTCCAGTAACTGGCGCCAGTAACTCGTTCCAGTAACTGGCGCCAGTAACTCGTACTAGTAACTGGCGCCAGTAACTCGTACCAGTAACTGGCGCCAGTAACTCGTACCAGTAACTGGCGCCAGTAACTCGTTCCAGTCACTGGCGCCAATAACTCGTTCCAGTAACTCGTACCAGTCACTGTCGCCAGTAACTCGTACTAGTAAGTGGCTCCAGTAACTCGTACTAGTAACTGGCGCCAGTTTCCATTAACTGGCGCCAGTTTCCATTAACTGGCGCCAGTAACTCGTTCCAGTAACTGGCGCCAGTAACTCGTACCAGTCACTGGCGCCAGTAACTCGTACCAGTCACTGTCGCCAGTAACTCGTACTAGTAAGTGGCTCCAGTAACTCTTTCCAGTAACTGGCGCCAGTAACTCGTACCAGTAGCTCGTACCAGTAACTCGTGCCAGTAACTTGTTCCAGTAGTTCGTTCCAGTAACTTGTTCCAGTAACTGGCGCCAGTTTCCATTAACTGGCGCCAGTTTCCATTAACTGGCGCCAGTAACTCGTACCAGTAACTGGCGCCAGTAACTCGTACTAATAACTCGTACCAGTAACTCGTACCAGTCACTGGCGCCAGTAACTGGTACTAGTAACTGGATCAAGTAACTCGTACTAGTAACTGGCGCCAGTAACTCGTTCCAGTAGCTCGTTCCATTAACTGGCGCCAGGTTTTCGTTCCAGTAACTGCCGCCAGTAACTCGTACCAGTAACTGGCGCCAGTAACTCGTACCAGTAACTGGCGCCAGTAACTCGTACCAGTAACTCGTACCAGTAGCTCGTACCAGTAACTCGTTCCAGTAACTGGCGCCAGTAACTCGTTCCAGTAGCTCGTTCCATTAACTGACGCCAGTAACTCGTACCAGAAACTGGCGCCAGTAACTCGTACTAGTAACTCGTACTAGTAACTCGTACCAATAACTCGTACCAGTAACTCGCACCAATAACTCGTACCAGTAACTCGCACCAGTCACTGGCGCCAATAACTCGTACCAGTAACTGGCGCCAGTAACTCGTACCAGTAACTGGCGCCAGTAACTCGTACCAGTAACTGGCGCCAGTAACTCGTACCAGTAACTGGCGCCAGTAACTCGTTCCAGTCACTGGCGCCAATAACTCGTTCCAGTAACTCGTTCCAGTCACTGGCGCCAGTAACTCGTTCCAGTCACTGGCGCCAGTAACTCGTTCCAGTCACTGGCGCCAGTAACTCGTACTAGTAGCTGGCACCAGTAACTCGTACCAGTAACTGGCACCAGTAACTCGTTCCAGTAACTCGTACCAGTAACTGGCGCCAGTAACTCGTTCCAGTAACTGGCGCCAGTAACTCGTACCAGTCACTGGCGCCAGTAACTCGTACCAGTCACTGTCGCCAGTAACTCGTACTAGTAAGTGGCTCCAGTAACTCTTTCCAGTAACTGGCGCCAGTAACTCGTACCAGTAGCTCGTACCAGTAACTCGTGCCAGTAACTTGTTCCAGTAGTTCGTTCCAGTAACTTGTTCCAGTAACTGGCGCCAGTTTCCATTAACTGGCGCCAGTTTCCATTAACTGGCGCCAGTTTCCATTAACTGGCGCCAGTTTCCATTAACTGGCGCCAGTTTCCATTAACTGGCGCCAGTTTCCATTAACTGGCGCCAGTAACTCGTACCAGTAACTGGCGCCAGTAACTCGTACTAATAACTCGTACCAGTAACTCGTACCAGTCACTGGCGCCAGTAACTGGTACTAGTAACTGGATCAAGTAACTCGTACTAGTAACTGGCGCCAGTAACTCGTTCCAGTAGCTCGTTCCATTAACTGGCGCCAGTTTTTCGTTCCAGTAACTGCCGCCAGTAACTCGTACCAGTAACTGGCGCCAGTAACTCGTACCAGTAACTGGCGCCAGTAACTCGTACCAGTAACTCGTACCAGTAGCTCGTACCAGTAACTCGTTCCAGTAACTGGCGCCAGTAACTCGTTCCAGTAGCTCGTTCCATTAACTGACGCCAGTAACTCGTACCAGAAACTGGCGCCAGTAACTCGTACTAGTAACTCGTACTAGTAACTCGTACCAATAACTCGTACCAGTAACTCGCACCAATAACTCGTACCAGTAACTCGCACCAGTCACTGGCGCTAATAACTCGTACCAGTAACTGGCGCCAGTAACTCGTACCAGTAACTGGCGCCAGTAACTCGTACCAGTAACTGGCGCCAGTAACTCGTACCAGTAACTGGCGCCAGTAACTCGTACCAGTAACTGGCGCCAGTAACTCGTTCCAGTCACTGGCGCCAATAACTCGTTCCAGTAACTCGTTCCAGTCACTGGCGCCAGTAACTCGTTCCAGTCACTGGCGCCAGTAACTCGTTCCAGTCACTGGCGCCAGTAACTCGTTCCAGTCACTGGCGCCAGTAACTCGTACTAGTAGCTGGCACCAGTAACTCGTACCAGTAACTGGCACCAGTAACTCGTTCCAGTAACTCGTACCAGTAACTGGCGCCAGTAACTCGTTCCAGTAACTGGCGCCAGTAGCTCGTTCCAGTAACTGGCGCCAGTAACTCGTTCCAGTAACTGGCGCCAGTAACTCGTACTAGTAACTGGCGCCAGTAACTCGTACCAGTAACTGGCGCCAGTAACTCGTACCAGTAACTGGCGCCAGTAACTCGTTCCAGTCACTGGCGCCAATAACTCGTTCCAGTAACTCGTACCAGTCACTGTCGCCAGTAACTCGTACTAGTAAGTGGCTCCAGTAACTCGTACTAGTAACTGGCGCCAGTTTCCATTAACTGGCGCCAGTTTCCATTAACTGGCGCCAGTAACTCGTTCCAGTAACTGGCGCCAGTAACTCGTACCAGTCACTGGCGCCAGTAACTCGTACCAGTCACTGTCGCCAGTAACTCGTACTAGTAAGTGGCTCCAGTAACTCGTACTAGTAACTGGCGCCAGTAACTTGTGCCAGTAACTGGCGCCAGTAACTCGTTCCAGTAGCTCGTTCCAGTAACTGGAGCCAGTAACTCGTACCAGTAACTCTTTCCAGTAACTGGCGCCAGTAACTCGTACCAGTAGCTCGTACCAGTAACTCGTGCCAGTAACTTGTTCCAGTAGTTCGTTCCAGTAACTTGTTCCAGTAACTGGCGCCAGTTTCCATTAACTGGCGCCAGTTTCCATTAACTGGCGCCAGTAACTCGTACTAGTAACTTGTACCAGTAACTCGTACCAGTCACTGGCGCCAGTAACTCGTACTAGTAACTGGCGCCAGTAACTCGTACTAGTAACTGGCGCCAGTAACTCGTACCAGTAGCTCGTACCAGTAACTCGTGCCAGTAACTTGTTCCAGTAGTTCGTTCCAGTAACTTGTTCCAGTAACTGGCGCCAGTTTCCATTAACTGGCGCCAGTTTCCATTAACTGGCGCCAGTAACTCGTTCCAGTAACTGGCGCCAGTAACTCGTACTAGTAACTTGTACCAGTAACTCGTACCAGTCACTGGCGCCAGTAACTCGTACTAGTAACTGGCGCCAGTAACTCGTACTAGTAACTGGCGCCAGTAACTCGTACCAGTAGCTCGTACCAGTAACTCGTGCCAGTAACTTGTTCCAGTAGCTCGTTCCAGTAACTTGTTCCATTAACTGGCGCCAGTTTCCACTAGTTACTAGTAAGTGGCTCCAGTAACTCGTACTAGTAACTGGCGCCAGTAACTCGTGCCAGTAACTGGCGCCAGTAACTCGTTCCAGTAGCTCGTTCCAGTAACTGGAGCCAGTAACTCGTACCAGTAACTGGCGCCAGTAACTCGTTCCAGTCACTGGCGCCAATAACTCGTTCCAGTAACTCGTTCCAGTCACTGGCGCCAGTAACTCGTTCCAGTCACTGGCGCCAGTAACTCGTTCCAGTCACTGGCGCCAGTAACTCGTTCCAGTCACTGGCGCCAGTAACTCGTTCCAGTCACTGGCGCCAGTAACTCGTTCCAGTCACTGGCGCCAGTAACTCGTACTAGTAGCTGGCACCAGTAACTCGTACCAGTAACTGGCACCAGTAACTCGTTCCAGTAACTCGTACCAGTAACTGGCGCCAGTAACTCGTTCCAGTAACTGGCGCCAGTAGCTCGTTCCAGTAACTGGCGCCAGTAACTCGTTCCAGTAACTGGCGCCAGTAACTCGTACTAGTAACTGGCGCCAGTAACTCGTACCAGTAACTGGCGCCAGTAACTCGTACCAGTAACTGGCGCCAGTAACTCGTTCCAGTCACTGGCGCCAATAACTCGTTCCAGTAACTCGTACCAGTCACTGTCGCCAGTAACTCGTACTAGTAAGTGGCTCCAGTAACTCGTACTAGTAACTGGCGCCAGTTTCCATTAACTGGCGCCAGTTTCCATTAACTGGCGCCAGTAACTCGTTCCAGTAACTGGCGCCAGTAACTCGTACCAGTCACTGGCGCCAGTAACTCGTACCAGTCACTGTCGCCAGTAACTCGTACTAGTAAGTGGCTCCAGTAACTCGTACTAGTAACTGGCGCCAGTAACTCGTTCCAGTAGCTCGTACCAGTAACTGGCGCCAGTAACTCGTACCAGTAACTGGCGCCAGTAACTCGTACCAGTAACTGGCGCCAGTAACTCGTATCAGTAGCTCGTAACAGTAACTCGTGCCAGTAACTGGCGCCAGTAACTCGTTCCAGTTGCTCGTACCAGTAACTGGCGCCAGTAACTCGTACTAGTAAGTGGCTCCAGTAACTCGTACTAGTAACTGGCGCCAGTAACTTGTGCCAGTAACTGGCGCCAGTAACTCGTTCCAGTAGCTATTTCCAGTAACTGGAGCCAGTAACTCGTACCAGTAACTCTTTCCAGTAACTGGCGCCAGTAACTCGTACCAGTAGCTCGTACCAGTAACTCGTGCCAGTAACTTGTTCCAGTAGTTCGTTCCAGTAACTTGTTCCAGTAACTGGCGCCAGTTTCCATTAACTGGCGCCAGTTTCCATTAACTGGCGCCAGTAACTCGTACTAGTAACTTGTACCAGTAACTCGTACCAGTCACTGGCGCCAGTAACTCGTACTAGTAACTGGCGCCAGTAACTCGTACTAGTAACTGGCGCCAGTAACTCGTACCAGTAGCTCGTACCAGTAACTCGTGCCAGTAACTTGTTCCAGTAGTTCGTTCCAGTAACTTGTTCCAGTAACTGGCGCCAGTTTCCATTAACTGGCGCCAGTTTCCATTAACTGGCGCCAGTAACTCGTTCCAGTAACTGGCGCCAGTAACTCGTACTAGTAACTTGTACCAGTAACTCGTACCAGTCACTGGCGCCAGTAACTCGTACTAGTAACTGGCGCCAGTAACTCGTACTAGTAAGTGGCTCCAGTAACTCGTACTAGTAACTGGCGCCAGTAACTTGTGCCAGTAACTGGCGCCAGTAACTCGTACCAGTAGCTCGTACCAGTAACTCGTGCCAGTAACTTGTTCCAGTAGTTCGTTCCAGTAACTTGTTCCAGTAACTGGCGCCAGTTTCCATTAACTGGCGCCAGTTTCCATTAACTGGCGCCAGTAACTCGTACTAGTAACTTGTACCAGTAACTCGTACCAGTCACTGGCGCCAGTAACTCGTACTAGTAACTGGCGCCAGTAACTCGTACTAGTAACTGGCGCCAGTAACTCGTACCAGTAGCTCGTACCAGTAACTCGTGCCAGTAACTTGTTCCAGTAGCTCGTTCCAGTAACTTGTTCCAGTAACTGGCGCCAGTTTCCACTAGTTACTAGTAAGTGGCTCCAGTAACTCGTACTAGTAACTGGCGCCAGTAACTCGTGCCAGTAACTGGCGCCAGTAACTCGTTCCAGTAGCTCGTTCCAGTAACTGGAGCCAGTAACTCGTACCAGTAACTCGTGCCAGTAACTGGCGCCAGTAACTCGTACCAGTAACTGGCGCCAGTAACTCGTACCAGTAGCTCGTACCAGTAACTTGTTCCAGTAGCTCGTACCAGTAACTTGTTCCAGTAGCTCGTACCAGTAACTTGTTCCAGTAACTGGCGCCAGTAACTCGTTCCAGTAACTGGCGCCAGTAACTCGTACTAGTAACTTGTACCAGTAACTCGTACCAGTCACTGGCGCCAGTAACTCGTACTAGTAACTTGTAACAGTAACTCGTACCAGTTACCGGCGCCAGTAACTCGTTCTAGTAACTCGTACCAGTAACTCGTACGAGTCACTGGCGCCAGTAACTCGTACTAGTAACTGGCTCCAGTAACTCGTACTAGTAACTGGCGCCAGTAACTCGTTCCATTAACTGACGCCAGTAGCTCGTACCAGTAACTGGCGCCAGTAACTCGTACCAGTAACTGGAGCCAGTAACTCGTACCAGTAACTCGTTTCAGTAACTGGCGCCAGTAACTCGTACTAGTAACTTGTACCAGTAACTCGTACCAGTCACCGGCGCCAGTAACTCGTACTAGTAACTGGCGCCAGTAACTCGTACTAGTAACTGGCGCCAGTTACTCGTGCCAGTAACTGACGCCAGTAACTCGTTCCAGTAGCTCGTACCAGTAACTGGCGCCAGTAACTCGTTCCAGTAGCTCGTACCAGTAACTGGCGCCAGTAACTCGTAACAGTAACTTGTACCAGTAACTCGTACCAGTCACCGGCGCCAGTAACTCGTGCCAGTAACTGGCGCCAGTAACTCGTTTCAGTAGCTCGTACCAGTAACTCGTACCAGTCACTTGCGCCAGTAACTGGCGCCAGTAACTCGTTCCATTAACTGACGCCAGTAGCTCGTACCAGTAACTGGCGCCAGTAACTCGTACCAGTAACTGGCGCCAGTAACTCGTACCAGTAACTGGCGTCAGTAACTCGTACCAGTAACTGGCGTCAGTAACTCGTACCAGTAGCTCCTACCAGTAGCTCGTACCAGTAACTTGTTCCAGTAGCTCGTACCAGTAACTTGTTCCAGTAGCTCGTACCAGTAACTTGTTCCAGTTGCTCGTACCAGTAACTTGTTCCAGTAACTGGCGCCAGTTTCCATTAACTGGCGCCAGTAACTCGTTCCAGTAACTGGCGCCAGTAACTCGTACTAGTAACTTGTACCAGTAACTCGTACCAGTCACTGGCGCCAGTAACTCGTACTAGTAACTTGTACCAGTAACTCGTACCAGTCACTGGCGCCAGTAACTCGTACTAGTAACTGGCGCCAGTAACTCGTACCAGTAACTGGCGCCAGTAACTCGTTCCAGTAGCTCGTTCCATTAACTGACGCCAGTAACTCGTACCAGTAACTGGCGCCAGTAACTCGTACCAGTAACTGGCGCCAGTAACTGGCGCCGTACACATGCCCGCGCCTACGCGCCTACGCTTTCGTTAAATATTTGGCAACTAGTCTCTATTATATAAAAATCAAACTCGAGAACGACTGGATCGATTTGTCTGATTTTGGTTTTAAATTAGGTTTGGAAGTCCAAGGAAGGTTTAAAAGGTGAGTAAATATAATTTTTAAAAAAATGAGGCAGGACCATTAGGCTATTACTACAACGTATAGAGACCACACCACGCATCACCACTGTGTCCCATCCAGCATGAGTGCGCGCGCCTAGAGCACGCCACAGAGCTGTCAAACAATTGTATGAACTTGGGCGCGCGCAATCATCCTGTATGGGACATTTTTTTTTTTTTACTTGGTAATATCATCAGATGAGTCCTCCCACCCTGGGCAGGGAGGGAGGGACTGTCAGACTTGTACTGACTTAAACCCACGGTGTCCTTCAGTAGCCATTTATGTTTAGAGTTTTATACGTAGTAATAATAACTCAATGGGCAGGACGAAGTTTGCCTGGTCAGCTATACTTCATTAAATAGCAATGATTACGTCAGTTATATAACTTGCAACATTGAAGCAATCAATAATAATAATAATGAGCCGCCTCCGAACAAGATGTCCTCAAGCCGTCAGACAGGATTTTCTGAATATTAATATGTATTTTATTAATTTCAAGGCACACGAGATTGTTTACAGTTCGCTTTAATAATATTTACTATTAATGCATCTTTTTATCATCATCATCATCATCAGCCTATAACGTTCCTTCTGCTGGGACACAAGCCTCCTCTCTTGTGAGAGGGAGTGGGCCATAATCCACCACGCGGGCCCAGTGCGGATTGGCAGATGTCACATGTCTTCGAATTTGATGGTTCTAGGACATGTCGGTTTCCTCGCGATGTTTTCCTTCACCGTTTTGAGAGCAGTGGTGATGAAATAAATTACACAAAGTACTGCGCCAAGCTGGGTTCGAACCCACGACCTACAACTCGTAAGTCGGTACCGATACCACTGCGCCACCACTGCTCTATGATAGTCCAGAAACATCGGTAGTATCTGTACGTAAAGGGCTATTGAAGGACACCGTGGATTTTAGTCAGTACAAGTCTAACAGTCACTCCCGCCCTGCCCGGGGTAGGAGGACTCATTTGATGACATTACCACGCCAAAAAAAACTTTTTTGACACATCCGTCTCAATTGTTGACGGCATGGTTGGCGCAATAGCAGGGCGATCGACTGCTGCGCAGGTGTGTCGCGAGTTCGATCCCCGAGTATTGTTACGGGTCTGGGTTTTTGTGTATATGAATTACTTTCTATGTTTGTAGACGCACCCATGACATTTTATGATCGATAAAATGTCTTGTGTGCATAATTTTCGAGCGCGTGAAGCCGCTAACAACAGCCAATAAGAACAAAAACTTGAATAAAATAAACTCATTAAATAAGTAAGTAAGTAAGTAAGTAAGTATTCTTTATTTGCATAAAATGTGGTTTACAAAAGGTATTATATCTTATTTTAGGGCAGGACACATTCCGCCATAGCAATGGCATGCAAATTTATAACGAGGATTATGACCTACATAAAAAGCAACACGTAAGCCACTATCGCGAATTCTCAACGGTCCTAATTCAAAAATAACGTACGTCTAACGTCCATGTATGTCGTTATTCATTGTGTGGACCGGTAATACAAGGATAACAACTTTTTATAACAAGGTCGGACTTTGTTCTGATTCTGGTTATTTCTGGCAGTTGATAATAGGAAGTTGTTGGTCCGGTTGACGACCCAATATGTTTTTTTTTTCATGGAATATGATTGGGGGCTAAAAGAGATTATTACCTATTATGAATTTATTTAGGTCATACACATGGTCAAAATAATACTTATAATAATAATATTCCACAACTATCACACAACGCCATCTAGTCCCAAGCTAAGCAGAGCTTGTGTTATGGGTACTAGACAACTGATAAACATACTTATATATTTCTAAATACATACATATTATAGATAAATAACACCCAGACACAGAACAAATGATTATGCTCATCACACAAACATTTTTCCTGGGTGGGAAATTGGGAATCGAACCCGCGACCCCCGGCATGCAGTCAGGGTCACTAACCACTAGACCAACAGGCCAGTCAAGGATATTTTATTGCAAAAATCAGTTTGTTTTTTTAATTTAAAACAGCGAATGTTCACAAATGCGAGTGGGGGAGCTTGCGATGTAACGCTTGTAAAATTATACCGACCCGACCCAGTGAGTAAGTTTTAGAAGCGTTGTATCTTTTACTCTCATTTACGTAACAAAAGAAAACATAAGGGTCGAATATTTTTATAATCTATCTTTTAGACTAATTATTTTATATTTTAGAGGAACGAAAAATTCAGCTGCGAGCAGGGTTCGACGTTCGAAGCTGCGTCTTATGAATAGGTACTCCAGACGCCTTACCAATTAAGCCGTTTCAATTACTTAATTGATTCTTCAAAAATATCTTTGCGATGCGCCTCGTATTGCGTATAAAAATATAACTTTAATCATTTTAATTTCTTAGGTAAAAAAACATCTTTTCCAAATTGAAAAACATTGTATGACACACGTGCACAAATTGCTATTTACAAACTCATGACTATGGTAAGCCCTCGACTTTGTCTCGGGCTTACATTCGTCTACTCGTTTGTAAAAACCAACTTACCGCACCAGTATCATAAATAACTATTCTATCTAATCGTAATTTTCACACTTCACGCCCATTTAGTATTTAAAATCAATTAGACCGCGCTCCTTAGATCCTGTTTTCATCACTTCTAAAACAACCATGAAGGAATATAAAGCCCGTCTTACGGAAGACGAAAAAACTTGAGGTAAACGACATTTGGATCTCATTGTCAAGTTTAAGAATCAAAATGACGCGTCATTGGCCACTTGGCCAGTATTATATACTTAGGCCTTGAACTATGCGAACTTTATATAAAGGTTAGGTTTAAAATTAGTTAATTATCACACGGCTTTGCATACATTATGTATAGTATGAGGTCACAAAACAGTGAAGGAAAACATCGTAAAGAATGTCCTTTTTTTTGCCTTGTAAAATCATCAAATGAGTCCTCGCACCCCGGGCAGGGCGGAAGGGACTGTCCGACTTGTACTGACTAAGCTAGGTAGCTCTTTGTGTACCGGATTCGCGGTATACCCCGCAACAAACCGGCATTTCCTAGAACTAAAAATTCAAAGACTGTGACATCTACCAATCCGCACTGGGCCCGCGTAGTGGATTATTGTCCACTCCCTCTCACAGAGAGGAGGCTATGTTTCCCAGCAGTGGGAACATTTTAGACTGATGATGAAGTTTAGGCTACGTTTAAATATGAGGTCACAAAACGGTGAAAGAAAACATCGTGAGGAAACCGGCATCATGTCCAAAATTCAAAGACATGGGACATCTACCATCCCGCAATGGGCCCGCGTGGTGGTTTATGGCCTACTCGCTCTCAGAGAGAGGAGGCCTGTGTCCCAGCAGTGGGAACATTTTAGGCTGATGATGATGATGAGGTGACATTTGCACACAAGGCAAATAATGAATTAATATTTTTAACTGATCTTTTTCCATTTCAGACGTCACGGTATCATTTTCCATTCGTTTTATATAATTCCTCATACAATCCATCCATCTATTCTTTGGATGCAACGACGATATATTACTAGACTCCTAATAACAAGCCACCGATGTCTGTCAATACATTAAGCAAAAAAGTCTTATATCCGACTTATTTCGACCACTCCTGTGAGCCGTAAAAATACCTTTAGACAGAACAGACCTTGAGTTAGCCAATCATAACGCGGTACCCCGTCCCCCTCGCTTACGTAGTACCTCAGCGAGGTGACAGAATAGTTGTTGTTCCTTAAGCCCGGATTCCATTGCAAACGGAGCGGACACATTAATGGCTCAGCGGGTGAAAAGAGTAAAAATGAGCTAACTCTGGGAACGTAAAAACTATTTGTTGGTGGAAATGCAAGTACGCAGTTTGCGCTTGCGAGTTTAACGAAGTCATTAATGGGTCCGTTCCGCTCGCGGTGGAAGCCGGGCTTTAGATCGTACATGCGGAGTCTAGTAATATATCGTCGTTATTTGGATGTCTTACGGCTTTATTGTTCCATATACATAATTACAAACAGCTAAGAAAAAGCTATCAACAAGATACTTAAGAGAGTGTAAAGATAGTACTACTTACTCCAACGTACGGCCGACCGTTATCAATTGAATAACTGGCACAAATCTCAACGGTCGCCGTCGCATCACACCGATGACATCATTTACTTGATATACATTCATTAGATGGAGGTGATCGTTACGAACGTTTCTATGTTTGTAAATATGAAAGTGGTTTGTTGACCGTATGAAGTTTGGCAGTTGGTCGTACTAGGTTTATAATATAACGATGCGTTGTATGTAGATTTTTGTTTGGGAGTGCGTACATAAATGGGGTAGAAATTGCTTTACGAGTAGACAGTGAATCAAGAAATATCATGACAATGCTAAGAAAAAAATCTGTTCCCAAACTATGATAATTTCAAGACAATTTTTTTCAAGTCATCAAATGAGTCCTCCCATCCAGGCCAGAGGGGGAGGGACTGTCAGACTCGGACGGTGATGTGTGCGTGTGTCGCTGGCGGCCCAAGACTTTAGTTTTTGAAACTCGGATTACAAATAAAGCCCCCCCCGGACGCTCCTGGCTCCTGAATGCGCTCTAAACTCACAAATCCGGGGAAACCCGGACGGATGGCAACCCTAAATATAGTCATCCACGCCGAAAAACTCACTCTGTATATACTAACACAGTTATGCCAAAATAACTAAATACTGAAAAATCCTTTGTAAGATTTTTATTCATTCTGTAGGTAGGTAACTAAAAACCGTATAGAAAACACAATCGCCATGTTCGTATAATCAATGCCAGATGTTTTACGATAAAACTGTCTATCGAGATCCGTGGCGGACGCAGAGAGTGGAACAAACTATTTACTTTCGCCTTCAGTTACACTGTTTTAACATCTGTCTGCAATTCTGCATAAATTTTATAAATTTTCTAATTATTTAGTAGTTATTGACGCCTATTGTTCGTCTTTAATAAAAGGGAGATTCGCAAAATTCGTTGGGACGCGGGACTCTCGAATTACCGCTGACCTCGGAATGTAAACTGCTATTGAAGGACACCGACGATTTTAGTCAGTACAAGTCTGTCAAGCCCTCCCGCCCTGCCCAGCGTGGGAGGACTCATTTGATGATTTTACCACGATTTAAAAAAAGGTTAGGTTAGGTTATTTGCCCTAAAGCTCATTTTGTTTTTTTTTTTCAGAACTGCGTGCACAACTATAGTTGTAACATAACTGTAGCCAGAGCGCGCCTAATCACGGTACTTATACCTCCATACAAAAATCTTACAACCCCTTATAAATTAATTAAATGCGGATACATACTCCTTCTGGAAATACAAGCACGCTGACAATTCTTAACAGTTTTAATACCAGTTTCTTTTATTTTGTAGTGGTAAGATAATTAAAGTCTTACCTACCTGGGTAGAGCAGAAGAGACTGTCAGATTCTAACTGAGTGAATCCACCCTGTTTCTTCAATTGCCCAGTATGTTTCTGGGTCATAGTAACCTAGCATAGACAGCTCCGCAACCCAAAACTCTTTTCCTCACAGTCCTCACACTAGGAAGTTCTCCTGTACTGTGTGTGCATCTAACTAGAACCTGTAGGGCATTAAAATATTTGTTTGGGGCAGGAACCCAACACGCGACATACAAATAATAATAATAATATTCCACAACTATCAAACAACGCCATCTAGTCCCAAGCTAAGCAGAGCTTGTGTTATGGGTACTCTAGACAACTGATAAACATACTTAAAATATATTTCGAAATACATACATATTATAGATAAATTACACTCAGACACAGAACAATCGATCATGCTCATCACACAAACATTTTGTCCTGGGTGGGAATCTAACCCACGACCCCCCAGCATAGCAGTCAGGGTCACTAACCACTAGACCAACAGTTAATCGCTCTGCTACTGCACCAAATGCGCCGATTTGATACAAAATGTGTCTCCTGGGCAAAGGTCAACTTTCATACAGAAAAGAAACGAGTATTTTTCAACATGAAATTTTTACGCATAAGAATTTCTGCACGAAAGTTTACTCGTTCAATTCATTATTTCAAGTGAACATTTCGAAATTACGCCAGAAATAACTGCACCCATTATTACTTACCAGCAACATTGACCTTGCTTTAACCGCAAAATAAATTGTTTTAACAAATAAAACTGACCCATAAACCTCAAACTATTATCTTTTATTGCATAAAATTACAATTACAGTCAATAAAAATCATTTACGCAAAACTTGCTTGTTGCGACATCACAACATGGCGGTTTGGCGCCAAAAACTTTGACATTTATGACAGCTGTCATTTTGACATTTGAAACAATATGGCATTTTTCGGTAACGAGTTTTAATTTGTTAATCCTTGACTTTTGAATTAAAACACGACTTGTTATTAATTGGACAAGAAAGCACGATCTGTATTTAATTAAAATCACGATTGTTAATATGTGATAAGCTTGCGAAATAATTACTAACTCAGTCTTAAATGTTGAATACGATAAAAAATAGGCCTTAAATTCTAGACCTGTTGTACTATTCTTTGAAAACTCAGCGCTAAAGCTAGTCTGTGGCAGATTTTCAACTTTACACTATAAAACAATAGGTTATATGGCTATTAAAATAAAAGCTATTATGGTCCTCGACGTTGAGAGAGTTTGCCTTTAATGAATTTTATATTTTATGCTCTAGGAGTCAAGAGCATAAACTTGAAAAGCAACTTTGGTATTTAATGTAAAAAACCACTTTTTGGTCATAAAATCATCAAATGGGATCTCCCTCCTAGGGTGGAGCGAATACGCCCACGGCGTCGGACGTCGCAAGACGATCTCAGGCCACCGTAGGCGCGGGCATGCGGACAGCGAGTAAAGGGCAACTCGCTGTCCGACCATGGACCATGCCCGGGTCGACGGCGCGTCGTGTTCCACGCGCGCCTCTAAGAGCTGTCAGTAAAATGACGGGGCCCCCTCTCAGAGGGCCAAAGCCTGCTGGGGTCGCGGGACTTATTTCTATCACCGTGACCCCGGAACATAAAGGGCTATTGAAGGACACCGTGGATTTTAGTCAATACAAGTCTGACAGTCCCTCCAACCCTGCCCGGGGTTGGAGGACTCATTTGATGATTTTACCACGATAAAAAAAAAGGGTGGAGCGAAAGGGACTGTCAGTCTCGTGCTGCCTAAAATCCACGGTGTTCCTGCAATAGCCCATTACGTTCCAGTGCTATGGTTACCTGATTAAACAGTCCGACGTCTCCGGAGACAGTCCCGCTACCCTGGATGTACAAAACCCTTGAGTTATGAGTTCTTGCTTTTTTATATAGACCTTCTTTTCTATTCTTTTCTTCCATCATTTTATAGACAATTCTGTCAGTTATAAAGTATAATGTCAGCGTGACAATGGTGCTACAAAATTCTAAATTGCAATATTTTTTGTATTCTTTTTAAAGCTTGTGTGTGTTTGTGAAATTGTTGTGATATCCGTTATCTTATGTATTTTTTTTAGTAATTTTATAATGTAAGTACCTATATCTCTCTCCAAGGTAAAGAGCTATGCTCGGAGTTTCTTTGCGGGATAAAATCGCGAACATGGATACTCGCCGAAGATCCAGTCACCGACATAGCTCTTAGGGCGCTCCGTCACCGCGAGCATTCATCTGTAATGTTACGTTACAGAATTCATTCGAACATTAGAAGACAATAAAGCATTAAATTGCGCACTTTTATGTTACATTGTCTCCAGGTGAATGCTCGCGGTGAGGTAGCGCCTTTAAAATTTGCAAGTTGAAGTGGCAATGGGCAGGCCACGTCGCTCGTAGAACTGACAACCGATGGTGCAGAAAAGTTCTCTAGTGGCGACCACGGACCGGAAGACGCAGCGTAGATCCCCCACTAGGTGGACCGACGACATCGTGAGAGTCCCGAACAACCGATGGATGCAAGTGGCGAATTGTCGCTCGGCGTGGCGGTCTAAGGGGCAGGCCTATGTTCAGCAGTGGACGTCTTCTAGCTGATGATGACGGTGATTACTATTTCAGGCCAGTACCCGTCAATGACGAATGGCAAGGCTGTTACAAGCCTGACATATGCTACTCCATCCTCAGACTGCTTAAAATGACAGTAAGTGTGATTTTACGTATTTATCTGAGTTAATGATCATGACTTCATGAGGCAAGATGGCTAATAGAATGCAGAAAAACTTAGGCACTCCCCCACAGGGAGCATTCGCGTAGGAACAAATTATAAATTCAACTTTGAGTATTACATTACAGCACTACCTCCCAGACTGACGATTGATAGATTTGATACAAGGTGCGCATTGTGATGCTCGATTGTCTTTCCTGATGAAATTTTCGAATCCGTAAAGTTACATTACAGGTGAATGCTCGCGTTGAGGGAGGGCCTTTAAGGAATTTGTCGTTACTTCGCGGAAATAATACATTTTACATGCGCATTTGCAGATAAACCTGACAGATGTCGCCACTATCACGAATTTATCTAATTATCCGATCTATTATTAGATCGATTACCCATTATCGTTTCTACAAATTCATAGTTATATTTATTAGGTATACAAACAAAAAAATGTAACCGAGTTCAAAATAAACCACAAAAGTGTTTTTTTTTTAATAATAATTAGTAACAGGTAAAAAAAACAAAGCCATCGACTTCCGAAAGAAAAGTTATTTGTTTTCGAAGTTGGTTCCCTTTCTTTTAAAAAGATTTATTAATTCATAGAATTGGCCACCGACACTGAAATGAAAATAAATCAACCCTTTTATTTCCAGTATATACCCCTACCACCAATGAACTAAGTACTTCTTCAATCATGGACGGTGACGGCGATGAGCTGGTGGCGATCGTACAGGGTCTGGACGCGGCTGGAGTGACCCTCACAGTCAGCAACCGGCCCAGGCATAACGCGGAGAGGAGGAGGCCGTCGAGGCATAGGATTCGTGAGTCTTTTTGAGGATTCATTTTTCTATACTTAGGTATGATATATAAAACTAGGTTTCAGAGGAGAAAATCCGTTTGATAAACCGTAACCGACTTTGCATAATTTCAATTTTTGTATTATCCCCTGTAGTACAAAAATTGAAATTATGCAAAGTTGATTCCTTCCAAAAACTTTCTTCCAGAAAAATCTTGACCTGACAATAGTACACACTAAAAAATAATAATCCAAATAATGTGCAGTCGTTCAGAAATTACGTGCATAGGTATACATCGCCTCCCTAAATTACTTTGGTTTTTCCCACGTTTTTATACACTCACTTTTCTTGAATGTTAACATTAGGAAGCTAATGTTTTTTTGCGATTTTGGATAGGTATCATCAGTACAATTATATTATTATGAGGTTTTTGGTAAAGAAAAACTTTATATATTCTTAATAGGTGCATATGTTGGAACGCCTGATGAAAAAATATCTGGCCCACTACAAACTTGCCTACAAGTAATATTGCTATACTAGACTTTAAGGATATTTGAGGTAATCGTAGTCTTGTCAAGAGATATCGCATTACCCAGTAGGTAATAAGTCGTGGAGGTCATATAGGCAGTCGCTCCATGTAAAATACTGATATTCAGCTGCATCACATAAGACTAGAGCAGTGGTGGCCTAGTGGTATCGGCCTCGACTTACGAATTGTAGGTCGCGGATTTGAACTCAGCCACTCTTATTTCTTTTTGTAATTTATTTCATAACCACTGCTCTCAAAACGGTGAAGGAAAACATCGTGAAAAAACCGGCATGTCGTAGAACCAAAAATTCGAAGACATGTGACATCTACCAACCAGCACTGGGCCCGCGTGCGGTGGATTTAAGGCCCACTCCCTCCCACAGAGAGGAGGCCCTGTGTCCCAACAATGGGAACATTTATAGGCTGATGATGATGACATAAGGCTATAAGCCGACTCTTACACAGTTGGAATAAGGTATAGAGTTAAGAGTGTGGACTGCGCCTTCCATATCCAATATACAGATAAAATTTGCCTCTCCTAGAAAGAGAGGTAAATAATTATTTATATAAATTTAAAAGCAAAATTATAGTTCTCTTTCTTTCTACAGTGTTTCATTTTAGGCAGCTATTCTTCAGTGCATGCTTTATGGATATTGTTTATTTATTTTCCGCGGTAAATCATCAAATGAGTCCTCTCACACCGGGCAGGGCGGGAGGAACTGTCAAGTTTGTACTGATTAAAATCCACGGTGTCCTTCAATAGCCCTTTATGTTCCGGGGTCACGGTAATGAAAGAAGTCCAGCGACCCCGGCAGGCTTTGGCCCCTCTTTGAGGCGCGCGTGGAACACAACACGCCGTCGACCCGGGCATGGTCCATGGTCAGACAGCGAGTTGCCATTTACTATGGATAATGATGTGATTAGAAAGATATTTGGGTGCGATTGAAATTGTAAAAGCAAAGAGTTTTTTATTGTAGCAAAGTATAAAAGCATTTATCCGGATTTTATTTCTAATTGGGTAGCTCGTGGCCTAATAACAAAAAATAGCCACAAGAGACGCTGCACTTGCATAGTTTGATCTCTGGATGGGAGACCCATTTAAATTTTTATAAATATACTTAATATAAATTTTATATATTATATTTTATATATAATATAAATTTTTCAGAGATAAACACTACGATGAGGCCTGATGTGCCTCCAGCAAATAATCAAGGATTGAACACTATAGCGTCAACATCTGGGGTGCCCGCAGCGTTTCCAACATCTCGGATTCTCACAGCGTATCCAGCGGCTGGAATGCCCGCAACGCATCCAGCGGCTGTAATGCCCGCAACGCATCCAGCGGCTGTAATGCCCACAACGCATCCAGCGGTTGGGATGCCCGCAGCTTATCCAGCGGCTGGAATGCCCGCAGCTTATCCAGCGGCTGGAATGCCCGTAGCGTATCCAGTGCCTGGTATGACTGCTACTCCAAGAGCGTCTGTTGAGACCACCACCGGAGCGGACTTCTCTAAAATAAGCAAAGGCTCTCAGATTTGTGATGATCGATATACTAGTAGTTATAAGGTACGTATAAAGTATGTCTATTATATGTATAAGGTAGCAAGTATAAATAAAACGGTAGGCAATCTGTTTTTTATTTCATAAGTTCTCCTGCCCTTAGTGGAGCGAGAGGCTAAATAAGACTCGTACGTACTAACTAAAATCTCAGTGTTCCTTGAATAGCTCTTGACGTTCCAGGATTACAGTAACCTGTTTAGACACGACCCATTGCAATCTGTTCTATGTTAAGCTATGGACACAGGCGTTTACGTTTAGTCTGTTTAGAGTCTGGGCAAGTCCACGTGAATGAACTTGCCCAGACTCGGGTTGTTAGTTGTTTTTCTTACCAGACAGTTTTTATGGCGAGGTCTTAACTAACTTACAGTTCTTTATCACAGTTAGCACACTGCCAGATGACTCCAACTTCGCCCCCAGAAGCGGTGTCAGAATTTCCACCGCAGAGGAGAGAACCTTGTCGCAGTAAGTGTTCCAATCTTCCTTGAATTTCAAGTATCTACTGTACCTATATTGTGTTAATTAAAGACTAGGAATATTATCGTAATACGTAAGCGTGGGAATGCAGACGGCGAGCAATGGGCGACTCGCTGTCCGACCATGGACGATGTCCAATCGATGGCGCGTTGTGTTTCACGCACGCCTCAAGAATGTGGGGTAGCGGAATTCACGATTTACCCCGTGACCCCAGAACGTAAAGGGCTACTGAAGAACACCGTGGATTTTAGTCAGTACGTGTCTGATAGTCCCTCCCGCTCTGTCCTGGGTGAGAGGACTCGAAAATCCGTGTCCGGTGAGGACCTGCGTCATGAGGTAGGTAAGGAGGCCGTGTCGCCTTTCCAGTCACTCCTCAAAGGGGGTCTTACTTACGCGATTGCGGTGTGTCCGATAGGTCGAGCACTAGCCAAAAGATGGAGGTGAGGTCTTTCCTTCTTTCTAAACTCAACAGATCAAGGGAACTTCGAGATCGGTGGCAATGGCAGCGGAAATTTGAGTTTCCACAGCGGACAAGGAAGCGGTCAGAGTATCAGACAAGGCAGTCGCAGTGGACAAGTAAGGGCCTCGACATCAAGGATCAGACATAATGGAGGAAGTCAGATTTGGCGTGATAGAGGTGAGTATAGTTCTTCAAGGGAATGCGTCATCATATCAGCAGTAGGAAGTCCACTGTTGACATTCATGGTCCTCGTATAACCTTTTCTACATTTTTATTGTCTGGACTTTAAAAGAGACTGTGACCTCTGAGTTTTTTTCGGCTGTTTCTTCTCAGAGTAGTCAGGTACGAAACACCGGCCCCTTCTAGTTTTATGAAAAGACGTGTAAAAGTGTTTATATAACCTACTTGCATAAATAAACATCATTTCATTTCATTTCACTGCTGAACATAGGCCTCTCCTATAGACTTCCAATAGGACCGGTTGGAAGTCGCATGCATCCAGCGCGATCTTGCGATTTTCATCAGAGCGTCTATCCATGGAATGCGTGACATTCGATAAATTTTGTAGATGTTTGGAAATAAATGGAGAAGTACTGTCTTTATCTCCTGATAGCTAGAACCTTGGGGTCTTTAAGTTATGAGTGAATAAGTTACTTCCAGGCAAGCGTGCTTCACCGTTGTTGACCACATCATCAATTACCATAAGGTGAGGTGCGGGCGGTGAGTGATGGGTGACTCGCCGTCTGAACAAGGACTATGCCCGGGTCGCGAATTTCCAAAAGCTATACTATTTTAGTCACAAGTTAGACTCTAATGGATGAGCTTTTGTTCTGTATATAATATCTGTAATACCTAATCTATCTCAGTAATGAAATTGACTCAAATGGAATAGCTTTTTGTTCTGATTTTTTCAAAGAAAATGTACGGACAAAATCTAGTACCATGTCACGCACTCTAAAAGATGAGGTTTAGTTTATGCATGTCGCAGTGAAATGAGGAAATCAGGAATTTCGCGAAATCCCTAGGGATATCACGAAATCCTGGAAGATGTGGAATATTTTTCGTCGTGTTCCTGTCGGCATTCTGACGGCCCCCCTTAGAGGACCAAAGCCTGCCGGGGTCTGGGTACTGTCGCTTCAGGTAACCGTGACCCTGAAACGTAGAAGGCTATTGAAGGATCAACCTGCATTTTAGTCAGTACGAGTCTGACAGTCCCTCCTGGGTGGTAGGAAAAAAACGCTGGTAAAAAATAATCTCCTGTATTGATATTACGATTGTAAGGGTGATGTTACATTACAGGTTCTAGCCACCGTTACTGCAACTCTAAGCGGGATGTGGATGCGTTTGAGCACTCGCTACGGAAGTACCCCAACTTGGCTCCATTCAGGACTGCCTCCACTGATCTCATTGAGAAACTTATCCGGTATACACAGGCTAAAAACTGTAAGTAATGTCTGTAGCAGACAGAATCAGGTAGACAATAATACAATACATCATTCAGTCGGTATTTTTACAGACGTTATGACTTTACAAGCCCCCACTCCCGAATTTTGTTCAGTTTAGAAAAAAATGACATTAGTAACCTCAATATCATTTTTGAAGACCTATCCATAGATATCCATAGACACGTATGGGTTTGGTTAAAAAAAAATAAAGCTTCATTTCTAGGTATGGGGAGCCCCCAAAATTATCATTTTTTTATTTTTGGATATCCTAATGCGGTTCACAGAATACAATAATTACAGCCCCACAGCCCGATCTTATGGGTAAAACCGCGCTTGCCGAGGTTGGTCGGTGGATGAGTGACCATCTGCGATCATAGCGAGTTTCCTCCGTGCCTCGGAAAGCACGTAAAGCCGTTGGTCCCGGCTGTCATTTGTAGATCTTTGACAGTCGGTACTATTAGTCAGAAGGCCTTAAAAGGTCTGACAACCAGTCTTACCATTGGGTATCGTATTATCAAATTACTAGGTTGTGGAATTCCGATAGTCAGTCGCTCCATGTAAAATTCTAATATACAGCTGCATCTAGTTCGACTGGATGCCGACCTCAATATAGTTGGGAAAAGGCAGGCAGATGATTAGGTTATTTCTTTGAACATTTTTTTTTTGCTAACCTCGGGTTCTCCTTCCCCAGTCAAAGAAATGTCCCGTTCTTCAAAAAGCATGCGTTCCCTTCGCAACCAGAACTCTTCAGAGAACTACGAGCTGGTTTCGAAACAACAGCAGACCTACACTCGAAAACAACCAGACAACGTGGCCAGCAACAGTGGCGTTCAGGTCGGACATCGAGGACGGACCAGGAACTTCAAATTATACTCGCCTTTGAGTGATAGTAGGAACTTCAGGTAGGTTATGACTGGGTAGCTCAGCGTCTGATCAAGAACCAGACCCAAATAGTTATTTATGATACTAGTGCGGTAAGTTGATTTTTACAAACGAGTAGACGAATGTAAGCCCGAAGCGAAGTTGAGGGCTTACCATAGTCACGAGTTTGTAAGATATGAAAATGGCGTCAATGTGCAAATGGCGCCACATTCACGTGGAGAAAATTAGAACTACTTCTTTCGTCTCATTTACTCTTTTTTTTTTGAGCAATTGCGCTTCCAAGGAGGTTCGATCAGTATATTCTCATAATGTGAAGCTCTTTGGTGGAATTCTTTTTTTTTTTTTTGAAATATAAAAAAGTCCGTTAAGAAAACGCACGGTGCTATACAACGGGGCGTGCGGTAAATAGGTACTTAGGTGAGAGTACCTATTGTACCGCACGTTCCGTTGTATGGTGCGTAATTTTTAACTTTCGAACAATGTATACAGGCTTTGTAATTGCATTTTCGAGCAAATGTTTCCACTAACACCTTCCTTACTATACTAACTTCTCTTACAGAAACACAGAAACAGCATTCAGTACCAGTTACAACTACTTAAAAGCTGGTAGTCCTCCCGATGGACGGTCCAACCATTCCGATGGATGCCCAAGTCCGACAGGATCGAAGAGTCCAGGGGATTCCAGGACTCCTGGTCATAGCCCAGCCCGGGTCGCAAGTCCCTCAGGGTCTAAAAGTCCCGGGAAATCATCTGTCCGGTTCAATGGGTCTGTCCGGGATATGAGTTTGAGTGAAATGTCCAAGTATATTAGGAGTACTGTTAGGCAGATCTGCAAGGAGCGCCCTGTGGTAAGTGGTTTCTAAGCTGTTCTTTTCTTCTTTTTTAGTTTCATCATTACCATTTTTTAAGGTTCAAGCAACAACAACAACGACGATATGTTAGTAGACTTCGCATCAACGACGATATATTACTAGACCGATGTCTGTCAACACATTAGGCCAAAAAGTCTTATATCCGTCTTATTTCGACCAAGCTTCCTGTGAGCCGTAAACATACCTTGAGGCAGAACAGACCTTGAGTTAGCCAATCACAACGCAGTACCCCGTCCCCCTGGCTTACGTAGTGCCTCAGCGAGTTGACAGAATAGTTTTTGTACCTTAGATCGTGCATGCGGAGTCTAGTAATATATCGTCGTTGCTCCGCATGCACGACCCTTAGGTCGTGCATGCGGAGCAAGAAGAATAGTTTTTGTTCCTTAGAACAAAAACTATTCTTCTAATTCATACACTACTATATCGTCGTTGCCTTTATAGTTTGCCATGTCCGTCTGTCTAAACACGACTTAATTTAGAATTATCAGTTTTATGTAGGTAATTCATTCAACAAAATGGCAAATGAGCACAATGGAATACGAATGTTTTCGTAGATAAATTATTTCTCTTCGATTGAACAAAGTTTATTCATATCATTCAAAAATCTTATATTATTTTACAAGAATTATACTACCAATTGTAGATTTTTTTTTAATTTGATCATTTGCCATTTTGGGAATTTGTCATTATAAAAATCAGGGTTTTTGATAATTTGCCATATTGAGATTTAGGCTTTAGAGAATTTGCTATTTTGCAAATTGACGTCATTTTGCGAATTAGTTCTCCTTCGTCTAACGAAACATTTTGTATTATAGCCATGTCTATGTGCTGTTTAAGAATAAAAAGTAATTCTCATAGGTTCTCCAAGTTTGCCCGAAGCTGAAGAATCGATATAACGAACACAAGAAGGTGTGCCCGTCCAAGAATGAACAATCAAGTGTCGTAGAAGAGGTAAGTTTATATCAATTTACAACAACATCATCTGCCTGTCTTTTTAACATACTTCAAAAAAAAAAAAAATGAATCGTCTTCTAAAAAAACATAAAAAAGTGTAAAATAACTTTTGGATGAAAATTTATTATTGGAAGTCGGTGACTTTATTTCTTAATTTTGGACTTTTTTGCCAAAACAAAAGTAGGTTCGTCGTCGGAACCTTTTTTGTTTTCAAACCGACTTCTCAAAAAGGTGGAGGTTCCTATTTAGTCGGAATCTATTTTAATTTTATTCTTTTATGGTGTTCCCCGATTTCTCGATGACTCCTGCACCGATTTGTAAAATTATTCTTATGTTTGTCGATAAAAATGAGAGTATCCGTAAACGGATGCCAAACACCCAGTATTCATTGAGCTATAAAGGTAAAACTCAAATCTAAGTCAATTTCATCTTTTCAGGAAAACGAAGAAGAAGAAGAAGAGGACGAAGCTCAAGGTAACTATTGTTTTGAATATTGTTTATTTCATACAATCATCTAATATGATGACGAGGGATGATACTCATGTCACTAAGAGAGTGATGAGTATGAATGTTGATGGATGGAGAGGAAGAGGAAGAGGAAGGCCAAAGAAGTGATGGATGGATTGTATAAGGAATTATATTTCTACACCACGCTAGGCGTAAAAATTTGTAAAATATAATTTTCATACCATAATTTTCATGGCAACTGGTTGGCGCTGCATGATAATCTGGTCGGGTCAAAGTCTACCGGGGAACATTGATTGCACACCTTCGTTATAAGTTATAAGACAGTAGAGGACAACATGTGTTTTTAGTTAGTTAAGTTAATTATATGTACCCCTTCGCTTTCTCCGGGCGAAAGAAACCAGGATTTTCATTTAAAAAAAAGTTTGTTAAATACCTCGTCTCCCATGATTGTGAGATCAAACCTGGACATCTCTGCCATCAGTGAAGGAAACCTGTACTGTACCTGTGTGTGTGTGTTTTTGTTTTTTAAATAAAAAAAGCTTATGTCAAAGGCCTGTGGTATTTCCTGAAACGTCGTAATCAACTCTGACATCACACAGAAAGGGGAAACAAAGATATAGCTGCTATAGAAACTCTTGCAGAAATCGAAATTTACGACTGAAATCAAGGTAGACCATGGTCGTAGCCCAGTCTGTATAGGTAACCGTGACCTTGAAAGGCAGAGGACAGTTGAAGTGGATTTTTAGACACTAGGAGTCTGACCGACAGTCCCTTCCGCTCCGACCAAAGCAGGACCGCGCACTTGAAGATATTACAACCCAAAATTAGGTTTATAGACTAAAGATTCAGTTCGGGTATCAAACCCAAGGCCCCATGCCTACAATCTGTCTTGTATGTCTACTAGTATATTCAATTTTGTACATCGCAGCATCCGGTTCAGTTCTCTCGCGAATAATAAAATCTATCAGCGGCTGGCAGATGCCTCTAACTGTAAGTTTTACTTCTACTGTTATTTCATCTTTGCCTCCTTCAAGATCGTCATCTAGGCTTTCTTCTAGTTTAGTGTTAGTAAATTCATCTTTGTCTTAAAATTCATCTTCATCATCATGAGCCGGAAGACGTTGACTGGTCAATAAGGCCTCATCCTTAAGCCGCCACGATGAACTTCAATCCGCTACTTACATCCATTGTTGGAAGCCTGCCTGCTCTACGTCTTCCGGTTCGTAGTCGCCTCTCTATATGTTTTCTCTTAGAGCTCTTACACACGAGCGGCATGCAACGGTTGATTGACGAAAATTGTAGGCGCTAAAAATTCCATCATTCATGATTGATGGCTCTGCCATGGTAAAACCTACCGTCTAATGAGCGCCTAAGAGCTATTACACACGAGCGGCATGTTTTCAACGGCAGAGGTAACTGCAGCCATCGACGGGCGTCGGCGGCATGTCGACGGCAGCCGTCGCTACAACTGCAAGTGTCGTTATAAGTCGACTGCTGCCGTCGACGCGTCGACGGTTTCCGCCGACGCGCGTCGACGGCTGCAGTTACCTCTGCCGTTGAAAACATGCCGCTCGTGTGTAATAGCTCTTAGGCGCTCATTAGACGGTAGGTTTTACCATGGCAGAGCCATCAATCATGAATGATGGAATTTTTAGCGCCTACAATTTTCGTCATTCAAACGTCAATCAACGCATTACACGATAGGTTTTCCATCAGTCAAAACTTCTGCCATGGTTTCACCAAGGCAAAACCTACCGTGTAATGGGCGCCTTAGAATCGATATCTCTTCTTAATTAGCTATAGTGGATAACTTACGATATCTAATTATCTTTAGATATAATTCATCTTTATCTTATGTCGGTTCACCTCCATCTTGTAATTTGTTCTTTTGCCTTTTTATTCTTTTCTACCTTGACCGCAAATTTTTGAATTGGTATCACAATTGGCGCAGAGACTGATTTTGATTGCTGCCTTTCATATTCATATCGCGGGTAAGATTGTCTACAG
Source organism: Agrotis ipsilon (assembly GCA_028554685.1). Lineage (NCBI taxonomy): Eukaryota > Metazoa > Arthropoda > Insecta > Lepidoptera > Noctuidae > Agrotis > Agrotis ipsilon. The sequence goes on from CM052982.1 coordinate 8,868,032, forward strand.
AAATCCCTACAGTATCTATTTGTTCATTGTTTGGATAAACATATTTTAATTTTTGAGATTCACTTTTTATAAAAGCACCCACAATACTAGAGAAACAAAATGGGACAAATCGTAAAAAATCCTTCCCCTTAACTGTGTATAACTACGACAAAATCTCTGCATATATAACTACGACAAAATCTTATCAATAAGCGTTTGTAACTTTAAAGATCCTTTCAATTCTGAATCGCTTTTTCTTCTCCAGGAACAAGCCGGATGTCAATGTAACAGAACAGACTGTTACTGTACCAGGGCCACGCAGTGTAGCGACATGCCCGAAGTCTCCACCAATACAGTAGGTTGTAGCTGCAAAGCCAGAACTATAGAAGCTAAGACCAGCTGCAGTCGCGACCTGTCCTGCGTCTGTGCTAGCAAGGCACAAGAGCAAGCATATTATAACGCAAGAATCGATGAACAAATATCCGAATGGCTTAAAGATGTCCCTGTTCATAGTATAGAATGTGATGAGGTCAAAAAGAAAAGAGACACTGTTGTCAAGGAATTACGGGAGACCCTAAAACATTTACCCGATGATGAAGATTTTGAGGAAAATGTTAGGAATGAGATTGCTAGTTTTATTGATGATTTTCCCGTATGGAATCCTGGTAAAGATGAAGACGACGAAATTGAGTTTAAAAGTCAATTAGCTGAAAAGCTTACTGATCAAATTTTAGCTGTACCAAGGAAACCTGACAGATTTAGAGATATCGTTACAAAATGGGTTGAGAATTTGGATTTTGACGATGAAGATGAGGAAGTAGATAAAGAAGTTATAATTGATAATTTTGTTAATCACCTGAAACCTTTAGCTGTTGAGAGACCTGCGTGTGATATGAAATACGCACATAGTTTAAGAAAAGAAATAAACGAATTAATGATCGAGTTGCCTTTAAATTATGATTGTAAAATGTTAAGAAGAAAAGCCCATCAATTAGCTGTAGAAATAGTCAGTTTACCAAAGAACATGAAATTATCAGGTGATGATACAGATTCGACAAGCGGGTTCGAAGAAAATATATCTGAATGGATATGCGAACACGGTTTGTGTAGAGAACTAAAAAAAGATCCTAAATTGATTGAAAGTTTATCCAATAAATTAAAGTCCCAAGGAATACAGGACGAAGAACTCATAGAAAAAATGAAAGAATTAATATTTGAATTTGTGGACGATGTGGAAACTGCGATTACAATATTAGATGAATTCGTTCATGGGTTAGTGAAACCAGTTCCAAATTCCGTTGAAAAGTTTGATCAAGATGAAGTCGCAGAATTAGTCAGGGATTGGTTGAATAACTTGCCAGAAATATCTGATTGGCCGACAAGTAAATTAGAAGAAATTACTGATGATCTTGTCAAAATTATACAAGGAAACAAGGATTTGGAAAACGACTTATTTGAATATCTAGTTGACACTGATATGCCTATGGAACCTGCCGACTTGCGTCTACACGTTGAAGAACTACTGTCGAAACTTAATATCTTAGAACCAAGCGAAGTCCAAATAGAACAAGCAAAAAGAAAAATGATTGAAGATATGGACGATATTATTGAAGCTTCGTCACTTTCAGAAGAGCAAAAGGATTTCTTAAGAAAAAGTGCTTTTGAAATGATAGAAGACTCTGTACGCAGGTCATCTTTAAGTATTAAAGAGGAGGCAAAAGAAGCATTAATCTCTAACATGGATCAAATTATTAGTAAAATAATCATACCTGACGAAAGCATGATGCAAATGTCAACCTACAGTGTTGATGACGATACAGACGAAGTAAAGAATGCATTAATGAAAGATATGAGTGGAATCGTAAATAAAGCTTTAAAGAATGAGTTAAGCAGTTCATTGAGCAAAAATTTTGATGAATCGTTCACAATACTTGGCAAAGATGAAAGTGATTTGACACAGGCTATTGAGAAAGATGTGAAACATGCAGTAGAAAAACTCCCCATAGACAGTATGAAAAAAAATAATTTGATGGGGCAAGTTAGTGCAACGCTGTGCAAGCATATGAATAAACCAATACCTTGTAATGCCAAGAAAAACATCAACGATGAAATTTGCGGTATATTAGAGAAATGTTCAGTTTCTAAAGACAGAAGCTTTTGTGGACAGTTGAAGGAAGGGTTATGTGATGTTGTTTCCCAATGTTTGGATTTTCTTGCGCCGAAACCTGTGTGCGATTTCCAATGTACAATAGAAAACGATGTTGGTGATGTTATTGATAGTTGTCCGATAGATTCCGATAAGAAAAGACAATTGAAGGAAAGTATTCAAAATATACTCACGGAGAATGGAGACAGTCTCCTATCAGAAGAAGTCGTTGGAGCTATAGAAGATGAAATTAATTGTATGTGCGATAATCTACCCATGCCAAAGGATAAAAAAGTAATCGTTAAGATGGCGATTAGATCATCGGTATCCAAAAATCTTAAAAACGCTTTAGAAACTTTAAAGCACGATTTAAGTAAGCTAAGAAAAAAGTTATTCGATGGTATGACTGACGTAATTGAAAAGTCGCCGATTACAAGGAATGAAAAAACAAATTTGAAAAGTCAATTAAAATGTGCTCTAGTAAAGAATTTAGATTCTTCTCTTTCAGAAGAAGAAAAGCGCAGAATGTTAGATGAAGTCTCGGGAATTCTTCAAGACGATATGTCTGAAGAAAATAGAAGGCAATTAACGGATCAATTGTCTAATAGAATTGATACATTACAAAAGAAAGATCAAAGGGACGACCTACTAGAAATGATAACAAAATATGTTGATCAAATTGTCAATAGACTTGCAATAGACTCGGCTGCACAAGATAACGTTAAAAAAGATATAATGGCAGCGTTACTGGATTATTTATACAACCCTCTAACTAAAAAAGTGCAACAGAAAATAAAAGAAGACATTCAGAATGAAGTTGATGAGATGAACATTCCAAACCATGAGAAAAATGAGTTAAAATCAAATTTATCGCAAGCTGTGACAACAGAAATAGACAAACTAATTGCCCAGGGAAAAGATGTACCCGAAATCAAAACTGCTTTAGGCGAAACAATAAGAAATGTAATAAAGAACTCATCAGCTTCCAGAAATAAGCAGGAAGTATTGGAACACAAATTGAAAGATGTGCTAACCGAAAACTTAGTCCGAGATATAACAGACGAAGAAAAAGAAACGATTAGAGATAAACTAAGCGATATTGTCGATGATCTAAGAATGAATGAATTCAAATCTGATAATTTCAAAAGACAGTTACTAACCGTTGTTGATAAAATTTTCGAAAAAATTGCACAAAATGGAGGGGAAAAAAGAATACAAGATAATATTTTACAAAAAATAGAACAGGCCATTGATGAAACGTCTATACCCCAAGAGCAAAAAATCAAATTGAAGAAGAAGTTAAGAGATATGGCCACTAAAATCTTCAGGAGACCATCACAAGATATCGCAGAAGCTATCAAATATGTCTCTGACGAAAACTTGAATTTACGGAAAGGCAAGAAAGATACAGATGCAGCAATGGATGATAGTATGAACGATCTAACACAAAAAACGAGATCAAGTACAGGCCCATACGACAGTACCGGAGAATTAACAAGCAAAACCCAACTAAAAATTTTAGAAAGCCTGCGAAAGTCCATTGACACGTCTTCAATACCAAAAGAGAAGAAGGAAGAATTAAAGACAATATTACAGAAAAAGGCCGCTAAAAACTTAAAGAAACCGCCTGATGATACTGAAGAAATAATTAAAGAATTAGAAGATAATACTAAGCAGAATATTCGACAAGGCCTTGAAGACGCTATCGAGAAAGCTCCAATACCGGAAGAAATGAAGTTGGAGCTGAACAGGATTATAAAGGACGTGACCACACAACATTTAAAAAATCAGTTAACCGAGGATATTGCAGCCGCACTAAAAGATGAAACGGGCGGAATCATAGATGACTTAAGTTTACCAGAAGACAAAAAAGTTGAATTAAAACGTGAACTAGACGCTACAGTGGATGAAAATATGAGCGATTTACAAAGAAAAATTAAATATGAATCAAAATATCCAAAATCAAAACCAAGTGACAAAAGAGTCCCTGATATAAAAGCATTAGAAAGAGAAACTAAAAGTAATATTGTACAAGGACTTGCAAATTTAATTGATGAGGCACCCATAACAAAACAGGAGAAGATGGAACTGAATGAGAAACTAAGGAATTTGACGACAAAACACTTAAAAAATCAATTGTCTGATGATATTGCAATAGCACTGAAAGATGACATAAATGAAATTGTAGATGATATAAATTTACCACGAGACAAGAAAAATCAACTGAAACAGGATTTAACTGGTGCAGTGGAAAAAGACATGAGCAATTTTCTAAAACAAGCAGTATATATAGACAATAAGTACCCTCAAATCCAAAGAAGATCTAGTGCAGGCACAACCAAAAGAGCTGGAAGAAGACTGACGCCTATACAAGAAGTCGACGAAACAAAAGTAGGTGATAACATTCTGAAAGGAATAGAGAAGATTATTCAAGAATCTGCCATCCCTGAAGCAAAAAAGAATGAACTGAAGAAGAGATTACAGACAACGGTTACTGAAAATTGGAAAAGACCGGTAACCGATGGAAGAAAATCAGAAAATGAGACTAAAGGAAATATTCAACAAGGCCTTGAAAAAGTAATTGATGACGCACCTATATCAAGAGAGAAGAAGATGGAATTGAAGAAAAAACTGAAAGAATTGTTAACAAAACACTTAAAAAAAACATTATCTGATAATGTTGTCGACGATCTCAAAGATGACATGAATGAAGTTATAGAAGATCTGAATCTACCGAGAGATAAGAAAGACAAATTGAAACGTGAAATAGCTGCCACCGTTGATGGAAATATGAGCAATTTTCGCCAAACCCAACCAAAGTCAAGTGGAAAGAGTGACGTAAAGGAGTTGGAAAAACAAACCAAAATAAATATTGAAGATGAACTTGACAGGTTGATTGACGAAGCATTTGTACCGAAAGAAATAAAGCGGTTATTGAAGGAGAGAGTAAAAGATGTGTCCAGTAAATATTTCCAAAAACCATTATCTGATAATGTTATCGAAAATCTCAAAGATGACATGAATGAAGTTATAGAAGATCTGAATTTACCGAGAGATAAGAAAGACAAATTGAAACGTGAAATAGCTGCAACCGTTGACGAAAATATGACCAATTTTCACCAAACCCAACTAAAATCAAGTGGTAAGAGTGACATAAAGGAGTTAGAAAAACAAACCAAAATAAATATTGCAGATGAACTTGACAGGTTGATTGAAGAAGCATTTGTACCGAAAGAAACAAAGCGGGTATTGAAGGAAAGAGTGAAAGATGTGTCTAGGAAATATTTCCAAAAACCTTTGTCTGATAATATCGTCGACGATATCATAGAACACGTGAACGAAGTTGTAGAAGATCTAAATTTACCGAGAGATAAGAAAGACAAATTGAAACGTGAAATAGCTGCAGCCGTTGACGAAAATATGAACAATTTTCAAACGAAAGCAAAATCAAGTGGAAAGAGTGACGTAAAGGAGTTAGAAAAACAAACCAAAGTGAATATTGAAGATGAACTTGACAGGTTGATTGACAGAGCAGCTATACCAAAAGAAACAAAGTTAGCGTTGAAGAAGAAAGTGAAAGATGTGTTCACTAAATCTTTTCAAAAACCTTTATCTGATAATGTCGAAGATCTCAAAGATGACATGAATGAAGTTGTAGAAGATCTGAATTTACCGAGAGATAAGAGAGACAAATTGAAACGTGAAATAGCTGCAACGGTGGACGAAAATATGAGCAATTTTCACCAAACCCAACCAAAATCACGTGGAAAGAGTGACGTGAAGGAGTTAGAAAAACAAACCAAAATAAATATTGCAGATGAACTTGACAGGTTGATTGACAGAGCAGCTATACCAAAGGAAACAAAGTTAGCGTTGAAGAAAAAAGTGAAAGATTTATTGACTAATTCTTTCCAAAAACCATTATCAGATAATGTCGTCAACGATCTCAAAGATGACGTGAATGAAGTTGTAGAAGATCTGAATTTACCGAGAGATAAGAAAGACAAATTGAAACGTGAAATCGCTGTAACCGTTGACGAAAATATGAGCAATTTTCACCAAACCGAAGGAAAATCAAGTGGGAAGAGTGACATAAAGGAGTTAGAAAAACAAATCAAAATAAATATTGAAGACGAACTTGACAGGTTGATCGACAGAGCAGCTATACCAAAAGAAACAAAGTTAGCGTTGAATAAAAAAGTGAAAGATGTGTTCACTAAATCTTTTCGAAAACCTTTATCTGATAATGCCGACGATCTCAAAGATGACATCAATGAAGTTGTAGGAGATCTGAATTTACCTAAAGATAAAAAAGACAAATTGAAACGTGAAATAAATGCAACCGTTGACGAAAATATGAGCAATTTTCAAAACAAAGCAAAATCAAGTGGTAAGAGTGACGTAAAGGAGTTAGAAAAAGAAACCAAAATAAATATTGCAGATGAACTTGACAGGTTGATTGAAGAAGCATTTTTACCGAAAGAAATAAAGCGGTTATTAAAGGAAAGAGTGAAAGACGTGTCCAGTAAATATTTCCATCAAACATTATCAGATAATGTTGTCGACAATCTCAAAGACGACATGAATGAAGTTATAAATGATCTGAATTTACCGAGAGATAAGAAAGACAAATTGAAACGTGAAATAGCTGCAACCATTGACAAAAATATGAGAAATTTTCTCCAAACCCAACCAAAATCGAGTGGAAAGAGTGACGTAAAGGAGTTAGAAAAACAAACCAAAATCAATATTGAAGATGAACTTGACAGGTTGATTGACAGAGCAGCTATACCAAAAGAAACAAAGATAGCATTGAAAAAAAAAGTGAAAGGTGTGTTCAGTAAATCTTTTCAAAAACCATTAGCTGATAATGCCGACGATCTCAAAGATGACATCAATGATGTTGTAGAAGATCTGAAATTACCGAGAGATAAGAAAGACAAATTGAAACGTGAAATAGCTGCCACCGTTGACGAAAATATGAGCAATTTTCAAACCAAAGCAAAATCAAGTGAAAAGAGTGACGTGAAGGAGTTAGAAAAACAAACCAAAATAAATATTGAAGATGAACTTGACAAGTTAATTGACAGAGCAGCTATACCAAAGGAAACAAAGTTAGCGTTGAAGAAAAAAATGAAAGATTTGTTCACAAATTCTTTCCAAAAACCTTTATCCGATAATGTTATCGACGATCTTAAAGATGACATGAATGAAGTTATAGAAGATCTGAATTTACCGAGAGATAAGAAAGACAAATTGAAACGTGAAATAGCTGCAACCGTTAACGAAAATATGAACAATTTTCACCAAACCCAACCAAAAGCAAGTGGAAAGAGTGACGTGAAGGAGTTAGAAAAACAAACCAAAATAAATATTGCAGATGAACTTGACAGGTTGATCGACAGAGCAGCTATACCAAAAGAAACAAAGTTAGCACTGAAGAAAAAAGTGAATGATTTGTTCACTAAATCTTTCCAAAAACCATTATCTGATAATGTTGTCGACGATCTCAAAGATGACATGAATGCCGTTGTAGAAGATCTGAATTTACCGAAAGATAAGAAAGACAAAATGAAACGTGAAATAGCTGCAACCGTTGACGAAAATATGAGCAATTTTCAAACCAAAGCAAAATCAAGTGGTAAGAGTGACATGAAGGAGTTAGAAAAACAAACCAAAATAAGTATTGAAGATGAACTTGACAAGTTAATTGACAGAGCAGCTATATCAAAGGAAACAAAGTTAGCGTTGAAGAAAAAAATGAAAGATTTGTTCACTAAATCTTTTCAAAAACCTTTATCTGATAATGTCGACGATCTTAAAGATGACATTAATGAATTTATAGAAGATCTGAATTTATCGAGAGATAAGAAAGACAAATTGAAACGTGAAATAGCTGCCACTGTTGACGAAAATATGAGCAATTTTCACCAAACCGAAGGAAGATCGAGTGGAAAGAGTGACGTTAAGGAGTTAGAAAAACAAACCAAAGTGAATATTGCAGATGAACTTGACAGGCTGATTGACGAAGCATTTGTACCGAAAGAAACAAAACGGGTATTGAAGAAAACAGTGAAAGATGTGTCTAGGAAACATTTCCAAAAACCATTATCTGATAATGTCGTCGAAGATCTCAAAGATGACATGAATGACGTTGTAGAAAATCTGAATTTACCGAGAGATAAGAAAGACAAATTGAAACGTGAAATAGCTGCAACCGTTGACGCAAATATGAGCAATTTTCAAAACAAAGCAAAATCAAGTGGTAAGAGTGACGTAAAGGAGTTAGAAAAACAAACCAAAATAAATATTGCAGATGAACTTGATAGATTGATTGACAGAGCAGCTATACCAAAAGAAACAAAGATAGCATTGAAAAAAAAAGTGAAAGGTGTGTTCACTGAATCTTTTCAAAAACCACTATCTGATAATGTCGACGATCTCAAAGATGACATCAATGAAGTTGTAGAAGATCTGAATTTACCTAAAGATAAGAAAGACAAATTGAAACTTGAATTAAATGCTACATTTGATGACAATATGGACAAATTACAAAGAAAAATAAACAAAAATGATTCAAGTGATTCAGAATCACAAATAAGTAGCAAGATTAAAAGAGGCTTAAAGCCCATAGAAGAAAGTACAGCAGAAGACCAAATCCTAGAAACAATTGAAGAATTAGGAAAAGAAGGTGCAAGTGACATTTTGCAAAGTCATGAAAAGACCATTGACCGAGAAAAGATACCGGAAGAGGTGAAAACAGAATTGAAAAAGAAATTGAAGGAATTGACTATCAAGCACTTTATGAATCCTGTATCTGATGATTTTGCACAAGGAATCAAAGATGACATGGTCAAGGTCATAGATGACATGAATTTGCCAAAAAACAAGAAAGACAGGTTAAAAGTTGAATTAACCGCTGCTGTGGATGAAAATATCAGAGATTTACTAAGAAGACTGAATTTAAAAAAATTAGCTCAAGAGTTTGATCATTTAATGGACATAGCACTAAATGGTGGGGATTTGGATGAAGCAAAAAGAAAGCTGATCGAGAAATTAATGCGAGAACATAATTTAACAAAAGCAGTAGCGAATGCTTTGGCACAAAGAATGATTGCCAAGGCACGAAAAATGGCAGCAAAAGAGATTTTAAGAGATCTTTTCCATAAATACAATATAGATCCTAATTACGAAGATCAATTAGCTGAAGAGTTTAATAAATTGTTAGATATAGCGTTTAAGGGTGGAAATTTAGAAGAAGCACTAAAAAAACTCATTAAAAAATTAATGAGAGACCTAAACTTATCTCAAGCAGAAGCGACTGCTTTAGCAGATGAAATGATTGCCGAAGCACGAAAAATGGCAGCAAAAGAGATATTAAAAGATCTTGTCCATAAATACAAGATACATCCAAGTTACGAAGATCAATTAGCTGAAGAGTTTAATAAATTGTTAGATATTGCACATAAGGGTGGGGATTTTATAGACGCACGAAAGAAACTCATCAAGAAATTAATGAGAGACCTAAACTTATCTGAAGCAGAAGCAACTGCTTTAGCAGATGAGCTGATTGCTAGAGCAAAACACATGGCGCTAAAAGACAGCATTAGAGATATTTTAGAAAAACACGAAGTTGATCCTAAGTACGAAGATGAGTTAACACAAGAATTCGGTAAATTATTAGAAATCGTACTTAACGGTGAAGAAATTGATGATGCAAGAAGAAAACTCATTAAAAAATTAATGCGAGACTTAAATTTATCAGAAGCACGAGCGACTGCTTTAGCTGATGATCTGATTTCTAGAGCTCAACAAATTTCTATTAATAATAAAGCTAAGGACAAAACTTCATCACAGAAACGCACAAAAGAAACATTCGCAAAAGCTATCAGTGAAGCTGTCGATGAGTCGTCTGTAAATAAATCTGACAAACCCGGATTAAAAGACAAACTATTAAATAAACTGAAAGAAATAATAGATAAAAAATCAGACATTCACGAAGGCGATGTAGGTTCTCTGAAAGAAGAGGTCCTAAAAGAATGTAATAAGATTGTTGATGAGTCATCAATACCAACAAACAAGAAAGTTGAATTGAAATCATTACTGAGAGAGAAATTAGACAAAGCTTTTGAAGAAAATGAAGGTAATAAAGAAGCTAAGAGTCCTGGGGATTATAAGGATATAATAACAGGATACGTTACGAGATGGATGAATAGTCTGCCTATAGATTTAGAGCCAACACTCGCGGCAACCATAGCTGACAATATAGCTGGCGACATATTAGACAGACATAAGTACTTGCAAACACATCCAGAAGCAAAATCTAGCGAAAAAGATGAAATCGAAAATTTAAAATATCAAGTTTTTAGGAGAATGCATAGATATGTGGATTCAAAAGCTATACCTAAAATTATGGAGAGAACCCCAGAATTGTACAACACTATTAGAAAAGTTAAACCACCACAATTGGAGCCGAAAAAACCACCTGTTACAAAACGAGATACGAAAACCCCAGAATTGTACAGCACTATCAAAAAAGTTAAACTACCACAACCGGAGCCAAAAAAGCCACTTGTTAAAAAACAAGATACGAAAACCGGTGATGATAAAATACCCTCGGCCGAGGAAGTTCCAAAGACACAGGATGAAATGAAGAAATTAGAAAAAGCATTCGAGAAATCTGTAAACGAAGCCGTTGAACAATCTAGTCTATCACCAAAAGACAAAGAAATCTTGAAAAATAGATTGCTAAAGGAATTAAGAGTGACGTCAGACGGAGACAAATCACCCGATGCAGAAGACAAGGCAACAAAAGATCTTAAAAAGGCAGAAAAATACGACGTGGGACCATCAGACGCAATCGACAAGACTCCTACTGCACAGGAATATAGAAATAAAATAGCAGAATGTGTTAAAACTTGGCTGGGTACCCTGCCTATAGAAATAGACCCAAAAACTGCAGCAGAGCTTACGAAACAACTTACTGACGATATATTGGATAGACAGAAATACTTGAAAACGCACCAGGAGACCGTGCCTACAGATAAGGATGAGATAGAAAATTTAATGTACCACGTGTTCAGAAGAATGAAAGATATTGTCGATGCGGATAAAATTCCGGATATTATGAAGAGAACCGAAGACTTGTACAATATGATCATGAATATAAAAAAGCCAGAGGAGTCTGCGAAAGGTTGAGTAGATAATCTTTAATGGGGATAGTATAGGTTTTAAAGAATTTTTCAACGAATAATTTGCTTTTAAAATATTTGTGTTGAATCGAAACAGGCGAATCTTAAGACAAACGAATGAATTTATAAGTTATATTAACAGTATCGAAATGAATCAATAATTTTTATTTAAGTAAATACAATAACAAGAAAAACTGATAGTTTAAACACAAAAAAGTTGTAGATCAAAATACTTAATTTTAATAAAAAACAAATATTCCCTTTTTATAACATTAAAGAGTAGTTAGAATGTACATTTATATTAATCTAAAATATTGTTAAGTTGGATTGGTTAAATGCCCTGAAATCAGATAAATCTGGACCAGAATTATTTGGACATGCTGCATTACGGACCTCTGATGAGGTAAAAGAATCAACGTAGAAGTACAATGGAACAAGCGAAACCAAGGCATCCGAAGTCTTCTACCATCAGCATTATACGAGCTCATGTGAGTCTGGTGAAATTTGATCAATCATGGTCCAAACACAAGGAAGTGAAATTCACCAGTAGACACAGTTCTCTTAGAAAAAATCTGGATAATTATAGAGAAATAAAGTGGGTGCGAGCCCCATACAAGTGCCTTTGGTCTCTGTCATCATCGTCAACATCAGCCGGAAGACGTCCACTGCTGAACATAGGCCTCCTTGGATTCTGGGAAGGGGTAAACATTACGGCCGCCGAAAAAATGGACACAACATTCATGGACATTGGAATTTAAAATACTGTGTACCTTAACTTGATTTCATTGTCGTTCTTATCTTTTTTTAATTAAGATAGGCAACTCTTATTTTGAAGATATTATTGTTATATCAAACTTATTATTCAAAAATAACTGTAGTACAGCCTGCTAATCATAGGACTTTGTTTATCCTATTATGTTCTAAGCGTTTCTACACGTCTTTTATGATGCGAACAGCCAAGGAGTGGAACTCTCTGCCTGCGTCTATCTTTCAGAACGCAAACAACCCTAATCTCTTCAAAGTTATAGTGAACAGACTTCTTCTCGGTAAGCTCGCTTCATCGTCGACCTTGTTTTTGCCACCCTGGACCTAGACTAAAGTCAAGAGCTAACCCTTCGTACATAAAAAATTCTTTACTTTGGTTTATCTTGATTTTGGATTTTGTCTTCTCTGCGTGAAAGATGAAGATGGTATGTCAAAAATATCTTGTTTTCTGTACTTAACTGTCTTCTTTAGCGTCCGTCTTATAAAAAAACTAGGACGTACAAATATTGTATTAATAAATTCAGTTACGATGAATAAAAGTGAGGAATGATTAATGAAAGAAAATGGAGTAAATGATGCTGTGACGACAGACGGATGGCAAAGGATGAAGAAAACGTGCATAGTACTCGCAATTGACGAGCTTGTATGACCAGATGTATGGATATGAATGAGGAGAAAGGAATATGTAAGGATCATAGCAAGTGATGTTCTGTAGTTGCCTATCTCAATGGAAGAAGGTCGCGTTACTTGTAGGTCGTATAAATATCATCCTTATCATCATACACATCCGTATCATCATCATTATATTTCAATTTGGATCCCCATATTATTTAATTATCTTTCTTTTATAACAGAACAAAGCACCAACAAGCGACAACGAGAATCATCACCTAAAGACATGCAGAAGATGAAAACCAGCTCAGCATTATCCACAAGCAACATAAACTACTCGCTAAAAGAATTGATAGCAAGAACTAAAGGCGTAAGAAAACAGTGGGCTAGAAATCTCGATGACGTCGCAAATAAACTACCAAAACTAAGAAATGATACAAAATCTAAAGACACTCTAGCTTTGTACGATGAGACTGGACAAATTGACGTGTTGTCTGCTGCGAGTAGAACTATTACAGGACGTAACACTGATCAGGAACCTAAATCAAAGAAACAATTTGTTCCTAAACACGCACCGAAGAATAATAAAGGAAAAACTCGACTTACAAAAATTGAGGAAGCATTTGCTTTTAATAATACTACTAAACAAAATTCTCCATTTAATCCAAAGCAAAAAAAGATGACCGAGAAAGACTATTCCATGTTATTAAATGATATAGTCAAAAATTGGCTGGAAAACACAAAAGTCGACATACCTCTGAATGAGAAGAATAGAATTGTAGATGATCTTGTAACTGATGTAATTGAAAGGCATAAATACTTTCAAGACCTTAATATTACTACTAGAACTAGAAGTGACGACATAGAGTTTTTGAAGTTGCAACTTCATAGAAGGCTTAAAGCGTTGGTTCCACCTGCTACTCTGAAGAAAATAATTGAAGTCATAGAAGAATTGGAAACAAAAATTGAAACCGTTCCAGTACCAATAATGGTAGCTCCTTCAAAATCTCCAGCTCCATCAGGCCCTCAAAAGAGAAAAGTGACGAAGCTTTCGAACACAGAATTTAGTCCAGGACAAACTTCTACGCCAAATAAAGCCAGTGGTTCTCAAACTGGACAAGATGCTCCAGAAGAATTTGTGGATAAAGTCACAGATGCCATTAATACTTGGATGAACAGTGTGCCTATAGATATAGAGCCTGAATTAAAAGCAAATGTCGTTAATGATCTCGCTAACGATATAGTAGACAGACAGAAATATCTACAACTGCATCCAGAGAAAGCAGTATTGAGAACAGAAGAGATTGAAAATCTAATATTCCAAGTGTTTAAGAGGCTCAATGCAGTGACGGATGACGAAAGTGAAACTCCAGATTTTGATAAAATCGAGGAGTTATACAGAATGGTCTATGGTATTGAAGTCGATGATTTACTCTTGAAAGATGTTTTTAAAAAGAGACGTCTAAACTAAAGGGCAAAAACATTCAAACAAAATAATAATAATTCTACAATTTTAAATTGCTGAAAAACAAATTCTTCCAATACCAGTTGTATTAGTTGAAAACGTTCAGAAACACGATGTAACCGATGTTTTAATGAATGACAAATCAAACATATTTCATAATGACGGGGTCAAAGCCTGCCGGGGTCACGGGACTTATCTCATTACCGTGACCCCGGAACAGAAGGGGCTATTGAAGGACACCGTGGATTTTAGTCAGTACGAGTCTGACAGTCCCTCCCGCCCTGTCCGAGTTGGGAGGCCTCATTTGATGATTTTACCACGAAAAAAAAACAATTATTTGAGGATCAAATTAGGCTTTTAATTTCATTTGGACAACTTATTCAGGAGAGTTAAATTTTTTTCTTATTTTGATTTTATGTAGTACACTAACATAATGAATAGGGATAAATGCTCTTCTACGTCGGGATGTCATTTCTGCTTCAAATTATTCAACAAAATCGAAACAAATAATGATTTAATTCTTGCCGTTTTTTTTATTTCATCTTACAAATAATCAATAAGAGTATACAATGATTTCAAATTAGACATTATTAACAAGCTAAAAACACAAAAAATATAACTACTGGACACTGGTTCCCCACTATCGTTAGTTAATTATTTAGATTAGTTCAAAAGGTCAAAGGTGCTCAGAAAAATATAGACAGGCAAACATAATAGTTTACGTGTCCTGCGGGTCCTGCCTGTACAAAAATCAGTAACATAAATTCTTAATTCAGAAGGACTTCGTCTTATTTAAACTCGATCTCTTCATAGTAATAGAAATTAAAGCAATTCAATAAAACAATAATAAAACCATAAAATCAGAATAAAATGATAAACTGCGAAATGGATGTAAGAATAGAGATGAGGGAAACTTGAATCAATAAAACATAAAAATAAAACCATAAAATCTGAATAAAGTGACAAACTGCGAAATAAAATAGAGATGGGGATAATATAAGATTCAAAATATATCTGAAAACTTTTTCATCAGACTCAAATATAACTTATTTGGAAATCTTTCCTCTATCAAAAAGAAACAAATAAGAATTAAAAAGTCTGATGAAAAAGTCACATCATCTAAAAATCAATTAGAAATACCTAACTTTTCAACATATTTCAAGGAGACGGCCGAAGAAAAAGTCTAACGCCAAAGCAAGCGCAAGAATTCCAAACGGCTCTCGGAGATGAAATAGCAAATGTTTTAAACGACTACAACATATGCTGCGAAAGAAGAGATTTGCTTGCGAACCTTACCAGCGAGCTAGCAAAACTAGGCAAGAGTAATGCTGATCAAGATGAAATCATAGATAATTTGATAGATGCTATACGAAGAATCACTCATTTAAGTGATTGCATCACGTGTGATGATGAAGTTGAGGATCTAGCCTATAAACTTCTAGCTAGGACTAAAAAATTGATAGCTAGAATTCAATCAAACGGGGTGCCAGTAAAAAGGAGAGATTTTAGGGAAGCCATAATGAAGGACATAGGTGACGTTTTCCATGAATGCCCAATGTCTGCAGAGAAGAGAAAGATGATGGAAAGTCAGTTAGCTGAAGACTATGCTAAGGATTTAGGGATTCCTCTTGAAGATAGTGAAGCTACAATCAGCGGAGCAGGTATGTTTAAGCTTTTAATTTTTTGATGAACCAAGACTAGAATTTTCTTTCTAAAATCATCACCACTGCTCTCAGACGTTGAAAGAAAAAAATTGAGGAATTAATTTGTATTAGAACCATAATTCACAAAGAATTTAGAAAACAAGATACAATTAGACTACATATTTTATAGAGAGGAGGCCTTAGTCCCAACTGTGGAAACATTATAGACTTAACACCTTTATTATCATTCAAAATAAAACTAATGAATCAATTTTCTGAATACATAAGGTCACTACGGAATGAGTTTCAATGGACTCTCAAACTTCATAGATACTTGGTTAAGTAGTATTCATACGGAAGATGACGAAACTAAGGGCGAAGGAGAAATTAATGACAAGAAAAAAGACATGGCGAATAGTTTAATCCACAAAATCGGCGAAATGAATATTGATCCCGAAATATTTAATGACGACGCTCTCTATGAAGCAGTTTTAAGAGAAGAACTGGAAAATATGCTTGGTGATATCACAATAACTGACGAAGATATACAAGCTTTGAAAGAAGATCTTATAAGCAAAGTCTTAGAAGCAAAAAAGCGGGCTCATGATGAGTTCGCAGGCCAAGCTTACAAGCGTAAGTTACGTGATACTATATCAAGCGTTTTACCAGAACAAACGAATCTATCAAAAGAAGATCGAGCTACAATTGAAACTTTGAAAGACCAGCTGGCTGATGCTTATATTGATTTACATTTTACCGGGAACAATGATTTACAAAGGGAGAAATTAAAAAGGAAAATTGCAAACGAGTTAAATAGATTCTGTAAGGATTATATGAATAGAATTCCATGCTCGCCTCTCAATAGTCAGAAAATAAACCAAGATTTGTACACGGCTTTGAACAACGTCTCGTTACCTTTTGGTGATTCTATACGATACGAAGTAGAGCAAGCAAGAATAAGAGAAGAAATCAATGACTGGATAAGGGAACTACCAATACAACCTCAAAATCCATCTGAACTTCAAACTAGAAACAAAATGGTTTATGTCTTAGCTAAAAAACTGTTTGATATTGAGGTGGAAGGAAATGACGCTAAGAACGATCAAATGAGAGAAGAAATAGTAAAATTCCTGAACAGATTACCTTTGGAAACTGAAGAATATTATGAAACACTAGCTGATAAATTAATAGATAAATTGACAGCAACAGAAGAATCTAGAAAGTACATCCCATCTTCTAATGTGACTTTAGATGAATTTGGCAATGTGAGTATGGATGCCCCAGTTTGTCCAGGACGTAAACCGATATCTGATAGGCGGAAGGCTACTCCAGGCCTTAGTAGCTCTCCCGACGTATGTGCACGTCCTACTTGCAAACCGCTCAGAGCTATGCCACCTTGTGCCTTAAGCCCTGAAGATAAGGAACATTTAGAGAGAATAAGACGCAGAACATGCTTATCACCAAGCTATGTTAGATCAATAGTGAAGAATGATAACCGCAAGACATGTCCTGGACCAAAGCCGGTCGATGTTGGTAGCCAGACAGTGCTAAAACCCCTTGGATATGAAACACTTCAAAGTCCAGTTTGTCCAAGTACAAATGAACGAAAAACTAGGACTTGTCCAGGACAACCAGCCAAGTGTATTTCTCAAGGGAAGTCTTGCGGTAAAGAGAAACCACAGAAACCTCCAGTAAGTCCACCTGCTTCGCAAAAGGCAGCTGGAACGTGTCCAGGTCTTTCGAGGTCTCCCCAACAGTCTTGTCAACAGTTGAGAAGACATACTATTTCGAGTAGCAATATATATGATGGTGAAGGAGAGGTTCAACCGCAGGTAACATGATTTCGCCTTTATCTTTTTTTTTGCGGGGGAAAATCATCAAATGAGTCTCACCCAGGGTAGGGCAGGAGGGACTGCCAGACTTGTACTGACTAAATTCCACAGTGTCCTTCAATAGCCCTTTACGTTCCGGGGACCTTTAGCTAGTTTAATTTTTTTTCTGAACTCTGTTCGTGCCATAAGTGACTATCACCGTGGCTAATTGCAACAGAGTTTTGATTGAAGCTTATAAAATCTAGTTATTAGAAATCATCGGCCGGACGAAGAAGATGAATGCAAATTTGCTAAGACAAAAACCCTTATTTATTTTATGATATTATGATGTTGATACTTCGTTGGCTTTGTGGTCGCTAGGACTTCTGTAGAACAAGATATTTTGGATTCAATTTTCAGGACGGATACTGTTCATAAATAACGGGGACTCTGGCATCGGTTCAGGGATTGTAAATACGATGTTTGTTTTGTGTTGATGATTTTAAGTTTTATATTTAAGGCGCTCCCTCACCGCGAGCATTCACCTGTAATGTAACGTTTCAGATTCGAACATATAATCGTGATGGGACAATCATCACAATTCGCACCTTCTTGTATCAAATCTATACTAAATGTACGCGAATGCTCGTCCGTCAGGGAGGTAGTATTGTAATGTAATGCACAAAGTGAATCTATAATGTTACATTACACGCGAATGCTCCCGGTGAGGGAGCGCCTTTATAGGGACACACGCTTACTTTTTATTTTAACTAAATTCAACAGTAACCAACCAATCAAAACTTTGCTTGAAATTTCAGATAGTTATAAAACAATACTACTGGAATCCCAACGACAAAAACAACCTCGAAGAATCAGATATACCACAAGGGAGAGGTAATCGTGGGCAGACTGACCCTTCACCTAGTCATCAAACTGGCCAAACAAAAAGCGGTAAGATTCGACAGTCTTCCTACGCCCAGTGTTCCCCTCCTCCCTGCCATCGTCCCAGCTTCAGTAAGATACAAGAGCAAGATACAGGCCCACCAAGAGTACCTTGTGAATTTTTAACGAGTCCTGATCCAAAATCCCAACGTCAACCTCCTAGTTCCTATTTCGAGCAACAAAAGTCGTTCCAAAGACCTTCGACCAGAGAAATGCAAAGTTCTCGACCTCCTTACGTGCCAACTCCATGCATGCCTAGTCCTTGCATGAGCCCATACGGACTTGACAAGCAGCCAGGAAATTTAACTTACTCAAAAAGAGACAACGAATATCGGATGCCGAAACGCGATGGTCTTGATCATGTAGACCAAATGCCTTGCAGTAGCAGCAGACCGTCCCGGAAAGAGAGAGTGATTGAGCTAGGATCTCTAGACGATCTTTGCAATGGAAGACCGAAGAAACGGCACAATGATGGAAACAGTTGGCCTTTTCAAGAGGAGGAAGAAGAAGAAGAGGAAGACAACTTCTGGACTTCGCCTATAAGGCGTGTGATTGTAAACGAAGGGATTGATGACTCTGTAGTGATGGAGAGGGAGCAAAGAGAAGAGAGGATAAGATGTAAGTGTAAAGAGAGGCTGGTTCCTAAGTGCCAGGCAGGTAGGTCTCCGCTGGGCAACTGTCCCAGCCAACAATTCCAGGGCAACGAAGATGGGCAGAATTTAAATAAGTGTACAAAATGTTGCGGTCATCATTGCCCGTATCCCAGTTTTTTGTATTTTAGAAAATGATTATTGTGAAAGTGCTGTGTTGTCTTATATTTTTTGTTGTTGTGTGTCCATTAAAAAACGAGATCGAATTCACATTCTTTTTAAATTTTAAGGAGAGTACAGACCTGCGCATGAGTACAATAAACTATGGGCTTTTTCATATTTGTACACGACATAATGTTTATGCCCTCACTATGTTTCTAAGGCGCGGACCACATTGAAAAGACGTAAGACGAGGACGCGTCGCGGACGTGCCAAAATGTATGTGAGTCGCGCCCGCGCTCCTTCTCTTCATTTGTATGAAAGAGACGGCGAAGAGGCATTATGTCTCCGCCCCGCCTGCGTCTTACGTCTTTTCTACTTGGCCCGCGCCTAAGATGCACGGTTTGTGTACAATAATGGAATTGAATTTGAATTAGCTGCTAATTTCACTCTCGTCTGAACTCAGCATGGTTTCAGCCCATAATTTAGTCAGCATATCTGAATGCTGTTGAGCATTTTCGATTTCTGTCCCGATCGGCTAAACGAACTAGTTGAATGTGATTATATTGAGAATCTGCTGTTTTGATAATCTAATATTTTAAGAATCTGATATTATGCGAATAAAGGAAATGAATAATAAACAATGAAATCTTCAAACAGTTTATTGACGCTCACATCAAAAACAAAACAAAACAGTCGCACACAATTTAATAAGGATATCTATAAAATCTGAACCGAGCACACTGATCATCGTAATCCATCCTCCTCATTCTCTGGAAGGCCTCCAAACATCTGCACTTGACGCGAAACTCCCCATCTAACTCTTCGTCTGAGGACAGAGGGGGACTAGTTCCCCTGGTTTCCCTAGTTGTCGCAGTTCCACCGATTGCAGCTTCAGCAGTTGTGCCAATACCCTGGCTAGGAGTAGGACCGCGACTACTAACATTTCCAGGAGCACTTACCGATCTTCCTTGGGACCGACCCTGGTTAACTGGAACGAACAGTTGACCTCGACCAGTCCCAGATCCTGGCATTGGTCCCATATTCGGCCCTTGCACTTGACTAGCCATGTTATGTTGCTCTTGAGGTACCGAACCTATCAATCCCACTTGGCGGAGACTCTGATTGATACTTTCCTCTCTTCCTTGGCAAGTTTGACAAGTCCCGACTCCAGTTTTTGGAGAAGGATATACCGCGTTCTGTACTGACTGAGGGCTTTGTCGAGTCTGCTTTGGACTTTGAACTTGATGAGACAAGTTTGACCTTTGTGGATTTTGCTGAGGTGTACCTTGCCTTGGTCCGTATTGACTGCCTTCAGAATAAGGTCTATGTGATCCAGGTCCTTGAATGCTCCGCGATGGCGTACCTTGTTGATAAGCATACCCCTCATTTGGCCTACCTTGGGTCATTCCACAAGGTACTTGTCTCGACATGTTTGAATCAACACCAGAAGTCATAAGAGAACAGAGGGGAACTTGACCTAAACTCTGCATTGTCTGACCTGGTTGTATGAAATATCCTGAATCGCCTAACGTTCTATGGCCTAGTGGACTGGTACTTGTAGCAGCATTCATTAAATGAGCTAAAAATTCAGCGTTATCAACATTAGCAAGTGTAGAACTTAGTGGCTTAGCTTTTGCAAACTCATCGAAACCTGCAGGATCCTGGACGGGTGCCCATCGGTCTTTAAGTCTTGAATGTAATGCATCTACCATATCAGTAATTTTATGTACATATCCATCTTGTATTTGCCTTCTTTTCTCTAAAAAATGACTCACTTCATGCTTCATCTTGTTTTCCATAGACAAATCATCGTTTACGTGTTTATGCATCTCATTTAACTTCTTTGCCAGTATGTCTATCATTCTTTTTATTAGAACTCCTTCAGCTTCGTTTTGTAAAGGTCTGGTTGGCAGTTCCTTGTACCATTTCTCTATCTCATCAGCGAGATGTATTTCTTCCACCTCGTCTTTTAAGATATCATCTGTAGGGACAGGTACCTGTTCTAATGCTTTCATTGTTATACGTCTTAATTTGGCTTCATTAAGCAGACGAAACCCCGTGTTGTGTTCTTTAGCCAAATGATTCACTAATTTGTCAATTTCCCCCATCAATCTATTTTTGTAAATATTTGCTTTCACAGGATCTTTTTCTTTGTAATTAACTTGTAGAATGTAAGCATCAGCTACTGAATTCAAGAAATTTTGTTGAAGATCGAAGCACCATTGAATTTCGTCATCTACAGCCATTTGTCGATTGAATTTGTCTTTAACTTTTTGCCTGAACGATGGCCTATCAGAAACCGCGTGCATTTCATCCAACAAAAGAAGAGCGCTCTCTAAAACGCCCGTTTTCCAAGAGTGTCTCCTTTTTTTCAATTCTTCTGTTTGTGGAAGATCATCTAGTAATTTATCTATCGTCTCCTCAAGTATAAACTCGAAGTACCCGTAATCGTTTTCAATAACCGGGTCTGCTTTCAATTTGAAGAACGTTAATATAATGCCGTTGTATATGGTCCGTCTTGCTTGTTCAGCATCAGGCATGGACTCATTCAAAGGTAAAGCATTACAATGACCTGTAAATACTGAAACGAATTTCTGAAACATAGCTTCTTTGGCCTCTTCATCTGATAGTGAAAGCGGTGGTGGTGGTTCTTGCGAACAGCAAGGTTTTGAATTTAGATTTGCTGGATCTATACGATTGGAAGTTGCTGGTGTGGCAGATATAGATTTTCTATTCTGTTGCCCCGCATTTCCCTCTGGGCAGCATTGCAGTTGACTTGATGAATGAGACGTTGCGTTAACCTTGTCTTGAGGTCCTACTAAAACTGGTACTGGTATGCTTTTTATTCTACGCATTAATTCTTCAGCATGCGCTATAGTTTCGTTATTTTCTTCACCAACTAGCTTATTAATCCATTTAAATATTTGGTACTTTAAATGTTCTAATTCATCTTCCGACTGACCTTTGTTAGGATTTAGTTCTAAGTACTTATGTCTATCGACGATGTCTGCTGCTAAGTCATTTATAACTACTTCTTTGAATCCTTTCCGATTGGCTTCAGGCAAGTTGAGACGATCAAACCATTCATCTATTTGTTGAACTAACTGTTTTGTATAAATTTCAAAGTTTACATTTATATCTGTTTTTTTATTACTCTGTATACTGAGATCGTTAGTTCCAGTTTTATTGCCAACTGAAACGTCATACACCGTCAGATTATTGACAACGTATTTATCATTTCGAAATAAATTTGTGTGTTTTAAAGATTTTGATAGTTCTTCTGCCATTCCAAAGATATGACTTTCGGAACTCAGTTCATAGATTAATGGGTATTTTCTTAAAAATTTTGAAATTTCTCTATACAATCTTGCATCATTTTGCTCTGGTGTTGAGTTCTCATCTGGGTTGAGTAAAATTGAAGTTATAACTGAGCACATGTCATCAGTAAAAGAACATAGTTCTCTAGGACAGTATACTGGCTGTAGTGGCAAAGTACTGGTCCATACCTTGATAACATCACTAATAGCTTCTATACTTGTAGCTGATTGTACACTAGGCACATCACTAATTGGTTCTCCTTTCAAAGCTTTTACTAACTTCGATACTTCTGCATACAAATATTTTAAATCATGCCCTTTTGTTTGACTCAATGGAAGAGATTTCACGAATACAAATATTTCTTTTCTCATAACTGCGTGATCTGAACCTGAAGAAAGTAACTGCTTAACACTTTTGATAAAATCCATTTTCTGTGTCTGAAATCTGTCTGCATCTGTAATTTGTAAGGGTAGACCTTTTAACCAGACTTCAATCTTAGCAATCAACAATTTATTTTCCTTTTCACGTTTCTTGCATAAATCTTCATACAAATCATGCTTTTGTAAATAAGTTTTTAGTTTAAAAGCAGTGTTTTCTACGAAATCATCGTTTTGTTTTGGATCAAGGGTTCTGATTTGTTGAAAAATTTCTTTAAAAAGATCAGCGTCTTCATTGCCAATTTTTTGGACGATTTTTTTGGCTAGTTTTTTTATAGCTGTTTCTAGGCTATTTCTTTCTTCTGAATTTTTGTCCCTGTAAAGTGGTAACTTCCTTAGCCATTCTATTATCACGTATTCAAGCTGCTTATCTACAGGTTTATCATTTTTTCCAAAAAAATCGTTCTTACTTTGCCTTTGTATAATCTTCACAAGCTTTGCAGCATATTTATCTCTATCATTTTGATTATCAACTTTTGCATGCAATGGTAGTTTCTTCAACCAATGAGACATTTCTTCTTGTAATTTTATTTCTACATCTTCAACGGGTAATTGTTTTAGTTTATTTTTTATTTTAAATATTTTAACGGCTACTGAGTGCACAATCTCATTCTTATTGTTAATAAATATTCTTATCTTTCTCGGTGCTATGGGAATTGTATCGATCCATTCATCAACTATGTCTTCATATGTTCTGATTAGAACTTTTTCTTGCTTAAGATCGTTTGTTCTACTATCCTTTGCATAGGGTACATTATTGATCCTAATTTTCAATTGTTGCACATCATGATAACCTAATTTCTTATTGAATACTTTGTCTGTCCATTTGCGTACTTCTTTTTCAGTGACTTCATCTTCATTATTTTCGAGGCCCTTCTCAATTTCTTCTGCTAATTCTTTGATCAATCTTTTGATTTGTCTCGCATCTTGTGACGCATGAAAATTGACAGGTAATTCGCAGTACCAGTCGTAGATTTGCTCAGTAAGTTTGTCTATGAATAGCTTAGAATTATTTGATATGATATCAGTATTTATTGGTGACAAAGAATTAAATTCACTACTGTCCTGCAAAGAAGGTTTAGGAATGTTATTTATTTCTCTCATCAATTCTTTAGCGTGTTCTAAAACTGTCGTGTTTTCATCACCAACAAACTTATTTGTCCATTTGAATATCTGGAATTTTAACTGTTCTAGTTCTTCAACGTCTGTCCCTATGGCGCTCGGATTTATTGATAAGTACTTGTATCTATCAACTATGTCACTAGCCAAGTCATTTATGACTGAATCCATACATTTTTTGTCGTTAGAAATATTCAATTTCGTTAACCATTTCTTAATTTCTTCAGTAAGTCGTTGTCTGTACTTTGTTAAACTTGTTTCTGCATCTAATTCTACCAAGTCTGTAGCAATTTGGAAATCTGAATACACTTCTGGTCGTCCACGATCAGAATTAAATTTTTGTTGAAAAAAGTTTTCGCGAAAGAAAAACTCTTTATAGTCATTCAAAATCATACTCGTGAAATACTTCGCTTTGTAGTCTGGTAACTTGCTGACTTCTTTAAGAAGCTTTGTGACGTCATCTGCAACTTGACTATCTATATCAGTTATATCTGTAAGATCAAGTAATCGGTCAACCAATTCTCTTTCAAGATATTCCATCCTCTTCGTACTTATTGCAACGCGACATTTTTCTAAGAAAAATGTTATTTCATCTTTGATAAATTCTTTTATTTCTTTTGTCGAAGGCTGGATGTATGTGCTAGAAAATTTATGTTCTATCGTAAATATGTTGTCGACGAGATTTTCTATTGCCTTGTTTAAGTAAATATCTTTGTTATGGCTGCTAACATAAATGGGTAATTCGTTAACAATTTCTTTTATACTAAATTGTAATGCTTCCTTGTATTCTGAATCAGATGGAGGTCTATCTAAAACAATTGGTTCCAGTTTCTCAGCAACATATTTAAAAACATCATCTTTCTCTACTTTTCTGCCTAAGAAATCCTTTTTCTTAATACTCAAAGACTTCGTCCAATTCAGGACTGCTTTTTTAAAGTTTTCTATCTTCAAACGACTGCAGTATTTTGGTATTTCCATCCTGTAAATATTAACGTTAGGTTCTTTAGGATTTGAGTACATTTTCTTTAATTTTCGTACGATATTATTGGGTAGCTGTCTTCTGAATTCTAAAATGTCGTTGTCTGTTTCAGGGTACTGCTCAGGTCCTTGCTTCAAATACTTTTCAATCTTAGTCCTTATTTTTTCTTCACCACCTGGTTCCTTTATCTTCTTTGCTAGTTTTTTCATTCTCTCACCCCATAATTTGACTTTCACTTTATCGCTGTGAATTTCAAACCACTCCGTTACCTCTTCCTGATGATTTCTCTTTCCGTGATTCGTTCTTTTAATGACTTCCTGCTTTTTCGTCCTCTTTGTTAGTTCCTCTTGAGACTTGCTCCGGATTTCGCAATACTTGCATTTAGTTGTTGTTATGTCTATTGTGCTAAATGCTGTTTGTACAGATTTGAAATTAATTACTTCTTTTTCTTTAACGTCTACTGTCTTTACTTTGTTGTTCTTAGTTTCTTTGGTCGCCTTTTTCTCGCAGTCCTGAAAATGAATACATCTACTTTCATTGTTTGTATTTTGTCAAATGTTGGAGTTCTACAGTCCCTTAAAAGTTAAGCCTGTGATTTGACAATTCAGAAGCATTCTTGTTTTCTTTTTGTTACCAGAGACAATTGATCTTTACTGCGAGGAAAATAAGGTTGGTATTGAGTTGCTAACAGAGGAATAATAACTGTTAAAGGACTGTAATATCAAATATTGAATGGTACTAACAGTTCCAAGTTTAGTAGGTGTGGGTCGATTTTCTGTAAAACAAACGTAACAGTTAGTATCAAGAAAAATGCTTACCATAATGAAAATGATAGGATGGCAAATAAATGTGTTCAGTTGTGTGATTAATTTATTTAATAAAAAGTTTCGGAACTACAAATACATTGACGACACTTAGTTCTGTTACATAAAATAATAAGTTAATGATTAACTCTAAACAAATAAACCAAAAATGTTTTGCTTTTGGAAACAAATACTCTGAAGTTTTCATGATAGAAACAATTTTTTATACTATTATTAGAAGAGATAAGAAACTTGGGAGTCTATAAGCACATGAATTATATATTTTTTAATTGTTATGACATGATAGACATATGAGCGGTTTTGGGATAGTGTAATTATATGCGAAGAAGTTGGTCAAATAGCGCTGTCTTAAAAGACTAAGCCCGTGTGTATAATAATGTCTAAGTGTCAGCGTAAGAGAATCTGATGCCTTACTTTCATTTCATCATCTAGATCCTAGATGGACAAACGAATAAGTAACATAAAATATTAAAAGAAGTAAGGATAATATCCCTTGGACCTGCAAGGGAGATACTTCATCTCACCATCGGTATTAGGATCTACTTGGAACCGTGGCCTAAACTTCCTGCCTCTCTTGAGACACTTACATCTCTCCCTCTCTCTATCAGGTCCTGAACAGCCTTTAGGTCTCCTCAAAAACATGGGAGGCATACACGCGACTTGCAAACCTTTATCAGCTATCGAGCATGGTTGCTGCATAAATTGATTCTGGTTACACGGTTGTTGAATACTTTGGTTCACATTTGTTGGTTGCTGAACACTTCCATTGTTTCTTGTTATTTGAATAGCAGGGATGGCGTCCGTTCGTACTCCTTGGGCTCCGTTAGAGCAGCATGAGGAGTTAGGACCACTGCCTGTTGGCAAGCTTGATGACCGTGCGCTAGGACCAGGCACTTGACTAGTACCAAGTACACCCAAGCGACCGCCAGCCATTTCTTGCAGTTTAAAAGGTCTTGGACCTTGCTGAGGAACTTGGCTGCCAGCTGTTATTGGTCTAGGATTCTTTGAGGTCTGGTTTGATGTAGCTTGACCTTGAGCGTTTGAGAAACCTTGGCCACTACCCTCAACTATTCCAAAAATGGAAGCTTGACCGCGTTGTGAATTTCCTAGTGTGTTAGGAATGGCTTGGCAGCAGGAGTTTTGACCGACTTGCCCCATTGGCATTGCGTTTGGTTCTTGGTAAGGCAATTTGCCTCCTGCTACTGTGTTTCCCAGACCACCAGGGGCATGAGGACCGAAACTTTGTCGTAATTTACCATTTGCAAAACCTTGGCCTTGTCCTAGGCCGATGTTTGGAGGAGGTTGGTAAAGCGATCCTTGCAAAGGCTGTCCACCGAGACCTCCTGGTGCGACCTGGCTGAAATCAGGATCTACAGGTCCAAAACTTCGACCTTGATTATAAGCAGTTGAACATAACGGTGCACCTTGAACACTAGACACTTGGGGACCCTGGCTTTGAGAAGCTGCATTGCCTTGTGGAAACATTGGTCCCCCAGATAAATTATTTTGAGTATTCTGTGTTACTGGGACGAAAGCAGGGCCAACACTTTGGTTGAATCGCCCTGGGCCTTGGCCAAAGAGCCCTTGTGGTAATGAGCTGTTTTGACCAGCGTTTGAAACATTACAACATGGAGAACCTTGGGCGTTAGGAAACCTCTGAGGAGAACCTTGCGCATTTGGTGCTCTGGGACCTGGGCTATTAGGAACTGGTTGTGAATGTGGTCCAGGGAATCCTTGAATTATATTATTACACAAAGGGTTAGGACAGCAAGGTGGTCCTGTACACAATACGTGACCTTGGGGATCAGAAGGAAATTGACCTGGACCAACAGTTGGAGGTCCACCTTGGTTGAAGGAAGAAACAGGTACGTCAACAAAAGAACCAAATGGTGCTCGAGTATTAGGGACAAATTGTGCCTCAGAACTTCCGCGAAAACTTTGTTGGGTAGCTTGGTCTGCTGAATTCGGACAATACACTTGTGGAGATCGCATATTTGGCGATACAATTGACGCACTACGCATTTGTGAAGGTATTTGTGTTACTTCCATAGAAAACCATTGGCTCTCCTCTTGGACAACAGGTGCTTGGCCACAAGCCCAGTTCGCATTCACAGGACCAGCATTAGTCCCGAAGTTCCCTTGACCTGGAAAACTTCTGCCTGCAAGAGAGACATTTGGGTTATACAATTGGGAACCTGCGGTTTGGGAAGGTCCAGACCTGTTGTAGCCATTTGCAGGTGAAGGGCTCTCGTTCATCGACATTTTTTGTCTCTTCTGGGGTAAAGGCGCCATCTCACAGCCCAAAATCTTATTACGACCAGCGTCTCGTGAAACATTTCCTCCAGCAAACCTACTCCTAGGAGGTTCGCAGCAGTCTGAAGCATTTGGTACATAGATTTGTGGTGACTGGGCTCTCTGAGGCAGTTGGCCTGATTCACTCGGATTGTATACTTGCGGCGATTGCCTACCTGGAGGTTCTATGTACCCACTCTGCATTTGAGATGGGATTTCCGTCCTTTCCATAGAAAGCCACTGGACCTCTTGTTCAGGCACTGACTCTTGTCTCTCTCCTCCCAGTCTGATCCCAACTTGCCTTGGAGAACATTTGAATCTATCTTCTCCAACAATTAAGTAGGAATTTCTGTCTTCAGACATTTCAAGCATGCTGGATGCAGCTGGCATATTTCTGCTAAACTCTTCATAATTGTTTGGTTCTTGAAATGATACTCTTCGCATGGATGTTGATAAGTTCTTGATTCTATTTGCCAGTTCATCTATCAAATAATCTTTGTCAGTCCCTTCTTGTATTGACATTTTATCTAAGTACTTTGGCAGCTCAGCTTTTAGTGTTTCTCTGAAAGAACCATCGCAACAACTGACGCCCCCTAACCCAATTTCATGGATTTTTTTAACTATTGCATCTCTTGTCCTTCGTTTTTCTAAAAGACCCGGAGTACTGTTTTGTGGAATATCAGATATCCAGTTTTCAACCTCCGTTGTGATTAATATGTCATCCGCTTCATCTTTTATGGCCGTATGGTTTGGCGTTGGGATTTTTTCCAAAGAATTTATTATTTCGTTTGCATATGCCGTTGTATCCATTGCAGCTAAATGATGTCTGTTTTTTATTTTGTTAATGTATTCATCTAGTTCCTTCAGAAATTTCTTTTTATAAACCGTTGCTTTTACGTTGTCTTCATCTTTGTATCTTGTGAAAAGTATGTAGTTATCCGCCATGTTGTGTTTATCGAGTTCATCAATACCTTTGTCATCTTCACTCTCAGAGGCTGCTCTTTCTGGTAAATTATTATCGATATTGTCCATAAGTTGCTGTTTAAAAGAAGCTGGGGCGTTTGTGCACTTAATCAAGTCATTCATTGCTAAAGTTTTTTGAAAAAGCTGCGCTTTTAAATCCGGCTTTGCTGTCTGTAACTCTGAGGATTGTGGTACAAGCTTAAATAACTGTTCGACTTCTTCTTCAAAAACATCTTGACAGTAATACTGGTTACCAAAAATGTTCGGATCTAACTTCATTTTAGTAACAGCTTTCCATACTCCGTTATAGACGTTCAGTCTTGCTGTTTCTTTTTCGGCTGGAGTTTTATCTGGTATGGGTATTTTTTTAACCCATTGCTTAAGGTATTCGTCGTAATCTTCGTTTAATTTTTTGACTGGCACTAAGCCTCCGGGTCTGATTGGTGAAGAGACATTCATTGACTGATTTGTGTGATTCGTAGTTTGTTGATTTGGGCCCAACATTGGACCACAGGTTCCACAAGTGCCTACTTTGCTACCGCCAACATTTCCCTGCTCTGATTGACTAAGATTACCAACTAGAGTAGGATCAACACCAGATGAAAAACTGTTAGTTCCCCATGGATTATTAGGAGAAGCGGGACTAAAACTATGTCCACTGGCTCTGCTTACAGTCTCCTTTTTGATTGATTGATTGATACCTCTACCATCTTTTGGGGTGTTCGGGCAAGGCGGCTTACCACAGCAAGGTTTTGACTGATCAAATCCCTGAACAGTTTGTGAGTACGGTTTTGGATCACTTTGACCAGCATTAGGACAAAATGTTCTATGAACTTCACAAGATATTCCACCTATATTCTGATGCTTAGGGTTAACCAGCATAGGAACTGGTACACTCTTGATCATTTGCAATAATTTATCAGCGTGATTTATAGTTTCCTTATTATCATCTCCTACTAATTTGTTAATCCATTTAAATATCTGATATTTCAAAGCTTCTAGTTGGTCTTGCTCCGAATCTTTTCCTGTGTGATTTAATTCTACGTATTTATGTCTATCTATAATATCTCCTGCTAGGTCGTTAACTACTACTTCTCTATAACCAGAGTCTTGAATCCGAGGTATATCCAAGCCATGTAACCATTGGTTGATTTTTAAACATAGTTCATTTGTATAACGATCTAGATTCGCTTGTAAATCTTCCTCATTTATGGACCCTATACTGAAATCTGTATTATTAGTCGAATTCATGTAATTTCCCGAATTATTGGAAACGTTTAGTATCGTGTAAGTTTGGTTAAACACACAATTATTCAGCATGTCCTGTAAATCTTGAAGCATAATGGTGGATATGAAATGCGCTTGCTTATTAGGCAGTTTGCCAACGTCTTGAAGTATTATTTCCATTTCATCAATGATTTCGTCATCATATCCACACCATATGCACTCGATTGAGTCCATCATAAAATCAACCAGCTCATTTTCTAGGTCATATAATACATCATTAGAAATTCTTGAATTGTATTTGTTAATGTAATTCAATAAATGTTCTCTAACGAAATCTCTCATATCTTCTTCAGTTAGTATTGTCTTTGATCTACTTGCAAAAGGTCTTCTTCTTACTCTTCCAGTATGTTCAGTTACTATAACATTTCTCATTCTCTTCAGCAACACATCTACTAATTTTCGTAAGTAAGATTTCAAGCCATAACTTTTATTGATTTCAATAGGAATTTCTTGCAAAATGTTTACTATCTGAGATTTCAAATCAAAATCATCTTTAGTCCAATTCTTTAGTAGTTGTTTAATTCTGTCTTCTACTGAATTGAGGAGGTCAGTCCTATCCATATACCTAACGTCACTTCTTAAATTTAAATTATTGACCCAGTCTTTTAAAACAAAATCAAGTTGTCTGTATTCTGATAACCTAAAAGGTTTTATTTCTGAACGCATAATATGTTTCGCGTCTCCATAACAATTTTTAAGTTTACCAACAAGATCTTGGTAATCTCCGACGTAGTCACAAACAGTTGGACAACTACTCGCAACATATTTGTGGTGTTTATCTTGTTTCATTTTCCCTCTATCACATACACGTTCATTCCCTTCAGTAGGTTCAAACAATTTTTTAATCAATTCATCTCTAATAGTGTTTTTGGATACGGTATCAGATATTTCATTGATGAGTTCTAAGAGACTAATTTTCAATTCGTCTTTAGTTAATTTTATAGCTTCATGTGATTTAGTTTTCCTGTTAACTACAGTTCTGTTTCTGCTGGAATGGAAATCTATGGTGCTAGAAACTGTCTGAGCAGATTTCTTAGGTTTTAGAGTAGTATCGGAAGGATAGAAGTTGGTTTGTATGGATTTGATTGAAGTTTTGATGTCCAGGTTCTCAACGTAGAAGAAATCACCTTCCACGTAGTCTTCTGGGGCTGAGGAGATAGGGGATTTGGGGACAGCAATCTGAAACAAAGATTTATAGTTATTTTTAATCTGACAGCAGCAAACAAATGGCAACCTTAGAGTAACGAGAATAAAAATCCCGGCTTCGCACGGGTAGAGGACCCGGTTAAAATTTGAGATTTAAACTATCCTATCTCTCAGGTTGGATCGAACTGCACATGGTGTGCGAATTTTATTATAATCGGTTAAGTGGTTTAGGAGTCCATTAAGGACAAACATTGTGACACGATATTTATATTAGCAGCAACCCGAGAGCAGCCTCAGTATAAAGGGATCAATTCTCACTATAATACGACAAAAGGATAAAAGCTAGGCTGTCGATCTTCCAAAAACATACCTAGCTGCATAGAGACTAGAGTCGGATTATCAACAACATTTAGTTTTGGGTGAACTAAATTTTAGTGGCAAGTCGTTTTACTATTTAGGTAAACAAGTCGATAGAGTTAAAACCCAATAAAAAAGGGACTTTACTATCTGGATGATTAATGAGACATTGGGTGATAAGTGTGTATGGCATTCCGTATTGGCCAAGGGGCCTCTCACTTGATATCATTCATTATCAGCCAGATACGTCTACTGCTGAACAAAGGCCTCCCCTTAGACCAGCACGCCGAACAACAATCTGCTGCTTGCATTCATCGGTTGCCTTCTGGTTCTCAAACATTTCTGGCTGTGTGTACTATTGGACGATGCCCGGTTCGACGGTGCGTCGTGTTCCACGCGCGCCTCAACGAGCGTCAGCATACTGACGGGGCCCCCTCTCAGAGGGCCAAAGCCTGCCGGGGTCGCGGGACTTATTCCATCACCGCGACCCCGGTAAATAAAGGGCTATTGAAGGACACCGTGGATTTTAGTCAGTACAAGTCTGACAGTCCCTCCCGCCCTGCACGGGGTGGGAGGACTCATTTGATGATTTTACCACGCTAAAAATAAAAGTGTGTACTATTCTTCTACATTTCTATATCAAAATGAAGGCATGATCTTATGTTGTGTTGAAATCTTACAGTTTTCCTAGTAATGTCTGCTGGTGATAACGTCGCAACTTCTTTGGATAACATTTTGACGGCAGCTGTGGATATTAAGAAAATCATTTTGACGGCAGCTGTGGATATTAAGAAAATACTTGGGTGTTTAATGGAGATGATACCTACATCAAACTGTTATTTATCTATACAGATTTAAAAAAATCTGACACCCAACTCCAATACTCCGAGACTCTTGGAGTTGGGTGTCAGAATTTTCAGATCTTTGATTTTGACGATCCCGCTGTCGCTGGCATAAGCAACAGCATCCGCGTACAAAGTCGCGGGCAGAAGCTAGTACTATTTAAAGGGAGTTTTAGAAAATATGTGTGTAGAAGAAACAGGAGATTGTTCGCAAAATAAAAATATTGGTTGGAAAGAAAAGGCATTTAATAGAATTATACCTTGAATCTCCATGTTGACTGAATTTGAACTCTGAAACGAAAGTAATGAAAGCTTAAAATGGCATAATCACTTGTTTAAATTAGACTTATGTGATGATATTGATGATGGTATGAATGTTGATGAATGGAGAAGAAGAGCAAGGTCAATCATGGATAGATGGAGGAATTTTGTGAAAAAAAAGGAGTAAATGATACTGTGACGTCTGACAGGGTAGAAAGGAAGAAGAAAACGTGTTATGTCGACCACAAGTAAAATAGGATAAGGGCAGGAAGATGGTCGCAGGCCTTATTTCCATCACCGTGACCCCGGAACATAAAGGGCTATTGAAGGACACCGTGGATTTTAGTCAGTAGAAGTCCGACAGTGGATTCCACCCTGCCCGGGTGGGAGGACTCATTTGATGATTTTAACACGTAAAAAAAGGACAGGAATATGATGAAATTAGAAATTTAGAGTTATAACAGATTCCTTGGAAGATTCACGATCTGTAATTACCTTATATTTGATCCAAGTTTAATAAAATACTTACATTTTGGTAATCACACGCTAACGAATGATAATCATGATTCTCTCTTATCGTTGGAGGACAAACTGGATGATTGTACGGCTGTCGATAGAAAATAATACATTGGTGTACTAAAGAAGTTGGTAACGCGACGCAATAATAATAATATTCCACAACTATCACACAACGCCATCTAGCCCCAAGCTAACCAGAGCTTGTGTTATGGGTACTAGACAACTGTTAAACATACTTATATATTTCTAAATACATACATAAATTATAGATAAATTACACCCAGACACAGAACAAAAGATCATGCTCACTACACAAACATTTGTCCTGGGTGGGAATCGAACCCACGATTCCCGGCATAGCAGTCAGGGTCACTAACCACTAGACCACCAGGCCAGTCATATACAATTTACACATAAATACAATACAAATAACTCTGCATCTACAAGTCTGTCAGTCTTCAACATTAGAACCGGTTTCCACCAATTCAATATGAGCGGAGACGAAAGGAGATGTGTTTTGAACAACCAATCAGATTTCCACATGTCCCCTCCGCTTAGCTTTGATGGAAATCACCAGCGCAGACGCTCCTCTCATCTCCTCTCCGCTTTGGTGGAAACCGGGCCTTACACCGGCGTAGAATGAAATTAAAGATGAGTGAACTGAAAATGACGTTTCAAAACTCATACGACAACGAGAATTTTGGACATGAGTCAAACATTGGTCTTCCCTTTGTGACCCAAAACTGTCCCAAATACCCACAGCCCTTCCACCTTTAAAATTAATCTGCACTATCAGAAAATATTGTAGCCCAAGATTGATAACTTAGTGACCTCTCTACTTCAGCATGGCTATGTTCAGTCTATCATCTGCTATTAAAAAAAACTCACATAACTCGTATAAGAACTCCCGTTACTCTCCCTCATCTTCCTAGTCAGTTCCCTCAGGTACCTCACATCATAACTACCCCTCACAGGCCTCTCATACGGATCCTCTCTCCTCCGATCCCTCGTAGGAGGATCTTCGGTCTTCTTAGGTCGTAGTTTGACGTCAGGCTCGTAAGAACGACTTCGAGAACCCACGTTATATGTTGGTTTTGGTTCAATGACGTTTTGGGAGGAGGGATCTAAGCTACGGTTCGGGGATAGTGAGGTTCTGTTGTTTCTTGATGCTGGAGGAACGATACAGGCGTTAAAGATTTGTTTTTTTTTTTAGGTTAATATATCCGCAAATCAGTCCTGGAGTGGTAAGACCTGCTAGACTCGTCCTCCCCAATGACTAAAGGAGAATTGAAGGTGAAGGGTCACGATAACCTGCTCAACGATACTCGTTCAGCGATGCTCGCTCGGCTCGCTTGATCATTTCTTTACAGAGCTGACTGAGCGACCGCGGGCAAGTGGCGAAAGTGATCGCTCATCGCACTTGCACACTCTCTTAGCCCGGCGACAAAACTATCGAAACTACACTCGCATCCCGCTGATCGCCAACTTTTTTTTAGTTTCTAGTTCTACTCGTTGCTCGTTCATCGTCGCTGGTCGGACCACTGCCTAACCCTTCCGAAATTAGAAGCAACACAACACTAATAAAACAGCCCTTACTTACAGCCCTTAGCTTGAGAGTAGTTGACTAGTCGTTGTATGACTTCCGAAGATCTATCTGGTGAAAGACAGTTGGGATACTTCCTCAAGGATCTGACGAAAGCATCCTCCATGCGTGAAGGTTGAGGGGAACAGACTGATCCTGGAAAATATAAATTTTGGGATATCCTCAAGTTCTTATGATGTTTCCACTGTTGGGGTAAGGGCCTCCTCTGTACGGGAGACAGTGGGTTGCGGTATGGTAAAGCAAAAGGCTTCTGAAAAAGACCACGTTGATGAATAAGTACCTCGATCTGGCCAGTTCAAGCCTCCTCTGAAACTGTTGATGGGAGAGCTTGGTCTTATGGGGCAGCCAGTCATACCACTCCCTGTACCACCTACTATGAAGTTTCCATGACCTGGAGGAAATAAGTTTAATAATTTGAAGTTTATGAACTTATTCATCGTGACCATAGAGTTTCTTACCCGTTCTTCTCCATAGAGTAAGCTTTGGAATCGGCACCTACAGTACTTATACAGTTAT
The DNA here is from genome assembly GCA_028554685.1 of Agrotis ipsilon. NCBI lineage: Eukaryota > Metazoa > Arthropoda > Insecta > Lepidoptera > Noctuidae > Agrotis > Agrotis ipsilon. Next base: position 8,903,801 of record CM052982.1, read on the forward strand.
TGCCTTGTGACTTGGACTGTAGCACCATAATTATTTTAAATTATAGTTTTTTTTTGTCTTTTGACAATTCAAAGTGCTTGTGTATGGCCTATTTGAAATAAAATAAATGCTTTGGTTTTGATTATAATCAAAATGGTAGTCTCACAAAAGGCTCGCCCTTTCACGATTTTCATGGTGTTCACGCTAAAAAGGAGTACCAGTACTTTTTTTGTAATAATAAACTCCCCTAAATTCAAAACTGTCAAAGTCAATTTATAACCTGTCCAACCCAACCAAAAGGCGTCTACTGCCAAATATAGTATTCCAGCAATTGGTCTATGGCTAAAAAATATTGCGCATCGCGATACCTATAGACTAATAGCCTGGCTGGCTGTGTTTCTGATATAGCAATCTGGTTGACAATCATAAAGAAAAAAGAACAGCCGCAAACAAGCCACCTTTGGCAAGATACTGTCAGACAGATTCAGGTGACAGCCTGGTGACAGCGAGGTTGCATCTAAAAACAGAATGTTTTGCGTGTATTTTTTTTTTTTTAATATGGAGATAATAGTCATACTGGGGGGGTATTACAACGTCTTAAATTCGGCCTTTTTCCAGTGAGTGAACGGGATGGTGCTAGACGACTTGTATAGTTCTGTCACTTTCACTCGCCGGAATAAGCCTGGTTTTAAGACGTTGTAATACCCCCCCTGGACTTCCGCAACTATCGAAATGAGTTTTCATCTGACTACAGTTTTAGTTTTTTCTATGGAGTAAAAGAGACAGTACACTTACCAGGATGAAGTTCAGGTCTTTGTGGTGGAAACTCAGTCAACTGCACCGGAGGTGATGTAGGTCGCACGTTGCAGTGCATCGTCTGGTTGAGAAATGATAAATTGAATTATAATAATCAAAGTAAATTATACTGAACTTTTAAGAGTTTCCACGCCTAAGACATCTGGAGCGTGAAGAGCATGATTGCCACACACGTTCCGCCTGCCCCTTGGTTCACATAACTGCTGCGTAGAACTGCTGACTACTTTTCATGCTCCCTAGCTCCGTACCATGGCTTGAACCAGGACCCATGTGTGCAAGGCGGTCTGCTCAGTGGTGCTCAGCGGTGGTCCTCCTGCATAATTCGAGAAATAGGAGTGCAATATTGTCTTAGGAGTCAGTTGATGCTGAAAGCAGCTGTATTACCTTGTACGTAGAAGCGTATCTCCCGTCAACTGCCTGGGCGTCCCGGTCACACTGCGACGTTGCCGGCTCCGTGCTCGTGTCAGTAGTCAGCCTTGGAGAATACTGCTGAGTGGACGCGTGGACTATGTTCTTAGGGACCGCGCGTGGGGTTGTTGCTGGTTGTGTTGCTGGGGAGTAAGTAATCAAAGAGTAAATCAAATCTTATTCTGACCTCCAATTGCTGGATACTGTTGAAGGAGTTGATACTCTTTGTAGGCCCTTACTGGCATAGAACATAAGTTTTATATGTTGTCAGTCTAAAATAAAAGTCTGAAACGATCAGATGTATTTATTACTAAAAATATAATATACTACCTGCGCTAGTACCACAGCTAGTACTGTATGGATACTCTGGCATTTCCAATAGATACTAGAATTTAAAAAAACGATTGAATGAACGATTTCTGGTCGCAGTAACGGCAACCGTCTGATCAAAGAAAAGGCCCGAGTCGGCGTCGCGTCGTATTCCACACGCGCTTTCAGGAGCTGTCAGGATCGCGGGACTGTCTTAAAAGGGGATCTTAGCTTTAAAACACACAGCGTAACCAAAAGAACACAGACCAAAAGAGTCTGACAGTCTCTTCTGCTGTGGAGCGGAAGAGATTGGGCAGAGAAGAGCAAGAGCGTAATGACTCATTGGGTGATTCTGGAAATTTTGTATAGGTAATGTAAATGTATCGCGTAGGGACTTGGGGTACGTTGCTGCCTTGCAATCTTTATTAAAGGATTCCAGCTAATTCCGCCATATTCATTCGTGCCTGTCCCTATGCAAGAGTAGAATTATACTGACAAACATAATAATTATCTATCATATAATAAAGATCTTACTTGTATTAGGCAGTAGAGTGTACTGTCTGTTGCCGTCTAGCAGCGTCACCGCAAGTCCTGCCTCCCGGAGACCTCTCACCACCGCTACCATGCCGTCACCCTCCATGAACAAATCAATTTTGGTCAGAAGGGATATGCTGTGGAGGAAAAGATAACATATTCACCTCTTCTCTCATAACACATATTCGTCTGTGCCGTCTCACAAGGCTCAGTTGAAAACCAGCGTCAGGCTCCCTGTGGCCTGGCTTTATGCTGAACTGAGCCTATTTGGCATAGCCGTGAGGCACACGGTAGTTACCTACTTTTTGTGATTATATTTTATTTTCAAAAGCAAATACGTGCTAAATAATCTTTTTTTCTTTCTTTCATTCTTCTGTTTCTTCAGCCTTGTGGCTGGGCTGGCAAAGGATGACGATCTAGGCTTAAATTCTAAGCTATAGTTTTAATTTTTGATGACTAAAATAAACTGAAGGTCCCAGGTAATCCACATCTTCTGCCGCCTAAACGTCGTCGTCACATCCACCGCTGCTATTTTGGGAATATCAGTAGGATATCACAGTTTCAGGTATCTTTGTGGCTGACTAACGCACTGCCAAAGAGCTAGCATGCTAGGTAGGAATATTTAAAGTTCCCTATTTCATCATCATCATATCAGCCGTCAGATTTCCACTGCTGCATATAGGCCTCCCCTACATATTCCTAAAGTTCTCTTTCAGCAAAAGTTTTTATCTTAACAACTTTCTTTAAAATCAACTTTTACGACGGCTTTGTACTTACAGACATCTTCAACAATCTTAGACAAGAGTAACACAAATCAGGCCTTGGGGTAGCCTGCCAACCGTCAGCGTGTGGTGTGGGCCTAGAAATAATTGCTCCGTTAAAAATAACCGAAAAAGGAGTGTACATGGAGTTTCTTGTCCATTCTTCTCCATAGAGATCTATACTTCAGCACGATCCTGTATAGTTTCCGCCAGATAAGTGTGGAATAAAATTCGTTGACCCCGTGTACCAATGTATTACAATATTTCAAAACTATTCGAAAAAATGTAAAGTGTTCGACACTTTCTTTACATTTTAGACATTCAGAACAAACGTATTGTGGTAAGAGGCGGCCGTGACCTTATAATTTATTTTGAAATTCGAACGATGGTTTTATGGAATTCTAACGATGCATTATTAGGATGAATGACCTTTATTCCAGACTTATCTGGTGGGGAATATAGTCTACACACGATCGTCTGTCGACCTTGTAGACTTTCTATGCTACCGTGGTTCGTCTACGAATATCCCCTTGATGAGTAGATCACGCAGAGAGCCCTCTCCAAGACTGTTCCCCATCATCGTCTTCCTAGCCTTTTCCCTACTATGTAGGGGTCTGCTTCCAGTCAAACCAGATCCAGATGAATATCAATATTTTACATGGAGCGACTGCCTATCGGACCTCCACAAAACGATACTAACCCATATTATATGTACTTAATTTGTTTTCGTTTCAAGCTCATAATTTGGTCACAAAAGTTCAAAACAGTTCTGACAAACGGACAGACAGAAACACTCCATTTTTCTATCGGAACGTACGAAACTCTAAATAAAAACCGGTTAAACACACTTACATGTCTCGCAAGAATTTTTGAAAACAGTAGTAACTTTACGAAGATTTCACGATAAGAATTTTAAATAATAAAATCAGGTATAATTCTACAACAATTTAGAATTTTGTGACACTCACAGAGACAGAAGAAAACTGTCAGTTTTATTCTGATTTTCTTTTGATTTTGAATAGACAAGAACAAAGAAGGATCTTTCAAAAAGAGCCTTCATCAAGACGTGATCATCATCATCATGAATAGTCCAGCCAACGACGATATGTTACTAGACTCCATATGCACGGTCTAAGAAACAAAAACTATTCTGTCAACTCGCTGAGGTACTACGTAAGCGAGGGGGACGGGTACTGCGTTGTGATTGGCTAACTCAAGGTCTGTTCTGTCTCAAGGTATACTTACGGCTCACAGGAGTGCTCGAAATAAGACGGATATAAGACTTTTTTGCCCAATGTTGACAGACATCGGTCGCCTGATATTAGGAGTCTAGTAATATATCGTCGTTGAGTCCAGCAGTGCTGTTCTTTTTAAGGCGCACCCTCACCGCGAGTTTTCAATAATGTAACGTTGCAGATTCGAACATTTCATCAGTGCGGGAGAACAATCGAGCATCACAATCTGCATCTTGTATCAAATCTGTACTAAATGCTAAATGTACGTGAATGCTCGTCAGTCAGGGAGGTAGTACTGTAATGTAATGCTCAAAGTCGAATCTATAATAATGTAACAGCACACGCGAATGCTCCCGGTGAGGAAGCGCCTTAAGCACAGCCTTGTGACCTGGGACTAAGGTTTACTATCTTCTAAGGCTCTAAGCTGGGCATGCGGACAGCGAGTAAAGGGCAACTCGCTGTCTGACCATGGACCATGTCCGGGTCGACGGCGCGTCGTGTTCCTCGCGCGCCGCAAAGAGTGTAAGCAAAATGACGGGGCTGCCTCTCACGGGGCCAAAGCCTGCCGGGCCGCGGGACTTATTTCCATCACCGTGACCTCGGAACATAAAGGGCTATTGAAGGACACCGTGGATTTTAGTCAGTACAAGTCTGACAGTTGGGGTGGACTCATTTGATCATTTTACCACGATATAAAATAAAGTCTGATTTCATTGCGCCACACATGAAACTAACCATGTGTCTACGCTCTACGGGGCTCATCCCATCGGGCAAAAGTATGCAGGAACCGAATCAACTATCGTCCATGAACCAGTCGTCGGCCACTCTAAGTCGCACCATCGATACGAAAGAGGAAGAATCTTCCTCTTTTACTTCTTTACACTTCATAAAGAATAAAAATAAAAAAACAAACTAAAATGTCAAAATCAGTCTTTCAAAACTGACAGAATGATTAAAATATTTTGATATAAAAAACATATTTATATAAAAATCTTAAAACACAACTATTTTATAGCATGAACTTGATTTAAGTACCAGGGAAGCATATGGTACAGGAGTTTTGGACGAAGGCTTAATTTTGGAGCGATGACGTCGTTACAAGACGAAGTCTTCAATGTGACAAAGGAAATCTCGGGAACCAGGCTGTCTTTCACGATTATTGGAGGGCAAAATAAGACTGACGAAGGTATTTTTGTACCTTATAACCGGGTTATATTACCGGTTCTTAATATTTCATCCTTAGAAGATATCCACTGCTGAACATAGGCCTCACCCTTAAACGGCCACGCTGGATGACATTTTGCCACTTGCATCCATCGCTTGCCTACAACTTTTACAATATCTTCGGTCCACCAAACCTAGGCTGCATCTTCCGGTCCGTGGTCGTCAGTCGCGAGAACTTTTCTTCCCCATCAGAAAACCTTGGCACTCCAAGGTCGCTCCAAGAAGCCTGTGAACGTTCCAGGAGACTTCTGTGCTTCTGGAAGGAGCTGGGTTGGCTCACATATCCCCATCGTCCCACCTTACGCATAACGGACCACTTACGAGTCCAAATGCGGACAAGGGAGCCCTTAACTATAACAATAAAGGCCCTGCCCATTTGTGATCAATTCTACGAGTGTGGTGGTCTGTCCATTACCACTTCAACTGACAAATTTTACGAGCTATTTGGCGTGTTCTTTCGTATCCAATGAATTCCCATAAATTAAAAAGCGCCCATTAGACGACGGTCAATCATTTCCATCAATCATGAATGATGGAATTTTTATCGCCTACAATTTTCGTCATGCATAGGTATTACATATCTTCTATGGTTTTGCCATGGCAAAACCTACCGTCTAATGGGTGCCTAACAAAATCATCATTACATACACCTCTTCCTAAATATTCACAGATCCAAAACCTCTAGAACAATCAATGCCAGTACAAGAAAAAAAAACATTAGAAGATTATAGCTCAAATCATCCAACGCGAGACACTGATGATAGAAGTCCCGAGACCCCAAATGTGTCCTCTGAGAATGATGGTAAAAAAGAGAAAAATGGAGGAACGGAAAAGCAGAAGTACAGCTCCATGTCTGCAGAAGTCTGCTTCATTAAAGACAGACCGGTATTACAGAAGAGACTGGCGAAGAAGATAGATGTCAGATATGCCGAAGTTAAGCAGAATATTCGGTCTTCTTGTATGCTTGTAAGTTGTGACAATCATAAATTCCACACTGACGGGCAGCATACACTTTTTTTTTCCTCGAGCATGCGGTCAGCGAGTTATGGGTGACTCGCCGTCCGATCATGGACCATGATTTTTGAGGCATGAATCAGCAATTTGATGGGCCTCCTTTAGATGGCCAAAGCCTACCCGCGCCGCAGTTCTGTCTGTGCCAGCAGGTAACCCTGACCCTGGAACATTAAAGGGCTATTGAAGGATCACCGTGGATTTTAGTCAGTACAAGTCTGACAGTCCCTCCTGCCCCGCCGGGTAGGGGGATTCATTTGATGATATAACCATAATAAAAAGAAGAAACATATGTCTTGTTCCAGTCTTGCGACCAGAAGCAATGTCCAGCGATCAAGGAGAGGCTGAACTACCACAAGAAAATTCATCACTCTGGCATAAAAAAGAATGATAACGCCAGCGGGACTAGATCAGGGATGCAAGACAAAGGAGTAAGTAAAAAAAACGTATAAAAATAACAAATATAATACACCTAATATAATATTCCACAACAATAACGCCATCTAGTCCTAAGCTAAGCAGAGTTTGTGTTATGGGTACTAGACAACTGATAAACATACTTATATATTTCTAAATACATAAATATTATAGATAAATTACACCCAGACACAGAACAAATGATCATGCTCATCACACAAAAATTTGTCCTGGGTGGGAATCGAACCCACGACCCCCGGCATAGCAGTCAGGGTCACTAACCACGAGACCACCAGGTCAGTCAAAAACAATATATCTCAGAAAGAGATATTAGGATAGTTTGGGTTTCGTAAAGCATTGTCTCTGTTTCACGAAGCAATATTTACTGCTGAAAATTGTATTAGAATACTGTGATCCGGGGTCTAAGCTAAAAAGGCAATGACAAAAGCAGAATCATTATTATTTTGTTATACATTGTTAAATAGTAGGTATATAGGCTACCCTAAATGGTAAGCTATAGAATAAATAGTCAATTGTATGCCAATATAGCTGATTGTCTGGGAGGGACTGTCGGACTTGTACTGACTAAAATCCACGGTGATCCTTCAATAACCCTTTACGTTCCAGGGTCACGATTACGTAATGAGTCAATTCCACGAACACGGCAGGCTTTGGCCCTGTAATCCTTAACGGCTAATACTTATATTCTTTTATGTTTTTGACAGATAACTGTGTCCCCAACACTATCAAGAATGAGGTTACCAAAATTCGCCCTCCCTTTACTGAACGAGACATGCAGCGTCCAAACTGACATCTCTATGAGAGACTTCAGCCCCAACCGCCTCTTCATAAGCAAACCAACAAGTGACGATGTACAAAATGAAATACCTCTAAGAAAAACAGAAACAAGAGACGTATTACCAAAAAGGAATTTCTACAAAGAGTATTTACAAAATGAAGTACTAGACTGGCTACGAAATGTACCAATGTTCTTTTCATTAAACTTTACTTCTAAAGATATAAAGGATATTGTCGTCTGCAACTTAGTAGACAAAATCGACGCACTAACACCTGAAGTTTACGATGAAACATACGAAACGAAAACGAAACTAGAAATTGATAATAGCTTCAATAAACTACCAATTTGGTTACATGGTACAAGACAGGAACAATTGCTTTTCAAAGATCGTTTGAAAGAAAAGCTTTGGAATAAAATTAAGGGACTTAATAAAATTTTCCTTGGTGTCAATTATGAAGAAGATAATCTAGAGACAGTTCAATCAGATGGTTTGTCTTATGAGAAAGAAATTATTGACTGGTCGCTAAACTTACTTTTGGATCCAATGGAAACTGTAACAAGAAGACAGGTAGTTGATTTACTGATGAAAAAACTATCACCGTTGCTCGAGATACGACTTCAAACGACAAGCTACAAGCTTATATTAAAAGGTGAAATTATTAACATCTTAGATAATCTACCGCTAACTTTCACAAGTCCTAGATATAAAACTGTACAACTAAACAAACTTGCTGAGGATCTTGCTAATAGATTACTGAATGTACAATTGAAAAAGGGATCGCCTAGTCCCAAAAACAGTGGCATCATTTCTCCTTCTTTGTACCATGTGGTTACAAGTCAGGTGACAGGAAGACCCATGCCTAGATCGCTTTATAATTATAAGAATATAGTTTTAGACAAAGTAGGAGAATGTTTGGACAAAGTCCCTATTTGCAATAAGAATTACCTTAAAAAAGAAATCTGTTCAGCTTTCTTAGACTCTAATCTTTGCAAAATCTATGGAATTAACGTTTTAAATGAAATCAGCCAGTTTATACAAGATACTGGTAGAATTTCTATGGGCAGAGCTCAAATAGTCGCCAATATGATCATCCAAAACGTAAACGAAGGACTCAACAATGCAAGAAGCTCAACTTCTACAAGCTTCGATTCTATAATCCCTAAGTTATCAAGAACTATATCAGTATATAGGTGGGGATCAGAGACCCCTCCAGCGACATCCACTCCTAAAAAAGCAAAAAAGAAGGATGTCCCAAAATTAAACCCTGAAGAGACAACTTACTTAGAAACAGTCGCAGCTTTAGTAACTGAGTGGATGAACACCTTACCAAAACAATTCAATGAAGATCCAGGCTTCAAAAATACTGTAGTTTACGACTTAGCTGGTGATATTATGGACCATCAGAAGCTACAGCAACTAGCACCAGACTCTGTCTTTGATAAGGAAAAATATCAAAAGTACCTGATTTACAAATGGTTATGTAAATTCAGCTTTTTTGAAGAAAGTAGGCTTCGTACTGACTCAGTGCCTTTGGTAGCTAAGTTTCAGAAAAAACTGAACAGTATTCCAGTACCGAATTTGACAGCACCACATCACGGGACCCGGCAAGAGATGGGAGCTATCAAACACATGGAAGCTGCAGGCGGCTGGGATGAAGACTATGTAGCAAAAGGAATTGATGTGTTAGAAGACCAGATATCAGTGTGGGTAAACGAACAACCACCCGATGTTATCGCTAACAAAGATAAAGGCAAAAGAAATAAAATGGTTCACGATTTAGCTCTAAATTTACAAGATCATCTGCGAAACAAAGACCCAGAATCTGTAATAGAAGCAGATATTGATCAATGGCTTCAGAAAATGGTAAATCCTAAAGAAAAGGAACACATAAAATTATTGACTCAAGATCTTAAAGATAAAATTATTGAACTGCCCCAAGATAGAACATTAGAAGCAAGGCACGATGAAAGACATCGTGATATAGTAGCAAAAATTGCTGCAAAACGACAAGAGCAACAAGGGCAACTTCCACCACAACGTGACGAAGATGTTAGTAACATAGGGAATATCCAAGGAGATCCTGATAAAACAATCAAAGAGTTTATTGGAAAGTTCATAGAACACAACTATGACATTGATGATCCTTTGGCAAGAGGAGCTTTTGCTCATTTACTCAAAACTGAGTTAAGAAAACTCACCGCACCGACAAGGAAAGAAGTTTACGAACACTTCGAACAAGCCAAAGAGCATCAGAGATTTAGGCCCGACAGTTTAAACTATGAATTAGAATATATAAAAGTAATATCAGACTGGTTGAACGGCATACCCATTGAACCATTTTACAACACAGTCGGTAACAAACGACGAATTGAATTCATAAATGATCTCGCGAGAAACATATTAGAAATAGAAGAACAGAGAAATGATGACCCCGATGCCATGGATTACAATTACTTGCTAGCTTCAACGATACTTACAAGTATGAATACATATGATTTACCGATACCAGAACACCACTTGAATGACACGCCCATGATGGCTCATCGGTTACTTGAAAAACTTGTTGATCTACGACCTGCTGAGGTGAATTACCCACAAGTGTCACAAGGAAGCGATTCGCTCAGTTCATCAATAATAGCGCCTGATATTAAAGAACAGAATTTGAGTGATTTTATCAACGATTATATTCGCATCAATGGAAGAGACATTGCTGACGATGAGCTCAAATTAGAAGCTTGGACTGCTCGCTTACTGAAAGAAATAAAGAAAATGGTCAATGAAGGCGCAGATCCTGAAACATTAACCAAAGCACAAGTTTATGAGAAATTTGCAGGAGTTCCTATACCAACCGAGGAATCTGTGGAGACGTTTGGCTTAAAACTTCATTACGTGAAAGAGATAACTGACTGGATGAAGAATCTACCACTGTTGCCAATGCCCCCTGAGCAGGAAGAGCAAAGAATACAAATGATAAGCGAACTAGCTGAGAAGATGTGTGATACAGAAGCAATAAGGCGAATAAATGGAGACAATAGTGGTGATAAACAATTAGAAGAATACATCTCTTCTTGGATATCACAACTACCATTAGATAAAAATAAAGAGATTAATAAGCCAATTCTAATACAACAACTAATGAGTAGAATGTCAAAAGATAGCAAACAAGACTCGAAAGCATCTGTTGAAATAAAACCACCAACTAATCTGGAAAAATCTAAATCTGTAAGCATTACCTCTAGTTCTGGCGGGGATAGTAAGCAAAAAGTAAACAAAAAGAAAAGTAAAGACAAAGATTCTAGAAAGGACAGTAAGAAATGTTCAATGAAGAAGTCTCCTAATGCAAAATCGTGTAAAAGTAAAACTCCAGCTGAAGAAATTATAGAAGCAATTGAAACCTGGTCTAACAAACTACCAATCAAATTGGATGATAAAGAAACAGTAAAAACGATGAAAGAGGGTATCGCAAGGCAGTTATACCAAAAAATTGGGGAGCTAAACGTTGACCCAAGAATCTTTAACGACGAGTTACTTTACAGAGAAATGCTAGATGATGAAATAGAAACACAATTAGAAAATGTGCCACAAAATTCTGAACTACAAAACAATAGAGAGGAAATAAAAGAAGGTCTAATAAACCAAATCATAAACACCAACCAAATCATCAAGGAAAAGTCCGCAGGTGATAACTACAGGCATAAACTAGAGACCACTATAGATAGTTCAATTCCTAATCCGGTTCAGAGTGTACAAGCATTTGATCCAGGATTTGAAATATACAAAAACCACTTAGCTGATATGTTTATATTGGAAAACTTTGATCATGCCAATGACGATGTTAAAGATGCACACGAAAAGAGAGTAAAACACGAAATCGACAAATATTTCCAAAGTGCACAAAATAAGAATGCTGTACCTTTAACGAAAGACCAGATTTACAACGAAATATATAGTGCGTTATTCAAAGTTCCGATGCCTCAAGAAAATGCGGTCGCTGACGAAGTTGAACAAGTGAAAACAAGATGTGAAATAGATGCATGGTATGAGAAACTTCCTATACAACCAACCGACAACCTTAACGAGTTACTAGAAAGAGACCAAATTCTATCCACACTCGCAAAGAGAATTCAGGAAATAGAAAAATATGGTTGTTCTGTGGACGACAATATTAATAAAGAAACCCGTAAATGGCTTGAAAAGCTTCCACTAAAACCAGGACAGCAGGGAATAGATGAACACGTGAAACAATTGCAAAATATATTGAAATCAACAGCTGAAGCTAGAAAGTATGTCCCCCCGGAAGCAGCAAATAAAGGAAAAAGTAAACTAGCCAGACAGAGTAAGGGAAGCAAGGGAGCTAAGGGCGCTAATACAAGTCAAGCCCCTGGTCCCAGTGGTGGTTTTGGAGCTCCTACTCCACCACGACCAAGAAGTTGTGTCCTTAAATCTAAAGCTACCACTGCAAAACCCTGCTGCCCTCCAGTCGGATTAATATCAAACAAAAAACCTGGTGACCTAATAGTAGAAGTAGTCGAAGAATGGTGCGATCAGTTGCCTTTAATTTCAACTGAAGAAAACAACAAAGATATTAAAAATAATGTAGCAACTAGAATTATTATACAAATAAGTGAATTAAATGCGGACGCGGAAATATTTAATGATGACATTGTTTACGATGAACTGTTAGACGACGAACTTGATAGTGTTCTATCCAATTTACCTGTCTGCTGTGATTTTGAGAAAAGTAAAGCTGCACGAAAGTACCAACTAAAGGAACAGATAAAAGCTATTAAACCACTAATAAAGGAAGAGAAAGCAAGACAAGAATATAAACAAGAACTCAATAGCACTGTCGCCAGTATTTTGAAAGAACCGCATGATACTCCAACTGAAAAATTATCTAAATTTAATAAATTGAAAGAAGAAATTGTTGAAAATTTCGTACAATACTATTACAATGTAAATCATGAGGAGGCCGCACAGTTTTACAAATTACAAATTCATGATGCTGTTCTCAAATTCTGCCATGAAGTTAGAGAGCAAAGTGTTGCCGGTGATAAGGTAGATCCTATGGTTCGACGAAACCAATTACTATGTGAATTACAACGAATACCAGTACCACAGTCAGCATTGAGAGAAGAAGTTGCAGAAATTAAAATGAAGAAAGAAGTGGAACAATTTCTCCGTGAACAATCAATTCCTGAAGGTGACGCCAAAGATGCAATGACGAAAAACCTCGCAAAAAGATTGTGCGACATTGAAAAGTCAGGTTACAGTCCACCCAACGAAAAGAAAATGAATGCAGATATTTTAAGAGGCGTATCCAAATTGAAAAAAGACGTAAATCCTGAAGCAGTTGACGGTTTTGTGATTAAACTGAAGCTCAACCAATCAGAACGAAATGCGCCACCAATGACGAGTAGTCAAGCTTCAAATCTAAACCAAGAAAGTCCCGTCCAGGATTCTGCTAGAAGAAACTATCAAGCAGGAGCACCAATACAAAATACTAGTCAAACTCCTGCGGAGATGCTAGGAATGCAACGATTATCACCCATGCCACCCAGAATGCCAGAAGCAACATACCATACTCCTGTTTCTATGCACGCCTATGGTCCCAAAATTTGGGGCTGGAGTCCAAATCAACCACATCTCGTCCAGAAATTGAGTAGAGGTCCCGTGACAGACCCAAATTTTGGAGGTGGCAACTTTTTGTGCTCGTCTCCGAACGCTCCAAGACTACAGACCCCTGCCCACTTACCCAATCTTGCAGGCCCAATGAATCTGAACAAGTCTCTTGGAAGTGCATTGCCAGGTTCACGTTTAAGTCAGCAAGTCTTGAACAGAAGCTGTCCTCAATCGCAACAGACTCCTCAGATACGGGGAGCAACATCAGGCCCTATGATTATGAGTCCAACTTTCGGGCAGACATCTCGTCAAGTCAGGCATGGTCCGACCGCAGCAGAGCCGAGATCGCTGAGAGATACAACTTCGGATTCCTTGTTTGATGAACCAATTTTTAATCCCGTTCGGTACTCCTTAATAGAACCGTTTAAATCGGCTAGTTCTGGAAAAGATGGTGTTCGCAAGCTTTTGGCAGGTCTAGACCCCCGTGGTATAGCGGTGCCAGGTCGCCCAAAAGACCGTAAAGGTGTCGATAGCTCTGATGAGGAAGAATTGTGTATTTGTGACATATGTGCGTATGGAGGTATGCGTAGAAGAATCCCGTACTGTTTGATGCCAATGGACAGTTTTGAAGATTGTTTGGGCTTCCCTATGCTGTACGGTATGCCTTTCCCTGATTGCTTTTACTATTAAATTTTGTCTACCGTATAAATACAACTATTTTTGTATCCAAGCATATTTAATAAACCAGATTGTCAATTCAAGTATTTAATGTAATAGCAATTAATAAAACATTCACCACAAAAACGGAGATTTATTTCTTTTCATGTAAAATGAGCCACCACATAGATTTATAGCATGGACCGAGCTTTCCCTGGCCAAAAATTCTGAAGTATTTGTTTGTTTGAACGAGCTAATCTCAGGCAGGTTCGAATTGAAAAAAAATATTTTGTGTTGGATAGTCCATAATATATCGAGAAAGGCTATTAAAACATCAAGCTACCATCAACAGGAGCAGAGCTGCGAGGGTGAAACCACGGGCCACAGCTAGTGTTAAATAAAATTGCCATTACTAGAAATAATTATGGGCTTTTTTAAAAAATAGATGGTCCCATTAAATTTCCTTTTAGAGAGTTTCGGAAATCCTATTTATCCAAATGTGTAAAGGCGTGAACTTGTAAAAGTAACCATGACCCTTAAATGCAAAGATGCACCTGAACAAACACGTCAGACAGGATGGATTATGATCGTAAGAGTCGTCTACACCACCCAGGGCAGAAGATGTCAGAGAAAAAAAGAATATACCTAGATACTAAAAACTGTGTGCTAAATGTATAAACTCACACCTTTTCCTTGTGGGGGGAGCAAAAAAATAGAATAAATTAAATAGAGAATGCCTATTTACTTTTTGCCTCGTCTACTATTCAAAATGTAAGTATTTTCGTTCCCCTTCTTCATTCCCACTCGCATATAGCTAAATATAAATGCTGCTCTGAAAAATACAAGGAAACAGTATTACAACAATATAATTTTTCTCGGCCAAACAAAACAAATAAAATCAAAAGTTAGCGCGCGAGAAGTTTTCAGGGAGGGATAACGGTTGGTAAACATGTGAGTTAAAATTGTCTATGGTTACTATGCGCACATAAATATAACCGATTTTAATTTTATTCTTTCAAAAAATAATTTCCGTTAATTGTTAGTTCAAAAAAAAATATACGCAAACAATGAACTATAAAATTAAATAAAGATTTCCAAAAAGAAAAACACTACAAGGAAGTATGACAACATTCCAGAGCAATGCTGCAAAACAATTAAAAAGTTAGTGAGACGCCATGACAGGTCACGTGATGTAAATTTTCGTCGGACATGCGCGATATCGCTGAATTTTTCAAGTGATTTTGAAATGGTGAGGGTTTTGACTCGTGAAAATACTGTTTAAAATTAGTTATAGTGATCCTATTTAGTTATTTCTGGTGTTAAATTAGTTGTGTTCCGCGAACTGTGTGTGTGATCAGTTGATTAGTGTTGGTCAAAGAAGTTTTTGTTCTCAAAGGTCGTATCTATACATGGTAATGATGCCTTTTTATGATATTTTTACGTCGAAATAGTTATCCAGTGCTTGGTTTTACTAGCGATCGAGTTGCTTCAGGTAACAAACACATATTTACCGTATTATTTCAGTTCTATTGTGTATTTGAGAAGTTGCAACGGTCGCGAAACGGGTTCGCTAGATTTTACATGACAGTTGCTTTGTCAGACACCTTGCAGATTTCGATATAACTTGCGCGAATCCTTCGATATACTTGTTGTTATACGTTTTTAATTCAATGTAAACCTTCAGCTGCCTTAAATTTGCATAAATATCTGATTAACTGCGAAAAAATGTGACATCTTTTTTCGAGTTGCAATTTGCTAAGCCCAAGGATAAGCAAGCTAAATTTTAGCCAACAAGCCTCAATTGGAGACTAACGATGACATCATAGGTCCGTCGTCGTGTGTCGAGGAAAAGATTTAGCATTCCAACTTATAAACATACAATCGAATTTTATTCTATGATTCAGTCTTAATTGATGGCGAAAACTATGTCATTGGTCGAATTAATTACACTTTTATCTCGTAACGGACATAAAACCTAGCTTTTTTAGCTAAATTTAGTGACTAATTGGATTATTTTTAATAGGTCACACACTTTCTAATATATTTTTTTTGGTGCCCTGTTTTCACTAGTAGAGAGGAAATGTGACGTTTTACAAGGTGTTCCCATACTGTTACAGTTATCCCACATTTCCACTGCAGGGCAAGTCTCTCCCATCACCTTCAGATCTTTATATCCAGGGCATATGCACTCCCATATGCTGTAGAAAAAAAACTATGAATTGTTTAATATATATTCAGTAACATTTGAAGGATAGGATATAAATAAGCTGACATTCTACCATCAAAATTATTAATGAAGAGGCAAAACTGTGTTTGATTAACATTTACTATTTTTTGGTTTTTGGTGGGAAACAATAGCATTTTGTCTATGTCACCTCTCTTACTTACACTAGAATCTAGAGCAAAGACATCACCAACAAAAAAAAAAGTATCCTCCTGCCCTATGTAAGACTGGACTTCTAATTGACGACAACATAGCTTGTTCCATTCATTGCCTTTTTCATTTGATGACAGCGATAATAATTTAAGGTATTTTTTCAACACTATCACTAACAGAAATCTCACTCCAATCTTGTTGGAATTCATTTTAAACTAAAATTATAAAAATAAGTCATACTTGTCTAAGCCTTTTCATCTGCTACTAAAATCAACTAAAAATTTATAATTTTGATGATAAACTGGAATTTTAACAGACGATGATGGCACATTTAGTGCAGTGGTTGAGCGAATGGACACTGCGCTGCATGTTCTGGATTCGATTCCCGCATGGAGCAAATATTTGTATGATCCACAAGTAGTTGTTCTGGGTCTGGGTGTTTGTGTATAATGTGAGTTTATAATGTTTATAAATGCACCCACGACACAGGAGAAATTCTTAGAGCAGGCCAACTTTTTTCAAAAAGAAGTAGGAAAGCAGTGACCGCAACCTACTATAAAATTCAGTACATCTACTGAAGATGTTTAGCTACCCCTAAGAGTAGAGGTTAACTCCTCCGGCACAGTTCTTTATTGATCATCACCTTAATGGATTTGTGTTAAACAATCATGAATGTGTAATTAATGTAATCTTACAAAATTCCATAGTATGTATGACACATCATTATCTATCTATATATATAAAATTCAAAACTGACTGACTGATCTGACAACGCACAGCCCAAACCGCTGGGCCTAGAAACTTGAAATTTGGCATAAGCCTTCCTTATACTACGTAGGTGAGCACTAAGAACGGATTTTGCGAAATTCGGCCCCTAAGGGGTTGTTTTTGGGGTTGATAGTTTGTATGAAACTTCGCTACTGCAGGTGCTAGGAATTCCAAATTTTGCATGGGGTGTCTTTTTAGAACGGAGATGCTCACTATGACGGGATATTGCGAAATCCGACCCCTGAGGGGTTTGTTTTTAGGGTCGATAGTTTGTATGAAACTTTGTTTCTACATGTCTAGGCGTCTCAAATCTTGTGTGCCGGGTTATTTTTAAGATGCAAAAGCTCAACAACGTAAAAAAATTGTGAAACTCGACCCCTAAGGGGTTGTTTTTGGGGTTGATAGTTTTGAGATTTAATTTTTTACATATGGATTCTTTGTTGGACGTAAATGATACTAAAGACGGGATTTTGTGAAATTCGACCCCCAAGGGGTTGTTTTTGGGGTTGATAGTTTGTATGAAACTTTGTTACTACAAGTGCTAGGAGTCTCAAGACGTAAGTGATAGTTAAAACGGGATTGATGTATTGATAGTTAGAGGTCTCAAATTTTACAGGAGGTTCTACTTTAGACATAGGTTCTCACTAAGTGAGGATCTTGCGAAATTCAACCCCTTAAGAGTAGTTTTGGGGTTGTTAGCAAGGAATCCCAATATATTCATTGGGGTTCTTTTAAGAACGTAGGTACCACCCAAGACGGGATACTGCGAGTAGATAGAAATTTTGTTGAATATTAATTTAGATTTTGAAAAGTATCCTTCTTAGAGGGTGGTTGGGAGTAAAAATTCACAAAAGCAAACTTCGAAAATCACGCGGACGAAGTCGCGGGCGGAGTGCTCGTCACATCATAAAGTTAATATTATCATTGACAAACGTAGTGTGTCATTATCATAGTTTCCTACTTAGTATCTTAGAAAAATATGAGGTTTATAAGTTACTAGGTTTTTTCACTAAGGCATTGCTAAATGTAGTTTGTTGAACCACCTTCTATGAGTGGCAGGTGCAGGACTGGCTGCTCCTTCATAACGACATTTGTCAAAAAACTAATTTGCTTATTGTCTCCCAATATATAGGCCCATAATGTCCCACTGCTGGGCGAAGTCCTCACCTTACTCTTTCCACTTCTCACGGCTTCTGCGACCATGTTCCAGTCCTTCAAGAAGGTCCAAGTCATCTTTGCTTGGGCCTGACATAACATCGAGTTTCCATGAATTTAAACTACTGGGATAAAATAGTTAATATAAGTTATCTAGACGCACTGCAAACTACCATTCTTACTTAACAGCATCTCCATCAAGTATTTCCAAACATCTTTCATAGATGCACACAGTAACTTCAACTCACTAACTGTATCCGTGTTTTTGAACGCATACAAGCTGCGTTAGCATTTCTTCAAATTAATAGTGAAAAGACTTCATCTGGGTAAGCTCACTCAATCAAGACATAGACTACTAAATCATCTGTCCACGCGCACCTCAAAAATATCCTCTGTCAGGAATATGACAGAACCCCTATTAGCCTGCAAAGGTCGAGAACTATCGAGTAACCATAACTCCAGGACGTAAAGGGCTATTAAATTACACATGGATTTTAGTCAGTACAAGTCTGGCCAAGGTGGAGGACTCATTTGATGATTTTACCATGTTAAAAAAAAATGTGAAGAAAAATTTGTAATGCGGGTTTTTGTAATAGAGTGAAAGCCTTGGTTTATGCATAGCAAGCATAAAGTAAATAACAGCAAGAGATCGAAAGCGCGACACCCAGTTATTTTCAACAGATAACACCTGAACTTGAAAGATAATTTTAAAACATTATTTGTGTTTACGTTATAATCTCACTCAAAAATTGTGTTATCTGATATGGATAGAATGTTGTATTGTATAGATAATATTGTTGTTTCAATGACTGTATCATATTAGTAAGTTAGATCAAGTTTCTTTTTTACCATTTTCATCTTGCTTCCCATAATGATAAAGTTTTCAACTTTAAAACCAAAACTTTTTTACTTATTTATGAATGAGTCATGATCACAAAGAGGTATTAAATTGCCCTGTGTTTTTGATATTTCTCTTGATTTCATTAGATTCACAATTTATAGATAGAAAATACTTTGTAGTTATAGCCAAGTTACAATTGGAATGAGTTTAATGTAGGTAGAGATAAATATTACTAAGGTAACCCTGACCTTATAAGATCATAGAGCTAAGAAGGAAGTTAAAGGTCGTTTTGCCTAGATTTATGAAGTAAGGTTAAGCTACCTTCCTGAGGTCGATCTACAGATGGGTGGCCTATGAAGTATGAAATTCGCAGATCATTATCACTATTACACATTATCATCGTTTACTTCTCATTATTTCCTTCTCCCTTTTTTATGCCATAAAATTTCTTAAGCAATTCATCCAATCCAAGAATAGATCTTTGGTCTTCGTCTTCTTCAAAGTATCTTGACATTGTGTAACCCAGTAACTGGTTTTGGCAGTGAATTCTTGTCACAAAAGCCCCAAAATTTTGTTAACCACTTGTAACTTGGTATTTTGAGATCCAGTAATTGAATTATGGACACATACAGTAGCTCCAAATAAAAATACTTGTAGTCTATTCTATCCCTCTTAGACAGGAAGCCAACCCCCAACATAGTTAAGAAAAGGCTAGACAGAAAATGATGACTCTGTCAAGGTCACAAAAAAACTAGAAAAGATGCACGAGCATGTGGATGACGAGTATTGGGTAAGTCGCCGTCTGATCATGGATCATGCCCGGGCTATCGGCAATCTGACGGAGCCCTCTTATAGGGCCAAACTTACTGGGGACTGTCTTATAAGGTAACCGTAATTCTGGAATGTAAAGGACTATTGAAGGATCACCGTGGATTTTAGTCAGTACAAGTGTGACAGTCAAAAACCTACCGGATCTACATCTTTTTTTTTTGACATGAGAAATTTGTATGCCCAGAACTAGGTTATGGAGAGTCTAGTTAAGAAAAGGCTAGACAGAAAGTGATGACTCAGCCGAGGTCACAGGTCACAAGCAAGCTAGAAAAGATCTAAAAGTCATGACATTGAAACCTTACAACAGTAGACTTGCTGACCTTTCTCAAAATGTCATTTCTATAGACGGCATAATAAATTCCATGGTTGAATTCTTGACATGGAGGTTTTATTCAAGGGAGGACATGTTTATTATTATTATGAGTCATTGACATTATGTATTGATAATATTTAAGTAATGGACATGTCTGGATAAATATTTTGTTCTATGTTGTGTGGATGACAGCCCTTCTAAGGCTCTGTGTGTGTTCGCGGGACTTATTTCCCTCACCGTGACCCCGGAACATAAAGGGCTATTGAAGGACACCGTGGATTTTAGTCAGTACAAGTCTTGTCAGTCCCTCTCGCCCTGCCCGGGGTGGGAGGACTCATTTGATGATTTTACCACGCAAAAAAAAAGGCTCTGTGTGTCCAGGTGGCAATAATATTTTAATCATTCTTGTCAACTAGATTTAAACATTTTCAGCTTCACTCCTTGTGTGCGTCCATTTGCCCCACACTAGGAATTTCTTTTGTATCTTGGGTGCGTATACGAACATAGAAACACCCAGGCCCGGGACAACTACTTGCAGATCATACAAATATTTGTTCCGTGCGGTGATCGAACTCGCGACACGGTGCACAGCAGTCGATCGCTCAACCATTGCGCCAACCGTGCTGCTAGCTTTATAATATTAGTAATAAAATGTAGTAATATTAGAGATTAAACTGTAAAAGCCTTGGTAACTCCAATTTCATGGTGCTAGGCCAAAAATCAAATCATGTTTAAGGTCGTATATCAAATTTTTAGAACAGGTTTAACTTAGTGGCCAATACAAAATATGCCTTGATGAAAAAAAAACCTAAAATTAGATCTATGATGGCCTTGCTCAAGGTCATAGGTAATAGGTCCCCCCCAATTATTTAAATGTTTACTAAAAGGTCCAGTGAATTAAGTCATATTGAGTCGTGGAGGTCAGATAGTCTAGGCAGTCGCTCCATGTAAAATACTGATATTCAGCTGCATCTGTCCATTTCAATTGTCATTCACCAGGCACAAATCCTGAATATGTAGCTGATACTGAAAAATGATGTCTGATGAATGGTCAACCTAACCGAATCTGTCAAATTTTACCAATCAAACATTCAAATTCTATTATTGTGACAGTTAAAAATCTGTTAAAGTTTGACAGATCTAGGTAGCTTGATGTGCTGGCGTCTGTTATACATACAAGTGGGATAAGTTTATTATTGCATTCCTGGTTGAATTCTCAGCCGAGCCATAGGCAAGGGTTAGTTTGGGGTGATCAAATCGTCAAAAAAGTCCTCCTGCCCTGGAGTACGTTCCAGTGTCACGGGGTCCCGTTTAGACAGTCCCACATTGGGCTCTATGTGAGCCCCGTCACATTTCTGACAGCGATCCGGGTATTGTCCCTGATCGGACGGCGAGCTAACCATTACCCATTACTCGCCGTTCACATGCACACGCTTTACTTGTACCCTCCAGTGGTTACAAGTGTGACGTTGTATTAACCGTTTTGACGGCACGGTTAGCGCAGCGGCTAAGTGATTTTACTGCTGCCCTGTGTGTCGCGGGTTCGATTCCCGCACGGAGCAAATATTTGTATGATCTACAAGTAATTGCTTCGGGTTTGGGCGTTTCTGTATGTGAGTTTCTATATTTGTAATCGTTCCCTCGACACAGGAGAAATTCCTAGTGTGGGGCACAACTTGTTTTAAAAAAAAAACTATTCTAACCATAAACAGAATTAATGAAAACATATTATTCATTCATCATCAGCCTATAACGTTCCCACTGCTGGGACACAGGCCTCTCTGTGAGAGGGAGTGGGCCATAATACCTACACCACGCGGGCCCAGTGCGGGTTGGTAGATGTCACATGTCTTCGAATTTTTGGTTCTATATAGGACATGCCGGTTTCCTCACGATGTTTTCTTTCACCGTTTTGAGAGCAGTGGTGATGAAATAAATTACACAAAGTAATGCGCCTGGCGGGGTTCGAACCCACGACCTACAACTCGTAAGTCGGGACCGATACCACTGGGCCACCACTGCTCACATTCATTGTATTATTCATTGAACTAACTCTATAAATTATCATTCTACATAGGTATGTATGAACACAGAGTCAGCTACAGGAAAAAACAATGTCATAAAAATATGGCCTGACCAATAGCTACTATGTAACCTTATGACCTGTTTAATTTATAATGTACCTGGTTGTAAACAAATCAAGAGAGACTAGTATTTTAGGTAATAGCAAACTGACTGGGGTCTCCTTCGAGGGCCAAAGACTGCCGGGGTCGCGAGACTGTCTAATCACAGGTAAACGTGACCCTGGAACGTAAGGACTTTTGAAGGTGTGAATATCACCATGCATTTTGGTTAGTACAAGTCTGACAGTCCCTCCAGTTCCGTCCTGAGTGGGAGGACTGATTTGATGATATTAACACGATAAAAAATAGGTGTGAGTAGCTGTTCCTCGCAGTTTCATCCCCACTGCTCGGCTCTTATTGGTCGTAGCACGATTTTATAATAGCCGATAGCCTTCCTTGATAAATGGATCATACAACACACTAAAGAAGTTCCAGAGATTAGCGCGTTCAACCAAACTATTCAACTTTCTACTATTGCTATTAGTAAAGATGTGATCCCAAAAAATTACGTCATTAGAAATTTTTGTCGGGTTCGACACCATCTCTAAAACCGAGAATCGGCCCCCTGTGAACTTCAATAGATTTTCACTTTTACGCGCTGGGGTATAAAGTTGAAAATGTATTGGTGACTGATGAACGATAACGATTGTCGTTTACTGTCGTTTTTGCTGTTTGACTAAGGCCCCAGTAATAATAATAATATTCCACAACTATCACATAACGCCATCTAGTCCCAAGCTAAGCAGAGCTTGTGTTATGGGTACTTGACAACTGATAAACATACTTATATATTTCTAAATATTTACATATTATAGGTAAATTACACCCAGACACAGAACAAATGATCATGCTCATCACACAAACATTTGTCCTGGGTGGGAATCGAACCCACGACCCCAGGCATAGCAGTCAGGGTCACTAACCACTAGACCAACAGGCCAGTCATAATGTATGTGTAGTGTATACAGGTAGAGCAGTGACTACAGCCTAGATCACGTAATTAATTCACAGGCACAGCTTACTATTAATTAGGTCATTAGGTTATACGATGACTAAGCTACAGGTTGGTACTATTTTTACGACTAGTTGTTTACCATGGTTTTACCTCCCTAGTCGGTTCCTATTGGTCGTAAATAGATGTTTTATAGCCTTCCTCGACAAATGGACTATCCAATACAAAAATATATTTTTCAATTCGAACCAGGGGCCTTAGTCAAACAGCATGCGACAGTAAACGTCAATCGTTATCGTTGATTTCAACTTTACGCGCTGGGGTATATAGTTGAAAATGTATTGGTGACTGATGAACGATAACGATTGTCGTATGCTGCTTGACTAAGGCCCCTGTAGTTCCTGAGATTAGCGATTGCAAACAAACAAACAAACCTCTCAGCTTTATATAGATAAAGATTACTTTTAGACAACCTTCATCAATGAATTACTAACAAATACTGATTTAACTAATGGTAAAGTTTCATTACCACTCTTCTCAAAACGGTGAAGGAAAACCTCGTGAGGAAACCGGCATGTCCTAGAACAGAAAAATCGAAGACATGTGTCATCTACTAACCCGCACTGGGCCCGCGTGGTGTATTACAGCCCACTCCCTCTCAGAGAGGTCTGTGTCCCATCAGTGGGGATATTATAAACCCCATTTGACTCAGCTCATCATCTCAGCCATAGGACGTCCACTGCTGAACATAGGCCTCCCCTTTAGATCTCCACATATACCGGTTGGAAGCGACCTGCATCCAGCGTCTTCCGGCGACCTTTATAAGGTCGTCTGTCCATCTTGTTGGTGGACGTCCTACGCTGCGCTTGCTAGACCGTGTTCTGTACTCTAGTACTTTATAAGGTTGTCCGTCCATCTTGTTGGTGGACGTGCTACGCTGCGCTTGCTAGTCCCTGGTCTCCACTCTAGCACTTTTCGACTTTGACACTTGATTCTGCTAATCCCATGAAAATGACAAACAATATACCAAGATACAATCTGCAAATGTCAACGCACATAGGAAGTACACAAACCAGTATTTTCTCACAATTATTACTTTACTATGGCGATTATAGAAAGCTTGTGAAAAAATTATGTGGAACGAAATTCTATGCCATTCTATGGTAATTAATTTTAGGGTTCCGTTGGACTGTAGTAGGAGCCCGTGGTTAAATAGTTCAGTGGTAGGGTAAGGATTAAGTAATCAGGATCCCTGATGAGATAACGACTAATTTTACAAATTCGCTTTGGTTCTAAACGAGTTCAACTAACGTGTATTTTTTTTATTTTGCCCCTCACTAGGAATTTCTTCTGTGTCATGGATGCTTTTACTATCATTTCAACTAAAAAACCGGAATTACTAACGTGCGCGCGCCTAGAGCACGCCACAGAGCTGTCAAACAACTGAATGAACTTGTGCGCGTTGTCTCATCCTGGATGGGACACACTGGTGATACGTGGTGTCGTCTCTATGCGTAGTAATGATAGCTCAATGAGTAGGCCATATAAAATGTATCTGCTACACTGTTTTACCGAGTGCAAAACTAGCTTTAAACATATAGTTTCTGGGTAGAATTTCCCTCGTCTTCCTCCCGTCATATTCCTGAATACTGAAGGTCGTGATTCCCCCGACTTGAACTCGCTTTCAGCTTGATGATGCTTCGCCATCTGTTTTTGTCCCAAAGTGAAGCCTATTGTGAAGTTCCGTGTCCAAGGAAGAGCGAATTTGTTCCGAACCTCTATGTGGTCTGCGATCCCTCGGATGCTTGCCATCAACTTTGCCAGTAACCGGTTCTTCAAGGTTGTAACCAACTAACTCACTTACTACATGATGATACCTCGTCTCGCCATCTGTTTCTGTCTTTGGCAAAGTGCAGCGAATTTTTATTTGGAATTTTCGTCTCTAAGGAAGAGCTAATTTGGTCCGAAACCTCTATGTGGACTGCGGTCCCTTGGATGCTTGCCATTGACCTTGCCAGTAACCATCAATTGTTCAATGTTGTAACCTTCTTTCCTCCCAATTTGACCGAAAAACTCCACGATCTATGAAGACTGGTGGTAGAAAACCTGGTTTGAATCTAAAGGTACTGCTCAATTTTATTCCACCTTTCCATCATCAGACTCCAAGACATACGGAAAAGCATTAATCAGTTCATGCTGGACATCCCACCATAACTGCCATAACATAATACAAAGCATTTTGCACATACTTTTACTTATTGGGCGCACAGCTAAGAAGTGGAATTCCCTGCCGGAGTCTGTATTCCCTGATAGCTACAACCTTGGAGTCTTTAAGTCAAGAGTGAACAGGTTACTTCTAGGCAAGCGTGCTTCACCGTCGACTACATCTTCGATTACCATTAGGCGAAATATGCGAACCGATCGCTAAATAAAAAAAAAATGAAATGGTGTTTCGTGCACTGTGGCTTTCTCGCGTTTTAGGCACGCCTTGGTTGCTATGGTGACACCTCGTAAAGTCTTCAATTATGGCAAATCGTCAGGCGATAGAATCTGATACAGTTGTTTAATCTTTATATTGTCTTGCACTTAGAATTCAAAGAATGCATAAATAAAAATTAGATGTCATCATTAAAACTTGTGTCCTCTGGCGTATCGTTACCGTGCTGCTAGAATCGCAGGACTGTCAAATCAAATCATATCATTTATTTTTGCAAACATGGGTAGGGGTATGGATAGATCTTGCATATTTAGATTAAGTTCTCTCATGCTCTGCCGTCACATGGGCATGTAAAATTTACACATAAATATAAATAATAATAACAGATTTTCAAAATACCATGCTAAATAACAATAAATTAACATAATTTCCCAAATTGTAAGATAATTTTATATAATTTTTCAATGTCAAGGAGTATCAATTCAATAGTTATATTATTATATTATATTATTATTACTATAGGGTCACGGGACCCTGAAACGTAAAGGACTATTGAAGGACACCGTGGATTTTAATCAGTACAAGTCTTACCATCCGTCCTTCTGTGCCCAGTATGGGAGGACTCGTTTGATGATTTTACCACGATAAAGAAAATATCCTAAACTATTGGAATACTATTATTAGTCAGTCTTTAGAACAGAGTCCGCATTCAGCACCTAACCGGAGCTAGAAGTCTTACGTACCAAGTCCATTATGTTCCTTTATGTTGTCCAATAGCGCACCTAGGTTCCTAGGTAGCCTAGTATAATAAAGAAAATCCAGTCATGCTATAAAAAATCCGGCAGCAGGGTTGATTGGCCTAGGTGCGCCAGACGATATTCATGGAAGCCGTTTTAATGTCTGTACGTACGGAACCTCTCGCGTTTAACATGATTCAGTCCATGTTTCATTGCTAAACCTGGTGGGGTTAACAAGATTTATTAGCAATGCACACCAATTTAAACTAAGGGCGATTTCACGTGAGGGAGAGGACAGCGTCCACCAGCGGCAGAGGGAGACGCCCACGGCAATAGACGTTACAGGACGACTATACGACTGACGGCGAGTACCTAATGGGTGACTCGCTGTCCATGCCCGGGTCGACGGCGCGTGCTTTTCCACACGCGCTTCAAAGTGCTGTCAGCACAATGACTAACGAGATACTCTGACACCGGAACGAAAAGGGCTATTGAAGGAGACCGTGGATTTTAGTTAGTACAAGTCTGACCGTCCGTCCTTCTGTGCCCAGTACGGGAGGGCTCGTTTGATGATTTTACCACGCTAAAAAAAGGGCATGCGCAGCCCACTTTTCGTAAATCTTTGGCAGTTGTTGTGTTGTTGTTGTGCGCCCACTCTGTCACCTCGCGCGCAGGCTGTGATCGATTTCATAGTCCCCACCAGAACAAACCGTTTATCCAAGCTTTTGCAGTCCACACGCGATTTAATCAACCACGTTCTTACTTTTTTTCCTCCAAACATTTTTAAAGCTACGTGAATGGAGTATTTCGCTATCGCGTATTCGGCGAAGAACTGTCTTGATACATTTACATAACGTACGGTATTTATTGTATGTACGCTAAATACGTAATGGGATTAGAGGATTATTTTGCCTGAGTAACTTTGTGGGGAAGGCCGTTCACGTGTAATGTTTTATTTGGAACAACAGACGTCATGACTCGGCGCTTGCAGGCTTTAATTTAATCCAGAAACAGTATCCGCTCTTTTCCCGCAAAGGGCCCTCGCTTTTGAAGACACAAGATGCCTTGCCTTCCGTCATGGACAATACCCGGGACGACGGCGCGTCGTGTTTCACGCGTGCCGCAAAGAGCGGTCAATAATCTGACGGGGCTTAGAGGGCCAAAGCCTGCTGCCAACGACGATATATTACTAGACTCCGCATGCACGATCTAAGGAACAAAAACTATTCTGTCAACTCGCTGAGGTACTACGTAACGGGGTATTGCGTTGTGATTGGCTAACTCAAGGTCTGTTCTGTCTCAAGGTATGTTTACGGCTCACAGGAGTGCTCGAAATAAGACGCATATAAGACTTTTTTGCCTAATGTGTTGTTTGTAAATACGAGTGATCGATCACCACAGACAACAAAAGCAATTTATGAATGCTATAACAACGCATTATGAAACAAAATAACTAATTAAACATCCATAAAAGAGTGTGGGCGACCGCTATTGACCCTGAAAGCAAATGAAAGTGTTCATGAATGCCGTAATCGAAGATATATTCAGAAGTTCTGTTTTTTGGGCGTGGCTCGGCAAGCAAATAATTTTGCCTTCGAAATCTAGTCGGCTTCGCATGCCTCTAGTAGGACTGCGGGCGGCGAGTAAAGGGCAACTCGCTGTCCGACCATGGACCATGCCCGGGTCGACGGCGCGTCGTGTTCCACGCGCTTCAAAGAGTGTCACCATAATGACTGGGCCAAAGCCTGCCGGCGTCGCGGAACTTATTCCATCACCGTGAGTGACTCCGGAACAAAAAGGGCTATTGAAGGACACCGTGGATTTTAGTCAGTACAAGTCTGACAGTCCCTACCGCCTTGCCTGGGGTGGGAGGACTCTTTTGATGATTTTACCACGTAAAAAATAAATAATTAAAAAATACCTCTAGCGGGACTGTGTGTCTATGTAACCCAAAATACCAACTATCAAGTGTTTAGAAAGGTTGTTTTGCCTTCAGTTTTTGGAGCACAGAGACCTATTTAGATTTTTATATCTAGAACGAATGCCAGCTTGATTCGATAGACTGAAAACGCGGATATGGCTTGTACACACGGCTACACATGCAAAACGAGAATATGCTGATCGTTAAACGTGTGACTAGATAATAGGAAGCGAGACCACGTTAAAGTGGTTTTGTATAGCTTGATGTGTGTACAACGATGAGTTCGTGTCTATCTTGAGGCCCTTACCAGTTGCGATGTAGTTAATCATGAAATCAATGAGTAAAGACGTTGAACGATAATTTATTATGGTCATGTGTGATTTTAATGCAATACAATTGACTAAGAAATAAACATGCCCGGCCACTTCTGCTTCATAACTTTTGATCGGGTACTTTTTTTTTAATGTGGTAAAATCATCAAATGAGTCGCTCCCACTCCGGGCAGGTCGGTGGGACTGTTAGACTTGTACTGACTAATAAAATCCACGGTGTCCTTCAATAGCCCTTTATGTTCCGGCGTCACGGTGATGGAATAAGTCCCGCGACCCCGGCAGGCTTTGGCCCTCTGAGGGGGGCCCCGTCATTATGCTGACGCTCTTTGAGGCGCGCGTGGAACACGACGCGCCGTCGACCCGGGCATAGTCCATGGTCGGACAGCGAGTTGCCCTTTACTCGCCGCCCGCATGCCCGCTTGATCGGGTGCTTATAATGACAATGAATGTAGATATTTTAAAAGTATCATCAATAAGCTTTTGAATTATATAAATCTGCATTCTGGGCGTTCTTAAGGCAGACCTCCATACTCATTTTGGCATCGCCCACAACTGGCACCTTTCGATTTTCTTGCTTTGCCTGTTTTGGCCGAAATGGATCTTCTGCCATACTCAATGACAAAAGTGGACAAGACCCACTTGTTCATCATACAACAATGACGCATTTGTATATAAAATGTCGCTTATAATAAATAAAATACAGCTGTTAGGCGCCTGACTGAAGTTATAAGTCGCTGGTGACTAATATTTATGACAATGGAATGGTTATACCATAATTATGCCAATGGTTTTCAACTATTGACATCGATAATTGAATGAAACGTGTAGGTAGGTGTGTTCTTAGCGTTTTTTCTTTTTTTACGTGGTAAAATCATCAAATGAGTCCTCCCACCCCGAGCAGGGCGGGAGGGACTATCAGACTTGTACTGACTAAAATCCACGGTGTCCTTCAATAGCCCTTTATGTTCCGGGGTCACGGTGATGGTATAAATCCTGCGACCGTGTTTTTAGCGAAAGGATCACCTTTGAACACTATCTCGCCTGATGGTAAGCGAAGATGTGGTCGATGGTGAAGCACGCTTACCTAGAAGTAACCTATTCACTCTTGACTTGAAGACCCCAAGGTTATAGCTATCAGGAAATAGACTGGCAGGGAATTCCACTCCTTAGCTGTGCGCAAAATGAGAGTATTGGCAAAACGCTTTGGATGTTCAGGTTTGTCCACCATGTAACGATGGCGCATTACCGTACGTCTTGTAGTCCGATAATGGAAAGGGCTAGGCGTTTTGCCAGTTCCATTGTACACTATCTGCGTACCAAACATCTAAATCCATTCAGGGGCTTTTGCGTGAAATCCATCTTTAAAAAGTTTCCTATTTATAGTATTCAAGTCGGGAATTGCATAAAAACCAGGCTTTGTACTGCAATTTTGCAGTCTTTTGAATTTTATCTTCATAACATATTGTCAGCCAATTGCCGTGCACTGCTGTAAGCCTCCTCCAAAGAGCGCCAACCCTCCCGGTCCTGGGCAGTCCGCATCCAACTACTGCCAGTCACCATCTTCATATCATCGACCCATCTTGCCTCAGAGCGTTCTACAATTGCACATTCGCGGTCTTCACTCTAGCACATATCTACTCCATCGTCTTCAGAATGAAAATATGACATTCTCATTGTCCTTCTCATAATATATAAAACAGCATCTTATGCGCTGCAAGTCTTGTGAATCGTGATTCACACAAGTATTACTCATTGAATACAACTTCATCGAATGCTTAGTCGTTTCATAAAGTATACAACGGTAGAAATAATAAATGTCGTATTGAGATACGATTTATTATTATATTGGTTAGAAGATTCTGTTGTCGTCTTTTTTTTAGGCTGTTGTGTGGTAAAATCATCAAACGTCCTCCCACCTTGGATGGAACGAAAGGACTGTTCCTTAGCCAGTCCCGAGACTCCGGCTGGTCTTTCTCCGTTTGCTGGCAACTACGCGCTGTCGACACGGGCTTAGTCATTGGTCGGCCGGCGAGCTATCCCTCACTCACCGTCGTGGCTTGCAAGACCTTACTCGCCTCTCGCAAGTCCTTCTCATACGACCCGTGTTCATGAAACTTACTGTCCATGTTATTTTATGATGAGGTCAAATATTGTGAGCCCTCCCCCTCTGGGTGGACAGGAAGGCACTTTCAAACTCGTAATGACTAAAAAACAACTTGTTCCTTCAGTTGTCTTTTGCATTGCAGTTCCGCGGTACCCTATGTGATATAATTAAGGGACGATCCCTCTGTCGAAAAATCAATCTAAGTAACCACTAATCATCCGCCTAGCCTTTTCCCAACTATATTGGGGTCGGCTTCCAGTCAAACCAGATTCAGCTGGATGCCAGTATTTTACATGGAGCGACTGCCTGTCAGACCTCCACAACCCAGTAACTGGGTAATACGATACCCCATGGTAAGACTGGTTGTCAGACTTTAGAGCTTCTGACTAACAGTAACGACTGTCAAGGATCTACAAATAACAGCCGGGACCAACGGCTTTACGTGCTTTCCGAGGCACGGAGGAAACTCGATATGACAGATGGTCACCCATCCACAGACCAACCTCGGCAAGCGCGGCTTAAAACGGGATTATCGGCCTGTGCGGCTGTAATTATTTAGCCAAGAGCTCCTCTAGGAACCCACTAAATGACCTAGATATTCTAGCTCAAGGACTCTTCTAGATGTTTTCACAAACATTGATAACCCCAGCTCTCTGACGTCATGCGCGGGAGCAGCGTGATCAAGTAATTTTATCATTGAGCGCACTATTAACCTGACATACGTCATGCAGTCTTGAAGATCAATTGGTCTTTATTGTTATTGTAAATAAATGTATCTTGTATTTATCATTTGTCTTTTATTAACTATGTTGAGGTCAGCTTTTATTGTATTTTAATTGGATGAAGCTGTATAGCAATACCCAGTTGCCGGTTACTAGGTAACTAGGAACCCTTTTTTATGAGTTCACACACCCAGGCCAGGACGGGAGGGACTGTCTGACTTGTAATGACTAAAATTCACGGTGACCTTTTCCGCTCTGGGGCCACGGGTTACCCGATAGTCCCGCCTGCCTGCCCGGCAGTCTTTGGCCCTCTAAGGGGGCCCCGTCATATTGCTGACAGTTCTTTGAGCGTACGTGGAACATAACACGCCGTCGACCCGCGCATGGTTCATGATCGGACAGCGAGTCGCCCAAGTCAAATAGCTTATTGCTACTTTAATTTGCTATGTTGGCTATAGTGGTCTCTCATCTCTGGTTCCTTTGGTGAATATTCTCTTTCTGAATCACGCAAGGATACTCCGAACTTGGGCATGCGGGCGGCCATCTGATTGTGGACCGTGCCCGAGTCGAAGGCGAGTCATGTTCCACGCGCTACTCAAAGTGCTGTCAGCACAATGACGAGACCCCCCCTTAGTGGGCCAAAACCTGCCGGAGTTTTGGAACTTACCAGCTACTAGTACCAACGACGATATATTACTAGACTCCGCATGCACGATCTAAGGAACAAAAACTATTCTGTCAACTCGCTGAGGTACTACGTAAGCGAGGGGGACGGGGTACTGCGTTTTGATTGGCTAACTCAAGGTCTGTGCTGTCTCAAGGTATATTTACGGCTCCCAGGAGTGGTCGAAATAAGACTGATATAAGACTTTTTTGCTTAATGTGTTGACAGACATCGGTCGCCTGTTATTAGGAGTCTAGTAATATATCGTCGTTGGTAGGTACTCTCTATCAATATTAAACCAGGAACTCACGCCCTCGTCTATTGGTTCGGCATATTTAACAGACAGTCGGCAAATAAACTAGATGAAAGTGTTCTATATTTAGTGGCGTGTAAATAACGACTTACCTAGTTACTGGAGTGGATGTATTTCTGGACGAGATGTTTGTACTGGCGCGTTCGTCTATGGTCCGCATTGTTGGTTTGGAAATGGTGTTGTCTATCTTGGCAGATTTGTTACTATGGCTTCTGCGAAAGTAATTTCTTGAAATCTATCGGAAGTGCAGCAGGGGCCTTAGTCAAACAGCAGATGACAGCAGACGACAATCGTTATCGTTCATCAGTCATCAATACATTTTCAACTTTATACCCCAGCGCGTAAAGTTGAAAATCTATTAAAACCTGCTGATCGATAACGAACGAAACAAACGAAAACGATCTGTGAACTTCAATCGATTTTCAAGTTTACGCGCTGGGGTATAAAGTTGAAAATGTATTGGTGACTGATGAACGATAACGATTATCGTCTGCTATCGTCTGCTGTTTGGCTAAGGCCCCTGGATTGGTCAAATGATGTTGGCGCAGTAGTTGAACTATCGACTGTTGCACAGCGTGTCGCGGGTTCGATCAACCGAACAAATATTTGTATGATCTGCAAGTAGTTGTTCCGGGTCTGGGTGTTTGTGTAGGTATGTGAGTTTCTGTTTGTAAACACACCCACGAAGAAATTTCTAGTGTAGGGTTTTTTTTTAACGTGGTAAAATCATCAAATGAGTCCTCCCACCCCGGGCAGAGCGGGAGGGACTGTCAGACTTGTACTGACTAAAATCCACGGTATCCTTCAATAGCCCTTTATGTTCCGGGGTCACGGTAATGAAATAAGTCCCGCGACCAAGGTGTTACAGCTAACTGGACTCTAATCACTGGTGTTAAGATTGTTTTTCCAATAACACACATTTGTTTACATATTTAGAAACTGAACCACGAAAGTAGTGTATTATGAAGATTGATGATGATTATGTCTTACGTTATAGTTTATATTGGGTTCAAAAGATTAAATAGACAGGGCTCTTTAATATAAAAATCGATATAATATAGAAGGAATGTTTTCTATCATAGTAGCTGTGTAGTAATAAAAGTTACTTACTATGCTGGGCCAAGTTTGAAGGAGCTCGTGGCTTAATAATTACAGTCGCACAGACCGATCTTCCTGGATGGGTGACCGTCGGTTATACTGAGTTTCTTCAGTGCCTCAAAAAGCACGTAAAGCCGTTGGTCCTGATCTTTGACAGTCGTTACTATTAGTCAAAAGCTCTAAAAGTCTGACAACCAGTCTTACAATGGGAGGCAGTCGCTCCATGTAAAATACTGATATTCAGCTGCATCCGGTTCGACTGCCGCCGAAGCCGAACCCAATATAGTTGGGAAAAGGCTAGAGATACGATGTTAGGCCAAGTCTGGGTAAAAGTGTTGAAGTAGGCGATCACCTGTACCTTTCTGTTTCATGTTCTTCTCCGTCTTCGCATCCACTCGGTGCCAGCATGGCGCGACCTGTAGAACACCCTGGATTTCAGTCAGTACAAGACTGACAGTACCTCCCGCCCGGCGCTGATAAAAAAAAAAAACTTCACTATGTGCATAGTATAGGTTTGATCTCCAAAACAAAAATTAAACAACATAGAAATTCTATTTGTAAACACAATAAGAAAATACAAACGAGATCTTAACTTAAATCCTGCTTATAAACATATTTCGCGGAGCCTATATCAAAATACTTGGATCCTCGCCAAGAGCCAAGAGTTCAAGTAAATGTATTCATAAATTATAAAATATGCAGCTTTCGTACGACAGCATCTTTCATTTAAGGGTTGGTCTACAGGGATAAATATTTTTGCTGTTATATGGAGTATCTGATACGTATTTTTGTAGGTTTTCGGAGTTTTTATAAGGCTTTTTTAAAACACCGAATGAGTCCTCCCACCCATTACTTTCAGACTTGTACTGACTAAAATCCACGGTATCCTTCAATAGCCCGTTACCTTCCAAGGTCACGGTAATTTGATAAGTCCTTCTTCATCAGTCCAGTCTTTGGCCCTCTAAAGGAGCCCGGTCATCTTGCTGACACCATATGAGGCACGCGTGGAATGCAACGCGCCTTCGCCGTCGACCCGGGCATGGTCCATGATTGGACAGCGAGGCGCCCATTATATCGCGAGTATAGGACTCGCCCATAAAGGGTTCCGTAGCAGCAAGTAACATAACATAAAAGTTCTTTTAGATTTAGGAATTCGTTACCGTAATCGTTGTCGAATAATAATTGTTTTCACAATTTAAAATGTCACTTACGGGATATCTTCCGTGATTATTATTTGTTTTGAGTTCCCGATATTTCGACGCTGTTGCAAGCGCCATGATCGCGGGATGACTCATCCCGTAAGTGACATTAAATTGTGAAATAAACCGTGATAGCCTAAAACAGTGTTTAATAATTGTTTAACAATCATTTTATACTCTCATTATGCTGCCATGACAAGTATCTTCAATATAACGTATTTTCCCTTTTAACATGCATTTTGTTGCTACTTAACTTAATAATTTACTTAACTTTACCTGTTGCGGTCTACCGCAAAGGTCTACTGCGGCTGTACTTGCTTACAGAGATACAAATGTGACCTGCTTTCAAAATGTTATATCTGAACTACAAGATCAATTCAATTACTACTTTAAGTTATAGAGCAATTGACTCTCAAATACCCTTTTTTTTACGTGGTAAAATCATCAGATGAGGCCTCCCACCCCGGGCAGGGCGGGAGAGACTGTCAGACTTGTACTGACTAAAATCCACGGTGTCCTTCAATAGCCTTTTATGTTCCGGGATCACGGTGATGGTATAAGACCCGCGACCCCGGCAGGCTTTAGCCCTGGCCTCGTCATTATGCTGACGCTCTTTGAGGCGCGCGTGGAACACGACGCGCCGTCGACCCGGGTCTAAAATACCGTTGGTAGCTACCGATTGTGAACTTACATCCTTGGGTGAGCCTTCAAGATTTTTCATCTTGCCGAGTCCAGGGATGCTATTCTCTAAGGAGCCTTGTGTCACTATGGACCCAGCGACGAGCAGTAAGATCTTGCTTAGTTTAGGTTTTTTGTTGCCAACAAGAACAAGTTAAAATTAGACGGACTATTTGGAATCTTGATAACTCTCGACTTTCTTGATAACATCATATGAATCGGACCTTTTTTCTGGAGTGGTAAAATCATCCTGCTTGCTCTGCTGCTGCTCACGCACCGGGAAGAGCTGAAAAAGTTGCCAGATTCCTACTGATAAAAACTCCATAGTGTTTCTTCAATTGCTCGGAGCTCGTGGCTAAATAATTACAGCCGCACAGGCCGATCTTCCGGGTTAAGCCGCGTTGGCCGAGGTTGGTCTGTGGATGGGTGACCATCTGTCATAGCAAATTTCCTCCGTGCCTCGGAAAGCACGTAAAGCCGCTGGTCCCGGCTGTCATTTGTAGATCTTTGGCAGTCGTTACTGTTAGTCAGAAGCTCTAAAAGTCTGAAAACCAGTCTTACCATGGGGTATGGTATTACCCAGTTACTGGGTTCTGGAGGTCCGACAGGTAGTCGCTCCATGTAAAATATTGATATCCAGCATCTGGTTTAACTGGAAGCTGACCCGAATATAATTGTGAAAAGGCTAGGCAGATGGTGTTTCTTCAATTGCCCTGGACTTTCCAGGGTCATGGTTACCTCCATAGACAGTCCCGCAACCCCAGCACATTACCCAGCAATCCATTTGTTTCCTTCATTTACTCTGATTATATTAAATTGTCGAAGTATTCAATGTTATGTACTTCATTAGCATTTATGTGGGTAGTTGTTTTTGATTATGGTTTAATACCTATTTCTTACATCTGTTGGCAAGTATTCCCACGTTGAGGCCTGTTATAATTTTTTTTTGTTTATTTTATTTTGATATAAGGTCTTGCTGATTTTTAGGGTTTTGTATTTTGGCTTTTATTTCATGTTATTTTGTATCATGACTTCGTGGTTTCTGTGAGTATATGTATACACGGCTACACATTTAGCTATGCAAAACCAGTATTAGCTGACCGTTCACTGTGTGTAAAAATCGTTCGAAGAGAGACCAAGACAAACTGGTTTTGTATAACTTGATGTGGAGCCGTGTGTACCATCTTAATTCCTTGATACTATCGCCGATTTTAGCTGCAAGAAGAAGCCTGAATCAAGCAATATCTCATTTCACGCAATTCATATTATTATTATTATAAACTAGCATTTTTAGAGCTCTTATGATAAACCTTACTATGTCTACTCAAGGTCAAAATTACTACTGTACCTACTCTAGGTACTTGTCAAACGAAATAGAATTCTAAGCTAACTCCATTAAAGTCTATTTTTCTAACAATTCAATTTCTCCTCTTTCCAGATCTTCGGCGAACAAGTGATGAGTGCCTAAAAGTATCTGTGATTAAACAGTGTTAGACAGAATAAGAATTATAGGTGACAGTGTAGTGCGAGTGAGATGATATTATGTAGAACAGTGCCGTGCAATAATAGGGAAGACTTCGTGAAGTGAAAACAGCTGGACATCTGGCAACGGTGAGTTCTTTCACTATTTTTTTTTGTTAACATTATAAAGTCTTCTCATCCAGGGCAGGGCAGGAGGGACTGACAGACTTGAACACACGGCTACACAACAAGCTACTTATACAAAACCAGTTTGTCTTGGTCTCGCTACGTACGATTTTACACACAATGAACGGTCAGCTAATACTGGTTTTACATAGCTTGATGTGTAGCCGTGTTTACTAAATAAAATCTACGGTTTCCTTCAATAGCCTCCTTGTGTTATGAGTAGAGCTACACAGTAACTGGCACATGCTTGCACTGACTGAACAGTTCCATTAAAATCTGTGTGGTTCTTCAAAAGACACCTGCATGGTTCTCATATACCTAACTTTACCAAAACAAAATTGTCTGGACTTTAAAAGCGACTAAAACCTCTGAGTTTGTTTCGGATGTTTCTTTACAAAGTGGTCAGGTACGAAACACCGGCCTCATCTAGTTTAAAAATAGTGTCTTTTTGACGTGTTAAAGAGTTTTCCAAAACCAATTTGCTGAATAAGATTATTTAAGTATCACTTAGCCCTTTACGTGCAGGAGCTAGGTTACTCGTCGGTCCGACGCCGGCAGGCTTTGGCTCTCTAAGGGGCTTTATGTCTACGTAATAGGTATTAGTAACACCTATTACGTAGACATAAAGGCTTTTTTGGCCGATTCTGCAACGTAGACTCCTTCACCTTTGGACTTTTCGCCGATACGACTATTCATCTATGCCCGGTTCATCGATAGAACCTTTCACCTAAGGACTATTCGCCGACAGGACGATTCGTTTATATCCGTTTCATCAATAGACTCTTTCAACAACGGACTTTTCGATGATGAAGATGATAAGTTTAAAGAGATATAGTTAACCGTCGTGTCGGCAAAACGTCCGTTGTTGAAAGGGTCTATTGATGAAACGAGATGAATCGTCGTATCGGCGAAAAGTCCAAAGGTGAAAGAGTCTATCGATGAAACTTTGCAGAATCTTTTTGGCAGGTGTTAGCCGATTCCGGGTCGATACATGTGGGTGCACCCTTACTGGGTTGTAGAGGTCAGATAGTCAGTCGCTTCATATAAAATACTGATATTCAACTCCATCTTATTCGACTGCATAGTTGGGTAAAGGCAGGCAGATGATAATGCCATGGAATGAAACCTAGTTCTAACCACCGCAGTCAAGTCTAGACAAGCTAGGTAACCTAGATTCTAGATCTACACGTACATTTAAAGAGATAGCATCGCTTATCATTCAGAGCAAGTAGTCAGTGTCAATTGAGTGTAATGGGTCACTGTCAGCGACTTACGAGAGTGTACTTGTGTTATGAATTCTTAAGGTGGTTCCGCACCAGGGGAAT
Organism: Agrotis ipsilon; assembly: GCA_028554685.1. Lineage (NCBI taxonomy): Eukaryota > Metazoa > Arthropoda > Insecta > Lepidoptera > Noctuidae > Agrotis > Agrotis ipsilon. The sequence goes on from CM052982.1 coordinate 8,942,111, forward strand.
TCGCGTGTAATGTAACATTACAGATAAAACTTTGAAAATTACATGTTAATGCAGAAGCATCCAGACTATTTAACTACTAGCGGCCCGGTACGAGCTTCGCTACCAACGACGATATATTACTATAGACTCCGCATGCACGATCTAAGGAACAAAAACTATTCTGTCAACTCGCTGAGGTACTGCTAACTCAAGGTCTGTTTTGTCTCAAGGTATGTTTACGGCTCACAGGAGTGGTCGAAATAAGACGGTAAGACTTTTTGTCTAATGTGTTGACAGACATTGGTCGCCTGTTATTAGGAGTCTAGTAATATATCGTCGTTGTTCGCTACTTTGACAGCAAAAACCCACTAACAATATGATCCGCCATTTATTGAATTAATTTGTTACAAAAAATGTGATAAATGAAGAACCGCTCGACTGATTTTGCTCTAACTTCACATAAACCGTCTACTAAACAGTCCGAACAAAGCCTTAACATTTGGTTTGGATAGGTGAGCCCGTTCTTGAGTTATAAAGTTACAACGAAAAGTGGCATAGATTTTATTGATATCCTCGCGCTTGACCACCATCTCGTCTGAAAGTTAGCGATGATGTGGTCAATGGCGACGTACACTTGCCTAGAAGTAACCTTTTCACTTTTGACTTGAAGACACTAAGGTTGTAGCTATTAGGAAAGGAACACCCAGGGAATTCAACTCCTTAATTGTGCACACAATGATAGTATTTGCAAAACGCTTCTTACGTAAAGTACACATTAGGCCAGCATGTTGGGCCAAAATAATGAATTAAAAATGTCGCTGTTTACACATTGGGGCAACTTGTGAACACTGTTTGCGAATTACGCCAAGATCCTTTGATTGGTGCACGAAAAACCGAATACATTCGGTTGGCCGTCAACTACCAACATACCGCCAAGTAGGTCTGTACACGCTGGCCCAATGTGTACAGCGGGCTGTCCACTGTATACCGATAGCGCATTGCAGTACATCTTGTAGTCTGATGATGGAACAGACCAGGCGGAATCAAAAACCTGGCTAGGCACAATGATTTTCGTCGGCACTCACTGGTAGTCATTGGTTTTGGTTATTCTGCTGGACATACTCCATGATTTATGGGGCGTCTAATGAGCGTAGGCGTCTTGTAATTTGCGCCGCTTGAGCGAATTACGTTATTATGTTTGGCCACAAAATGGGACTACTGAAAGGCATTTGATTGCCTTTTCTGGGTAGACTAAAGTTTTTTTTATTTATTTACGGATATGCTCGCGTAAGCCCGGCCCTGCTATATCTCTAAAAATCTATGCTGACCACTGGCTGACCTGACCGCGCCTTGATTCCGTCTGTAACATGGTACATTGCGTCTCGTAACACCGGTCAGTACTAGTCTTAAGAAAATTGTTGTCCCCATGACGCGATGCGACGCAATTCGACCGATTCCAACTACAAGTGAAAATCATCCTTACCACTACAAATGACATAAAACACGTTGTTATCTACGGGTGGAAGAAAAACAAAACACGCTCGCCACGATGAGTCGACGACGTCTAGTCAATCGAATTGCATCATTATATCGTAGTAGCAAGGACGGTTTTCATTTTAGTTAGTAGAAATTGGAAATCCCACGAATCGCGTCATTAGGAACCTCCCTTAGTCTAAATAGTTTCTCGGTTTTGGTTATAAAACTCATTTTCTCGTTTTCCCCACTAGATGGCGCACTTCCCTCAACCAGCGAATTTGGAGGCGGCTCTCCCGCTGCTGAACCGCCCCGACCTGCGCCTGCGCCAGCTGCTGGGCGAGCAGCTGGTGGCGCTGGTGCGGCGCGAGGAGGAGATCACGCACGATGTGGCCGCGCAGCTACTGGATTCCATGCAGGCCTGGCTTAATGGAGGGAACTTTAAGGTGAGATCCTGCTAAGACATGGATAAGCTTGCTGTTGCCTAATTCTTCCAAGGTATATTTAGGGACCGTAGCGAGAAGTGATAGTCAGATGCTCGGGGCGAAATTATTACACGCCCACAGTTCGATTTCGGCGCTTCTTCGGCACTTGCCAAGGTTGATGTGTGGATGGGTAAATGCTTCCTCGGAAAGCACGAAAAGCTTTAGTCCTACGATCCCAACCGTACCAGCTAACCCAGCCTTATCATTTCCTTTTATTAGTTGTCTTTTACTCATCTCTCAAAATGGCCGAACCATCTGAGCAAGTGAGCATAAGCTCCAAATATCGTCACTACATCCTCTTTTAAACACACTTCCTCTGCTGGCTATAGGCCCAGCCGTCACCAGATCGGACAGGATCTATACTTCTCGGCGTCTAGTGGAGATCGCAATCTCAACTTTTACGGTCTATCTGCTCCCCATCACGTAGATTGTTGAAAGGTCTTACCCTTTTTTCTTTACGTGGCAAAATCATCTAATGAGTCCTCCACCCAGGATAGGACGGAACTGTCAGACTTGTACTGACTAAAATTCACATTGTCCTTCAATAGCCCTTTACTAAGTTTGACCATCTAAGGGGGTCCCAGTCATAGTCCTTTGCCGGACAGCGAGTCGCCCATTACTCGCCATCAGCATGCCAGGAAGGTCTTCCCTTGCTGCACGCGGTCTCTACTCCAGAATCTTCTATGGAATACGACGAGATAAATACTCTCATCGTCATAATCTTTAAACACAAGATCACGGCATACACACTCTGATTACGATTCAAATTACCGCTTGGTTCACGCTTCATTGCGTCCGCAGTCTTATTCTGAAGATAACTTATTGTTCTGTGCTTTTTTAACTAACTATTAAAGCGTCTTCATCAGTAGATATATCGAAAAGTTAGTTATAATTTAGCGGCGCAAAAAAACATGTGCTCAATTCACACGTGGTAGAAATGAAACCCTTGAAAAACTTTGACTTCAAGATGAGTTTCCTATCTCATTTATTTGTCTGTCTTTTTTTACTGTCGCTTTTTCGTATCCATCGAATTTCAAATCACAACGATGCTAAAGAAATTTTCACTACAAAATACCGGCAATATAAAATTCAATGGCCTAAATCCATGTTAATTTTTAACTGTCTGCAACTAAGCCCAAAAAGAGAGTATATAATGTGTTCTATGTTTTCATCTAGGGCTAATTTGGACCATTTTTTGGTTACGGAAATCATCAAAAACAAAAAAACGAAAATGGAGCGGAAAGAACAGTCAGACTCGTACTGACTAAAACTGATCCTGTTGCTTGAACTTTCTTTTGTTTCTCAAGACCAAGGTATCCTCTTAAGAGTTAAGACATTCCAAAATGAATCTTATTCCCAAAAAATTAGAGTTGTCTGTCCAAGTTCTTACCATATTGGTTAAGAAGAAATACCTCAGGTGTATTCTCTAACTACAAGTTAAACCAATTAACTATTCGTTCAGAATAGTTACATGACCGTAGACCACATCGGAGCAGTATGTTACAAACCGCGACGCGGTGCACTACTAGTGAAATAAGTGACACTGTGAAACATAATGTAGCATAGTTTATAGTGCATTTGTAGCGAAGATTTAAAGGATTTTGTGAGGGATCGAAAATGTGAGTGTTAGCTAAATTATTCTTATGCAATCAATTACAAGAATAGTGCGAAACTCACTGTACAGCGTAGTGATTTTGTTTGGTTTGTATCCTAAAGTTCACATCTTATACTAATCCTTCATATCTTATACTTTTTTTATCGAGGTATAATCATTAAATGATTTCTCTCATCCAGGGCGAGGCGGGATGGACTGTCATACTTGTACTGACTAAAATCCATAGTGATCCTTCATAGCCCTTTTAGTTTCAGGGTCACGGTTGAGAAAGTCCCGCAAGTTTATCTTACACTTGGGTGAAAAATTACCCTATTTCTACATTTCTTTTGAAATATTGACAATCATACCCACAGGATATTTTTTCAAAGTCCTCGTCAATTGTTTTAATTTGTAATTGTATTGAGTCTTTCTTATTTTTTGACTCCACGAGCAGCGCGTCCCCACAGTAAAATCCTATACTTTGTTCCATTACCCAGTATCAACGTAATTATTAATATTATACTTTTTTCAATTCACAGGTGGCTCAAAATGGTCTGGAGGTGCTAACGGCTCTGGCGGAGCGCCTTGGGCCTGATTTCTCACATTACGTACCGACTGTACTGCCCCATATTATAGACCGGTAAGTTCTACTTTATTTTTTAAACTGATGATTGGTTGAAAGAGCTACTTCTTTATATCGTGAGGTGAACATAGGTACTTTCATTCGTGCGCACATCTAAGGAGTGGAATTGCCTGCCCGTGTTTTTGTTTCGTGGTAGGACAACCTTTTTTTTATATCGTGGTAAAATAAAATCAGATTAGTCCTTCCACCCAGGGCAGAGCGGGAGGCGGAGACGGTGGCGGTGGGAAAATCCAAGGTGTCCTTCAATAGCCCTTTACGTTCCGGTCTCCTTGGGGTCTTTCGATCAAGAGTGAAAAAGTTACTTCCAGGCAAACTTTACTCGGCAAGCAGCCTATCACTCGGCCACTGAGCCAAAACTGTGTCAGATTTAAAAAAAAAACGGTACCCCACGCTACGAATTTCTTCCTGTATCGGGGTGCATTTACAAAAATAGAAACTCACATAGACAAACACCCAGAACAACCACTTGTAGGTCATTTAATACATGTTCCGTGCGAAAATCGAACCCACCACACGCTGTGTAGCAACCGATCACTCAGTCACCTTCCGCTTCCTCAGTTTCTCACGATGTTTTCCTTCACCGTTTTGAGAGCAGTGATGATTATATAAACGACACAAACTAGCGTTTGTTTGTGTCATTTATATTTTATAGCCAGGTGCATACCTGGCTCAAGGGCATGCGGGCGGCGAGTAAAGGGCAACTCGCTGCCCGACCAAGGATCATGCCCGGGTCGACGGCGCGTTGTGATCCACGCGCGCCTCAAGGAGCGTCAGCACGCTGACGGGGCCCCCTACAGGGAGCCATAGCCTTGCTGGGTTCGCGGGACATACGTATACCGCGACTCCGGTACACAAAAAGGCTACTGAAGGACACCGTGGATTTTAGTCAGTCAAGTCTGACAGTCCCTCCCGCCCTGCCCGGGGCGGGAGGACTCATTTGATGATTTTACATCGTAAAAAAAAAAAAAAGGTGCGTACCTGGCTGGGTTCGAACATACGACCTACAACTCTTAAGTCGAGACTGATAACACTGGGCCACCACTGCTCTCAATTTATTATGTCTCATATATCAATACATGTCATAAAACAATGTCAATGTATAATGGTCCAGTCTCACATGAGCGCATTCTAATTGAGCATTGTGTGGTGACGTCACTTCCGTCTTGAGATGTGGCGAGGACGTCTTTTATTATAGTGTTGTTTACGGTACGTTGGGTAGGCAGGGTCTTGAGGTCGATCGGCATATCTTATGTAGTTCATAACCTATTAAGATTTCTTACAAAAACGAAATAAACCTTGGTTTAAGGGGAATGCATCAACCAGCCCGCGAAAATTCAAAATTTCTTGCGTTTTTTGCAATTTGCAGGCCATTGCTAGGTTTAAAAAAAAACCTAGACCCAAAAAAAAAACCGAAAAAGTCATTCCTAGAGCTTTATGAACTTGGAAGGTTGTATTGGTGATTTTGATGATTATAATTCTGTAACTACATATATTATGTCTTACAGTCGCGAATAATATTTTAATCAATATAAAACCTAGCAATGGCCTGCAAATTGAAAAAACGCCAGAAATTTCGAGTTTCGCGGGCTGGTTGATGCATTCACCTTAAACCAGCAGGGCTATTGGCTAACTTGATAGTCACTGACCAGCAGTTGTCAACCTGATCTTGGATGGCTTGATACCTGTTACGAGACTAAGTTGAGGAGTGGAGTGCCTCAAGAGCGTTAGAATAGTTGATTTTAGGGAACATTTACAATTATCAGTTTCATTGCAAATGCAAAAGCCAATATGAAATTTACCTTTTGACAGCTATTTGATGATCACCACATAGACAACGAGATACGCAATAGCCCCGCTGGACTATCAAGTCCAAGAGTTAAGCCGCACTTGCCGAGGTTGGTGTGTGGATGGGTGAACATCTGTCATAGCGTGTTTTCTCCGTGCCTCGGAAAACACGTTAAGCCGTTTGTCCCGGCTGTCATTTGTATAGATCTATGCTATGACGGTTGTTACTATTAGACAGAAGCTTTAAAAGTCTTACCATGGGGTATCGTATTGTCCTAACCTTCCGCGTGACGCAGGTCCTCACCGGACACGGATGTTTCGGGAGGTACCTGTGTCTAATGAGAAAGGAAGAAACGCCTGGGTGTCACCACTGCGTAGATCGCCCGGAGGACACAGTCGAGCATACGGTGCAGGATTGCCCCGCTTGGGCGGAGCACCGACGTTTCCTCACGGCGGCGATAGGCGGAGACCTCTCGCGCCCAGCACTGGTCGCGGCCATGCTGCGGGGCGAGACGGAGTGGGAAGCGGTCGCTTCCTTCTGCGAAGCAGTCATGCTCGCGAAGGAGGAGGCGCGCCGTGCGAGAGAGAGGACAATGTCCCCCCTCCGCCCCACCCGCGGTGGTGGACGCCCACGGCGTCGGACGTCGCATGACGATCTCCGGCCACCGTAGGCGCGGGCATGCGGGCGGCGAGTAAAGGGCAACTCGCCGCCTGACCATGGACCATGCCCGTGTCGACGGCGCGTCGTGTACCACGCGCGCCTCAAAGAGCTGTCAGCAAATTGACGGGGCCCCCTCTCAGAGGGCCAAAGCCTGCCGGGGTCGCGGGACTCATACCATCACCGTGACCCCGGAACATAAAGGGCTACGGAAGAACACCGTGGATTTTAGTCAGTACAAGTCTGACAGTACCTCTCGCCCTGCCCGGGGTGGGATGTCTCATTTGATGATTTTACCACGTAAAAAAAAAAAAAAAATGGGTTATCGTATTACCAAGTTACTGTGTTATGGAGGTCAGATAGGCAGTTGCTCCATGTGAAATATTGATATTCAGCTGCATCTGGTTCGACTAGAAGCCGACCACAATACAGTTGGGAAAAGGCAGGCATAAATGATTAGCTTTAAATTCTCTCTTTTTCAGATTGGCAGACACAAAAGAAGCGGTACGTCATTCAGCCCGGACGTGTGTGGCATCACTAGCTACTTCCCGGGCCGCGAATCCCCGAGCTTTACTAGCTCGGTTGATGCCCGCCTTGCAGCACAAGGCGCCTCACGCTAGGGAAGAGGCGCTGAGGTGTATACAGGCGCTGTTAGAGCAGTAAGTAATATTTTGTAGCTTAATGTACTTTATTGGTGACGAAACGGACATTTTTGTAACGAAATGGACACGTTTAGTGACGAAACGTACTTCGTTAGTGATGAAACGCAGGTTTTAGTTACGGAAAGCACACGTCTGGAGAAGAAACTATCCACCTACTAACACCAACATCCTCCATCAACCACCGGACCGCCGATCCGGGCATGGTCCACGGTCGGACGGCGAGTCACCCGTTACTCGCAATCCACATGCTCGCACCCATGGTGGTCGGAAATCTCGCGGTGGATGGGCTGCCGTGAAGTGGACGCTGTCCTCTCCCTTACGTCGCCCGCGATCTCCCGCGCTAGCATGACTGCTTCTCAGAAGGAGGCGACCGCTTCCCATTCCTTACAGTGGCGGAAAAAAGCGTGTTTCTTCCAAACAACTGATTCCCACATCCTTCACTAGATCGCTATACCTGGGTGTAATTTATGTATAGGTATAATATGTATGTATTTAGAAACATTTAAGTATGTTTATCAGTTGTCTAGTACCCATAACACAAGCTCTGCTTAGATTGGGACTAGATGGTGTTGTGTGAAAGTTGTGAAATATTATTATTATACCAAAACCATTATAATAACCAAAATTCTTCTCATTCCAGCCACGGCGCCACTGAGCTACAGTTACGAGCAGCGGTGCCAAACCTTGCAGCACTAGTGGGAGACCCTAGCAGTCCGGTCAGAGATGCCGCGATGCAACTGCTGGTCGACGTGTATAGACATGTCGGTGAGTAGACGAAGAAGTATAAGCTATACGAGTCGACTTTTGCTATCTCGTTCACTCACTGGAACAAGCCTGGTTTTAAGACATTGTAATACCCCCCCTGTTATCCATCAGCCAGGATCGCTGGTCTGTCTAAACAGGGTTCCTGGTATGTATGTAAAGGGCAGCTATAGGAACATGATGATTTGTAATCAGTCTGATTCTGACGTTAACTTCGCTCCTCTTAAGCGAAAGTGTGTAAAATCACAAAAAAACGCATTTAGTAAATAAAGTAATTTTGACTGGCCTTGTTGGTCTAGTGGTTAGTAACCCTGACTGCGATGCCGGGGGTCGTGGGTTCCATTCCCACCCGAGACAATTAATGTTTGTATGATGAGCCTGATCATTTGTTCTGTGCCTGGGTGTAATTTATCAATCAATCAAAACGTTTATTTCAACTAGGCCATAACCGGCACTTTGAACTGTCAAAAGACAAAATAAAATTACTACAAAAATAGTTATGGTGCTACAGTCCCAGTCACATGACATAAAAACTGTGAAAGTACCGTAGGTACTCATTCCAAAGCGTAGATCTCTTTGGAGAAGAATGAGCAAGAAACTCCATGGACACTCTTTTTCAATCGCCAAAATTATTATAGAATTTATGTTACATCATTCGTCATCAGATGGTAGCTTATGTGAGAACGATGTGGCAAGTCTCCATAGTAAATGTAAAAAAGAGAATTCTAAAATAAAGTTATTAATTATTAGAATAGTCCATGGCAGCTAAGAGACGACCAGTCCCAACTGACAGCGCTCGTTCACGAACATGACATGTTCCAGTTCGTCCCGCCATCTCCTACGTGGCCACGACCTCGTTTCACTGTCTCAAGGCACCAGTTTATCATTTTTTTTAAAGTTCTCATTAATTTCCTATTATTTCCAGGTGAAAGATTAAGACAAGACTTGAGGAAGAAAGAGTTGTTGCCCGCGCAGAAGTTCGCGCTGCTCGAACAGAAGTTTGACGAGGCGAGGGAAGCGGGCTTACTATTACCTACTGGTGAGATTTTATTACTTATTATATCATTCACAGTAGTGGACGGCGAGTAATGGGTAGCTCGCCGGCCGATCAGAGTACTTGCCCGGGTCGACGTGAAAGAACTGTCAGCAATTTAACGGGGCATAGGGAGCTAAAAGCCTGCTGGGGTCGCAGGACTGTCTTCCAGATAACTGTAGCCATGCAACATAAAGAGCAAACTTTTTATAAATGTTGCCCCACATGTACGGTGGATTTTAATCAGTATTAGTCTGACAGTCCCTCCTGCACGCCTTTGTCTCTCTCTCCCTCCCGCACGCCTCTGTCTCTCGCGGGAGGACCTATTGGCTGCTTATCAGACGAAGATTGACTGCTACACATCATTGCCTCTTCATTAAAATATTCTAAACTTTGTAAATATTACGAATATTTTGCTTACTTCTTCTCTTAGTACAGTCAACAGCAAAAGTAGACAATCAAAATCAGAAATTCATTACTTATGAACGGAGTTCGCGTCAGAATTGTGTGGATGAATTAATGCAAAGATGTAAATGTTTGGTATTTACAATCACATACTTTTTTCTGACGCGAACTCCGTTCTTTAGTATTGAATTTCTGATTCTGATCATCTACTTTTGCTGTTGACTGTACCTCAGTATTTATCTTCATTTCTATGATTTGAAATTCTATGTTTTACCTATAGATAAGAATTTAAATGTTTGTAAATGTACTCTCAACAATTATATGAAAATTCTTTGAGACGGGACCTTTTAAGTACCCAAATCTTTTTTGTTTCAAATCATAAAGCCATGCCCAGATTGGTGTAACGTCATAACATGTAATAATAATCATGTTACACCAGTACGCATTCTACGTGTGGACGGTCTTACATTACACGTGACATGAGTATATTGACTTTTATTTTGACAGCCACATCAGGTGCGGACGAGCCAGATTTCGTGTCGCGCACGGTGAAACGCACCATGACCATCCCGACCTCCGCGCGCTCCCGGGACCAGGATAGTTCCGGGGCGTCCACTCCAGGTATGCGCCATCATTAAAGCTTACTTACATATTATGCTATAATTATGATTACAACTTGTGACCATTATTGTACCTTTTTGAGAGAAATAAACAAATTATTATTATTATATTATTACTAGTCGGCTTCCAGTCTAACCAGATGTAGGATACCAGAACGGTAGGTCCCATTTGTTCTATGGAACATGACGTAATAGAACAAATTGAGAAAATATTGTCCCTATTTGTACTATAGAACATTTTGTACTTCAAAAACTAAGTGTAATGGCGCGGTGGCTTTGTCGGCGGGCACGGAAATGAGACTCACTTGTTTATAGTATAAAAGTATAATAACAGTACGGCACAGACATAGGTACATATATTCCTTAATCTAGGATACGTATATCGCGGTAAATAGGGCTCGCGTATGTATCACTTCGCTCCGTGTCGGAGCGTGCGCACTCCGTTGTTGCGTTGGGCCGACTGCCTGCGCGAGCGATGCGCCGTGCAAGATGGCGCGCGCGCCGCGCTGACCTTGTACACTGTCCTGCGCGTGTTTTACGTTACGGCGCTACACACTCCCCCTCTAGTTCGAATATGGCGCCCTCGCATTCGGGCTAGCAATCATACCTACGGGGTCGACCACGTTTGCGTTTTTCCCTAACCGGGACCTCAACGTCACCGATGAACGGCGTCAGATCGGAGACATGGTAACGTCCAACGTGCTCGCCCTTGACAGTCCCCTCTAACACATAGGTTGTGGGACTTACAACTTCTCGTATACGATACGGACCATCCCTACGTGGTATAAACTTAGCAGTCTGTCCTGGACCGGCATCGTTCGGCCCCTGCGACTTCAACAATACAAGATCACCTACCTTGTAATCGGGGGGCGGGCGTCTACCTTCATCTGCATACTTTTTCTGCACGGTCTGAGCGCGTTCGTGGACATCTCTAGCGTCGAGCAATACCGTTGACAACTTACGCAGGTAAGGAGTAATGTTCGGCACGAAATTATCGCTATCTACGATGGTTTTCATATCCGCCACGACGTCTGAAGGTGCTCGTAGCTCTCTCCCGAAGGTAAGAAAAGCTGGTGAAAATCCAGTACTTGCTGTTACAGCGGAGTTCATGGCAAACCTTATGGCTGCGAGATGAGCGTCCCATGTTGCGTGTTCCTTCCCTACCAAGATTGCCAACTGAGGTTTCAAGTCTCGGTTCTTCCGTTCTACAGGGTTAGCCTCGGGATGATACAGCGGTGTCAGGGACTGTTTTATACCCATGACGTGACAAGCCTGCTGCATCACCTCGGCAACGAACTGCACTCCGTTGTCGCTAATCATCCTGCGCGGGACTCCGTATCTTAGGAAAACTTCAGCGATCAAGATCTCAGCACACTCCACGCTGGTAGCGCTCTCTAACGCGAATAGCTCAACCCAATGGGAGCAGGTATCCTCCAGTATCAATATCCAACGGTTCCCCTTCGACGTCTTCGGGAGCGGACCGAATAGGTCAACAGCCACAACTTCGAAACGTCGGGTAGGAGCTGGGGTTTGCAGCAGTCCAGCTGGTTTCCGATTGTCTATTTTGTATCGCTGGCAAGCCGTGCAGCGTTTGATGTAATCGGTGATGAAACTTCTCATACCTGGCCAGAAGTATCGGGTTCTGATGCGTTGCAGGGTTCGTTCCACTCCGAAGTGACCTGCTGTAGGAGCGTCGTGAAAATCTGCCAGCACAGTCTCCCTTTCGTGCTTTGGCACGACGAGACAGGCAGAATCCGCGTCCTCAGATTCAGGTGCACACCTGTACAACACACCATCCGATATCAGGTAACCTCTCTCTGACCAACCCCTCCCCCTAAAGGGATCGTCAGGTGCTTCCAATTCCTTTATTATCTTCTTCAGCTCGGGGTCTTTGAGCTGGTTAGAGCGCACGTCGTCGGGTTTCCTGTGTGGTATATCTACTGATACTAAGCATACCTCGCAACCGCCTGGGTTCTCATCGCAACAGGGCGGGCGGCTTAGGGCGTCAGCAATCACGTTCACTTTTCCAGGGGTGTATTCGATCTGGAGGTTGTAAGCCTGGAGGGTAAGTGCCCATCTGGCGAGACGGCCGGTGGGTGATTTGAGGCTCATCAGCCATCGTAGTGGCTGGTGGTCAGACTTAACTATTACCTTGGACCCTTCGATGTACCCCCTGAACTTCGTGACGGCCCACACGACAGCAAGGGCCTCCCGTTCAGTGGTTGTGTAGTTGCGCTCAGCTGCCTCCAGTAGACGGCTGGCGTATTCTATTGGTCTTTCATCGGGGCCCTCCCCCTGCATCAAAACTGCGCCGAGACAGTAGCCACTGCTATCTGTACGGAGGGAGAAGGGCTTGCCTTCGTCAGCTTGGCGTAAGATGGGTGCAGTGACCAGGAGCTCTTTAATACGCTCGAAAGCAGCTTGCTGCTCTTCCTGCCACTTCCAAGTGCCGTTCTTCTTTAGGAGGTCAGTTAAAGGTTTTGCAATTGCAGCGTAGTTCGGTACGAAGCGCCGGAACCAGCTGGATGTTGCTAAAAAACCCTTAAGCTGCCTTACGGTCTTCGGGGAGGGCATGTCAGCAATAGCTGAAGTCTTACCTGGGTCAACTTGCAGACCGCCAGGGACAATTATGTGACCAAGGAACTTTACCGAGTCTCGGGCAAAACAGCTCTTTTTACGATTGACACGCAAGTTAAACTTTTCAAGTCTGTCAAAAACTGCTCCGAGATCCTCGATATGACCCTCGAAAGTTTCTGAGAGGATGATCAGATCATCCAGGTACCCTAAGATGGTAACAGGTCTGCATCCTTGAGGGTCTGAATGTGCACTGGAGCTGTCGATCATCTTCTCTGGAACAGGCACATTTAGGTTCGACTTGAAACGATCTATCAGTCGTTGAAATGTGGCACCTGAGTTCCGTAGGCCCATCGGCATCCTTTTAAATCTGTAGGTGCCGGACGGTGTCACAAAAGCGGTTTTGTCGCGATCCTCTTCTGCGACACAAACCTGGAAGTAGCCGGAGTGGAGGTCAAGCGTAGTCATGTAGCTGGTCGTCTTCGCCGCATGAAGCACGTCTTCAATGCGCGGGAGCGGGTACCGATCTGGTTCTGTCACCGCGTTCAGCTTCCGGTAGTCCACACACAGGCGGACTCCGCCATCCTTCTTCGCTACTAATACTACGTTGGCAGCCCAGGGCGATTCACACTCCTCTATTACATCAGCGCGTAGCAGCTTCTCGAGTTCACCGTCTAACAACTGTTTCTTACCTTGCGACATTCTATAGGGAGGTGAAGCGGTCGGTTCCTGCTTCTCGTCAACCCGAATGTGATGAGTGGCATACGTTGTTGGAGGTCCCTCGGTAGCGAAGCGCTCAGCTCTGCTTACTATGAGCTGGTTGAGCTGTGTTCTTTCGGCTGGTGTCAAGTTCGTACCTTCTTCCCCTCTCAATGCCAGGCTGGTGGTATCGACTTGCATCAACCCTGCGCCACTGGTAGATTCTAGGCTGTATGTTTTTACAAACTCGAACATCAGTCCGGGAGCATCGCTAAAGAACCAACGGTTACGTTGAAGGTCCATCAATATACCTGCTTTAGCGATGAAGTCTTGTCCTAGAAGCGTCCTATTGCTCGCTTCTGGTATCACTAGGAAAGTAGTGGGAATAACGTGATTCTGAATCGTTACGTTAGTATCACATGATAATAATTCACGTACCTGCTGCGTTCCGTCGGCGAGACTGAGACTTCGCCGCGTTTGTGTGAAGGTGGCGCCACTGTCGAGGAGGATTTTATATAATCCAGGACTAGCTAGGCTCTCAGTAGCACCTGTATCTAACACTGCCACACCTACTACAGACACGACTTTAATTTTTACTGTGGGATGCGAAAAATCGGAATTTTGAGTTATGGCACTTTGGAAACTCGCCTTGTCGGCGGATGTACCTTTACATTTCGGACACTTAGACCGTATTACCCCTTGTTGACCGCAGCCGTAACACGATACTGACGCGTTGTCTTCCTTTCGGGTGTTATCTTCCTTTCGGTCTACCGATTTACTTTTATTCCTACAGTCTTCTACAGAGTGGCCGAACTTTTTAAAAAAACGCAGCGTGGCCTAACCCGTTTCGTTGCGTTCGAATCGCTATTATTATTATTATTCGAACTAGAGTTAGGAGGTGTGTCATGCGATTGCGATTCGTTATTCTGAACCACAGACTTCGCGGGGTGGCTAGACTTATTGTCGCGGGGTGAATTTATTATTTTAGGTTCACTTACTCGCACTTCGCCCAGCGTCTCCTCTACATACCTTGCGCGCTCGAGCAGACAGTCGACACTACTAACGGTATCACGTGACACTCTTTTTCTTATTCTACGATTTAACAATCCATAAACAATGTCTATCTCCATTATTTCGGGAACTTTATAAGGTAATCGAGATAAGCTCGCGCGCACTCGCGAAATATATGAGTCGGCACTATCACTATCACTTTGTTCACGCGCGAAGATTTCTCGATGAGCGGGGCGCGGGGCGCCGTACATGAATCGGAGTCGGCGGATCGCGTCGTCCCAGGTCTCGACGGATGATTTTATTCCTTGCCACCATACTGCGGCCTCTCCTGTCAGCAGCATAGGCAGCCCTCGAAGAGCGTGTTCGTCGGACACGTTCGCGCACTCTTTATATACGAGCACGTTCTCGATGAATGCTTCGGTAGCGTCTACGCCACGTGCGGCGCCGTCAAAACGGGCCGTGCACCGGGTGAAGTTGCCCTGCATGGTCGCTGCCGGCGCTCCCGGGTGTGCTGCGTAATGATGACTCGTCGATCCCGATGCGTCGCCCGATAATGGCGAGCTCGGCGTCGGTGTCATGACGCTCCTCATCGCGTTTGACAAAAGTCGCGTGAGTTGCTCGTCGGTCATGGAAATCATGTGGACGCCTGGCGTCGGCGTGGATGTCTCCGCGTTGCTCATAGCAGCGGGGTTTGCCACCGCGTGGCTGTCTTCGTCGCTGCTGGAATCTTCAGGGTTTTCTTTGGTCGCGTGCCGGCGGGTCGTCGGCGGCATATTCTCGTCGATAACGCTCGGCGGCAAACCAAGTACACCTGGTAACACGCACAGTAGTAGCCGAAGACAGTTGCGTGGTTTCGTTCGCGCTCGCGTTGTCCGAGCACGTGCCACGAGTTGGGCGCAATTTGTAATGGCGCGGTGGCTTTGTCGGCGGGCACGGAAATGAGACTCACTTGTTTATAGTATAAAAGTATAATAACAGTACGGCACAGACATAGGTACATATATTCCTTAATCTAGGATACGTATATCGCGGTAAATAGGGCTCGCGTATGTATCACTTCGCTCCGTGTCGGAGCGTGCGCACTCCGTTGTTGCGTTGGGCCGACTGCCTGCGCGAGCGATGCGCCGTGCAAGATGGCGCGCGCGCCGCGCTGACCTTGTACACTGTCCTGCGCGTGTTTTACGTTACGGCGCTACATAAGTATATAACGCTGCAATTTGAAAAATAAAAGCAAAACTTTTATTTTTCAAAATAAAAATATTATGTAGCAAGTAATTTCAATTTTTTGATAGTGTCATTCATGGCTTATATATCTGGAAGAATATGGGAAAAGCGATTCCCATTTAGTTCTATGCATTCACAGACAAATAAAAACAGGAGCGAAAGCTAGTATGTAGTTCTATAGTACGAATAGGAACAATATTTTCTCAATTTGTTCTATTACGTCATGTTCCATAAAACAAATAGTAACTACCGTACCAGAATGAATATGACACGAACGGATACAAGGGTCAAAAATCGCTTTACATAATACTTGAATACCCCCAAACTTCTTGCCATAAATTCATTTTAATAGATCAGTGTTTTTTATCCTTTTTCATGGCACGGCCCCTTTAGTATTGCATTATTTTCTAAGGTTATTTCATTCATGTATTAATGTTTCTTCAACCAAATTATTTTCTCACATTCTTCTACTACCACTTAAATTATTTATATTCATGAATAACAATGGACTAAGTACGATAATAATTATAATTCAATCATAAAAATACTTTTCTCATAAAAATAAAATAATGGGAGTTTCACACAATTTCTAATACATTATTTGTCAATTTTTTTACAAAGCATTTTGGGTTTGGCTTCCAGTCTTACTGGTTATATATCAAAAAGTTATTTGATTATCTATGTATTTATTCTATTCATGAGATCGTAGAAACTGGGTTTGTCGATGAAAGATTAAACAAAATTTTAGAAGGTAGATAGATTTCTATGTTACTAAGTATGGAGATGATTAAAATTTAGAAAAAAAATATTGTATTCTTCAGTCGTTTACGAGTCGTAAATGATCAGTACCCCAAGCACGAATAATTGTAGGTTTCGTGTCGCCGCCGTATCGTGCCGTCGATACAATAACAGAATACAACGAAAGTTGGAAGCACGAAGCACTTTCAAATGAGTATCGAGGGTGCGATACGAAAACGTTGGTGACGTCATACTACGTAACTAGGGTTGGGAAAAATAGAACGAATGATCCTACACTTGAATGAATGTTTCGTTCAGAAACTGGATTTTTGGTAGAAAATTAGTGAGTTTAGGGCATTTAAAATTTTAATATTGTTTAATTTATGACGCAATACAAAGAAACTGCACCAACAGTTAATATTCAGTTAGATAAATGGCCTAATAATTAAACTAATTCCTAAAAAGACGCGTTTGATTTGACTGCGTTCCTAAACGAACGTCTATCATATTATATTGTCAAATCTTTCCGCTGTCATGACGTTTCAAATCAATATTCAATGATTTTGTTGATGTATTTCGTTATTTGTCTGTAAGCTATTTCAGTAAACTGAGATAACTAAACTGAAATATTCTTAATGCAGTAAATATGTAATTGATACCTTGATCAAGAAGAGAGTTTGTTAAACGGTTGAACAGAAGGATCCCCCACGATATTCAATGATGAGACGAGGCTCTCGTTTGGAGATTCGGTGAAGAGCTTGATTCAAATCCAGTAGGTCTCAATGAGGCTTACATTATGAAGAAATTCCTATTTTTGAGGTCCTAACTAGCAATACATTTAACTGTGTTTCATATCAACATGTTTATTTTGTATTTTTAATTTTAAATGTTTTAAATCTTAATAAATGCGAATGTGAGTTTGTTTGTACTTCTTTCATTGTATACTGCTGAATCGATTTCGAATAGCACAGAGTGAATCGAGACGATGGTAGGCTAAGGATAATTATTATTTGTCATGACATTTAATGGTAAAATGTGATGTAAAAATAAAGAAAAGCTTTAATACGAATGTTCTGTGTTCGATGATTTTATTTATTTTATTAATCATGACAATAATATCAATCAATGGTTGCTAAAAGATTATATAATCCTGTCATATTTCCCGCACCCGGTGCAATAAGTAAGTGCTTATTTTTTGTCAATTATGGCAGCATAAATAGAAAGGTAACATATTAATATAATAAATATTGGAGTACACATTCAATTTCTAACAAAATATATCAACACAATCACTTAAATTATAATTTTATGCTTAATATAAACTCGACGAAAGTTTTCTCACTGTCAAATTGAAGGTGAATAAATATTCGTAAAACTCGAAAGCCAGCCTTCGACAATTAAGAAACTACCCGTCATTTTTTGCGTTCGTGCTACCTATTTTCATACAAATGACTCAAGATACGTTTACGTACGAAGACGATACGAATCTTACATTTATTTGCTCGTGCTCTCAAAATTTGTTCAATTTACGCTCACCAGAGGCGCTGTTCAAGTTTCCATACAAAATGCTGTACGATACGGCGACGATACGAAACCTACAATTATTCGTGCTTGGGGTACAGGTAGTTACTGGTCGGGGCAGACTTAATAGACCTTATGCCATCTATGCGCTTGCACTTAAAAAAACATAGAGAATAATACTCTTTATTATGGACATAATATACATAAAATGAACAAATTTCCAAAAAATATTATAAACCAATGGCGGTTTTATTGCTAAAAGCGATTGAGACTGGGTGAACCTCTGTAGCGCAGCGAGGAGGTTCAAGTGTTAATTCCCGAGTGAAACGAGGGAATTAAGTTAAGAATCCTTAGTGTAGCGAGGGATTCAAGTTAGCCCAAGGAGCGTACTCTGCTTTTCACACCTACTGCGAGGAAATGAATTCGATTTTTGAAATTTGATGTGGTACGACAACCTTCGAACGTGAAGTTGGCACCACTGCAAGCGATCAGCTGTTGCGGCCAGCGGCCGCCGTTACTGATACAACTCTTGGTGAAAGTTTTCATACGGTTTTATTTGAGGTTCCAAATTCAAATCACATTATTCCCACGGGAATAATGAAATTCAGTACAATATTATTGCCCGGCTCGAGCGAGAGGGAACAATGACTTGCTTTACAGTACAGTTTGCCTGACATACAGTTTACGAGCAAGTGGTGTGAAAAGAAATAAATTTATCTATTCTGGATAGAAAAGAAACAGAATTTATCATGCTATCATAAATCTAACTCACAAAAATCCTTCTCTCTCTCACCATGCTCCACTGGACTTCAATTAATCACCATCTACTGGACTGCAATAATAACCAATCACCAATAACCAATCACCGATCACCATAGCGTGTGAGGCACCAAAGAGGACGGTGCCCGGTCTGTATAGCTTGCCGTCAGCCAATAGGAAGCCGCCTCCTCCAACTAAAATGACCAGCGCTGGCAGTGGTAAGTTATTTCATTCATGTATTAATTTTCTGATCATTTTTTGGTACTAATTTTATTTGTCATGTTTCTTTTGATCATTCGCACGTATTTAGTATATTTAAAGGCATATTCAATCGTTTATGGGTCAGTTTTTAACCAACTTCAAAGAGGTTTTCAATTCGGTCGATATTTTTATTTAACTCCAATATGACCAAGGTTTCGGGTCCGATTTCTATTTTTTTTTTAAATGTAGTGTACAGTACCCGGCACGTAAGTTGGCAAGATTATGGTGTAGTGGGGGTAAGTTTGCGCATCGCATCTAGCGGCACACAAGTGTAAACGAGATCGGCAGTAGGTACCTCATACCTCGCGACCCGAATGACCACCAAAGAGATCTACAAAATGACTTCTGCGCATCTAACGACTCTTGCCAACTTACGTGCCGGCCACTGTACTTGTTGTTTGGTCCCGTAAGGGCTACCACACATGGGCCACCGGCCGCAACCACAAAACGCCGCCACTAGCATATTTCTTGTAGTTTTCATACATTTTATAAGGACTCGCCACACACGGTTGACACTGGTGGCCGCCACACACCGACGCTTCCAGCTTCTCGTGGCGGCGTTTGTGGCTGTCGCGAGTGGCTCGTGTGCTGCGACACTAAAAATAATATTCAGTTTAACTCAGTAGTTTTGTATTCTAAGAGCTTTTTGTGTAGATAAATAATATAATTAACGTATCGCACAGTATCCAGCGGCATCAGCACGTCAGCCACAGGCGAGGCAGGTGCTGTGTCTTCGGAAGCATTCGAAGCGGCCTTCCTATCGTCAGCCCCGGCCGCTGTGTACGGGCCGCGCGGCCTGGACGACCTGTGTCGCCACGCGGCCGCGCTGCTGGGCGACCGGAGCGCTGACTGGGAGAAGCGGGTGGATGCTGTGAGTATCACATAATATTGTTGTACGGGCCGCGCGGCCTGGACGACCTGTGTCGCCACGCGGCCGCGCTGCTGGGCGACCGGAGCGCTGACTGGGAGAAGCGGGTGGATGCTGTGAGTATCACATAATATTGTTGTACGGGCCGCGCGGCCTGGACGACCTGTGTCGCCACGCGGCCGCGCTGCTGGGCGACCGGAGCGCTGACTGGGAGAAGCGGGTGGATGCTGTGAGTATCACATAATATTGTTGTACGGGCCGCGCGGCCTGGACGACCTGTGTCGCCACGCGGCCGCGCTGCTGGGCGACCGGAGCGCTGACTGGGAGAAGCGGGTGGATGCTGTGAGTATCACATAATATTGTTGTACGGGCCGCGCGGCCTGGACGACCTGTGTCGCCACGCGGCCGCGCTGCTGGGCGACCGGAGCGCTGACTGGGAGAAGCGGGTGGATGCTGTGAGTATCACATAATATTGTTGTACGGGCCGCGCGGCCTGGACGACCTGTGTCGCCACGCGGCCGCGCTGCTATTATTATAATTATAGCCAAACTAATAAATCTATGTTTGTTTCAGTTGAAGAAGATCCGGTCGCTTCTAACAGCGAACGCTCACCAGCAGTACCCGGCGGAGTTCGCGGCTCATCTTAAAGAGCTGTCCGTGCCTTTCCTAGTCGTCATCAAGGATCTGAGGAGTCAGGTAAGGATCTACACTTTTTTCTTTTATCGTGGTAAAATCATTAAATGAGTCCTCCCACCCAGGGCTGTATGGGAGGGACTGTCACACTTGTACTGACTAAAATTCACGGTGCCTTTCAATAGCCCTTTACGTTACGAGGTCACGCATTCGTAACTCCCGCGACCGAGACAGGCTTTGGCCCTCTAAGGGTGGCCGGTCAGATTGCTGACAGCCCTTTGAGGCGCGCGTGAAACACGACGCGCTGTAGACCCGTGCATGGTCCATGATCGGATAGCGAGTCACCCATTACTTACCGTGCGCGGACGGAAATCGTTTCGCGACGTCCGATGCCGCAGGTGTCTCGTGAGGTGGACGCTGTCCTCTCCCGGTTTTTTGAATTATCATTGTGTTGAACTAAACATTGTCTTTGTTCGTCAGGTGGTGCGCGAGGCGTGCATCACGATCGCGCACATGTCGAAGGTGTTACGCAACAAGATCGACCAGTTCAGTCTCTACATACTGCAGGAGCTCATCAATCTCATACAGAATGCTGCCAAGGTAAAATAAACCTTATAAGTATTATTATTTATAGATCTTTCTTCAGACAGATAATAAACCAATAATGTGTTGCTCTTTAAACAAAGTTTCACGTTGTTTTTATTAGTAAAAGTAGCTTTTGCCAGCGGCATCACCCGCTCCCTAACGACCAATGCACCTTTCGACTGGTGAAAGAATATTTTTTTATAGGTACCTATGTTCCTCGATTTTTCGATGACGATCTGGAGAATTCTTATTTTGTTGAAAGTGTCAAAAAGTCAAGTAAATAAAAAACAAAGTCACCAACTTCCAATAATAACTTTTCAATAAAAAGGTTTTTTTAACAATTTTTCAGATTTTTTAGAAGTCGGTTTAATTTTTGTCGTTTTTTTAGGGTTCCGTAGTCAACAAGGAACCCTTATAGTTTCGCCATGTCCGTCCGTCCGTGCGCCTGTCCGCAACTAAGCTCAGAGACGCCCAGTACTAGAAAGCTGTAATTTGGTGTAAATGCACGGATTTGTTGTGCCGAAAAAGTGGTAAAATAAAATGTCGTAAAATATATTTTTGTGGTTTCTTCCAGGTGGTATCATCAGCGGGCACGATCTGCGTGCGCTACATAGTGTCGTACGTGCACTCGCCGCGACTGCTGCCCGTCATCATGACCAACTTGACTACTAATAAGTCCAAGGAGATCCGGTCTACACTCAGGTAACATTTATAACTGTTTATCTACTTAGTCGTTATGCTAGAATAGTCAAGTTGCCAAAGAAATTGTTGGTTATAAGAATTTGCAATACTACAAATTGTATATAGGGTGGCGTATTTCCCTTTCCGTGTTCAACTGGCGACACCTGTCTCGCGAAATCCACACGCTTTTGTTTTACTACGGAATCCTACGATCCCGTGTACAATTCGCATCAACTGAGCACGCCTTTGTGATCAAGCGGCGCTGGGTAAGGTTTAACAAAATCATGTGCAGTTTTTAAGAGCGAGCGAAGCGAACTCGGGACTTGCTGGCACCCCGACTCGGACAATTTAAGTTAGATAGGCTCTTCGTGGTTATTTTTTTTTAAACCACCCAGAAGTAGGAGCCCCGCGAAGCGGGGCTCCGTCGACCTTTTCATAACCCAGTGAGATTTGTTTCGAATAGACAGGTTAAAAAACCGTGTTCAATTCAATTACACACTGTTTTGTAAAATTTCTTTTAACGTTGCTTGATCACAAAAGCGTGCTCAGTTGACGCGAATTGAACACGGGATCGTAGGATTCCGTAGTAAAACAAAAGCGTGTGGATTTCGCGAGACCGGTGTCGCCAGTTGAACACGGAAAGGGAAATACGCTATAGGGTGTGATATGATAAAATAAAATAAGTGGCTTACTCATAACGCGATTCGTGCGATTTTCAATTTCTACTAACTAAAAATGAAAATCGTCCTTGCTACTACGATATAATGATACAATTCGACTGACTTACGTCGTCGTGGCGAGCGTGTTTTGTTTTTCATGTACTCGTAGATAACCGCACGTTTTATGTCATAATATGTCGTAGTAGTAAGGATGATTTTCACTTGTAGTTGGAATCGGGGAATTGCGTCGCGTCGCGTCATTAGCAAACTTTGTAACTGATACACTAAATAGATTTGCAATTTATTGATGCTAGAAACGAAACGTGTATGCAATATTTATTCACAAATATCTTGAATAAGAACCACTTATAAAGGTCGCCGGAAGACGCTGGATGCAGGTCGCTTCCAACCAGTATATGTGGAGATCTAAAGGGGAGGCCTATGTTCAACAGTGGACGTCCTATGGCTGAGATGATGTTGATGAAGAACCACTCGCTACTTTATAACCTCACTCAAAGTCCTCGGAATTTTCTTTGTAGTAACCTTTATATCTTTCTTTGTCCACAGTGAAGTCCTAGTACTGATGCTAGAGAAGTGGCCGGCGCAGACCATAGAGAAACAACAAGCGGCTGTCAGGGACGCCATCAGACGAGCGTGCGTCGATGCTGACAGTACTTGTAGGACTTACGGGAGGAGGTAAGCAATACAGGAGATAATCAGGAGATGGGCATGCGGACGGCGAGTAATGGGTGACTCGCCGTCCGATCATGGACCATGCCGAGGCGCCTCAAAGAGTGTCAGCATGTTCCGCCCCTCTTAGAGTGTCAAAGCCTGCTGGGGTTGCGGGAATAACGAGTAACCGTGGCCCTAGAACATAAAGTGCTACTGAAGGATCACTGTGGATCTTAGTCAGTACAAGTCTGACAGTCTCCTGACCTGCCCTGGGTTGGAGGACTCATTCCATGAGTTAACCACGCAAAAAAAACCATTAGAACGTTAAGGCCGCTATAATACTGGCGTTTTACGAGCGTTGACGTCAACGTCGCGTTTCAAATATTATGACCACCAAATCCCACGTTAACGTAGCGCATACGTGACGTTGACGTCGCGTTCAGCCAGTGGAATAGCGGCCTAAGGCCGCTTTCACATTAGGACGTTAGCAGCGCGACAGTACCGCGGCAGAAGCACATTTCTTCACATTTTATAGGAACAGCCGCGCATAAGTAGCGTCTGTCGCGCGACTGTCGCCCAAATTGACGGGCCTGTTGGTCTAGCGGTTAGTGACCCTGACTGCTATGCCGGAGGTCGGGGGTTCGATTCCCACCCAGGACAAATGTTTGTGCGATGAGCATGATCGTTTGTTCTGTGTCTGGGTGTAATTTATCTATAATATGTATATATGTATCATATATATGTATCAGTTGTCTAGTACTCATAACACCAGCTCTGCTTAGCTTGGGACTAGATGGCGTTGTGTGATAGTTGTGGAATATATTATTTAAAAAAAATGTGAATGCAGCGTTAAAGGGATACTTAGCATGGCTTATTTGCCTACCGTTTCAGGTGGTACTAACATGATATTTTGTTAATATTTCGTCTATTTCCCAGAGCATACGCGGCCTACAAGCGTCACTTCCCGGACGACGCCGAGCAGCTGTTCGCTCGGCTGGACTCGGCGGCGCAGAAACAGATCGAGAGGGAGAGGAACATCGGCAGTGTGGACAGTCTGCATCATGTCGGCACTGGTGAGAGAAAAAAAATATATTTGACTGGCCGGTTGGTCTAGTGGTTAGTGACCCTGACTGCTATGCCGGAGTCGTGGTTTCGATTCCGACTATTCGATTTTGGTTCCCAAGGTTTGGTCTGTGGATGGGTGACCATCTGTCATAGCGAGTTTCCTCCGTGCCTCAGAAAGCACGTAAAGCCGTGTGTCTGTCATTTGTAGATCTTTGACAGTCGTTACTGTTAGTCAGAAGTTCTAAAGTCTGACAACCAGTCTTACCATGGGATATCGTATTACCCAGTTACTGTGTTGTGGAGGTCAGATAGTCAGTCGCTCCATAAAAAATACTGATATTCAGCTGCATCTGGTTCGACTGTAAGCCGACCACGATATAATAATGTAGGTGAAAAAAGGCTAGATAGATGATGCTAGGTCAAGCCTGGGTAAAAGTGTTGTAGGTGATCAACTACTCAACGCACCCACAATATAGGAGAAAATTATAGCGCACAGCACATAGCAATGTAATTTTAAAAATAAATTAAATAAAAAATGTTTCATTTGATCAACTTGTTATTGTTTGTTTTAGAGAGAAGATCTATTACAAGTCCCAGAAGTCCGTCAGCCAGTGTATCAGGTCAGTACAACATCATCATTTACTACTTGAGGCTGAAGCCAAATTAACAATTTGAGTGTAATTTATTGAAATGTGAGTCACATAATTTCGTGTTCTGAGGCTTTATTACAGGATTTCTGTATTTAATTTACAGCGTACTTGAAATAGTAACAGATTAGAAATATTAATAATGAGTTTATTGTATGGAAAATTGAAAAAGCGCCTTTAGTGTACGAATGAGGATTGATTGTTTTCCAACAAATTAACGTAAAAGTTTCTGTTTAATTTATGTTTATAAAAGGCTTCTTGTACAGTCCAGACCACTCATTTTGCGTCGCCAAAGACAAAAACATAAAACCGACCGAAATTACGCGACTTACAACTCAATCTACGCTTGTATGGCCTTATTGGACTCGTGTAGTGAAAAATGCCAAAAAAGTAATAAAACCAAATGAGTGTTCCTAGATCATTACACGATAGCTTATCGACAGACAGGCACACATATAGACAGGCCTGTTTGTCTAGTGGTCAGTGACCCTGACTGCTATGCCGGAGGTCGTGGGTTCGACTCCCACCCAGGACAAATGTTTGTGTAATGAGCACGATCATTTGTTCTGTGTCTGGGTGTAATTTATCTGTAATATTTATGTATTTAGAAATACATAAGTATGTTTATCAGTTGTCTAGTACCCATAACAGAAGCTCTGCTTAGCTTGGGACTAGATGACGTTGTGTGATAAGTGTGGAATATTATTATTATCCCTGTTTTCTTTTATTTAAAATTTATCAAAAAATATACTAAACATGATCTCCTGTGCACGCTGCCTGGATACCGGTAACTATGTCCACTCCATACTATACAATAGCGTCCACTGAGAACTTAGTATCAGGTGTTAGTCGGTCAGGCTCCCTGCGACGACGACGAGCCTCGCAGGAGAGGCCTCCTGTGTCACACATACCTGTCGCTATGAGGGGGGATGGCGGTGAGATTATAAACTAAAGCTAGAAATTAATATATAATCTTATGTCGGTTACTGCGTCATGCGGTCATGACTGCGGATGCGTGAGGGAGAGGACAGCGTCCTTTCACGACTCAGCCGCAGTGGGAGATGAACACGGTAACTGACGTGCCAGGACGATCTCCGGCCTCCGTAGGCGCGGACATGCGGACAGCTAGTAATGGGTGACTCGCTGTCCGACAATTTTTTAATGTAATATGAGTTCACTCTTGGCCTTAGTCTGGGTCAGGGGTGACAAAGACCATGAACCATGCCAGGGTCGACGGTGCGTTGTGTTCCACGCGTGCCTCAAAGAGTGTCAACATAATGACAGGCCCCCCACTTAGAGGACCAAAGCCCGTCGGGGTCGCGGGACTTACAAGCTACCGACACTCCGGAACCTAAAAGGCTATTGAAGAACACCATGGATTTTAGTCAGTACAAGTCTGACAATGCCTCCCGTCCTGCCCTGCGCGGGAGGACTCATTTGATGAATTTACCAAGATAAAATAAACTGGGCATCTCCCCTGCCCATCGGCCCCTTTTCCGAAAGAATCGGGAATTTTTGTATCTGCGATTAGGGCATACTCAATACTTTTATTGCATTCCACATGTTTTCTTAGGTGGTAAAACTTATAAATAGATCATAACATGAACCCTGTCAGGCACAGCAAATAAGTGAGTTTAGGGGAGAGGAAGCTTATTATTGACAATGTCATATTTGGTCTCGGTTCCACAAAATAGGTCAATTGTAGAAACCAGTTCATGTCCTAATCGACCTATTTTAACCCTCCTTTCAATTCCAGATCGCTCTCCATCCAACGTGACGGCTCGCTCCGTGTCCGCACTAGACGCGGCGGCCGCACAACGCGCCCGCGCACGTGCGTTGTACTCACACATGAGCAGGAACAAGATACCGCCCACTGCCAGCTTGCGTGAGTATATTGTGATTTATTGGAGCTGTTGGTGGGTAGTAAGTTGGGTGGGTAATAACCCATTCGTGATGTGACCAGCCCTTCTAGCCGAACGATAAATGCTCAGTGGGCTTGAATTGATTGAATTTCAACTTTTTGCTCTTAATTATAAAGTTGAAAATCGTTCAAATGCGAACATAACATTAAATTTTAAAAAATGTATAAGCGTATAACTTGCTGAGGAGGGCAGTAGTGCTATTCTTATAACGTTCACGAACTTACTTCACTCGAGTAAGAACAAAATCGGTTTCTTTCTTAATGAATTCTTCATGGTCTTTGAACGAGTCAACTTCGAATTTCGAAAGTACAATATCTAAAGAAAAAAAAAACTAAAAATCACGTTCGAAATCTCCAATGACATTTACTCTAAGTCTCTCTCCATAATGTGAAGGCGGGTCACATTATGGCGTTAGCAGCGCGGCAGCAGCACATTCTTTCACATTTTATATGAATAGCCGCGCATAACCAGCGTCTGTCGCGCGACTGTCGCCCAAATGTGAACGCAGCGTAAATCAAAGACTTCGATTATGTGCTCGCTTGGGTGAAGTGAGCTTGTAAACGTTATCGAATAGCAGTACTAGCGTCGGGGTTGGGTTACGTATGATGGTGATGGGGGTGGGTGGTATATGGTGGCGACTGTGGTGAGGTTTAAACAGGAAAAGTTAGAATTTATGGAGGTCGTTTTGTAATGCGGGGGCCACACTAAGGGTTCATACGCACTAAGCTTAGCCGCAATCGCAACCGGAACGTGCAGTTTAACAAACCGTCGTGGTTTGCGGTTGGATCGACTCATTTCCAAGACGGACGTTTCTTTCCGAATTTTGTATTCCAGATTGTTGGCTTATTTTGTATCTCGATTATCGATTATAAACTTTTCTGTATCGAAATCGATAAAATGCGCAAGTGTCGGTGAACACTTAAACCGTCAATGGACAATGCACGGAACGGTCGGCCGCAACCGCATCACTGTGCGTATAAAAACTACTTTCTCGTACAAATTTTTGATTCCGGTCAGCCGGATGACTGGCCGCAATGAGGCTACCCGCATAGTGTGTATGGAGCTTAAAGGGAGATGCCGTTGAATATGGCGATAGTAGACTCAAAATTTTTGGATATAGTTCCAACATTGGTATAAATTAACGGTAATTACCGTTAGTGTGGCCTTTGGCAAAAAAGCGTCTCCAATGTAAAACATTTTTTTTCTGACTTGTGTCATTTTTACACATATTTTCAAAAATATCGAATATAAATGCTAAATGTAAATTAAATAAAATGAAAGACTCTCAACTACTATACTAAAGCATAAAAATTTATTAGTTTCGATATAAATACTCAACATACAGGGTGTTTTGGAAAGGTAAAAATAACGATAGGGGTGTAAGTTAATACAAAAATAACAGACATTACTTTGGGAGCTACTCAACTGCAGAAAAAAGGGAGGTATGTGGTATCATAGCATGCAGGTTTTTCATTATACATGAAATTAACCACATTTTCTTTAATATTTTCATTAAAAACACTAAAAAGTGAACGCTAAAACTATACAATACAGGGTTGACATTTGCTATTAATTTAACTAAACATTTATGCTTGCGCTAGGTTTCATTGCAAACCGTATGTTTCGTTCTATTCGAATTTCAGCGCTATTTTTATTAAAAGAAGGTCGAAAAATCATTCTATCATGAAAAAATCTTTGCTATGCTGACGCTGTACCGTATCGTCAGTGGGCAAGCGCTCTTAGTCTCCAACGGGTCTTGTAACACACCTTTAGGGTCAGTTCACACCAAGACGCGACGCAACGTGACGCTGTGATATTGGAAATGCGTTTATTTTCGACATTGAGCAGTTGTGACCCAGTGGTGGCTTTTTTTATTTTTGTTGAGGCAGTCGAGGTAGTGCGGGACTCGAACCCGCTAAAACCCTCTCCCGCCCTGCCTGTGTCTTAGGCAGAGACCTTAGTGCTTAAAGTTGACTTCATTAGCAGCATTTGGTGACGGTCAGATATCCGATGTTATAGCCCAATGGTGGTTGTAGGTGGTGGGTTCGAACCCTGCCAGGCGCATTACTTTATGTAATTTACTTCATCACCACTGCTCTCAAAACGGTGAAGGAAAACATCGTGAGGTAACCGGCATATCCTAGGATCATCAAATTCGAAGACATTTGACGTCTACCAACCCACACTGGGCCCGCGTGGTGGATTATGGCCCACTCCCTCTCACAGAGAGGATAACTGTATCCCAACATTAACATAATAGGCTGATAATGATGATGATCTTTTCGTTTAAATAGAGTTGAATTTTTGAGTCGGCATTAAATGAGCGCGCTGCGTAGAGTCATCGATTAATTGTGTATATTCTCGTGTAGTAAATAAAGTTCGATTATTAATTTCTCTATTGAAATGTGAGCGCAGCGTCGCGTCTCGGTGTGTATTAACCCTTAAGAGTGCTGTATGCAAGTTTTCATACATATTTATCAAAATTTTAGCCAGTTTTCTTTTAACTATGGGATTTCTTTTAATTAAATCCGTATTCGCTCGCACTAACACAATAACAACAATCTAATGAGTTATGTTTTTATCTTTCATTGTATATATTTAACAAATTAATATTTAACATAAAGAATATACTTCGTCGAAGAAAAAAACACCTTACCATCCATACAAAAAAGGCTTATATTCCAAAAAAATATAAATATAAAATGTTCCTTATACTTCAACGGAATTCAAAAACATTACTCTTTTACTCATACTCATCCAACATTTAAAAAAAAAAAACATTTTCATCATTTTTTTTTTTAATTTTTAAAAATGCCAACCAGTCTTACCAAGCATCGCCTAGTACTAACTGGGTTGTGGAGGTCAGATAGGCAGTCGCTCCATGTAAAATACTGATATTCAGCTGCATCCGGTTCGACTGGAAGCCGACCTCAATATAGTTGGGAAAAGGCAGGCAGATAATTTTAACTTAATTTATTAAAAAAAAAGGAAAATTCTGAGTAAAGTTTTTGAATTTCAGTGGACCAACATTTTGATCGTGACGAAGATATAAGCGAATAGAAAGAACAACGAAGATTATATTATATAATTATAGTTATAAATATACATAAATGTAGAAGGAATATCATTATAAATAATAAATAAATAATTATAAATAAGTTTAACTTTAATTTATGCTATGCCGAAGAAGGAGATGTATCACAACCAGGTATTTTTTATTCGTAAATTATTTATTTTCTTATTATTATTTTAAGTAGATTTTTTTCTTATTTTCATAATAGACGTAAAAATTAAGCCTTTTTGTACCACGTAAAAGTTGATTTTTGAGGAAAGAAAAATTTTACATTTCAAGTGGGATTCGAACCCGCGTCTTCTGCACTTGCAACCTAAAATTTTTCTTTCCTCAAAAATCATCTTTACGATGCGCATCGCATGCGTTAATGCGTATAAAAAATAATTAACACGTAAAAGTTATTCTAATTAGTTTGTCAGTTAGATTATCAAAACATATTTGACGTACTTTTTTATATTACGTAAATCAAAATTGACAAAGATATGATACTTTTAAAATTTAGATTACTCACTCTCCGGAATTTACTTATAATCGTTTTCAATATTCATTTATTTAACAATAATACGTGTCTATTATTTGCCGCAACTAATTGACGAACTAAATAAAATTAGATTTTTTGTGTGTACCTTGCCACTAAACTCTTTCAATTAATTTTGTGACGTGGTGCAAAGAGACCTAATTGTATTTTAATTGCTGTATAGATAATTAAAGGACGTATTTAGATATTTTTCTATCTGTGTATCTTTATAGTCATTTATTATACCCCTTATTTTTTAATTTATTTATATATCGGAATTTTTCGAACAAAATTCACTGTTTGACAGTGCGGCCTATTCCCCAATATTATTTATTCAGATTTTTTTTAAATACTTCAGTCAAATCATTACGTAGTACTTTTCTTTATTTACCTTTCTACAACAAATATTCGGTATATCTACAACCTCTTTACTAATTGTCTCAACAGCCAGAGCGAAGCGATCGCCAGTCACTTCAAGTGGAGTACCTCCCAGTCCTGAGCGGTCTGTGGGACGATCACGGTCGCGGCCCGGAGTGTCGCAATCACAACGTGAGTTACCACTCTTTTAGTTTAAGGGGTTTATTCTATGGTAAAATCATGAAATGAGTATTCTCGCCTAGGACTCGGGACTTTAGTAGAAATTCCTAGTGTGGAGCAAAGTTTAGAAAAAGAATATTTATGATAAATGATATTTATTTTGTAAGTTGGTTATAAAAAACACTTTTACACGTCATAATCAATATTTTTAAAGCTAGATGAGGCCGGTGTTTTGTACCTGACTACTCTGAGAAGAAACAGCCGAAGCAAACTCAGAGGTCACAGTCTCTTTTAAAGTCCAGACATTGTTCAGGTCATACGAGGACCATGCGGGTGTCTGAGACGGTCTTTTGAAGAAAGAACCACACAGATTTGAGTGGACCTGTCCAGTCAGTGCAAACATTTGTCGGTGATCGTGTAGCTCGACTCAGACCTCAATTCTCATTTCATGGCAGTTAAATCATCAAAAGTTCAATCATCAGTTTAATTATCTTTCACTCTGAATGGAGTGAAGGGGTGCGTCAGACTTGTTCATAGCTACCCAATTCCTAAACCTTTGAGTTCCAGGCCCGCGGTAACTATTTTGAACATTCTTGCGGTTCTAACAGAGCCCTATTATGTCCCGTTAATGAGAAGTTTTCTTTTTCGAGTATTAAAAAAAAAAGTAGTTTCCAAGAACTCTGTAGATGGCGTTGAACTGACTACGTTACTAGATTTATGCCTTCATTTTTGCACAAATCCACGAGGCACAGACTTCTCTTCTTTTCTCTTGGGACATTTTCTTTATGGCGTGGAAAACTCATAAATTAAAAAGACTGGTCAATGAATATTTTTTTCTTTTTCCTTGTTGTTATTTATTTCCAAATGCCAATGGTGTGATGTGATGTGACTGACAATGATATGACATGTACGTTACGTTTTAAGATCTCAAAATTACAATCAAGTGAAAAAAATCAAAAAATGACGACTTTCCGTTCATTGCAGTAACATACCAAGTTCAGCGCCATCTATCCATCGACTAGGGAAACAATCAAAAGAAAATCCCTCATTATTATTGACAGCTCTTCGAATGTAAAAATAATGAGGCCTGTGAGCTACCCATTGCTCGCCGTCCGCAGGCTCAATTTAGCCCTTTAATAAAACAACTTCAAAATAAACCATTGTTTCTTTTTCCAGCGACATCCCGTTCCTCGTCTCCATCGTCTCGCAGCAGTGGTCCCATGTCGTTAGCCAGCGCTCGCAGAAGACCCTCAGGCATACCGCGCTCTCTAGCGGGCTCCAGAGAAACTAGTCCTACCAGGTAATATTATCTTATCTGTCTCATCATCATCTCAGCCATACGACGTCCTCTGCTGAACATAGGTTTCCCCTTTAGGTCTCCACATATATCGGTTGGAAGCGATAAGCGATCTGTCTCTCGAGGCTAAATAATTACAGCCACACAGGCCGATCTTCCGTGTTAAGCCGCGCTTGCCGAAATTGGTCTGTGGATAGGTGACTGTCATAGCGAGTTTCGTCCGTGTCTCGGAAAGCAAGTAGTCCGTTAGTCCCGGCTGTAATTTGTAGATCTTTGACAGTCGTTACTGTTAGTCAGAAGCTTTTAAAGTCTGACATTCAGATTATCATGCGGTATCGTATTACCCAGTTACTATGTTGTGGAGGTCTGATAGTCAGTCGCTCCATGTAAAATACTAATATTCAGCTGCATCTGGTTCGACTGGAAGCCGACTGCAATAAAGTTGGGAAAAGGCAGGCAGATGATGATAGATATTCGAATTAGCTATTTCACTAAAAAATTCTAATTAGTCCGTCAGTTAGATTATCAAAAAATATTTGTTCCGTATTTTTTTCATTTGTTACGTTAACCAAAAGTGGCGAAACGTCACAATTTAGTACAATTTTTATTGAATATTGACGTCAGAAGCCCCCACTCTCGAGTTTTGATGAGTTATATCTTGGTAAATATCCATTGATGTTACGAAAGAAAAAAAATATGTCATATATTTTTTGATGATCCGGCTGCCGTACTAAGTCGATTTTCAATCAAATACCCAATCGTTCCCTTAATGTTTTGGTAGTCTAAGGGAGCTTGCCCATGGCGCGATTCGTGCGATTTGTAATTTCTACTAACTGAAAATCGTCCTTGCTACTACGATATAATGATACAATTCGACTGACTTACGTCGTCGTAGCGAGCGTGTTTTGTTTTTCATCTACTCGTATATAACCGCACGTTTTATGTCATATGTCGTAGTGGTAAGAATGTTTTTAACTTGTAGTTGGAATCGATCGAATTGCATCGCCACGCGCCGACAGCAAGCTCCCTAAAGGGGAAGCCTATGTTCAGCAGTGGAAGTCTATCGACTGGAAAATGAAGACTGAAATGAAAAAATCTGTATTATGCGTAAAAATAAAAATTGAAAGAATAAACCATCACATCTCTTTGTCCAACAGGAGCGGCAGATCAAGTAGTGTAGTGAGCGCGGGCGTGCGTCGTCGTGAGTCTATAGAACGAACCGCGCCAAGCAGAGCTCCCGCCGCCACACTACGACTGTTACAGCAGACGAGGGACGCTGAGGCTGTACTTAGAGTAAGTACTGTTACGAGCTGGGTAGTGGATAAATTAATTTTCACCAAATAATCTTTAATGACACACAATAACTAATTACAACAAGCACTTAACACTAATCAACACTTTAACACACACTTGATCACGTATCTTATCTTTTAAATTAAAAAAAAAGTAAACAATTAAAAGTTAAGACTTTTAGACGTCTTTGCTGGACGCCCACGGCGTCGGACGTCGCAAGACGATCTCCGGCCACCGTAGGCGCGGACATGCGGGCGGCGAGTAAAGGGCAACTCGCCGTCCGACCATGGACCATGCCCGTGTCGACGGCGCGTCGTGTTCCACGCGCGCCTCAAAGAGCGTCAGCATAATGACGAGGCCCCCTAAAGCCTGCCGGGGTCGCGGGACTTATACCATCACCGTGACCCCGGAACATAAAGGGCTATTGAAGGACACCGTGGATTTTAGTCAGTACAAGTCTGACAGTCCCTCCCGCCCTGCCCGGGGTGGGAGGCCTCATTTGATGATTTTACCTCGATAAAAAAAAAAGACTTTTAGACGTCTTAACTTACGGTGCACCGACTTGGTCTTTTACTAACATCCAGAAGTCCAAACTCAAGGTTTGCCAGCGAGAAATGGAGCGCAGTATATTAAGTGTTAAATTAACGGATTGCGTTCGAAACACAATACTGCGCTCCAAAACAAATATAGCTGACGTGGCTCAGAAGGCTGCCCAACTGAAATGGAACTGGGCAGGACATGTCTGTCGCATCGGCGGGCCAAAATAGCTCAAAACTGGTGCCCTGAGACAGTGAGGCGAGGTCGTGGCAGGCCACGTAGGAGATGGCGGGATGTACTGGACAGGTTTCGTCCGAACTGGAAGGAAGACGCCCAGTATCGTGAAAGGTGGAAGGAGTGGAGGGAGGCCTTTACCCAGGAGAGGGAAATATCAGGCTACTAAAAAAAAAATACCAATACTAGTAATCTACCAACTCTAGGAATAGTTTCAGAACTCAGTATTACTTAAACTTTTGTCAGTTTTCTACCCCGTTATATTTCAAACTATTTTTATGATCTACAGAGTCCAGAAGACAGTTCCACATGTGAAGGTGGTCGCGGTCGAGATGATGACTCGGAAGCTTCCAGCGTCTGCTCAGAGAGGAGTCTCGACTCTTATAGAAGACATGATGTGAGTAACATACTAGATATAATATACCACAACTATCACACAACGCCATCTAGTCCCAAGCTAAGCAGAGCTTGTGTTATGGGTACTAGACAACTGATAAACATACTTATATATTTCTAAATACATACATATTATAGATAAATTACACCTAGACAGAACAAATGATCGTGCTCATCACACAAATATTTGCCCTGAGTGGAAATCGAACCCACTACCTCTGGCATAGCAGTCAGGGTCACTAACCACTAGACTAACAGGCCATTCAGGATTTTATTGCGTTGTGTAGAGTAAATCTTTCTAGTATTATAATATAGTTTCACAGTAAGTCGTTTATGAGTACCTACCGTGTACTTTATAGCTTTTTGTAGATACCCATGTCTTTTAATGACTTGATTGACCCTGGCGATTGAGATTATGTCATGCTCACTCAAATGTCTCGCTGATGGTGGCGCGTGTGTCGGATCATTTAGTTCCCTTCAAAATGTTGGATTATGTGTGGCCAGGATTATTGATTTTTATAATATTCCTCATAATTTCCGATATAGCCATCCACGCCCAGCTGAAAAGTTCACCCTATAAACTAAAAATCGAAATATTTTATTTTACATGGACCTCAATGAGCACTAATAAATGTCGGGGGAAAAATAGCGCAACTTGATACTGCTGATTGTTTATTATGAGCTATGACCTCTTTATCCTCCCACAGAGTGTATCCTGGTCGGGCTCTGCGTCCCGCCTGGGCTGGGAGTGCGGCTCCCCTCCCCCGCCGCCCCCCCCGGACGACATCATCGCGCTGTGTGCGTGCACGCACTGGACTGAGAGGAAGGATGGACTTACACATTTGGTGAGTGTACTATTTTATTCTTAACTAGCTGTTGCCAGCGGCTTCACCCGCTACAACTCCAAAATTATCCCACGGGAACATACAATCGGGATAAAAACTATCCTATGTGTTAATCCAGGTTATAAACTATCTGTGTACCAAATTTCAGCCAAATCCGTTCAGTAGTTTTTGCGTGAAAAAGTAACAAACATCCATCCACACATACAAAGTTTCACGTTTATAATATTAAGTAGGATAGTAGGATTAAATATTATGTATATTCTCTCTTACTTCTGACTAATATAATAAACGTGAAAGTGTGTTTGGATGTATGGATGTTTGTTACTCTTTCATGCAAAAACCACTGAACGGATTTAGATAATTACAGGGATTCTCAAACTTATTCAGCCCGCGGCGCACATACAGGTTTAGATTTTTTTCTTGACGCCCTAGCTAGTTAATACCAGCACGCGTAGCATGGCACTGTAGAAACGGGTTTTGTCTACGGGAGGATAGACAAAATGACAGAACGTTAAAGATTTTTATCGATTTAAGCATAGCAATGTTAAAAATACAGTTTTGGGGGTAGGAGGAACTGAGTGGAAAGTTCCTCCATACCCGGTGAAAAGTTAGGTACCTTCCAACCAGACGGGTGTTGAGTCTGGTGGGCTTTCTGCCCGACATTCATTGTCGGAATATTCTATGTGTTCTAATGTCGAGGATAACTATGATTACGCGATGTAGACTTCTTAGTTTCTCAGTCTTTGCATTGATGGCGCTGCTGTTCTTTTTGTAGTAGATTATTATGTCCGCTACACAGTAAAAATATGTTTCTATTCTTAAATGGTGTACGAATCGTGTCATAGTTGTGTATAAAAACAGTCGATTTATATAGAAATAACGATGAAATAACTTTGGTCTTTTCTTGGTAGAATAGAGATAGAATCGCCATGCTACGCGTGCTTTTGGTGAATAATAAAATAATAATACATGGTTCCAAACTCCATCACATCAGAGCACGTGATCTAGATTTGTAGCTGCAAAAGAGATCAATGAGAGTATCCTCTTTTTTCTGGTGCATATTTTATACATAAATAGAATAGAATGTTGATTTCACGCGATATCAATCCGGAGATTGGTTGACCCTCACGTTTCACGACGCCCCTCTGTACTCTCAACGACGCACCAGGGGGCCGATTCTCGGTTTTAGAGATGGTGTCGAACTCGACAAAAATTTCTAATGACGTAATTTTTTCGACAAATTTTACTGAACTCTAACGTTAGCCTTCGACAAATGGCCAATTTGATGTATCAACTTTTAAAATTTGTCGAAAAAATGACGTCATTAGAAATTTTTGTCGAGTTCGACACCATCTCTAAAACCGAGAATCGGCTCCCTGGGCGTCGCAACGTACAGTTTGAGAACCCCTGACCTATTAGAATTTGCAATTTATTGATATTGTCAATATATCTTTGGGCGACTCACTGGGGTTTTATGCCCATTCTGCTATAACTGTGTATAGTATCTAATCCTCATCTCTCCTCCACAGGCCAACTACCTGAACAGCGGTCGTCTCCTCACGGACGACCAGCTCCGTCGCCTGACAGAGCTCCTCAACAAGATGTTCGTGGACGCCCACACCAAGGTGTTCTCTCTGCTGCTGGATGCTGTCTGTGAACTGCTGCTGGTGCACTGGCAACAGCTGAAGGACTGGCTTTATCAGCTTATGTTTAGGTACGTAACTGTTGGGCGACTCGCCGTCTGATCATGGACCATGAAATAGTTGCCTAATCATCAACTGAGTGGTATAACATTTTGATTTAAGAGTGTCCATGGAGTGTCTTGCCTGTTCTTCTCCATAGAGATCTACTCCTTGTAATGGTTATCTACAGTACTTTCACAGTTATTATGTCTTGTGACTGGAACTGTAGCACCGTAATTATTTTTCGATTATTCTATTTTATTTTTAACCAACTTCAAAAAAAGGAGGAGGTTCTAAATTCGGTCGGTATTTTTTTATTTTTTATGTATTTTTACCGATTACTCCTTTTTTTTACGTGGTAAAATCATCAAATGAGTCCTACCGCCGCGGACAGGGTGGGTGGGACTGTCAGACTTGACTGACTAAAATCCACGGTGTCCTTCGGTAGCCTTTTGTGTACCGGAGTCGCGGTGTACGTACGTCTCGCGACCCTGGGAAATCTGTGACCCTCTATAGGGGGGGGGGGGCGTCATTTATCGATTACTACGAGGTTTCTAGTCCGATTAGTGTGATTATTTTTTTTCCATAAAAATTTCATACAATTTGGTTCAGTACTTTTTATTTTGGGAGCATTTTTATTAATTTCGCCTACTTGGATGATAATATGAATAACTTTACTTTTGCGCGTTTGTTACACGATGTAGGTTATTTTACCCATTTTTATCTTTTGAAAATTCAAAAGTGCCTGTAATTGGCCCTTGATTTGATTA
Organism: Agrotis ipsilon; assembly: GCA_028554685.1. NCBI lineage: Eukaryota > Metazoa > Arthropoda > Insecta > Lepidoptera > Noctuidae > Agrotis > Agrotis ipsilon. Next base: position 8,979,910 of record CM052982.1, read on the forward strand.
TCTGAAATGTATAATTTTGTTACAGATTACTGATGAAACTTGGTACAGACATCCTCGGCTCGGTACAGAGTAAGATCATGAAGACGTTAGACGTTATCCACGAGTGCTTCCCCGCTGAGCTGCAACTTCATAATATATTTAGGTAAGAATTATATAACAGATCAACAAAATAAGCATCGATTTGTCATTCACGATGAAATATTTTTTTGAATACTGACAATCTTAATGCTGAGTTGGAAACTTTTTTGGTGTGGACATGCTCAGCAAAATTTCTTGCCAAAATAGACAGATACATTTATGTTGTGTGTCTTAAAAATTAAATAAGACGTATTTATTCCAATTTAAATAATATTGCCGATACTCACGGTATACCTGTAGGAAATCGCCGTCGAGGTCGACCGCGGCGTAGAAGGACCTGCCGATCTGATCATGTTCGCAGGGCAAAAATGGCCATAAATTGCCCAAAATAGAAAGGTTTGGAAGGAGAAAAGATAGATCCTTGGCCCAGCAGTTGGACACAAAATAGGCTATAAAAACATTACAGACATCTATGAGATTTTTTGAACCTTTTCCCTCCAGGTTCCTAGCGGACGGTGCGACGGCGCCCACTCCTAAGACGAAGGCGGCGGCGCTCCGGTTCCTGGCGGACCTCGCACATGACTACTGCACACCCAACAGTCTGGCGTTAGCGTTACATGGTATGTAGTACTTCATTATAGTGTATTTAGACTATATTTATGACTATACAGGGTGACTTTTTAACTGGGCGTAGATGGCTATATCCGAAATTATGAAGAATAACGTTGAAAGCAGTCTCGAGGCCGATTTTTACGAAAACTAATTCTAAAAATACGAAGACGAATATTTTTTTTTTTATAGTCCACAAGTTTTTTTTTACCATTCTGTTTATTACACCATTTGTTAACAAGGTTCAAATTCTGGGACGTAATGATATACGTCAAACTTAATACATAACTAAATATGAGAACCGTGATAGTTTTCACAGACGTATGTTTCTGTTTTAACAACAAATTATCATTAGACTCATGACGCGATGCGACGCAATTCGACTGATTCCAACTACAAGTGAAAATCATCTTTACCACTACGACATATGACATACAACTTGTGGTTATCTACGAGTTCGAGTTAATGCTCACACACTCCTTTATTGTATTTGTAAAATAGATTTAATTGCAATGTTTTGTTAAAATGTGAACTCCATGTACCTTTTTGCATTTTTTTTATTTCTTATTATTTTATTTTTTAATCTTATTTAGTCTAGTTTTTCAAGGTACATTGCTTTTACATTATTATTTCAAAGGATGTAAAAAATTATTGTAAAACATTTTTAAAAAGAGTAAGTATGGAGTTTCTTGCCCATTCTTCTTCATACAACCTACCTTTGCGAATGGGTGTAGAATCATTCCCATCCCATCCCATTTCCTTAATTTTAATTTATGCGACGTTTAAAAGTGCCTCTTTGATGGCCTAATTGAATAAATAATTTGACTTTGACTTTGTTCATGAAAAACAAAACACGCTCGCTACGACGACGTAAGTCAGTCGAATTGCACCATTATATCGTAGTAGCAAGGACTATTTTCATTTCTAGTTAGTAGAAATAGAAAATCGCACGAATCGCATTATGGGGAAGCTTCCTTTAACACCTTAATTATTATTATTATTTAATAATCATTTTTGTCCCAGGTGGCGCCACAGGCGTGGCAGGTCGTGCTCTAGTGAAGGTGGCCACACTGGCGGGCGACCCGCGCGCCGCTGACGTCAGAGTGTGTGCCAGACGTGCGCTCGCGCATCTGTATGACTGTAATCCTGTACCTGTGAGTATACTTTTTTTTTATTTTGGTAAAATCATCAAATGGGTCCTCCTACCCGGGGCAGGAGGGACTGTCAGACTTGTACTGACTAAAATTCACGGTGTCTTACAATTACCCTTTACGTGCCAGCTACGCTATGTACGCTAGATTATTTTTAACATAGGCGTGATGTACATAAGTATGGAGTTTCTTACCCGTTCTTCTCCATACAGATCTACTCTTTGTAACGGGCACCTACAGTACTTTCACAGTTATTATGTCTTGTGACTGGGTCTGTAGCACCGTAAGGCGCCCATTATACGGTCAATCATTTCCATCAATCATAAATGATGGTTGGATGATGGAATTTTCATCGCCTACAATTTTCGTCATGCAAATGTCAATCATCGGATTAGACGATAGGTTTTCCTTCAGTCAAATCTCTGCCATGGTGGAGAACCATGGCAGAGATTTGACTGACTCTGCTAAACCTGCCGTCTAATCGACGGCTAAATATTTTTGTTTCTGTCAGTTCAAAAGTGCCTGTAACCGGCCTACTTGAAATGAATTATTTGATTTGTAAATAATATTTTTTATTTATTTTGTATACAGTTTACGGCGTTAATGAGCGAGCTACCAGCAGAGACGCAGGCGTTGGTCAACGGAGTGGTGCAACAACATGTTAGGAGAACTTCTAGCAGTGAGTCATTATTCATATTTAGTACTTATTAACTGACTTCGAACTGAAGTGGAGATGGAAGGGTCACACAATGCGAAATAGGACAGAAAAGTGGACGGAAAGCGTGATTGAGTGGTACCCACGCGACGGGAAAAGGCGTAGAGGCAGGCAACACAAGGGGTGGGAGGACGATCTCACTCAGGGGTGGAGGAGATTTGCAGGTCACCATAAAAAGTGGCACGACCTGGAGGAGGTCTATGTCAAAGGACAACCTGAATATTAAATTAAATAAGTTAAATATGTAAGTCAGTGAATAAAGGCTATTTTTATTTTATTTTATTTAACCGATTTCGAAAAAAGGAGGGGGTTCTCAATACGTCAGAATTTTTTTTTGTCAAGTTCCGCGATTTATCGATGAAGCCTGGACCGATTTTACATTCTCCAATTTTTATTTTATCTTCCAAAAACATTCATTTCTTCTTGAGCAACTCGGTGGTTTATTTTGTGAAAGAATCACAAAACGCCCGTTTAAGCAGTTTTTCGTGACTTCGAAAACAAAAAAAGTATTTGTAGGGATAACACCCGTTTTACCTTACAAATTATGAAATTATTTTTTTCTTCCAATGCAATAAAATGATCCTTACATGGACCCCCCTAAGGTAACCTGACTGCATAAATGTCATACAAAGCGTTCTACGTGGCGAACACGTTCGTATATTTTCCAAATGGACAAAAATCGAACGTTCGTTTTCAACTTGCTAATACAAAATACACTCTTACGGAATTTCGAATCGGAATTTCACATTAAAAACGTGTGTTTGCGTCCGGCCTAACAATCTGTTATCAGCAGGCTCGGACAGTCCGCTCCGGTCGGTGTCCGGCGCGTCCAACGCTCCGGACGACGTGTACTCTCGCATACGGAAGACCACTTCTGAGATACATACATACACTGCGCAGCATAGCAATGGTAAGTAACATTAAGTTGGTCGCGGGACTTATCTCATTACCGTAACTCCGTGACCCCGGAACCGAAAGGGCTATTGAAGGACTCCGTGGATTTTAGTCAGTACTAGTCTGGACAGTCCCTCCCGCTCTGCCCTGGCTCTGGCAGGACTCATTTGATGACTTTACCATCCTAAAAAAAAGGTAACATTAAATCCACGGTGTCCTTCAATAGCCCTTTACGTTCCAGGGTCACAGTAATTTAATCGCGCGAACCCAGCAGGCATTGCCCCTCTAAAAAGGGGACTTGTCATTATGCTGACACTCTTTGAAGAGCGCGTGGAACACAACGCGCCGTCGACCCGAGCATGGTCAATGCTCGGACAGCGAGTCGCCCATTACTCGCCGCCCGCGCCTACGGTGGCCGGAGATCGTCTTGCGACGTCCGTCACTGCGGGCGTACGGGAAAGACTTACCAATTATCTGAATTAATTTATTTCTGTTATAGCGGACTGCGGTAACCACATGTCAAGCAAAGATTCCGGCATCAGTCAGATGTCAGATGTTACACTATCGAATAAAGGACACAACGGAGTGCCCAATGGACATTATAATGCGTAAGTATTAGATTTATAGATTATTTGCCTGTGCACATAAGCAGTGTCTTATGTCACCGGTTTATTAAAGCCCGAGCGTCTCTTAAATTCTAAGGAAGCCCGAGCACGGCGAGCGGGTTCAAGAGTTAACTAAGTTAAGCTACGGCATTTAGAACCGTTAAGTCTACGGAGAGATTTAAGCTCGGAAGTTTTCACGATAAATTACAACATGGGGTTCTTCATAAAGTCTGAAAAAGTGTCTGCAGGGCCTACAAGGCAAGTTATTTCTCTGGGGTATTTTTCTTATATTTGCTCTGTACTTGGAACTTCTGTATCGTGATCGTGACCGTAGTTCACACAAATATTTTCTCCGTGCGGGAATCGAACACACAGCGCAGCAATCCAATCGCTCAGCCACTGCGTTAACCGTGAAATTGTGTTTTAATAGATCAATAATATTCAATTTCCGGACATTAGGTGTTCTAAACACAATAACAATTTCTATTTATTTTGGTAGCGAGGCGTTGAACCGCGCGGCGTCAGCGGACAGTTCGGAGGAAGCTAACAGTACGAAGGAGTCATCACCAGTGCCGGCTCATCACAGGCTAGACTTACAACACGGGTGAGAATCATCACCATCATCATCTAATATATAAAATTCTCGTGTCACAGTTTTCGTTTCCATACTCCTCCGAAACGGCTTGACCGATTTTGATGAAATTTTTTGTGCTTATCCGGTATCTATGAGAATCGGCCAACATCTATTTTTCATCCCCCTAAATGTAATTATTTATATGGCAAAACAACGTTTGCCGGGTCAGCTAGTAATTAATGATATTCCACAATATATCACTTGTAGGACTTCCACTACTGAAAATAAACCTCCTTCATAGATCCCGGTTGGACAGTCACAAAAGTACAAAGAGGGCCTTACAGGGCCAACGTCTGCCGGGGTCGCAGGACTCATCTCATTACCGTAACCTTGGAACGTAAAGGGCTATTGAAGGACGCTGTGGATTTTAGTCAGTTCAAGTCTGACAGTCCAGTCCTTTCCCGCGGAGGACTCGTTCATGTTTTTTTTTATACCACGATAAAAAAAAGATGTGACAAGGGATTGAAAAATTTGAGCTTGCAAGACATGACTAGGGGCCGTAGTCAAACAGCATACGACAGTAAGCGACAACCGTTATCGTTCATCAGTCACCAATACATTTTCAACTTTATACCCCAGCGTGTAAAGTTGAAAATCTATTAAAAACTGCTAATCGATAACGAACGAAACAAACGAAAACGATCTGTGAACTTCAATAGATTTTCAACTTTACGCGCTGGGGTATAAAGTTGAAAATGTATTAGTGACTGATGAACGATAACGATTGTCGTTTACTGTCGAATGCTGTTTGACTAAGGCCCTAGGTCTGCTTAAATCTATTTTTTTTTTATTATTGCTGTTGATTATAATTAAATTCATGATAGGTTTCTATGAATTCCATAATCTAGCTTACCTATTTATCTTTACTAATAAGAAACTTTGTCTTTGTTCCAGAGAGTTCAACTCGAGCCAGCTTGGACGAGACAAGATTAGACCTTACGAGACTGACGAGAATGGATATATTATTACTAAATGTAAGTATTTCATTGTTATGTAGTTTAATCCTACTAATATTATAAACGTGAAAGTTTGTATGTGTGGATGTTTGTTACTCTTTCACGCAAAAACTACTGAACGGATTTGGCTGAAATTTGGTACACAGATAGTTTATAACCGGGTTTAACACATAGGATAGTTTTTATCCCGATTTTATGTTCCCGTCGGATAATTTTGGAGTTGTAGCGGTTGAAGCCGCTGGCAACAGCTAGTACATAGATAAATTACAAACCTTAGACCTTAGTCCGTTAGTTGGGACTTTGGGAAAATAATGGAAACGGTTTTTTTTTCGTTTCATGACAATAAATATTGATAAAGATAATATAACGCTTCAAAACTCGAGTTCGAGAAGTCTGTACTATACAAAAATATACCTAGAAGTGACGTATTGTGAATTTTAAAATCGTTATGTCTTCGTCGTTTTTTATTTACGTAACAATAGAAGAAATATGGGTTAAATATTTTTTTGGTATCAATAATAGCAATGTATTTGAAGAGACAGGAAAATAAGAAACAAAGTTTTCAACTTCCAACGTTATTTTACAGTTATATGTACTTTTTACTAATCATTTTTTTATCGACTCAAGAGGATTCTGCCTTAGTTTTTTTTTATGGCAAACTTTACTTATAACCTATTCCTTCTCCTCCCAGGTGGTCTCCGCGAGCCAGAAGTCCTGGAAGCGCTGTGCAAGCTGGACGTCTCCCAGGCGCCGCCCGAACAGTGGGAGAGACTACTACTAGCCACACACGAACTGCTCAAGTATGGAGACTGTAGGAAACCTGTCGAATACTTCAAGTAAGTATAATATCCCTATTATTTAGAAGGACCGCTTGGCTAAATAATTACAGCCGCACAGGCCGATATTCCGGGTATAAGCCACGCTAGCCGAGGTTGGTATGTGATGTGGGACCATCTGTCATATCGAGTTTCCTCCGTGCCTCGGACAACACGTAAAGTCTAGGCTGTCATTTGTAGATCTTTGACAGTCGTTACTGTTAGTCAGAAGATCTAAAGTCTGACAACCAGTCTTACCATGGGGTATCGTATATCGTCCGATAGTCAGTCGCTCCATGTAAAATACTAATACTCGTACTGAATGAAATTAACGGTGCTTCTTCAATAACCCTTTACGTTCCAGGGCCGCGATTACCTAATGAGACAGTCCCACGACCCCGGCAGGCAGTAAGCTCACTCTGACAAGTCAAATGTTTAAAAAATTAGCAGTTACTAGGTTACGTCACGAAAGCGCAGTGGATGAACGATCGAACTGCTGCCCTGCGTGTCGCGGGTTCGTTTCCTGCGCGGAACAAATATTTGTAGTTGTTTCTGGGTATTTCTGTATGTGTGTGTTTCTATGTTTGTAAACGCACCCATGACACAGAAAAAAATACGTTTGGAGCAAAGATTAAAAAAAAAAACTAAATGTTAACTTCTTTTTCAGAAATATAGTGAGAGTAGCGTTAGCAGCATTATCAATAGAAGAGACGACAGGTGATAAGGAGAATACTGAAAACGCTAGCAATGCACAACAAACTTCCGGTGAGTTATTTGTAGAGTTTTCTGTTAAAGTGTGTATCGACGATGCTTTTGCCGTCACCCTAATACAAATCCAGGCTCTGAACTGCTACTAAGAATTTCTATATTTAAGTCCCAAGACGGGGTTTGGTGTCCGTAACGTAGTGAGGGTGCTAATAGTTCGAGGGAGTATAAAGTAATTTACCGGAGGTGAACACTGCGCTTTTCGAATAATTATATTCGCTTTGCGAGTAGGAGGAAAGTAAATAATAAAAAAAATTATATTAAAGTCATATCATAATATTACTTAAAATGTTATTTTAATTTTAAATACGCGCTGGAATTTAGTGACTGTATAAAAAGCTAGAACTTTTCATTACTCATACTCTAAAAGTAGGTCATTACATGCATAATCAAGGCATAAGCTTGAATGCCTTATGTAAATAAAGAAATAAGAAATCTTATCGCTTGAATCTACGATTCAAGCATAAGCAATGCATAAGGCATAACATAATGCATAATGTAATGCCTTAAGTAGGTCATTACATGCCTGATTAGCAAGCTTATGCCTTCATGCCTTATTTAGCGAGCTGGTTATGCATTGCAGCCCTAGGGATAGGTAACTTTCACGCTCTTTTTTTTTTAAAAAAAAGGAGTGAAAGTTCAAAAATCATCAAATGAGTCCTCCCACTACCCCGGGCAGGGCGAAAGGTACTGTCAGACTTGTACTGACTAAAATCGACGGTGTCCTTCAATAGCCCTTTATGTTCCAGAGACACAGTAATTTAATAAGTCTCTCGACCCCGGCAGGCTTTGGCCCTCTAGAGGCCCCGTCATAACTTTCATCCCCTTGAATAACAATGTACTATTTTCCGTTTTCCTAAAGGCTGGGGCTCCGCCAACGAGCGCGCGGCCGCGGAAGCAGTGAAGGTCCTGATCTGGTTGTGTCGGCGGCCGGAGACCAGGCCGCAGTGGCAGGACTACTTCGACCTCATCCTGCTGAAGCTCATCCACGCGTACGAGAGTCTCAACAAGGAGCTCATGAGGGCCGTCGAGGCCGGCATGCCGCATATAGCGAGCGCGCTGCCGGCGCAACAGGTAAGAGTGGGTCTCAGTAGCAAGATCTAGGGAGCAAACAACTATTTTTAGGGCGACAGTGTTTTTTTTTAATCCAGAGCGCAGCGAGGGATTTAATTTTGGATTCCTCGCTGAGCTCAAAAAAACACGCCTTAAAGAGCGCGAGGTACGGAGCAGGAAAGATCTCAGGTTTAGGTCTCACTAACAGGATCTAGGGAGCAAACAACTACACATTTGTAAGGCGACATTGTTTTTTTTTAGTCTAGAGCGCAGCGAGACATTTTTTAGCCTCTCGCTGCGCTCTTTATGCATATGCGAAAGTGATTTTTTTAAGAAAATAATGATTGAATAGCTGGCCAGCTACAAGAAAAAAGAACAATATAAGTGGAACAGAGCTATCTCATCTTCACTCTTTTATTCTTTAGTTAGAATATAGTTGGCAAAGATAAAACGCCTGTAAAAGTGTACCGACCGAGTTATGTTTTGTGATTTTTAGCGTTGTAATATGTGACCCGTATTTACAACGTTTATTTAGCGTCACATATTCAGGCATAACCTTTGTTTCTGACTATATTTTTTTGAGTAAAATAACCTTTTCAAGTAAACTGGACCAACTTAATAACTTATCACTACTACTGATGGACTAATTTTTTTTATTACCGATTTTTTCAGTAAAATATCCTAAAATTTATTAATTCCACTAATTCCTTTCCAGGTCCTAGCTCTCCTAAAGCCAGTGATCCGTACTCGCGGCTACCCGACCTCCCTGTGCGCGCTCAAGTTGGCCGCGGAGGTCGCGAAGGCGCGACCCAACGAGCTGACCGACGACACCGTGCAGAACCTCATGGAGGGAGTTGGACAGGTGAGGGTCTGAAGAAACTGGAAGATGTACTTCATCATCATTGACTGGCCTGTTGGTCTAGTGGTTAGTGGCCCTGACTGCTATGCCGGGGGTCGTGGGTTCGATTCCCACCCAGGACAAATGTTTGTGTGATGAGCATGATCATTTGTTCTGTGTCTGGGTGTATCTATAATATGTATGTATTAAGAAATATATAAGTATGTTTATCAGTTGTCTAGTACCCATAACACAAGTTCTGCTTAGCTTGGGACTAAATGACGTTGTGTGATAGTTGTGGTATATTATATTATAATTATTATTATATCATTACATCCGGTTTAGACAAAGTATAGATAAGTTCTCGTAGATTGTTTTGTTTTAGCGTAGTAAATCATCGAATGAGTCCTCCCAGGACAGAGCGGGAGGGACTGTCAGACTCGTATTAACTAAAATCCACGGTGTCCTTTAATAGCCCTTTACGTTCCGGGGTCATGGCAGGTCGTAAGTCCCGCCAGCCGCCAGGCTTTGGCCCTCTAAGATGGGAGCCGTCATCATGCTGAAACTCGTCGAACACAACACGCCGTCGACCCGGACATAGTCCACAATTGGACAGCGGGTCGCCCATTAGTTAACGCTCGCGCCTACGGTGTCCGGAGATAGTCCTGCGCACTTTCAACCCTTGGATAATAATGTACTATTTTCCTCCCCCACAGTTGGCCGACCACCAGAACAGCGCGGTCCGCAAGGCGGCCGTATTCTGTATGGTCGCGTTCACGTTCGCGCTCGGCGAGGAGCGCATGCAGCCGCATCTCAAGCATCTGTCCGTCAGCAAGTACCGTCTGCTGCAGGTGAGACATTTCTGATAACATGCCATTTTTTTTTTATCGTGGTAAAATCATCAAATGAGGCCTCCCACCCCGGGCAGGGCGGGAGGGACTGTCAGACTTGTACTGACTAAAATCCATGGTGTGCTTCAATAGCCCTTTATGTTCCGGGGTCACGGTGATGGTATGAGTCCCGCGACCCCGGTGATAACATGCCATAATACTATGATCACGTTCGAAGAGCCCGCAGTGTCTCAAAACAAGGGTGTTTAACCAGTGTGTGTTGCCAGTGATTACATATGCCTCTGAAACGTGATCTTTGACTGCTGGCCTTCTAAAGAAACTAAGAGTCACTCAACGAGCAATGGAAAGAGCTATGCTCGGAGTTTCTTTGCGGGATAAAATCTGGAACACGGATATTCGACTATTTGACTGGCCTGTTGGTCTAGTGGTTAGTGAACCTGACTGCTATGCCAGAGGTCGTGGGTTCGATTCCCACCCAGGACAAATGTTTGATGAGCACGATCATTTGTTCTGTGTCTGGGTCATTTATGTATACTATGTATGTATTTAGAAATATATAAGTATGTTTATCAGTTGTCTAGTACCCATAACACAAGCTCTGCTTAGCTTGGGACTAGATGGCGTTGTGTGATAGTTGTGGAATATTTATTATTTTACTTTTGCTGTTAACTGTACCTACCGATTTTTTTGTATATCAACTCCCAGAAAACCCTATTTAAATAAATTTCCAATCTTCCAGGTATACATCAGCAAACAACGCGAAGAGGCGGGTCGTCCAGGCCCGGCAGCCGGCAGCACGTAGCGCCGGCGACACCGCGCGCACACTCGCACGCGCAGCACGCAGACCAGCACGGACCAGCGCCTGTAACGTACTGTACTGTAAGGTACTATACCGTACTGGAAGGTACTGTACTGTAATGTACTGGAAGGTACTGTACCGTACTGTAAAGAACTGTGCCGTACTGTAAGGCACTCTATCGTACTGTAAGGTATTTTTTCGTACTGTAAGGTATTGTTCCGTACTGTAAGGTATTGTTCCGTACTGTAAGGTATTGTTCCGTACTGTAAGGTATTGTTCCGTACTGTAAGGTATTGTTCAGTACTGTAAGGTACTCTAACGTACTGTACAGTACTATAAGGTACTGCTGGACCACTGGGGGACATTGCTGCTGTCTGGTGTACTAGACTTGAGTGACGGGGTATTAGAGTGTACCCTATGGGCATGGAAAGATCGCTGCTAGCACTTTACATACTAAGGAAGCTTGCCGATGACGCGATGCGACGCAATCAGACCGATTCCAACTACAAGTGAAAATCATCCTTACTACTACGACATATGACATAAAACGTGCGGTTATCTACGAGTAGATGAAAAACAAAACACGCTCGCTCGAAATTTCAAATCGCACGAATCGCGACTGACTCATGTCGTCATGTCGAGCGTGTTTTGTTTTTCAACTACTCGTAGATAACCGCACGTTTTATGTCATATGTCGTAGTGGTAAGGATGATTTTCACTTGTAGTTGAAATCTGTCGAATTGCGTCGCATCGCGTCATCAGCAAGCTCACTTAATTTTAAATCAGGACATTTATTTTATAGACTTTAAGCTCTTTTAAGCCGAATGAAGCCGATTTTACGCTTTTTCTTCTTATATTTTGTACTACGAGCGTTTAAAAATCATCGCAGCGATCATTCCGTGCGTTTAGGTGTACTGTACTAAATCCAGTATCGCTGTAAGGTGTACCAAGCACGAGTGACAGTACGTTGAACGGTTTGAGTGTATTTCATTAATTGATTTAGTTCACCGGTGTGCTAATAAAACAGGCATTTTAAATCATTTGTGTTAAATTGGACAGACTGCATAAAATATAATACATCATCTTATTACAAAATTGTTAAACATCTGTTGAACACTTGTCATAAAAAAGACTGTGTAACTGTCATAAAAAAGACTTGTAACTGTGACACGACCCTTATATTGATGTTAAATGTCATTTTGAAGTTGACAGTTTTTTAAGACAAGTGTTCAACAGATGTTTAACACTTTTTTAGTAAGACGATTGGATTTTGTTAGACGAGTTCTTGGTAGAAAAGCTGTCCAAATAACACAAATGAATACAATGCCTTGACAAAGACTTTTGTTTCAAAAACAATCCAGTTTTATAGATAAACAATAATAATAAGCTGAAAAACGTATACCACTGTCGAAATATCTTCCTGAAAATTGTATGTTTGATGAAAAAAACCCTGTGTTTTGTAAACCCAGTGATAATTTATGAAGAAAATGGAGTTTCTGTAAAAATCTAGAGATGTTTTTGTACTCATAACTAGTTGAACCGGCAAACTTCGTACCGCCTCAGAATTTGATTTCTGAACGACTTTAAAATTTAATTGATTTCTGAACGACGGGACTAACGTCAAATATTTGACAGGTAAGAATAATTTTCAGGCACGTGGTGTTCTTTTTAAAGGGTCCCGCGACCCCGGTAGGCGTTTGGCCCTATAAGATCCTCGTCAATTTATTGATAGCTTCTAGAGGCGCGCGTGGTACACTACGCGCCATCGACCACAGCCTAGTCCTTGATCGGACGCCGAGCTACCTTGCACGAGACTTTTCTGACAAATAAAATACTTAAACATCTCTATTTTTAATGCTCTACAATAAAATTGTTAAACATAAAACCAATTATAGAGAAAAATAATAAGATTAAATTGAAAAATTTTACCTCGTTTTGGAACCTGCCGTTTTGAAATTGGTTTCATTAATATATATTTTATTATATTTTAAAACCGTTCTCAAAAAATACCTTGTTGTGAAAAAAAAAACATCTGAAAAATGTGCGACGCGTGTAAAAGACTGTAAAGAAATCGTGTGCGAATATTGCGTGGTGAACTGAACTGTATTGTGAAGGTTTTAGGGGCGAGAATTGAGTGTGCTCTTGTATGATAGCTTAGGATTTATGTACTGTCGAAATAAATAGCTTTGGATACTGCTAGATGTCATCTGCCTAGCCTTGTTGGTGGATTAAAATCTTAAGGGTGTTTTTCCACTGAACGGCCCGCTTATGACGTCTAAGCGGTGCGATGGGCGGTAAATAAGCGAAATCGCTACTGACAGCACCCCGTGGAGTGTTTCAAACATGAATAACATATGAGTTCCTTTGTAAATAAGCGAATTCGCTACTGACAGCTCCTCGTGGAGTGTGTCAAACATTTCCATACTTGGTCTCGCCGCTTAAAGCAGTGAGATGAGCGACGCGAATAACAATTTAGTTTCTTTTTAAACGAATTCGCTACAAGCAGCGCTTCGTGAAGTGTGTCAAACATTTCTTTTCCACCTAATAACCCGCTCAAGACGTCTAAGCGATGAGAGATGCACAGGGCGGGGCGAGTAACTTATTAGTTTCTTTGTAAATAAGCGAATTCGCTACAGACAGCGCATCGTGGAGTGTGTCAAACATTTGAAATTATCGGTCGCTGCCCCGCGCACAGGCGTATCTTATGTGGAAAAGTACCCTTATGATTCAGTATTGCCATTTTATCAACCAATCTGAATTTTTGAAGTCGATATGAAGGTAGAATTAATAAAATTGACTTAGAAAAGACTTTGCTAAGTGCTTCGAAAAGTGTTTTTGAATTGTATGCATTTACCATCTTTGAAAGTTTTTTGTAAAAGAATGTATAGTATCGTAGATTTGATAAATTGAGTTGTATAGTGTCGTCTCTTTCACTCGTACCTGTGTCTCTTTCTGAATTTGAACTCACATTTTTTACTTTCAACAATACGTCACATCTAAAAGAATGCCTCAATAAAAACATGTTGTTGGATTTTGAACCCTCTGTTTAGTTGAGAAAGTTGAAAGTGTAACAACAGCTGTTTAATTGAAGTCTTCATATAAACAGATAAGGTTTTAGATTAATAAAATACCCGAGTTTTGTTAAATTTGATCCAAAGCCTCAATAAAAACATGTTGTTGGATTTTGAACCCTCTGTACAGCGTGAGAAAGTTGAAATTGTAACAACAGCTGTTTCATTGAAGTTTTCGGATTACATTCTAGAAATTAAATTTGATCCATTTTGTCTATAAAATGCTGTTTTTGAAATAAAGGTGCTTCTAAAATGTTAATGTTGTGAGTCTCGCCCCCGTATTGTAAGGTAGTCAGCAGTAATGTATAAAAATGAGCTAAAATGTGCGTGTACAGGCGTTTTGTGTATTTGTATGGAGCATTCGATGTTGTGATTATTGGCTTTTGTATGTAAAATTATCCCATTGTTGGGACACTGGCTGACTCTATCCTGTGAGATATTGCGCTGTTGTCTGCCACGTGAGTCAATATCTACCACGCATAGGCTGTACTCGACAATATAGGCCAATAGCGATCACGGTGGGCCATGATAGACCTTGTGGGCCACAATCGGCCACGTGGGCCATAATCGACCATGTGGGCCACAATTGACCACGTGGGCCATGATCAACCACGTGGGCCACAATCGACCACGTGGGCCACAATCGAGCATGTGGGCCATAATCGATCACAAGGGCCCACTATCTACCAAATTGGTCCAGAAGGCCTAAACTTAATTGTTGGGTCATTGAAAAGTTTCCAAATCTTATAATATGATGAAAATTTGAATATAAAACTGTTTTTTTTTAGATCTCTGTTGAGTTAGGATTGTACTGAAAAATCTGTTGGTTATGATAATTTTACATACAATAGTCAACGCTGCCAGTAAAGGACATTTATTATAAAATAATGTAAAAATCTTTTTCGGCTTGAAAGTATAAAAAAGGATGTTTTTAAAAGATAGAAGAAATCATTCCTAGGTATCATTCCCTGTTCAGAATCAATCTTCCAGTGTAAAAGGAATTTTATTACCGTTACATAAAGTATAAAATCATGTTTTTTACAACTACCTAATTTGTTTTACATTTGAATTTAAACATGTGCCTTTTCAATAATTGTTGGAATCTTAACAAAATCATGAGATTTTTTTGCTGTTGAAAATTATGAGTTATTGCTATGTTTATAACAGTGTTAGGTATTTAGTCATTTCCACCATTACTGAACAATATTTCAGGCTGAAATGTAACAAGTGACTTGTGTCACATATTTTGTCGCATTTAATATGAAAAGGCGCAAAAATTTGTGAAAATCTTCACAAATTTTGACAATTTTTCCTGTAAGATGGTAAAATTTTAGAAAAATTTCGCAAATTTTGTCATGTTTTCATATAAAAATGTTAAAATTTATGAAAATTTTCGCAAATTTTATCCGATTTTTGTATGAGATACCACAAAAAAAGGGGAGTTATGGTACATGCAGCCTGCCTGGATATAACATAGAGATATAATTATGCTTTTTAATATTATCTCTACAATCAACCGTGACAGACATTTTAAATTATAGTGAGACTAAAATTTTGAGGAAAATACAGTAATATCTATTAGCTAGAAGATTTTGTGCCTACAGAACTCTAAATTTCTCTTTCAAACGTAAATTATTGTGAACAAAATCCAGTTTTTTCTTATTAATTCCCTGTTTTGGGAATCGCTTCCAGTTTTTTCCCATTTAATGGAACAATCTTCCCAGTTCTTAAAATTCTGTCATCTGTAGGCCCAAAATAGCTTACAATAAGGAATTTCAAAAGAAAGATATAGAAAAGTATTTTTTTCCCTATCAAGTGACAAAATAGTATAACATTCTGCCTTAAAATAGAAATTTAATAAGAAATAATATTTAAATAAATACTAACCGCAGCGAACTACTGAAAAAAGAAATAAAATTCTTTAATTATGTAAAATAATTAATTACTTTTATATGGATTCTGAAATCATTGTTAAATTCATATTTAAGTATGGTTTTGATCCGCCATCTTGGATTTAAATAGATAATTTTTATCCAAACGGTATTGCCATGTCTATGAGATTAAAAAAGTGCTTACAGAGTGCCCAATTCCAACCATTAGGGTCTTTAAGCACTAAAAGCGAACACGACTAACGATTTTTTGTAACGATTAATAATCGCAGCGATTTTTTTATAAATAATTGATTTTATTTAGCATGTCTTAGTGTACATAACTGAGTATATTGAGGTAGTGAAAGGATCGACGCATTTGTATAGAAAAACGATTGATATTTAGTGCGGAAAAACAAAATTCAACCTTAGTTCCTTAAGACATGGTTCAATTTTGAATGGCACTTTACTCATCTAGATTTTCGCGTGGGTTAGTCAATAAAAAGTTATCTTATTACAACAAGAATAAATTACATTTCATATTGATAAAATTTCGTGAATATTTTTGCCAAAATGTGCCATTCAAAATTGAATCCTACTACATAAGTACTAAGGTTGAAATTTGCTTTTACGCACATCGTTTTTGCTGCGTAAAGACATAATTTTGAGAGCGTGGTGTGTGTATAAAGGTATTAAGAGCTTGCGTTGTATGTTGTGAAGCTAAGAAAAGAGGGGGGGAGGGGGGGCGTACTTGTTACTAGTTAGTGCTGTCTTTAACTTACAAACTTTGTCATTTCTTTATTTTTCTCGAGTATGTTTCGTTGATTTATTTCGTCTAGAATCGAATATTGCAAGAAAAACTACTTTTTCTCATGTTAATTTAAAAGTATTTTTTAATCTTGCAACATTTTGTGGTATTGCCAACATGTCTTTGAAATAAATCAACGCGATTATACGACGATAACTCACAAACTATTTTATATAAATTAATGAAAAAAAAAGCATTCATCACGTACATTTTTGTTTTTTCATAACGCTTTTAATTATTTTAAGCGGTTAACTTTCGAGGGTAGTAATGAAAAAAACACTTATTTCCCAATTTAACGTGTAATTAGAATATTATGTTACATTCGTTTAACAATGCTTTAAGCATGTTTTCTTGTAAAAATACTAAAAAATGTTGATTTTAAGTCAGTTTTTTCTCATACTACCCTCATTTTTTGTTTTGTAACAATATTTATCATTTTGTATACTTTTTTTGATGTAATATAATATGTTATGTATTGATTAGAGCGTTGGTTTTCGGTATAAAAACAGCTGAAAAGATACTGTTATAAAAAGTCAGCCGTCGACCAACGCCTGGCGACAGTGTTTTAAAATTATGTACTGAATCTCATTTTGTATGGTAACGCTTTATATGTTTGTGTGTAATAATGTTCTTTTGAAATGCTTTGCTATTTTGACCCTTATTCCATTGCTATATAAGATAAGATTCCCACTTTTTCTACGCAGTACATTGTGCTAGACATACTTCCTTGCGACGCAGTGGACATCCCATAAATGTAAAATGTTACTTCGCCAGGGTAGCATACAGGTCAAAGCCATCAGGTAGTTTACGATGACGTCTTAAAGCCCAGTGGTATCGGTCCCGACTTGCGAGTTGTAGATCGTGGGTTCGAACCCCGCCAGGCGTATTACTTTGTGTAATTTATTTCATCACCACTGCTCTCAAAACAGTGAAGGAAAACATCGTGAGGAAACCGGCATGTCCTAGAACCAAAAATTCGAAGATATGTGACATCTACCAATCCGCTCTGGGCCCGCGTGGTGGATTATGGCCCACTCCCTCTCCCAGAGAGGAGGCCTGTGTCCCAGTAGTGGGAACATTATAGGCTAATGATGATGAGTTAAGAGTGTGGGAAAGAGAGAGGTATGCAAGTTGTCTAACGCCATCTCGTTCCCACAATGGTATTACTTTCGCTTACGACGATAGGCCATCTGGTCATACAAGCAAGCCGATTGCGAACACTACAAACCTGACCTTTCAAAGGGTCTTAAAACGGTTACTTAGCAATATACCAAATGATTCACCTTCGTAAATGAATAGTCGATAACTTTGCGGGAAATTCGTTTCTAGCAACGCCATTTGATATTCTTGTATTATTCATACACGAAGTGAATCATTTAGAATATTGCTATGCGGCCATTTTAGAACCACTGAAAAACCTCACAAAATAATCAGTGTAAGTCCTTCCTAAGGCCTGGCCTAGCCTCTTGGCGTTTCCAGTCACATATGTTTACCTTTTAAATACCAATTTGATTATCCCCTCTAAATGTTTTCACAAAGCGATACTAATTTTATTCTAGTAGCAATGGAACAGCGTCATATAAAGTCAAAAGTTATAATTTTCTAAGGTTTCAAAAAGACATTATTATATAACATAATTGTACATGCACACAGCTCTATACGTTTTAAAACACTGAAGTCTTAATTGTTGCTTGTTACGTAGTACGTTGTATCGTTGCGATAAACATTATTTTTTTGTTTTCAAGTATTAAAGTAATTTAGGATGTCCACCAGACCCATGTCGGTAACTTTGTGCAGTAATTTTATTATGTGGATAAATTATGATGTAATTATAAGTTTTTGGAAATGTATGTAATGTTCAATATTAAGAAATAGGGGTTTAGGCACAGTAAAAATATTACCCATCTTACCTAGTTGTATGTCTTACCCACAGGTTGGATTGTTTTTCTAATTAGATCTATATAAAAATTGTATAAACCAACATTGTTACTTGGGAATATTTTAAGAAAAATAGAAAAACGATACGAAAATACAATTCTAAAAATTCAATTTTTACTGAATTTACCATTTATTTGGAAAATTCTATCTTTTTTGTTGAAATAATGTTTGTAGCAACGATTCTTGAAGACTATTTACTTAAAAATTAAATTGATTTGAATATTTTTTGGGAGAAAATTGTGTTCCAGGATATTTTTTTTTGTTTTTATAAATATGAGTTAAAGTTAGAAGTTTCTAGTAATTTTTGAGTAAATAGCCTCATATATAATGTACTACGTAACATAATTATGTATAAGAAGTGCATTTAAAATATAATAACGCTTGAGTGCGAGAGTGGCGCAGTGTCAAATACCCGTAATTACTTACTGTATTTAAATTTATAATTAATAATTATTGATTATTAATGTACGATAGTTATGAATAAAAATGATTTTTAAGCCTTTATGTTTGTGTTTTTTATATTTTTTATCAAAAGATAATTTTCAAAGATATTTTCCATATTTCCGCATTTTCTTCACTGGGGGGAACCCCAAATTGAGTTCCACTTATTGCAAGAGTCGAAAAAAAAAACACAAAAAATATGAAAATATTTGTATAAATGGCAACGGAAATTCGGCTGGTACTGGTACTCGTAGGTATTTATTATGGTAAAGTGAAGGTGTAACACATAGCCACAATTACTTAATATTTAAAAAACTTTACTCCTGACAATTTTTTCTACTACTACTTCAAAAAGAAACTCATAATACTCAAACCGCCAGGCGTGGAGTACCTACCTGTAGGCCAAAAAATAGTTGTTCAATGTGACAATCGTTCAGCCACTGCACAGCAGCCCACATCCGATCGTATATTTATGTACTAGTGGAATGGGGGTGCGTCTCATACGAGTTCTCCACCTACTCGTACTTTCCTTACCTATAAATAATTAAATAACGAATACAGCAAAAATATAATTACCAAGCCAATGGTCGAAGTCTATGCATACAGAACAAGCAATCATACCAGCCAAGTGCACAATATTAGACGATAGTCTTTTACTTTACAGCATGTTTCCAGTATTTACAGCGTTTATTGTATGAAAAAATGGAACAGCGCCTCTGGTGTGCGAAGAAGGAACTATAATAGAAAATTCATGACTAGGCCTCAGATTTGAACTTTGACAATTTTCAAGGAAAATATAGCCCAAGAGCTGCTGAACCTTCGACTAACGGTCGTCCTGTAAGGCTTGAAAAACAAAGTTTTTGTTGAAAAACCCTGTACAAATGATATTCATTTTTAAACAGTAAACAGCCGTAATGTTTTACAAATGTGTACTGTACCTTACTTGTCGTCAGATTGCTAATATCTCCTTGATGCGCGCGTGAAACACGAAGCGCCGTCGACCCGGGCATGGTCCATGGTCGGACAGCGAGTTGCCCTTTACTCGCTCTCCGCATGCCCGCGCCTACGGTGGCCGGAGATCGCCTCGCGACGTCCGATGCCGTGGATGTTCTCCCGCGGTGGCCTGGCCGTGAGGTGGACTCTGTCCTGTACCTCAAGACGCGCGCCTGCCTACACCTTCGCTACCACCCACCGACAGAAGAAGGCGACTGCTTCCCATTACGTCTCGCCCCACAGCATGGGCTCTACTAATGCCAAGCGCGGGACGTCGCTACTGCCTATCGCCTCCGTGAGGACACGGTGGTGTTCTGCCCAAGCGGCGCATACCAACGTGTCCTCCGGACGATCATCGCCACTGCCTATTGCCTCCGTGAGGACACGGTGGTGTTCTGCCCAAGCGGCGCATACCAACGTGTCCTCCGGACGATCCTCAATCCTCACCGTGATGACGCCCAGGCGTTTCTTCTTACCTAACCCGTCACAAGAAACTCCCGAAACACCCGTGTCCGGTGAGGACCTGCGTCCAGCGAAAGGTGAGGTCGCCGCAGCGCCTCTCCGGTCACTACTGAAAGAGGGATCTTACCATCTCGTGAGCGGCGTGCCCTGGTTTAGCACCCTAAGGTTTAATCTCAATGAATGGAAATTGTTGTTATTTTATGACTGGAATGAATGACTGCACATAAGAGAGCTTTGTGATCTTCAAAATGTACTCTACTCTTCAAGACTCCACCAAGTTTGTTACTCATGTCTTACGTTCCCATCGCTACGTTTCCATCGCTTACGTTTTTAGCGTTGGGTAGCTAACTGAACCTTATCTTCTTTATTGAGTGAAATAAAACTCAGGATTGAAGTCAGACGATTCACTCCTTTTATTGTCAAAAATACGCTAGTTATATTTACAAAAACAATAGTACACTTATAGCTAATACTAAACTAATATTTACAATTTCCACCAATCGCGATGCGCATTGGCTGAGACGTGTGCGGGGTGCGCGGGGCGTTGTATTGCGCACGGCACTAATCTAATCGCGCCGTCGCGCGCAGCTGGGTCGCGCAGGCGCGCCTCGCATTCTCGAAATCACAAGCCTAGGTATAAATATGGTTGGCGCGAGCAGCGCGGTCCTTTCTGCCGCACGTCGTCGTCGAGTCAAGATTCCTAGTCCACGTGTTCTGTCTGCGAAGCTCTGCCGGTTGAAGCGAAGATCCGAAGGGTGCTGGAGCTTGTGCATGTGCTTCAAATCGCTTCCAAAGCGTAACTTCTTATTTCCAACAGAAAACGTCTTGCTTCACTGTTTCCTTAACAGATATCGTCAAAAACGTGGTACATGGTTGGTAATGGTAACTGGTTCGGTATGGTGGTACGGTAATTGGTGGTTGGTGATTCTCTGGTAACTGTGTGAGCACTCTTTTGTTGGTAAATGGTAATACAGGTACTGTGTCACTACATCACTCCCCCCTAAGCGAAGCGTACGTTGTGTTTCACTGCGCGGCCGGATCGAGTGACGTATGTGTCGCGCGGCGCGCTTGGGGTTGATGACCGCAGAGCGTCGCTTGCGTTCTGAGAACTCTCGGTGCGCGATGCTTGTTGTTGTGCGCATGTTGATGGAGAAGTGGTACATTCTTCTTCGTTGATCAGGTGTGCTGGCTTGAGTCTGTCTATTGAGACGACTGTAGTTCGAAGTGGCATCTGTATGGTGAAATGCTTGCTGTCACGTTGAATCACCTTGAACGGGCCGTCGTACGGAGGGGTCAATGGACTCCGCACGGTATCATTTCGCACGAAAACATGAGTACACGTTGCGAGGTCTTTGTGTACAAACGTGCTCCTGTTGTTGGTATGTGACTTGCTGTTAGGTGCGAGTGACGACATTGTTTCGGTCAGCTGGCGGACGAATTCTGCGTCTTCATTATTCGGCTGTGTAGGCGCGAAGAAATCTGACGGTATTCTTAGTGTCGATCCATAGGTCATCAGGGCCGGGCTGACTTGTGTGTCTTCACGAAGTGCCGTACGTAGTCCAAGCAGCACCGTCGCTAACTCCTCGCTCCAGTGTGTGCCGGCGCCTCTCGCCATGAGCGCGGCCTTCAATGTACGATGCCAGCGCTCGACTTGACCATTTGCTTGCGGGTGGTATGCAGTAGTTCGTATCCTCGTGATGCCAAACTTCTTTATTAGGGCGTTGAATAACGACGATTCGAATTGCCTTCCTTGATCCGTCGTTACACGTAGCGGACAGCCAAATCTCGATATCCATCCCTCGTATAATGCCTTAGCCACAGTGTCGGCGGTGACGTCACGGATAGGTATCGCTTCCGGCCATTTAGTGCAGCGATCGATCATCGTGACTAGGTATCTGTAGTCATTAGATGGCGGCAGTGGTCCCACGATGTCGATGTGAATGTGTTCGAAGCGCGATGATTTTTGAAACTCGCCGAGTGGACTGATAACGTGTCGTTGAACTTTCCCGCGCTGGCAACCGATGCATGATTTGGCCCACAAACCAACATCTCTGTTCATACTTGGCCAAAAAAACTTTGTTGACATTATCTTTCTTGTTGTTCGCACACCGGGATGACTTAGTTCGTGTTGCGCTTTGAATGCTACTACACGATAAGTCGCTGGTAGGTAGGGACGAATGTTGCCAGTTGATGTTTCGCATACGATGGGTCGTTGACCTCCGGGCAATGTGATGCGGGCAAATTGTAGATTCGGGTTGGACATGCATATCTTCAGTTCGTCATCATTTTCTTGGTCTTGGGCGAGTAAATTGTAGTCGATGGTGGAGTGTGACAAGTTAATTTCTTGGATGCGTGATAAGGCGTCGGCTGCTTCGTTGTTATCACCGTGTACGTATTCGATCTTCGTGCAGAACTGACTGATGTAGTGTAGCTGTCTCTCTCTTTGTGGTGTGTCGCTGCTACTTGGCGTTCTTGTCAGCGCGTAAGTCAGCGGTTTGTGATCGGTGCGTATTGTAAGGTCACTGCCCTCGATGAGTCGTCGTAGATGTTGAACAGCGGTGTACATTGCTAATAGTTCGCGATCGTACACGCTGTATCGTCGCTGCGTCTCGCTCATTGTTTTGGAGAAGAATGCCAGTGGTTTCCAGATGTTGTTGACCTTTTGTTGTAGCGCGGCGCCGATGCTGGTATTTGATGCGTCGGTGAATAAACATAACGGCGCGTTAGGTATTGGATGAGTCAGTGTTGTAGCCTCGAGGATGCTTTGTCGGCATTTCTCAAAGGCTTCTTCTGCTTCTTGTGTCCATTGAATGGGAGTCTTGTCGTTCTTCTTGCTGTTGTGTAGGTATTTATTTAGTTGATGTTGTTGCTCGGCTTGATGTGGTAAACAACTGCGGTAAAAGTTAATCATTCCTAGAAATCTTCTTAGTTCTTGAACTGTCTGTGGTTTCGGATAGTTTACTATGGCTTGTATTCGTTCTTGAGTTGGTTTTATTCCTTCTGCTGATACCTCGTATCCGAGGAACTCGATCTTTTCTTTTTCAAATTCACACTTGTCGATGTTGAGACTGACGCCGTAGGTGTTAAGTCGTTCTAACACTTGCTCTAGGTGGCGCTGGTGTTCTTCTTTGTTTTTGGAGTGGACAAGCAGATCGTCGACGAAGCAGAATACGTTGTCATCTAGTCCTCGTAGTACCTCGTGCATGAAACGTTGGAAGGTTTGACCGGAGTTTCTTAGGCCAAACGTCATGCAGGTAAATTCGAAGAGTCCGAATGGTGTTATAATTGCTGTCTTCTGGGCGTCTTCTTTTGCAATGGGAATCCAAAAGTATGCCATTTTGAGATCAAGTTTTGAATATATTTTCTTGCCGTGAAGTTGGTATGTGAAATCTTGAATTCGTGGAATGGGATATCGGTCTGGAACTGTGACGGCGTTGAGTCTTCTGTAATCACCACATACTCGTAGTGATCCGTCTTTTTTCTTCACGATGTGCAGAGGACTTGCCCACGGACTGTTTGACGGCTTGCATATTCCACTCTCGATCATGCGCTCGAACTCAAGCTTAGTCGCTTTGTACTTGTCGGGCGGTAGAGGGCGCGGCCGAGAGTAGATCGGCGCGGCGGCCCAGTTGTCTCGATGTGATGTGTGACGTCATGCTTGACTGGAGTTTTGAGTGTCATTGGTCGCAGTACATCTGGATATTTCTTCAATAGGTCGTGATGAGTGTGGTCGCGGTTGATAACGTGGATTGATTCTTCTTTGCTGTTTATTTTGATGGCGTTCACGCTGAGCTCCGTTACACGGTCGATGAGTTTTCTTTGGTGCAAGTCGACTAACAGTTTGTGATGTACTAGAAAGTCGGCACCTAGTAATGAAGTCTTCACGTTGGCGACGACGAAAGTCCATTTGAAACTTCTTCGTAAGCCTAGGTTGAGCTCGAGTGTGCGCTCTCCGTAGGTACGAATTTCTGTTCCGTTTGCCGCGTACAGTTTGTAACTTGCATTCTCCGCTGGTCTTGAATATTTTTGGTTTCGTGCGGCTAGCACTGATATGTCGGCTCCCGTGTCGACTAGAAATTTTTCTCTTGTTTTGGTGTCGATTA
This sequence comes from Agrotis ipsilon, assembly GCA_028554685.1. Classification (NCBI taxonomy): domain Eukaryota; kingdom Metazoa; phylum Arthropoda; class Insecta; order Lepidoptera; family Noctuidae; genus Agrotis; species Agrotis ipsilon. The sequence goes on from CM052982.1 coordinate 9,004,357, forward strand.
CACATAAGCGACGGTTGGTTTGGTTTACATCGACACCCGCCACTATCGATGTACGTTCTAGTTTTCCCGCTTTGTGAAGGAACACGGTGATTCACATTTTCGTGCTCCATTGCCGAACCGGTAGTGATAACGGCACAGCCAGTCAGGATCTCCGGGCTTGCGGGCGTTATCAGTGCGCTGTCTTGAATGTGAACGTGAGCGGAAGCGGCCACGATGCGCAGAGTTTTGACGGGAACGGTGACGCGACGAATGTTGTTGGTTGCGGAGTTCAGCGACTTCGAGTGACAATTTTTCAATTTGTTTGGTAAGCATGTTGATCTGTAGAGCTGTTGTTGCATTTATCTGCCCCTCGTTGACTGCTGGACTTGATGGTGGAGGGCTTGACGTGGAGACTGCGGCGACTGTTGCTGGTTCAAAATGTTCCATCATTTTGTCTGCCATTGCAGCTAGCACTTCGAGCGACGATTCAGTGTTTACTGAGAGTACGGCGCGCACCTGTGTGGGCAGCTGGTTGAGCCACATAACCTTCAACGCTTCATCTGACAGTAGCTTGCCACTGAGGTCTCGCATCTTACGCAGCAGCTGGCTTGGTTTCTGGTCTCCGAGCTCGAGTCCGCTGAGTAGCTTCTGTAGCTGCCTGTGATCTGACTCCTGGTACGTTGAAATTAGTCTGTCTTTGAGCGCGCTGTATTTGCCGGTGCTCGGTGGATGTAGGATGATGTCGCCGATCTGTTCTAGGTCGCTGTTGCCGAGTAGTGGGACGACGAGGTTGAATTTCTGCTCTTCACTGATCTTGCTGGCAGCGACGGCGGCTTCAAATTGCGCGAACCATAGTCGTGGATTTTGGCGCCAGAATGGTGGTAGTCTCGCAGGTAGCGAGATAGATGCCACGTCGTTCTTCATCACTGTGCTGCCCTGAGCATCGCTGAAATCTTCGTTGGCGTTGTCCATGATGTGGTGTGGTTCGGTTTCGCGTTCGTCGTTTTTCTTGGGTCTCGGGGTCACCACTTTAGCGTTGGGTAGCTAACTGAACCTTATCTTCTTTATTGAGTGAAATAAAACTCAGGATTGAAGTCAGACGATTCACTCCTTTTATTGTCAAAAATACGCTAGTTATATTTACAAAAACAATAGTACACTTATAGCTAATACTAAACTAATATTTACAATTTCCACCAATCGCGATGCGCATTGGCTGAGACGTGTGCGGGGTGCGCGGGGCGTTGTATTGCGCACGGCACTAATCTAATCGCGCCGTCGCGCGCAGCTGGGTCGCGCAGGCGCGCCTCGCATTCTCGAAATCACAAGCCTAGGTATAAATATGGTTGGCGCGAGCAGCGCGGTCCTTTCTGCCGCACGTCGTCGTCGAGTCAAGATTCCTAGTCCACGTGTTCTGTCTGCGAAGCTCTGCCGGTTGAAGCGAAGATCCGAAGGGTGCTGGAGCTTGTGCATGTGCTTCAAATCGCTTCCAAAGCGTAACTTCTTATTTCCAACAGAAAACGTCTTGCTTCACTGTTTCCTTAACAGATATCGTCAAAAACGTGGTACATGGTTGGTAATGGTAACTGGTTCGGTATGGTGGTACGGTAATTGGTGGTTGGTGATTCTCTGGTAACTGTGTGAGCACTCTTTTGTTGGTAAATGGTAATACAGGTACTGTGTCACTACACGTTTCTCACGTTTTTAGGCAACGTTTGTTTCCAACCGACCCCCTACGTATCCAGAGACATGTTCTTACGATGCAGATGATTTACACTTTTAACACGTAGGGTAGTCGGTTTGTTTTCCCACGTATTGCTGCCAACGTATTCGTTCCGGCGAGTTGTTTAACAGCGTTTTTGTTTCCGACGTGGTAACATAACATTGATCTTTGCACGTGGGAGTAGAGTACATTCATTAATACGCGGGTCTACATTCGACATTCCACTACATAATATAAGGAACACTGCTGTTCGAATATCTCGTATCATCAACAATTTCCATTCTTTGCTTGGGGTTCATACTACGGGCTCGCCGCAATCGCGGCAGCAAGACCCCTCTTTGAGGAGTGGCTGGATAGACGTCACGGCGTCCTACCCTACCGCCTGATGCAGTTACTCACCGAACACGGAAGTTTCGGGAGGTACCTGTGCCGGATAAGGAGGGTCGCAGTGGTGACACCCAAGCGTGTCCAGCTTATGGGTGTCACCACTGCGAGGATCCTCGCTCGATCGGGTGATGACCCGGAGGACACGGTGGAGCATACGGTGCAGGGTTGCCCCGCTTGGGCAGAACACCATCGTGTCCTCACGACGCGCGTCGGCGATAGGCGGCGATCTCTCGCGCCCGACATTGATCGAGGCCATGCTGCAGGGCGAGACGGAATGAGAAGCGCGGTCACCTCCTGCTCTGCGAAGCAGCCAGCTAAAGAGGAGGCGGGACGCGTAAGGAAGAGGACAGCGTCCTCACAGCCCAGCCGCATTGGTTGACGCCAAGGGATAATCGTCGCAAGACGATTTCCATCACCCACCGTAGGCGCAGGCATACGGGCGGCGAGTAATGGGCGACTCGCTGTCCGACTTTGGACCATAACCGAGTGGACGGCGTGTTGTTACACGCGCGCCTCAAAAAATGATGGGGTCCCCCTAGAGGGCCAGAGCCTGCCGGAGTCGGGGGACTAACTATGAAGCTATTGAAGGACAACGTGGATTTTAGTCAGTACAAGTCTGACAGTCCCTCCTATCCTGCCCTGTGTGGGAGGATTCATTTGATGACTTGTAACACGCTAAAACAGGGAGCTCCTTCTTACATAATATTACAGAACTTACCTAGACTCACTTCATGACAGATCCAGCGCGAGGATTCATGACAGCTCATGATATGCATGGGCAGGCGCCACCATTCGCATGGTGGAGCTCTAGCCCCACCTTGGCTCTGACCTGTAAGATACAGACACCAGCACATCAACCCAACAAGTTTCTTTAGGTAATACATTTTCAATCTTATCTTATAATATATTTTCAATATTATCGCCTGTTTTTTTTTTACTTGGTAAAATCATGAAATAAGTTCTCCCACCCCGGGCAGGGCGGGAGGGATTGTCAGACTTGTACTGACTAAAATCCACGGTGTCCTTTAATAGCCCTTTATGTTCCGGGGTCACGGTGATGGAATAACTCCCGCGACCCCTGCAGGCAATATTATCGACTGATGCTGGTCAAATTCATTTTTTGGTCAGTGGGTCATCTTAATTGAAATAAAATAAAAAAAGACTGCGCGCTTGTTGAACTGCTTTTCGCGGCAAAAATACCTCGCGGGGCTGCTGGCTGTGTGGACGCACGGCGCACCTATTCACTAAGTTAAGTACTGACAGCGACACGATCTCAAAGCCGTTTCGTTGAAGAGCAAATCGTAGATTCAAGCGAGAAGATTTCTTATAGAGAATAGCTGGGCAGTAACCACTTTGACCAACTTCCATTTTTAGGGAATGCTGAATGCTTTTTCAAAACTGTGTATATGGAGATGGCCAGTTGATCAGCACACGTTAAGAGGCTAACGAACACAACAAAATTATAGCAAAACTCCTTACGCACTCCCCGTGCTCGACACAGGTGAAGAAAATTGTTGGCGCACGTGGCCATGCCTCAATAATTATCCAAATCGCACACACTTCGTACTTAGCAGCGAAAGGTCGACTTATTGAAATAAGATAAGTAACTTACATAAATACACGCTGTGTTCAATCCAAAATTCACTTCACTGTGTCCACTGAACAACACGGATCACATAATCACGACACGACAGAAAAAGTTATACTAATTTTGCTAAAGTCACTTGAAATGGAAGAAATTACCCGCCTTTTTACACTGAGGAGTGAGGACAGTTTAGTATTTCCGCTACATAATATCTTATTTGTTAGAGGAATTTAGGTATATAAAATGTAAAACACTGAACATTTTTAATTTTTTTTTTCTAAATTTTACGAATTAATTAAGAGTTTATTTCGTAAATGTTAAGCAAAAGTCAAAATAATAGTACCGTCAAGTGAACGTATACGCTAATTCCTTCAAAATTCTTTTTACATCTTTTTAGCAAAAACAAGTTCAAGAAACAGTAAATAATTGTTTGATAAATCTTAATTTATTTAATAATTACATAGATTAAAATAAAAATAACATTTTAACTAAAATTATAATAAAATATTGCAAACCGGAAACACAGCACAGAAAACTTAAAAAAAAATATCCATGTCCTATCAGAGATCCGCAACATTTTCCACTTTTTTTCGCGCGTGGAAAAGATCATTTCATTTAACTTAAAATAAATATATTTTCTCTTCAACACCTAATGTTTATAATAATTTTATAAGATCATATAAATCAACGCCATCTAACATTTTGGCCTAGACAATATCATATTGCATTACAACCTCACCGCTCACCGGGAAAATGAAGGAAACGGAACGAAGTAATTTCCTTTCGCTGTTAGCGTGAGACTTCCGAGTTTTCACCGTTAGATAGCGCTGTTAGCAGAATAAATTGAACTGCTAAAGAGTTGACATTTTTTTATTCCATTTTTTTTTTAAGAAAAAGAAAATCTTTGTAATGGAATTTAAATAATATTATAATTGTATGTGGCTTTACTTAATACACAGATTTTCTACCTAGTTTTCAGCATCAATTATTCTCAATCGTATTCGTTTCTCTAATTCAATACTTAGAAATCTAGATTTTTTTTAATCATCCAGGTATTTAAGATTTTAAGTTGTCGAAAGACAGGGTTAGGTAATATACTCCTAAAATAGTTAATATGAAAAGCTAAATTAATTGCTTATTCTTAGTCATTAATAAAATCTTTTTTGCCACTTGTTGTCAGTAAGAAAATAGCCTTCTATAGGATACAGCCTAAAATGTGAGCGTTTTCAGTTTTCCGCATAGCAGTAATACAGACCCAATGCCGGAGTGACTGGGTTGCCAGATTATGAAGATGTGCGTGATTGTGGGGAAAAGCTGAGAAATGAAGGTAGTTATTATGGTTTCGAACTGATTTCTTGTGATTATAATAATGCATTTGTACCAGCCGATTAAGAAAATGAAATTAATAAATAAATCACTTTATACATTTAACCTCATTTAAATTAGGTAACGCACTTCCCTCATTTCCTTAATCTACTGCGTACCTACTAAATTTCTTAAAATTCCCAGAGCTGGACCAAGCTTAAGCTTTTTGACTTACACTCTGGCCTAAGGTTTTCTACTGTTTCTTAACAAACAGAAATTCACACTTCAACGAAACCAATCCCAAAGAAGGCTAAAAGTTATATTAAACTGTCTCAGAAATAACTAAAATGCCCATGCATATTAATTTATCAAGTTGTAGTTGCTAACAGCAAGCAAGTACCAACGACACTCCCCTCTGTTATTATACATTAATAGAATAATTAAACGAAATGCGTCACTTCGAGATGCTATAAACCTCTTTCGCTACAAAAGCATTCATAAGGTTTCAAAATAGACCTAATTCTGGTTAAAAATGAAGAAACAACCGTAGAAAGGGATTATTTTTAGCAAAAATGTGACAGTTTAATTGCTCCAGTATTGTTTTTTCACCTTGCGTATTGCGTAACTTCGAATATAGGCTGGTATCCCCGCCAGTAAGTCCGCCGCGCGCTGTCTAGTCGGCGTGTCCCCTCGTAAAATGGGCTTAAAATCGCTGCATTCACGCATAACGTTATAAAACATAGAATAAATACAAAAAACACACATTATAATTATGATTAAACCATATTTATAACACAAGTTAATTAGGTAACAGTGATTAGTGTTTATTTTTTCACGTAAACGGCTATCATAATGTTAATTGGTAGGTAAAAAATAAAATGCAACGTTAAATTATTATTTTTTTCGGACAATTTAACATTTATACAAAGCCTTTTATTTTTTTTACTACATTGACAGAATTTTTTTGGAATATTGTAGCTGCGGGAAGCAAAGGAAACTGTTAATAATTCCAGTGAATATTGCACTAGTTTTTTCGTGATAATGTTTTTTCATAAAATGGATAATCCAACAGTGTTTTTGGTAAATAATAATCGTGGAATGTAGCGGTACGTAAAATCAATAATGTCCGCGCATTGTCCCGCGTGCTGTAGTACGATTTTTTTAGGTTCCACACTCTAATGTCACAATGATTATACTGCGACAAATACCTGTTTACGCAATTCATTTTTACAATACCATACAAAGAAATTATTTAACATACATGCGTACGTTTGCTGACTTACGTAAATTGATATTTTTTGAGAAATGAAAACACCGCAGTGTCAATAAATTAAAGAAAAAAACATGAACAGTGGCACAACAGTGGTCATAAATGACACAAACTCCCGCCATTTATTTACGAAAACCGGAAATAATGGATTGAATGCTGTCATCTGCAGTGTCATATTAAAAAATAATAGAACAGTACGCTGGTTGTGTCAAAATGCCATAGATGGCGCTTAAATATTTACTGAATTCGCGTATGTAGTGTAGTAGTAACTGTGACCTGTGTGCCTTTGGATATAGTTTTTTTTATATATATTTTTTACAAACACATACAATTATCAATAAGTGCTTTTCACGGAAATAAAAGGACACTTTTGATAAATGAAATGTGCATAAACGTTCACTACTTTTATTTTTTCCATTAATTATCACATTTCAGCCGAGGCAGGATTTTTTTAAACATTTTTCTCAAATCCCATACAAAATGTCATACATTTTTCTTTGTTAAATATTTTTTTTATAATATAAACACAATTGTTTTTAATGACTTTCTGAAAGCATAATCTGATCTTTAAACCAAGTCAATCTTAAAGAGACGAAATTTTTAACAGAAATGTATGAAAAAAAAATTGAAAAGCAGCAGAAAGTGTTATGTCATTTTATATAAGCTATAAAAATTCACTGTTTCAAAAGATATTATATTCACATTATTTACTTTGATTTTATCTTATTAATTGTTTAAACTACATTCGAAGAAGTAATATCGTTTCTTTTGTTATGAAAACACATCTAGTTTATAAAAACTTACGATTATAATAATAATTATAAATAATTAAGATAAAATTGAAGTGGAAATGAAAAGAAAATCGAGCTGAAGACCAGTTGACAAGCAGGAAGGACGAAATAGAAAAAATGCGCTGGATATTTCCTGTGCCAGGTGAGACATCATATTTTTTATTTTATTTATTGCATTATTAATTTATTTAAATTGCTTTAATCAAATTTTAAGTAAATTTGATCGGCACACAAAACAGGGGTAATAAATCTATGAAAGGACTGTACCGTTTTATAGATTTTGGACTGTCAAATTCGATGTGATATATTATTTTAATGTCGTATATATATGCCTATCGTAAATAGTAATAAGAACCTAGCACGTAGTATACAACTAAATATATAAAGATGTATTATTGTGGTTGTGAGTTTCGTGATTTTGCAGCAATCCAAAATCAGAACTTAAAAAACTATTGTTGGTTCGGTCTGCCTTCCGCGTAGCAACTGTCAAAATAATAACATTTGCTGCACTTGATTCAGTGTACGAAAAAATTATTTTGTCATCAATTTCGAAAACTTATTTAATAATTTTTACGTTACTTGAAAATTAACGAAAAAGTAGAAAAGGAAAAAGACAAAACTTTGACAAACACAAAGAAATGTGTAAAATAACTTTTGAATGAATATGGAATTATTGGAAGTCGGTGACTTTGTTTCTTACTACCTTGACAGAAACCCACTGATTTCCAATTACCTTTACTTTCTACTACAGATTGGTATTCACTAAGATAAAAACAGCGACGTGTCACGGCACTATGACAAGGCTCTGTCTCGACGACGACTTTGTCGTAGGATACAGCCTAGAATTTGTCTTTTAGAGAATACATATCTGGTCATCTCGCTAACTCTTTTGGGCCGACCTCTTTAGCGTCTGCCATCCTCTGGCACGACAGGCACCCAATGCATGCAAATTTTCTTTAGACATTGGAGAATCCTCAAAGAATTACCTTTTTTTTAAAAAAACACACAAAATTACACAATCAATTTTCTTTTGAAAGTTGGTAGGTTTGCAGAAAGTAGCAGTCTTTAGAAACCACAAAGTAGGTACCTAATCGGAGGACATTATTTAAAAAAAGAAGAGAGAATTTGGATACTGACCAAATTGAAAACCTACTTTTTTTGAAGTCGTTTAAAATTTAACTGTATTAAGTATTAATTTCGCGTGAACAGAGGGCTAGCTCTTTCTTTGACAGCGTTGCGGAGGTCTACTTTGACGCTGAAGTGTCTTATGCCTTTTGTTTTCTTTTTAGTAATATATATAATTTCAGTTTTATTTTGTATCTTTTGTGGATTTTTAGTTCTGTATATATATTTTTTAATCGTTTAGTAAAACATTTTACAATTCATTAACTAAGGTTAAAGGTAAATATTATAATAGATCGTAGTTATCTTATCTATGTTTTATCTTGAGTTTCAAGAACTATGTAAACAGCTCTAAAAATAACACTTGACCCTTTGGTTTTACGCAATATGCAACCAGAGATCATGAACCTTTGTTCATGATCTCTGGTTGCATATTGCGTAAAACATGCAAAGGAAATTAACGACTCTTTTAATAAAATGTAAAAAAAAATATTTAAATGTAGCAATCCTCATTTACTGCAAAAATTAATTAAATAATATGTAATAATGAGGCACACGGCCCATCTAAATGTACAATAAATTTTGTAGTCGTTTAGCACCATGGAAATGTATGAAATAAAATAACATTTTAATTTATTAAGTGAACCTATTTTAAAACACTTTATGGACGTAATTTTTATTAAACATTTATTTAAGTAAAAGTTTTTTATCGTTCTTATGTTTAAGGCCCCTCTTCGCCGCGGGCTCGAGAGAAAAATAGGTATTGAAGCGCTACTCACACAGCGATAGACGCGGTCGACCCACTCACTCACACATCTATGATCGCATAGAGTGTTCAAGTAGCGCTACCCAACAAATTAATATTTCTTGAAAATAATAGTTTCGTGCAGGGCTAAGATATAATCGATCGAAAGCTTACCTGAATAATAAAACATTAAAAAATAGAGATTTCGAGTCGACAACATATATCCGCAAAATTCGGATTGTCGAGGATTTTGTAAATTTCTAATGATTTTCTGACCAGACAGATCGCAGCCGCCATTTTTGACATCGGTTACCATGTTGAGAAGTTTTTATTTTTTCTCTTTATTTTCGGCCAGTGTCATGTGGTATATTATGTAGTTACTAAACCTCCTTAGAAAAACCTGTAAACCTTTAAACTGTAACCTCCCCTGCCTCGACAAGTTTAGTGCGGCGGGAAGAGCTCCGGCGCGATCTCAGGGCGATAATATGGAGGGAGCGACTGTCGTAACAGAGGTCCGGGCACGCCGCGATGACGGCGGTAAGACCCCCGGTAAGGTTTGAGGAGTGGCTAGATAGGCATCGCGTCTTGACCTACCGCCTGACGCAGATCCTCACCGGACACGGAAGTCCGGATCTGCAGGTACCTGAGGAAACGCCTGGGTGTCACTACTGTGTGGATCGCCCAGGGGAAACAGTGGAGCATACGGTACAGGATTGCACCTCACGACCCAGCCGCAGTGGTAGACGCCTAGGACGTCGCAGGACGATATCCGGCCAAAAGGCGGGGGCATGCGGGCGGCGAGTAATGGGTAACTCGCTCTCTGATCATGGAACATGCGGGGGTCGACGGTGCCACGCGCGCCTCAAAGACTGTCAGCACAATGACGGGGTCCACCTTTGAGGGCCAAAGCCTGCCGCGGTCGTGGGACTTATGAGTTACCGTGACACCTACATTTAGTACCTAGATGTGTATTATGTATGACACGTTTCACCCGAGCGAAGCCGGGTTTTCATCTAGTTGAAATATATTTTTATCTAAACTGAAAAGTTTGTTTTGTTTGGTTGTAGGCTAATCTCAGGAGCTAGTTGGAATTGAAACATTATTTTTGCGATGGATGATAGTTTTGCTATCGTCAAAGTTAAAACAGGTGCAAGCGATTTTCGACCTTATTGACATTTATGCAAACACCGGATTTTAATGAAGGAGCAATGTTAGCTAACGAGAATATGAGAAAAACAAACTAAATTCTAAATGTCAATAAGGTCGAAAATCGCTTGAACCTTTTTTTTTACTTGCTTTCTTTGAGCAAGTTAAAAAAACAGGTTCAAGTGATTTTCGACCTTATTGACATTCAGGGAAAACACCGGATTTTAATTAGGATCAATGTTAGCTAACGAGAATGTGAGAAAAACAAACTAAATCCTAAATGTCAATAAGGTTGAAAATCGCTTGAACCTGTTTTTTTTTTAACTTGGACGATAGCAAAACTATCATCCATCGCAAAAATAATGTTTCAATTCCAACTGGCTCCTGAGATTAGCCTACAACCAAACAAAACAAACTTTTCAGTAAAAACTAGCAAAAACTATCTAAGGTGCTAAGACAGGAAAGCTCCACGTGCGCCCGTGGACTGAAGTTCCCTCTTGGATAAGTCCGGGGGGAACACTAGTTTTTCGGGCCGGTGCACTCTGGGATGCGGGCAAAAACTCTCCCTTAGGCCACTGTGTGCCTAAGAGGTCTCTTTGCCCGTATGCGAATAGCCTGTCGTGTGGACGCTCCAACGCGTGTCCTTCTGATCAGCAGAGGGCACAGCGGCGGAGCGGGCTTGCGGACATAGAGTAATGGGTAGCTCGCCGTCCGAGGACCAAGCCCGGGTCGGTGGCGCGTCGTGTTTCGCGCCGAATGCCTGCTGGGGTCGCGGGTTTTTTCTTAACCCAGGATACTGCGGCCCCGGAACGTAAAGGGCATCCGAAGGAACACGGGTGGATTGTAGTCAGTAAGGGTCTGACAGTCCCTTCCGCCCCACCCAGGGCGGGAGGTCTCATTTGATGACTTTAACAACTAAAAAAAAAAAGCAAAAACTATTATCTACCACAAAAAAAAAAATCAATTCCAACTACCTGTACAAACATACAACTACAAATTTTTACAATGTACGATTTTGTTTTATTTTCAATTTGTGATTTCCAACCACTGTGCGCACCCCGCAAAGTAGTCTTGTGTATGTACATGCCACTTAGCCGCGTAATTTTTTGGTAAAAAGCGACGTGCTCTCACCTTGAAATCCTGCGGACGACTGAGCTCTGCGATTCGATCTCGAACCTATGCCGCATAAAATATTCCGCCATAGTAAAATGTATGGAGATTTTCGGCCTCAAAATTCAGTTACTTTCCGATTTTTTTACGCGAAAAATATGCAATGTTTTGAAAAACAGACACATGTAGACAGTACACCGGTCTTTGTTCTCTTTATTTATGTATAATATTAATTAGTTTTCTGCTTATTTACGCCAAAGTTATGGAAATACGGCAGTGCTTTTTGCGCGTTTTTAGTGATTTTCAATATTTTTTTTAACAATTCCAGCCCGGTTTATTCTCAATCCGATATTTGTAGACCCTGGGGGAACTCTTAAGCTACCCAGATCTTTTTTTTCGTGGCTATTGTTTTAAGTTTTATACATAAACTTATGGAAATGCCATAACACTATTTGGTGTTGCAGAGCCTTAAGTTAATTAATTTATTGTTTGAACTTTTTTACATTTACATATTTAAAATAGTCATCAATTTGACTAAATTTTTTAAAAGTAATTTCACTACTTTTTTTTTAAATATCGCAATAATAACGCTTAATTACGTCCACAAGCTCACCCGTTTTTACCAAAAATCCACAAAGAGAATATTAAAACAAGCAAACCCATCCAAATCTAAGCCTTTAGCACAGCAACTTGACCTGACCTGACGCGGCGACCTCCACTCGAGTCAATTCTATACATTGTCAACATGGCGCCCAAAATAGCACGGTGGACAATGAACGACACCGAAATAGATTCTGTGTGTTAGAATCTAAAGAGGAAATATTTTTATTTTTGTATGTTTGTAATGAGTTAGTTTAAAAACTACGGGACTGATTTAATAAAATATTTTACTTTAGAAAGCTCCTGGTGAAATTCATCAAATGCGTCCCCGTCAACGACGATATTATTACTAGACTCCTAATAACAGGCGACCGATGTCTGTCAACACATTAGGTAAAAAAGTCTTATATCCGTCTTATTTCAACCAATCCTGTGAGCCGTAAACATACCTTGAGACAGAACAGGCCTTGAGTTAGCCAATCACAACGCAGTACCCCGTCCCCCTCGCTTACGTAGTACCTCAGCGAGTTGACAGAATAGTTTTTGTTCCTTAGATCGTGCATGTGGAGTCTAGTAATATATCGTTGTTGGTCCCCGTCTTCCTTTAACGGAGCCCCCATTAGAGGGCCAAAAGCCTGTCGTAGTGCCGGGGTCGCGGTACTGTCTCATCAGGTAACCGTGATCTTGGAACGCAAAGGGCTATTGAAGGAACAACGTAGGTTTAGTCTATAAGACTGACAGTAAGGTGGGAGACTCATTTGACGATTTTACCACGACATAAATGAGTCCTCCTTTTCAGGCCGGACGGTAGGGACTGTCAAACTCGTACTGACTAAGGGCCTATGCACACCACGTTTTTTAAACGGCGAGTTTTTGTCCATCAGAGCAGTTTGTTGTCGTGATACAAAGTGTCAAACGCGCGTTTCCATCGCTACAAACGCGCGTGACGGCGCGTTTAAAAAACGTGGTGTGCATAGGCCCTAAATTCCACGGTGTCCTTCAAAAGCCCTTTACTTTCCGGGGTCACGGTTATCTGATAAGACAGTATCACTAACACGCAGATGAGCGAGGAGTCGCAAAGAGGCTGTGAGCCGCTGTGTGCGATCCCTCTGTGAATTACATGTTTTTTTGAAATAATTATGTAAGTAGATTAAAATGTTGACATAACGAGTCTCTATTCAAGAGTTTATTTTATAATTGATCTTTTTTTTTAATAAAATCTGACTTACAAAATAAAAGTACTAGGCATGTAACGATCCTGATACCAATTTATCGATATCGATAGTCGAAACCTACCTTCTATAGATATATATATATATACTGACTTCATTCCTAACTTGTACCTATTGTGTTGTATTGTAAAACGGGCTGGTATCCGCAACTCTACGTCAGATGCGCAAGTTGTACATACCTATCATCAATAATAAAAAATACGTTTAATTTATTTTTCAATGCTCACTGACAGACTAAACAGTATTACAATTTATTTATGCAGTAAAATACTCTAGTATAATATATTTTAATTTTAATACTTTATATGCAACAACAAACTAATACAAAACCTTGAATCATATGATTCCATTACTGCAGCCATTTGTTACACTATAGCTCGTTAATTATTTTTAATTTGAGCAAACATAAAATAATATATAAACATAAAATTATATTTAAAATATCTCTAGGCCTCTGGGTTTACGAAAAAGGAACTATTTTTTTCCATCAAATTAACGTCGAAGTTCCAGTTTACTTTGAATTTATTTAAGGCTAAAATCTCCAAAAATAATTTATATACGTAAAAAAATATTATGTTTATAAATAAATAATCGAGTTTTATATAATACAGATTACTTTTAAACTCAATAATTTAATGATACTTAAAGCTCAACCGGCGGTGGAGAGGACACTTATTAAAATATGATGATATTATAATGCCACTTTGGCATAGTATCACAGTTATTGGCGCATACTAGATATTTATAATTCTATGACGTCTGAGCTACGATAATTTACTAAAGGGTTATTTCGGGGACAAAATGTTATATATTTAATGCTGGGGACTCGTTCCAGATTCGCAGATTTTCAACTTCCGTTTTATAATGGAGAAGAAAAACGTTTAATTTTTCTGTTGTTTTTTTAAACAAGCTGACGAGCATGTAAGTAATTTTAAAAAAATATTGACATAATAAAGCTATAAAAAATGACATAAGAGCATGGTTTTAGTGCAGAAACTGAATGATTTGCTGGTAAGTTGCGTGAAACCAGTTCAATTTCTGCACAAACAAATAAGTTATAGAGATCGCAGGGCATGACAACATATTCAAAGAAATGCAGAAATGCAAAATCGTTTTGAAATGACTCTGGAAAATGAAAATGCGTTAAATACCAGAAAAAAACCTTTACCATAGGAAAGTTTTGCATTAATAAAGTAGGTATATTATATACCCGTACCTGTTTATTCTGATTTATATGTACCTAGTTAGAAAATCTGGAAAAATGCTATTACCCAATTTCTTGTTCTTGGAAGTTTGCCATCTCAAAATATTACTACTAACCAATGAATTCACAATAAAACTGCAATATCTCAAATAAATTACACGCATTTAGGTGGGAATTATTGGCATTATTTTATGTGTATTAAATAACTGTGTAACCTAACTTACGGGTCAATCGTGGGTTCGAACCCAGCCAGGCGCATTACTTTGTGTAATTCAAAATTCGAAGACATGTTACATCCACCAACCCGCACCGGGTGCGGGTGGTGGATTATGGCCCACTCTCTCTCACAGAGAGGAGGCCTGAAATCCCAGCAGTAGGAACTGGGATATGGGTGATGGTGATGATTAAATCCTTATCTACAGTAAAAGTGATCATTTTCTCGTACTCATTTTACCGTAGTTGTTTTTATCGACTCAATTCTACAAAACAAAAGTTTTTTTAATATAATCATGTCATTAAATGAAACGAAAAAAATATGTAAGATCAGTTCCAAGACAGATTTATACTCGATGACAGACGTCGTGCATTTTCTCTGATGTGTCAATTAGAATTCTGACCAATGAAAGCGGTCCAAGAAAAAAAAAACGAAAATTAAAAAAAAATACCAGTGGCAATTCGCTATATCACTATTTACGCAATACGCGGAAGTAAACTCCCTTTAGAAAAAGAGAAGCGAAATTTTTAAATTTCCATCTTAGGTATTTCTTGGACTGAGTTTTCGCTGGTTTGACTCAAATGTTAAAATTTTACTTTAAATGTGTGTTACTAAACAATATAGGGTATTGCCTCGTCTATGTATATGAAAGCCTATGTGTTAGGCCTATAAAAAATCTTTAAAATATGTTTTTAATTAATACATCTTTAATCTTTTCCAGTTTTGCTGATGTCCTGGTTTGGGGTGGACCAAGTAAAATCCAACTCCTGTATACGGACTGGTAATACGCGACGAAGTACTGAAAAGTGTCAAAATGTCACTCAAGTGTTGTGTACCATAGCGTACCCGTTGTTAGATCTGTGTCGTGTTCACTGCTGCGAACATATCGATATCTTTTGGGTTATATGGGTGTCACATCACTATTTTGGGGTTGGCGCGTAACTATTATTTAAATTTGTTTTTTTATTGAAATAATGAATGATAATGATTCGAATAGCAATTGATTAATTAATTACATACCCATGCCAGCTACTTTTCCAAGTAAAATAAAAAAAAAACGATTTTGTCCGTTAAAAAAACATAAATCACCTGTTAAATTCAGTTCCTTTGTTTGTTTGCTTGTTTTGTCCCATTTCTAGGTAAAATCCCTATATGTTTGTTTGTTGTGTGTGTGTTTCCAGTTTCCGCTGTCTTGATTATTTAAAAGAGTCATAGTCGAATATAGGTTCACGAACAAAATAAAAAAATACATGTCAAATACTTTTTTCATAGGCTTGACGTGGTTACGACTAAAAATCATACTAGCTACTCGTTTGAAAGTTACACTAAAAAGTTTTTGACTTTATTACCTCTTTTTCCATCGAATAAAATAATAATAAAAGTCAACACCTCCACTCCTTCCACTGAAGGCGTTAAAACAATGCATTACAAATTCATAAAGCTCATTCTATCGCACCAGTGAGCGGCTGAAATGACCTTATTTAAGCCAGAACAGCGTGATCAATGAACACGGCGCGATATCGCGGTAACAGCGGCTTGAACTGCCATCTACTTCCGACACTATGGTCAGATGATAAGGGCCAAAGACAGTTAAATACCTTGACTAAATATGTAGTACTAACTGGGTTGTGGAGGTCAGATAAGCAGTCTTGACATGGTAAAAAACTGGTGTTCCGCTGCATCCGTTTAGACGGCCTGTATCATTAATTTTGAGTTTTTATGTTTGTAATTGCACCCACGACACTGACAATATTTAGTACATTATTAATTCATACGATACATACAGCTAAAATCAATAAATTAAAAATATCAAATACTTTAATTTTCCAAAAAAAAAACTATAATCATCATCTGCCTAGCCTTTTCCCAACTGTATTGGGGTTGGCTTCCTGTCAAACCAGATTCAGCTGGATATCAGTATTTTACACGGAGCGACTGCCTGTCGGAGCTCCACAACCCAGTAACTGGGCAATACCATACCCCATGGTAAGACTGGTTGTCAGACTTTAGACAAAAAAAAAAACTATAACATGAATAAAAAACGCTGTTCCTTCATTGCCCCACATTATTTGAGATTGGCGCAGCAACTCTTTTTTCCATAATCTATTTTCTTTTCTTTTCTAGCCAAATCTTCTTTTCTACTGCAAATCTAAAAAATAATAATCATATCGGTAGGTCCATAGAACAGAGTATGTACTTTTTCAAAATGTGCGAAAATATAAAACTCTTTTTTTTGCAGCTGAAAATAGAGTAAAAAAAAAACTTTTTTTTTTAATAAATGTTGTTCTAAAAGGTATACTTACAAATATAAAAAATGCGTCAAAAATGATATAATACCATCTCAACTTTCGCGCCTAGTGATGTGATTTTCATAAAAGTATCAACTAAATCTAATAGTGATGGGAAATGATCGATATTTTCGCAGTTCGATAAATGTATTGTGTTTGAGTGCCCACAGGAATGCGTGTTTAAATGTTGGAATTGTGGAATGCAATAATTGCATGTCATAATTATTTTAGTCACAATAGACGAACTAAAATATCTTAAAAAAAAACTAACAAAAAACACTCAAACATTTTTTTCCTCCTGTGAATAACTGATCCTCGTTTTTTCAGATTATTAATTTTTTTATCACGATTTTTCGGTAAGAATTTAACTTAGAAAATTAACTTAAACGACATTATTAATTTGTTGTTATTAATTATTTTTTTCCTAATCATTTAGCGTTTTAATTTAGGTGTTTCCCTTCTAACATTAAAGCCAACCAGTCTATGGACATGAAAAAGCATGTTTTTTTTTTCTTTTTTGTTTTTTTTTTTATTCAGTTATTTACAGGATGTATCTTTTTACTGTGTAACTTCTTCTATTTAGATAACTGTGTAGTGTTTTCGTTTTTCTTATATGTTTTTTCTTTTACTAATTCAAGCATGGATTTTCAGCATTATGGGCACTAAGTCTCAGCCCCCTTGTTCAGGCGGAATGCCAAAGTAAGTACTGTTTTTCTTTTTTTTTTACAAAAAAATTAACTCACGAGCTTTTAGGCTTTTGACAGAAATAAAATAAAAAAGCTAATAAAAGCCATTTTTACACTCGCCAGTTGCTTTTATGCTTACATTAATATTGTTCACGTGAAAATTTAGCGAAGATATTGAAAAATTTGTAAATTAAGAATACTATGTCGTAGACTGGGTTGGCTAACGTAATAAAGCAGATTATTTCTTCACAAAAATGTCACAGTTTCAGCTTTTTTGTTTTATTTTATATATTTTTGTTTAAATTATTAACGAAACAGCAAAAGGTAACACATTCTCAGCTAATCATTTACTAAAAAGTATTTAAATAAGTAAGTAAAATTAGAAATACATATTTTTTTGTTTTTTCTATCTCTTTCGTAGTTAGTGCTTATGATGTAGCTTTAATCGTTCGCTTTTAGTAGTTTTTTTCAACCCAAGCTTTTATTGAGACATTTCAAATACAACTAAGCTATACATATCCAGTATTACTTGATCCCACTCTGTATGATCTTGTCATATAAGGAATGGTCAGCTTATATTGGTTATTTTCATAGTGTGATTGATATCCATGCTTACAAAATAATAAAACACATGAGATTCAACTATTAGTCTGGTAAATGAGTGCTCAAAACGGGTGTGTGGTTGGAAAAGTTGAAAGCAGAAAATCTGACTTATGAACTTTGTTTGGACTAGTTAGAAGATAAACATATTAAAAGTCCTGACCCCTCCGAGGTGAGCCCGAGGGAGGGGGGGGGGGCAAAGAAGGTCCCGTTTTTTGGTTTTTTGCTTATATCTCGAAAACAATGCATCGTATCAAATTTTGTTGTACTACATAATAAAACCTCATAAAATTTTCTACAACTTTGTTGGTCACACTTTTTATCTATCTCCAATATTTGCATAGCTGTGAGCTCCGAAAAATGACCAATCTTCAAAAATGTGTTAAATTATCTGTCTCGTACTTTGTTTTCTTATTTATATCTTGAAAATGGTGCGTCGCATGAAATTTAGTTGTACTAGAGAATGAAACCTGATAAAGTTCTCTACAATATGTCTTTCACATTTTTTATCTATCTTCAATTGCCTAGCTATGAGACTCGAAAAAAGCGTTAACCGCTTTTTTTAAAACTTCGGAAAAAAAATGTCAAGGTTCAATATTTTCAAAAAAAGTGGTCGCAATTAAAACAATAAAGACAATTAACAATGGGTATTGACGCCTCAGGCTTTAATGACTTCTTGGAGCTGGTTTGGCAATCCATCCGTGATGTCTTGGATATCTGACTGAGGGATATTGTACCACTCCTCCACCGCAGCCGTCTTGTGCTCTCCCAGGGTCGTAGGGGCTGCTACTCTTGGTCAGAGACGTCTTTTTAGGTTGTCCCAAATGTGCTCAATCGATTTATGATCGGAACTGCGTGCTAGCAATGGTAAAACTTGAATCCCGACTTCATCAAGGTACTGAGAGACTGATCTAGCGCTATGACAACGTGCATTGTCATGCATTAATCTGAAGGTGAAACCAACGAATGGTGCAAAAGGCATGGCATGGTCTTGAAGAACTTCCTACACGTATCTTTAGGCATTCACACTGCCTCTATCGAACACAACAAGATCGGTACGAGCCTCGTAAGAGATGCCTCCTCAAACCATTATGGACTCTTCCTGTTAACTCACTGTTTCGGTTATAACACATGGAGCAAACCTTTCGTTTAGGCATCTGTAGACATACTGTTGTCCACCTGGACCTCTTGAGGCTATTCTGCTCTCATCTGAGACCATTATGTCCTTCCATTCATCCATTGTCCAGTCATCATATTCTCGCGCAAAAGTAAGTCTAGCTCTACCGTGTTGTGGGAGCAGTTGTGGATCATGAGCTGGACGAAAAGCCTTCACACTCTTTTCTGATAGTCTTCTTCTAACCGTACTTTTACTCACACTGACATTTCTCACCTTAAAAAGACGGGTACGAGCTTCGATAGCAACCTAAATGCGATTTTTCAACACGTTGCTGACAACGAAACGGTCATCTCGAATCGATCATCTCGGGTTGAATTGCATCGATGTTGGCCTTAACCAGGCTTCCGGGTGTAGGAGCCAGTCTCCCGAAATCGTCTTATGGCATCCCGTACCGTGGTTCGAGGTACACCGAGCGCACCGGCGATGCGACGTTGGCTGTACCCGGCATCAGCTAAAACCACTGCCCTAGCTGCACCAGTTGCATCGAATGGCATTTTTTTTAAGTCAAAAACAGGAAATGAACTCTACAAACTGAATTAAACAATAACACACTATGGCAGAAAAAAACAGCAAATGTTAACACGTTAACGCAACGGCAACAACGTCAAAAAACTACTAAATTCCAAAAACCCTTCGGTGACACACATTAAGCTAACGAATAATGGGTATTAATGTTTAATTTATTGCCAAAGTATCCATTTGACATAAAATAAAACAGTAATTAAGCATTAGTTAACAAAAACAAACAGGGTGATGAAAGATACAGATGGCGGTTAAATATGTCTGTGAGTGTATTTTCAAAAATCCATCCTTTTTTCGAGTCTCATAGCTAGGCGATTGAAGATAAATAAAAAAATGTGAGAGACATATTGTAGAGAATTTTATCAGGTTTCATTCTCTAGTACAACTAAATTTCATGCGACGCACCGTTTTCAAGATATAAACAAGAAAACAAAGAACGAGACAGATAAATTAACACATTTTTGAAGATTGGTCATTTTTCGGAGCTCACAGCTATGCAAATATTGGAGATAGATAAAAAGTGTGAACAACAAAGTTGTAGAAAATTTTATGAGGTTTTATTATGTAGTACAACAAAATTTGATCCGACGCATCGTTTTTGAGATATAAGCAAAAAACCAAAAAACGGGACCTTCTTTGCCCCCCCCTCCCTCGGGCTCACCTCGGAGGGGTCAGGACTTTTAACATGTTTATCTTCTAAGTAGTCCAAACAAAGTTCATAAGTCAGATTTTCTGCTTTCAACTTTTCCAACCAGAATCATTCATTGCCCAGGCTATATGTAGGCTGTAATTTAATCTGTAGAAGCTTGGTTAATGTAGAAATCCAACGACGATTATATTACTAGACTCCTAATAACAGGCGACCGATGTATGTCAACACATTAGGCAAAAAAGTCTTATATCCGTCTTATGTCGACCACTCCTGTGAGCCGTAAACATACCTTGAGACAGAACAGACGTTGAGTTAGCCAATCACAACGCAGTGCCCCGTCCCCCTCGCTTACGTAGTACCTCAGCGAGTTGACAGAATAGTTTTTGTTCCTTAGATCGTGCATGCGGAGTCTAGTAATATATCGTCGTTGTAGAAATCATTATTTATTGTCCCTTAGCTTTCAACTAGCCAGAATCAATTTGAAACACTGTCTAGTCAAAAGTAATTTTTTGGGCCCTAAAACGGGCCCTTATGAGAATCATTGATTTTGCTTTTAATTTTTTGGTGATAAGGACTATTTTTTATTTTTAATGTCCAATAAATTTCAGTTCTAGGACTCTCTCTCTCTCTTTTACTCTTCTCTTCTTCTCTTTACTTCTTCTCTTTTACTCTCTCTATTTTAAACTTCGAACTACGCCGGGCTAGTTACTGTCAAAGCATTACCACTGACGTATGGTCTAACAAACCCAGGTATCACCAAAACGGTTTAGAGTTAATACTGACTGTGTTCACTCTGACGTATAAATTTCGGAAATTCTCGGTTGTTTTCGATAATTTCAAGGTATGTGTAAAACCCAGAGCATGTTCTACTGATGGTCTGTTATACCACTAGTAGTTTCAAATAGACGCTGGCATGTGTGATTCTGTTTATGCTAGACAATTTCTTTTTTTAAAAAGCTTTGCTGTGTTCAAACGCGACTGAATGTATGTTTGTTTGTTCTGTAATATTTCGTGTATTTGTCTGTGTACTGTTTAGATAGATTTCTGCTGGGGTAAGTATTAATGATTCATAAGAATACGATCCACACTGATGCACAAAAGAAAAACATTTTCATATCACACTAACACACAGGCTTTCAACACACATTTTTTTTTAAATAATGAGTTCAATTATGTTATATTATAACAGATAACATTACGAACTTCACTTTTTATAAGGCTATTGTAGTTTTAATATTATGGATATGATACTATCACCATCATTATCATCCCCAGCCCGATTTCGTCCACTGCAAATTTTCCCACGCTCCCTTTTCTCACCCTGGCAAGGAGGTGGGGTCTGTCAGACTCCACTGACAAAAAAAAACACCGATGTACCCTCGTGCACCTGTGTCGTTGGGTTGTAGGCTCTAATGTGACTTCTACTGCTCCAGCCAGAAGCTGGCCTGCTTTCCAATACCGTTATCCAGGTTTTACCTGCAAGGGCAATAATGGCTGAAACAATTGACTACCAAAGTAAGGCTCGACTGAAAACCAGCGTCAGGCACCTAGTGGCCTGGCTTTTCTCGTGAACTGAGCCTATTTTCACAACCGTGAGACACACGGTACCTTTAGTGTTCTTTCTCTAACATTGTGTGCCTTGCCTGTATCGAATAAATATATTTTCTTTCTTTTAATAAATAGGTATTAGCAGTAGATTTTTAATCAAACGATAATCAGAATTGATAGAACTCGTCAGTCAGTCTCTCTATTTCTTAGTGAGACAGCAAACGAGATTGCCATTGACACAAGACTAGGTACGCATGCTTTCGAACAGTCAAAACAAAAAAAATAGCGAGCAAACTCGCGGCAAAAAACAACAACATCTCAACCCGAATTTATCAACGTTTTTATTATAAAAATAATGGCACAAAAGTTATGAGAGAATTTACAAGAAGACGCATCAAAGTGTCAAAAATAAACGACGATCGTATGTGATCTAAAAATGGCGGCTGCGACGATCGCAGACTCTACGATCGTGACGGTGAAATCAGTTTAAAATTAGATTTTAATTAGGTAATGACTGTCTGATCTGTTGATTGTATGACTGAGTTATATCTTTTTGATGTGTTACTGAAGTCTGCTTTATGCGATACAGTTGTGGTACTATGTTAATGTTCGTTAATAGTTTCGGGGAAAAAAATACGCTGAATTTGCCAGATTAATGATTGATAATGTAGCTAAGAAGTCAACATTATATTACCAATTGATTGCAATAGGTTCCCCCGTTATAATCTACACTAGCGAGCAATAGTTATTTGTTATACAAGAGTGCAAAGTTGATTTTTAACCGCGTGCTCAATTTTGATGACCGAGCACTAAAGTCTGACCAGTCTTACCGTGGGGTGCCGTATTACCCAGTTAATGGGTTGTGGAGGTCCGACAGGCAGTCGCTCCATGTAAAATACTGACATTCAGCTGAATCTGGTTTGACTGGAAGCCGACCCCAATATATTTGGGAAAAGGCTAGGCAGATGATGATTATCCGAGATAGCTCCTTAAATAATGTCGTGATTTGAATGAATTTGGTATCAACTAAAGTTAACAGTTAAACCTTGTAAATAGTAACATATTAAGTACTCAAGATCGTGCGGAATTTGAGTGATTCCATACTTTTGCTTTACTTTGCCCGTCGTTAAATAATCGAAGCCTAGAAGCAAAGATTAGTCCTAAAATCTTCTCTACGTACGCTTTCCTGTAAACCTCGGTTTTTGATATCCCCGTTTGTACGTAGGGATCGACGAAATGTCGTGATCCACACGCGCCTCAATGAGCTGTCACTAATCTGACGGGGCCCCCATAGAGGGGAAACGCCTGCCTGGGTCGCGGGACTAACCATACAGGCATCTTTGACCCTGGAACGTAAAGGGCAATTGAAGAAACAGTACATTTTATTCAGTAGGCGTCAGATAGTTCTTTCCGCTCCATTCAGGGGCGGGAGGATTTGTTTGATGATTTTACTACAAAAAAAATAAACATATTATGGTAGATATCCTATTTTAAGCTGATTACCTATGTTTAGTTTTTCCTTTGAGATATGATTTCCAAGCAAGAACAAAACAATCGATAAAACTAATTGGTTTAAGATATTTGCGTCGCAACCCTACATGTGTCATTAGCGAGATTAGTGATGTAACCGTCTCAAATTGGGTTAATGTCGATAAATATAGATTAGGTTTTTAATGAGTCGATGTCCTACTGAATTGACCTCACGGTTGGCGCAGTGGCTGAGCTATCGAATGCAACGTTGTTTGTCGCGGGTTCGATTCCCGTACGGAACATAAATCTGTATGATTAACTAATAAGTAGTCGTTCTGGATCTGCCTGTTTTTTTTTTATCGTGGTAAAATCATCAAATGAGTCCTTCCACCCCGGGCACGGCGGGTGGGACTGTCAGACTAGTACTGACTAAAATCCACGGTGTCCTTCAATAGCCCTTTATGTTCCGGGGTCACGGTGATCTGCCTGCTGGTGCATAAATTTGATTTTTTATTAAAGCACTCACGATACATCAGAACTAAGTGTTTCATAATCAATCATGCCAAAACAAACAAAATTAACGGTACTTTTAGCACAGTGGCTGAGCGATTGGATTGCTGCGCTGCGTGCCACGGGTTCGATCCCCGCACGGAGTAAATATTAAGCGTTTATGTTATAGGATGAATTCCGAGTGTGGAGCAAGGGCAACGTTTAAAAAAATAGCTGAATTAATCTGGACGAAATTTAGCACAAAAATAGATCATAGTCTAGAACAGTGGTAAGAAGTCCTTAAGAAAAGCAAAATTTTTGACGGAACCCCAAAATAAACGATTACTTTTCTTTTCTTGTGTGTACATAAGTAGTTAAATAAAAAATGATAAAATAAAAAGTTACGAAAGTATATATATGAAAAAAACAATAAAATCTAATGAGATGTGGAAAAGTTTTTCTTATTTTTCATTAAACGGTAAATTAGGTTTCTTCGAAGAGTGTTGAATTCCTATAACAGTTTCGACATCCAGTCTATTGTGATATCCTTTCTTTGGTAGCTGTAATGCTCGTGGAGCCCCCAGCACGCGTAGCATGGCGCTTTAGAAACGGGTTTTGTCGACGGGAGAATAGACAAAAGACAGAACGTAAAAGATTTTTATCGGTTTAAGCATAGCGACGTATAAAATATAGAAAATATATGTTTCTATTCTTTAATAGTGTAAGATAAGTGTCATATTTGTGCAAAAAACAGTCGATTCGTATAGTAAAAGAGATAGAATCGCCATGCTACGCGTGCAGAAAGGCTTAGCGGAGTCCCAGGGCTACGCGGAGCCACTTTGAGAATAGCTGGTCTAGAATAACACATGGCTACCTTCATCCTCTCTATTCATATTCTCAACTGCCAGAAAGGAGCGAAGCCGCGAGCAAAATTAAGTATTAATCTAAATTACTCACAAGCTGTTGAGTTTTACTCTCGAGCTGACGAGGGATGTAATGACTCGGAAACGCGTCTCCCGAAAGTTACCTCCGGGATATTACGGTGATAACTCACTTGGAGAAGTGACGTCAAGACTCGTAAAAAAGAATTAAGAACCTTAACACGCTCATTTTCAAAGTTCAAACTTCAGTAGCGTAGCAAGCAGTCCTCCGCAGGCTTTACCCTTCTACTAAGAGGACACAACGCGTCGTCGAACCGGGAACGGTCCATGATTGGACAGCGAGTCGCCCATTACCCGTCGTCTGCATGCCCGACCTATAAAGTTAGGATGTCCACATGTACTGATCCGCATTGCCGTATGTCTTGACTCTTGTCTTCCAGTGAAGGATAGAGCCAGATCATTTTGCGATAGACTTGCGTAATGAACTAAATGAAAAAAGGACTGGTTATCAAGGCCACAATTTCCATTGTCCAATAGCTATAATGGGTGTCAGACTTTCAGGAGTCCAACAGAGTACCCCAAAACCATATTATGCAAAAAATTACCTCTCGCGCCCGGCTTTGGTCGAGGCCATGCTGCGGGGCGAGATGGAATGGAAACCGATCGCATCCTTGTGCGAAGCAGCCATGCTAGCAAAGGAGGCAGGACAGCCTGCCGTGAGAGAGAGGACATCTTCGGCGTCATAAACCAGCCGCTGCGGGGGACGCCCCGGGCGACTTGACGTCCGATCATGGACCAAGGCCGGGTCGACAGCGAGTCCTATTCCACGCGCGCCTCAAAGAGCTGTCAGCAATCTGACGTGGTCCCCTTTAGAGGGCCAAAGCCAGCCAGGGTCGCGATACCGTCTTATCAGGTAACCGTGGCCCCGGAATCCAAAGGACACTGTGAATTGACTGGCCTGTTGGTCTAGTGGTTAGTGACCCTGACTGCTATGCCGGGGGTCGTGGGTTCGATTCCCACCCAGGACAAATGTTTGTGTAATGAGCATGATCATTTGTTCTGTGTCTGGGTGTCATTTATCTATAATATGTATGTATTTAGAAATATATAAGTATGTTTATCAGTTGTCTAGTACCCATAACACAAGCTCTGCTTAGCTTGGGACTAGATGGCATTGTGTGATAGTTGTGGAATATTTATTTATTTATAATTTTAGTCACTACAAGTCCCGTCTTCCCTTGAGTCCATCCCGTCCTGCCCAGGTGAGGGGACTCAAGGGAAGATGTTACCACGTTAAAAGCAGAGTAACTAGCTCCACATAGCAATAGACTCACGACCCTGCTTCCACTGTCCTAGTTTCCACGCTGAAACCCAGACACACGGGCGACAGGCATTATACAACCATGGGCGCCATTAATGGGGCATTTAGCCGCATTTTTTTTTTTCAATTCTAGCTATTGGAATATATTACAAGGACTAGTGCTTTTCCTTGACATGCCTCGCGTGTCTGCATAGCCTTGCCACGATTTAGCACTGGTTGTTAGTATAAATAGCATAGGACTTGGTATAGATTTTTGTCGCGGCGTTTGCAACAAGTTGATGTGCGATAAGGGTGGTTATGTTGCTAACCGCGCGGTTTTTTTGTTTGAGGGGTAGGTAGGCCTCAAAGAGCGTCAGCAAAATGACGGGGTGGGGTCACAGAGGGCCAAAGCCTGCCGGGGTCGCGGGGCTTATTTCCATCACCGTGACCCCGGAACATAAAAGGCTATTGAAGGAAACCGTGGATTTTAGCCAGTACAAGTCTGACAGTCCCTCCCGCCCTGCCCGGGGTGAGAGGACTCATTTGATGACTTCAGCACGCAAAAAAAAGGGGTAGGTCTTCAGGCATGCGTACAGTGAGTAATGGGTGACTCGCTGTCTGATCATGGACCGTGCCATGTCGATCGATGGAGGAACATTTATCGTTAATTTGTCAAGTCCAGAATTATTATACTTTTCAGAAAACTGAATTATTTTGAGCTCACTTTGCTCGCTCTCCAATATCAAATTCGTTTATATGTATATTATTTTAATTTTATATCTCATTTCGCTCTTACATTAGCTATCTAAGTAAAATCAAGAGTTCAACAATAAAAGCAAAATTCATCAGCTTTCAAAACATTGTATTTTTCAGATAACACAACAAGCCATTCCATTTCAAACTTAATCTCTTTAACAATAAAATCGTTTTTAACACGATAGCATTATTTTGTGCATCAGTCATATCATTTTGTTACTAACTTCTAGCCGTCCTAGACAATAAGCATGTTCTTAAGGGCCTAAGCACACCACGTTTTTTAAACGCGCCGTCGACGCGTGTTTGTAGCGATGCAAACGCGCGTTTGACATTGTGTGTCACGACAACAAACTGCTCTGATGGACAAAAACGCGCCGTCGACGCGCGTTTCCAAACTGCGCGTCGACGGCGCGTTTAAAAAACGTGGTGTGCATAGGCCCTAACATAAATAAATTGCAAATATAATTAGTCCGTCAGCAAGAGTTTTGAAAAATAATTAACACGTATTTTTTCTTTCGTTAAACCAAAAATATAACGCGTCAGAATTCAAGTTCGGCTCTTGACGTCAAAAGCTAGCAAAAACTTGCTTGTGACGTTTTTAAAAGTATCGTATCTTTATCAATTTTGGTTTACGTAACAAAAGAAAAAATACGTGTCAAATATGATTTGATAACTGACGGATTTACTTATAATTTGATTTTTTCAGTCAAATACCTTGTGCTCTATCGCAAGTCTGCCTTTTGTCAGGCGTTAAAAAAGCGCTCAGTTTTAACAAAAAGCTAAATTAACTTAAATGTCACCACCACTTAAAATCAACTACCATTCGAAAAAAAACGTCGCGATTTTAAAGCGCGGTTTTTTAACGCCCATAAAAAAGCGCTCTCGCGAATAGGCACTTTCTTATTGTCTCGGCCGGCTAGCATCAGACTTAACCCTAAAAAATCCAGCTGGAAAATAACGCTAATCGTGTTCTAACCCTGTTTCCAGCACGAACGATATACTGCTACGAGTGTGACAGCTGGACGGATCCCAGGTGTAAGGATCCTTTCAACTACACCGCGCTGCCGAGAGACCAGCCTCCGTTACAGACCTGCAACGGCTGCTGCGTCAAAATGGTCCGGTATTCAAAGAGTCGTGAGTATCTTTACCAACTGACATGCATTATTTACTAGGTCATTTTATAACGTAGTTATAATAGTACAGTCAGCATCAAAAGTTGCTGACCACATTCAGATTTTCAAAATCGCCGTACACTGTATTATTACGACAGTAGTACAGAGTACAGTTGTTAATCGATTGACTGTTGCGCTGCGTGTCACGGGTGTGATTCCCGCACGGAACACCTAAATATTTTTTTGCATAAAACCCGATAGACATATTTATGACCACCTAATGTAACCATTCTTTTTTTCTCCTGTGTTGGATGGCCCGGAAAAACCAATCTGAAATTGGGTAAAAACCAATCGGGTCCTTCGATTGACCTTTGCGTTCCAGGATCGCGGTGCTATTTAAGGACAGTACCATGACCCCGGCAGGGATTTAGTACGTCTCATACGTAACCATAAAAAATTGTTACAGAATTAACATCTTTAAAAATAATTAATTAGTATTTTGGGGAAAACAAAAAAAACCATTTATCTATATAAATCTTCAATTTCAAAGAATTTTGCGAGGTTACGTTGATGTAAAACATTTGGTTCTTTGGTTCAAAGACCTTAGAAAATAACAGAACCGTCTTGCCTCATTAAAAATGTCAATTATGACACATGCCGACTGCGTTGTCTATTGCCAAAAAAAATTAACAAACTACATTTTATTTTGGCAGCCCGCCCAATTTGAGTGGCGAGTTAAAAGAAACTTTTTAATGTACTATTACATACTTGAGAATACCTAAAGTGGGTGAATTTAGCCACTCTCTGGTAACAGAAGTAAAAAAAAAAAAAAGACGGTGCCCTGCATTAGGAATTTCTCCTGTATCGTGGTTGCGTTTACAAACATAGAAACTCACATACACAAACACCCAGACCCGAAACAACTATTGTAGATCATTCTTTATTTGCTTCGTGTGGGAATCAAATCCGCTTTAGTGCAGCATTCCAATCGCTCAGCCACTGAGCTAACCATGCCGTCAAAAACCGCCTCGTCTGTAACACATGTAATTTTTATTATCCAGCCTAGAACTGAATCATCTGTCCCTTCCTCTTCTTGTCTCCTCCCAGCTCGAAGTGTTTGCAGCGCTTGAGCGCCACTTGTGACCTCACCTTGCAGTCGGCGCACTCAAGACCGAGTACAATTTTCTTTGTGGTTTTCGCCTTCTTTTTGAAGATGGGTTTGGACTGACCACCGTAACCCTGCTGTTTACGGTCATAACGCCTTCTGCCCTGGGCAGCGTGCCTTTCCTTGGACTTTTTGTACTGAGACACCTTGTGGGTCTTGTGGCATTTGCATTTTTTGCAGTAAGTCCTGCGCTGTATCGTCAAAAAAAGGAAATAATCTAGAATTTTCTTTGTGAAAAGACAGATTTACATTAGCCTGATTTTGAACTCAAAACCTCGTACATGAGACGCGAGATGTTAATTTTTGAGTTATCACGACTTTTTTAAGAAAACAAGCCGAGCAAAGAGGAATGGCAGGTGAAACTGCGAGGCATAGCAAGTTTTCCTATAATAATAATTATTATTATATTCCACAACTATCACACAACGACATCTAGTCCCAAGCTAAGCAGAGCTTGTGTTATGGGTACTAGACAACTGATAAACATACTTATATATTTCTAAATACATAAATATTATAGATAAATTACACCCAGACACAGAACAAATGATCGTGCTCATCACACAAACATTAGTCCTGGGTGGGAATCGAACCCACGACCCCCGGCATAGCAGTCAGGGTCACTAACCACTAGACCAACAGGCCATACACGCCGAGCAAGGAGAAATGGCAGGCTGATACTGCGGAGCATAGCTAGTTTTCCCATGATTACAACGAGCATAGATCAAATCATAAACAAAATCATAGACCATAGATATCAGTGTATGAACGACATAGTCCTGATAACTTCCAATGTGACCTTTTTATGTGATAACAACATGCTATTTATTATTTATAATAAAGTACATACATTATGTACTTACCCATTTGTATAACCATTTGCATTTTCATGTATGTAAATAAAGAGAGATCTACAGTACCTAATTACAGTAATCGCTTATTAGTTACCTAACCTATAATATTTAATAAGCAATATTTCTCGTACTCGGAAAAGGCAGTATAGATTTTTATAGAACTTTAAATTTTTGGGTTTTACTGGATTGAAAATCGATCTAGCTATGTCCTATGGGAACTGGGAATAAAAAATGTTTTTCCTATCTTTGATTGGTTTCATTGTTGGCCTTCTATGCTGATGGCCACAGGTTAAAACCCCAGATTAAAACAAGTTTTTCTTAATCGTAATGTTAGTTTTTTAAAAGGATATTTTTAGGGATTTTCTGTACTAGCAATCCAACGGCATCTGTTATAGCAGTCCTCCATTGTAAAGATCGTCACAAAACATACCTAAACCAATTGGGTATTTGACACGGTTAGCGCAGTCGGTAAGCGATTGGACTGCTGAAGTGCGTGAAGCGGGTTCGTTCCCGCACGGAGCAAATAATTGTATGATCTAAAAGTATTTTTTTTGGGTCTGGGCGTTTGTATAAGTGAGTTTGTTTGTTAACGCACCCACGAGACAGGGGCATTGTAGGGAGGGGCAAAGTTTTTCTCGACTTACCCAGAAATAAACTGTACCCCTAGCATAAGTTTTCACTATTTTACTTTACAGAGTCTTTCCAGTTTTTACAGCGTTTCTTGTATGAAAAAATGGAACAGCGCCTCTGGTGTGCGAAGAAGGAACTATTTTTTCCTTGAAAGTTGTCAATTTGAAATTGTCAAAGTTCCAGTTTACGTCCCAAAGAACTATTATTTTCCTTGAAAATTGTCAATTTGAATTGTCAAAGTTCCAGTTTACTTTACGTCTCAAATACTGAAAACTCGTGCTAAGGGTACTGTTCACAGCGAGACGATCTCCGGCCACCGTAGGCGCGGGCATGCGGACAGCGAGTAAAGGGCAACTCGCTGTCCGACCATGGACCATGCCCGGGTCGACGGCGCGTCGTGTTCCACGCGCGCCTCAAAGAGCTGTCAGCAAATGACGGGGCCCCCTCACAGAGGGCCAAAGCCTGCCGGGGTCGCGGGATTTATTTCCTCACCGTGACCCCGGAACATAAAGGGCTAATGAAGAACACCGTGGATTTTAGTCAGTAGAAGTCTGACAGTACCTCTCACCCTGCCCGGGGTGGGAGGTCTCATTCAGGGCCGCGCCGCCCCTGTGTGCGATGTGTGCGGCGCACACAGGCGCCAGGGCTTTAGGGGCGCCGGATGAAATACCAAAGCCAATTAATGAAATTATTTTTTCAAGTAACATTTTTGTTACATTATACCTCACCTCTGTATCGATAAGTAAGTAGATACCTACAGGTCTCCCAAGACATAAGCACTATTTGAATTGACCCACTGTTTATATTTCGGGTATGAGTTTATACGAACTTCAAGCGCTGCGTCTGCGTTTTAAAATCAAAAGGAGCGCCGCAGCCAATCCAATAGCTGCCTATTATATGTAGTACAAAGCCGAGCCGTAGATCATGAGTTTATATTAACGCAACTGAGACAGATGACTTGCCAAGTCCACGATTTTAACCAGCGAGAAAATAAGTATAAACAATTCTATACATTTTATCCAAAGTGGGTGCTAGGTGCGCATTGAATGAACGTCCCGTGCTACAAATTATATTTAAAAAATAAAATTAATTTCTAACACTAATGACAATACTAAGGACAACATTTAAAGTGTTTTCACGATAAGTGGTAGACTGGTAGTGTACAAGAAAATAAAAGAAACTATCTGGATACGACGTGACGATAATTATACGTGATAAAATCACTAAAAATACTAGTAATAAATTTACGGCTCCACGTCTACTTCCAAAGATTTGGGAATCATTGAAGTGTTGAACTGATGAAGGTGTTAAAACTGATAAAAAAATGCTTTAAGCGGGGGTATGTTCTTTTTAACCCCCGACGGAAAAAGAGGGGTGTTATAAGTTTGACGTGTCTGCCTGTCTGTCGGTCTGTCTGTCTGTCTGTCTGTCTGTCTGTGGCATCATAGAGCCCGAACGGATGAAGCGATTTCAATTTAGTTTTTTTTTGTATGAAAGGTGACTTACCTGCGAGTGTTCTTAGACATGTTTGATGAAAATCGGTTGAGCCGTTTAGAAGTTATGGGGGTGAAAGTGGGGAAAGGTAACCGAGGGTCTGCAAATATACTCGAGTTGGGTCTCAAATGAAAGCGTACTGAACGGGAATATTGATGACATAATCGGGAGTACTCTTAGCTACAAAAAAATTATACAAGTATGTACCTATAAAAAGTATAAAATAAAAAATAAATTAAAAATTTAAAAACCCCCGACACAAAAACCAAGTTGCCTATAAAAAGTAAAAAATAATAAAAATACGTCGCGTTGGGGGACTGCTTTAAATTATTCATCATCTCCTGTTTTTTTGCAGTCCCCCAACGCGACGTATTTTTATTATTTTTTACTTTTTATAGGCAACTTGGTTTTTGTGTCGGGGGTTTTTAAATTTTAAATTTTTATGTAATTTCTTAAACAATATGCTACAATAGCCCTGATGTTCCTTCTGCGTTTTAAATAAAATAAATAAAGCAATAAATCTGTCATAATTTATAAAAATATACAAGCCATAATAATATAGTCAACACGGTTGGCATAGTGGCTGAGGATCGGCTGTTGCGCTGCGTGTCACGGGTTCGATTCCCGTACGGAACAAATATTGTATGACCTGCAAGTTATTGTTTCGGGTCTGAGTGTCTGTGTATTGCGTATGATTTCAAATTACTGTTAAAAAAAATATACTTGTATTAGTTATAAAATTGGTCGTTACGTTGCGGAAATCCGTGAAATCAAAATTAGGAAAATTGTTTAAAATATTAGGGGTCCCCACCCCTAATAGGGGCGGATTCTGCGGTCAACAGCTACTATAAAATAAAACTGAGGAAAATATTATTTTTCAAAAAATAAAAATGTCCAACCCGAGCCAAAAAAAAGGCTCTTCCAAAATTTTGCACACAGGCGCTGCTAGGGCTCGGCGCGGCCCTGGACTCTCATTTGATGATTTTACCAAGTAAAAAAAAAAAAAAAAAAAGGGTACTGTTCACTCTTGACTAATGTAGCGAATTCCACTCCTTATTATGTTATGAAATACCCTTTTCTGTCATTAAACAGTTCTTTTCTCTAATTCCAGCATACGAGGTGGTCCGGCGGACCTGCACATCACAACTACAAATAAATCTATTCATGGTAGATCACGTGTGTATGATGGAAAGTACTGGCACGGGCCATATGTGCTTCTGTGAGGAAGATATGTGCAATGCTGCGCGCACTCCGGTCGCTGCACTAGCCTTGGTCGCAACACTAGTCGCATGCGCATGCCTCAGGTGAAGTAGGCGTAGAGACTGCCCCGAGCGGTCGATTGTCGATTATCGATGTCGATGACTCGAAAACACTGTCCGTTTTTACACTTTTCTATGAAGTCGAGCAGCGTCGACAATGTCAAAATTCATCGATATCGATAAAAAGTGACATGTGTCTAAAGAATAACACTAGTGATGTGTGTTAGTTTTATCGATGTATCGACAATCGATCGAGTGTTACCTTTGGGCCCTACCCTAGCTGAGATTTAATTACATTTTTCGTCCAAACGTAGATGTAGTTTAGTCTTGTGGTGCTTAGTTTTTACAGCACGGCGTTAAAAATATTCCTGTTAAAAACCGCATCGAAAAATGCTTAGCTTGAACTTTTTGAGATCATAGTAAGTAAAATTGTGAGGGCTTCTCAATTTCTAGGGAGATTTGAATTAATAAACACATAATATTGAAAATTATTCTGATGCGATACATCTTTTTGAGTTGAAAAATTCTTCTAGGTTAGTTTATCAAAAAAATGCAGTTTGAATACAATTACAAAAAAAAAAAAAAAATATAGACACCATGGTAATAATGTTTGACTTATAAAACCAAAAAAAAAAAGATTTTTTAAAGCTTTTGAAATTCATACTTCAAGTTTGCAATAATTGGCCTACTAAACTTCAAATTGAAAAGCCCCGCAAAAATATAAAAACCAAAGTTTTAACAATAAATAAAAATAGTCTATCAGCTTCAAGCTTTCAGTTTGTGGTGTCAAAACTAAGCACGTTTTTCTTCTAAGGCTAATCTCATGTTCAGCGATTTTTGCTCTAAAATTATTAATAAAAGTTTTCCTGGATTTAGCATGTACATAATGCTCAGTATAGATGCGTTAGCGATAAAGAGAATCATAGAAATGTGTTTGACGAGTGAAAGCTAGATGACAGTTGCGATTTTGACAGTTAAAATTCAAATAACGAATCCCCACTGCCATCTAGCAGGTTTTTCGAGTACTAATTCCTCCTGCGAACGCTTCTGATTGGTCCAATTGTCGACCAATAAAAATTTGCTCATAGTTGCACATACTATTAGACGTGGGCACCTGTAGATAGTAAAAAAAAAACGCCGAAATTGGGAAGAAACTAGCGAGTACTGCCGAAATATAGTCGAATAGTTACGAGTAAGTACATCAGATTGGTGATATCAGTTTCTGAGATTAGTGTTAATAAACGGTTGTGTTTTTATGGTCTTCTGAAAAGACGTAGGTAATTAAATTGTCAATTCAGTTCTACTTTTAATTAATTTAGTGGATCAAATGTTTAATTTTAATGACAATCCAGTTTCTTACGATGAAAATGTTGCGTTCGCATTTTTTTTGCTAAAAACGTTATCGATAGGATTAGTGTCACATCCCTAAATTAAAACGATGCGTAAAAATAGTGATGTGAAACATGATTATCGTTATAGTATGATTTAAATCACAAGCTAGAATATATTTAAACGCCTTTTAATTTAAAATTAAGGTTCCTACAATTTTTAATTTTGACATTTATTTTTCTTAATCTGCGGGTGACATAGATTATAAAGAAAAAAAAAAACAAAATAGTAAAAAAGTATGCTAGAATTTAGTCGCAAAGTATGAGGTTTTATAATAATAGTGTAAAGAATAAATAATTTTATGAAATTAAACACCAAATACATTTTAATCATTAATATTAAGTTATAAATAAATAATTATATATCGTAGGGTTATAAAAACGTGCTTGGTGACAAGTTATACTTGTTAGCACTGTGTGATCTACGAATCCAAATCATTGGACGCGGTAATTTTAAGCGGTATAACTGTTTAATTTAGCGCCATCTATCTTGCTAAATACGAACTAAAAACATATGCTTTAGCACGACATTTCACGTCTTGTGACGAAAAATAACAGGGGACTTAGACGTTAATTTGATGGAAAAAATAGTTTGTACACAAGAGGCGCTTTTTCATTTTCCATACAATAAAAGGCGTAAATATTTCAAGTATGCTGTAGGTAATATACGGCAACCTCGTGCTACGGCCTCTGTTTGGTTTTTACCTGTAGAATTTCTGATGAAGATAACTATTTTAACTTTTCATTTTAAACTACTACAATTTCAGAACAAAAATTAGAAAACAATCTGGCTGTTAAACATTTTTGAAGTGCTCAAAAAGAAATATAGCGCCATCTATCCTCAACAAAAATAACTTACTTCATGGCTTGTGTCAGTTAAACAGTAACGCCATCTGTTGTTATAGTTCTACATTATTTTATTTATTGTATTAAATAAATTAGTACACATAATTTCTTAATTGTAATTATGTCAAGACGCTACATTCAACGATCAAATTGTTTTATTGCTGTCCATAAATAATTATTTGAATAAAATTCAAAAGGGCATTGAATATACCACCTACATGATATTTATTCTTATCTAAAGATGTTTTTTTCAGTGCTTATATTGTAAAATCAGCCAAATAACTATATCTTTACTACCGGCACTTGTAATCAAACTACACTGATCTAGAAATCCTTAAGACTTTGAGACTTACGGAGCTTGCTCATGAAACGATTCAATCATTCAAGCGCTGAAAATCGTCCTTGCTACTACGACATAATGATGCAATTCGACTGACTTACGTGGTCGTGGCGAGCGTGTTTTTTTTTTCATCTACTCGTAGATAACTGCACGTTTTATGCCATATGTCGTAGTAGTAAGGATGATTTTCATTTGTAGTTGGAAGCTCCCTTATTTCACAATCTCTCAATGGCATAATATGCCATACCTTTACATTACATACAACAGTCAGGTATACCGCTTAAAATACCGCTAAAAATACTTCAAAAACTCGGGGTTTAAATTAAAATATCTTAGACGCGAAAATATTGTTAGTACAAAAATATATTTTTCAGCATAATTTTGCTAGAGTTAGAAATAAAAACCCATGTCATTGCAGGACGTCGAAATGTATAGTAAATAAGTTTTTTATCGCATTGAGGTTTATCTAGCAAAAACTTTTTGACTGGATCTCCAGTCGCGAATGGCCTTAGCTTGTGTACTAGAAAGTTTAATTTAGTCATTTAGTTTTTCTTCTTCGAGCAAAATATTGAGACGATCTACAAAGAATTTTACACTTGCAGCTCAGACACGAATTAAGTGTGGTTCATCACGATAGCCGCTCGCCCTATAACTTACATTAAAAGATAAACTACAGTCTAACAATAACTATAGACGAGATGTGTTTTTCTTATTCTCTCGCATGTGCAATAAAGCAGGTGTAAAAATATTTGTCATTCAGCAGTGTAGTACAGCAAACTTAATGAAATCCTTGGAAAGAATATACCAATAAAATAGAACACCATTTCGCCGATTACGAAAATATTATATAATTAATACTTACACCAAATTATGAAAGAAAAATGTGAAATAACTTGGTGGAGTTTTTAAATAGATGCTCAGATAGGAAACGTCAAAATTATTTGTATTTTGTTTTACGTAGGGTAGGTTAGAAAAAAATGATACAATGACAAAATAAGGTGCTAGACATCATAATCCTGTAGTTAGTTCAATCAAAAGCTAGACAAACGATAATGCGATAAAAACAAACAATTTATAAATAATAAAAATATAAAATTTTATAAATAAAAGTCACAAAAATATACATTTTATTATCCCACGCTAGCCAACGCTGAGAACGCAATTTATACATATAATTATACATTTAAAAATGAATTATACATTTTGACGTCAAATTGGACACGTTGACGTGTAATACAAAGTTGATATCCGTCATTATACCGGCTGAATATAGCGATAAAGTATAGAGGTATAGAACTCTTTATTTGATTAAAAAATATTTAAGATTAATACTACAGAAACAGATACTTAGCCCCCATTCGCACTAGCGCTTCTTTTACGGGAGTTAAAAAAGCGCTGAGTAGGAACAAAAAAATAAAAAGCGACGCGCTTTAAAAGCGCTTACATGTGAACAGATATATGGGAATGCATTATTTCTAATTCGGCGGTTTTTTGACGCCGATTAAAAAAGCGCTCGAGCGAATGGGTGCTAAGAGATATAAATTACGAAGTCCAAACAATAAATAGTGACTGAATTTCAGCTATATGTTTACGCAATATAATTTATAGAAGAATGTGAAAATTGCATTTAAAGTGCTGAAAATTTTAGTCAGTTCACAATCCGTCATTTTAAAATAATCATGCAATAAAATGCATCGTGCACGGCTACCAGTAGATTCTACAAATAGCTTAAAATCAGTCGCAATTTTTGTATCACAGATTGTGACAGATTTGAATCTTCAAAATGGATTCCAATTTTGAAGAATGACATCTGTCATTTTTCATTTGAGAGACCGGGATACAGCTATACGTTCAACACAGCGTCATTTCTTTTACATCAACGGTATTTGGATATGTAATGTGAAGTTTTTATATAAAGAGTTCTTTATCTAATTATCTTGTAAACCTAATTTAACGAATAGGTAGTTACGGGTGCAATATTTAATGAGCAAAGATTAGTGATAACAAATACGTTACTAGTAATTTTAATAGAAGGTCTCTGTTGTGATTTTTACGGTGATTTAGTTAAGTAGCTCGCTTAGTGATAGAAAAACACTAAAATCTTCCCTGAAAATGAAATAAGATTGATTGAAAATCGTGTTCAAGTTCTTCGAGTAGTTTTTGATATACCCCCGACAGAATATAAAAAATGAGAAGGCCTTTAATTCTTTTATGAATAATGGCTTGCTCTGAAGCTTTTCATTTTATATTTACGCTTATTTTCAGTGATACTTGGTGCCCCTTAGTTGCTTGAACTAATATTAAAATATTATTTAAGTAGGGAATTTAACACTTTTCGATGAGGAGCCGAGAGTAGTTTCTGATTGGTCCATTTCCTTAAAACTTCCTCTCTTTTAATTAGTAAGTTAAAATAAAAAATCCAAATTACATTTTTTATACATATTTTTCATTTTTCAGAAATAAGAAATGTATAAAAATTAGATCCTTTCTTTTGTGCCATCAAAGAAAATTATATCAGGCCTACGCTGTCAAGTAATAAACAGGCAAATTTATTCTACCCCAGTAAATGCCTTTTTACCAGTCACATTCCAATTACGTACACACGCAGCTAAAATGAGTATACAATGTTAAATATTTTTAGTATAAAAAGGGCCTGAAAAGTCTTTCACACCGTAAAAATCACAACAATGAAAACTTAGGCTGTATTTAAAGAGGAGTGCAAAGCATATAATAGGTATTATAAATATGTAAAATAATTAATAAAGAAAAAAAACAGATATATAAATAATAATAATAACGACCGTCATGATTATGTACTTCCTAAAATTGTTATTAATTATTTAGTAAATTAAAATTAAAGTAATTCCTTTTTATATTTCTTGCATAGGTATATTCGCGAGCGGATATTGTTTGGGTTATAAATTATAATGATAAGAGAATGGATAAATTATAAATATCATAGTTGATAATTTATAATAAGTAATAAATCATCCCGCCAGTGACAGAGCTGAATGGTTTATACAATTTGAATAATATAATATAAATTATACAATATAAAACGGAAAGTATTATAAATTTAAAAAATCGGTCTTTTTTTATAAATTATAATTTGAAAAATGTTGACAATATTTTACAGATTAAAATAATAATTATACAGTTTAAAAATGTATTTGACGTCGATGTCAAATTGTATAAAACACAGAGCAGGAAAATGTACAGATATTATACAGAAAATCCTAAACAATGTTTGCTTGTCGCGTTCAAATGAATGACGCTACTCATCACGACATTGCGATCATTGCATGTTATTTTGTATGAAGAAGAAAGTTCTAGAGTAGCCCGCGAAGTTTAAATTTTCTTTCTTTTTTTGCAATTTACAACTCAGTTTTAGGTTCAAAAAATATACGCGCCTGCAATAGAAATATATTTAGCATAATCAGTCTTATAACATTATCAATGCTGAGACACAGGCCTCCTCTTTGTGAGAAGAGCGCCCCTGACCAGGGTCCAGTGAGGATTGGTAGTGTAGACTTTGGATGCCAAATGTCTTCGAATTGTTGGTTATAGGACATGGCAGTTTCCTTCACCGTTCTTCCTTTTGAGACGTCAATAGAATTTTTCAAGTTCAAATTGCTCGAATAAATGACTAAAGCATGACATTTAAGCAATTTCAACACAGAGCTTTTTTATTGATGACTCAAATTATTTAGATTTGGTAAATATGTATCTATTGCAGGTAATATTATATTTTTTGATTACCATTAACCTGATTCTGACCGGCAAATTGCAAATTAAAGCTAGAAAATTAAAATTTTGGAGGCTACATTAGTGCATTCTTTTTTAAAAGAAACTGCGATCCCTAGATTATTGTACTGGGATCAGCATGGCACTGTAGACAGGCTTACCACGACTCACTGGAATGCTGTTTATAAGAAAAATGAATTGTTCATTTATTTGAGTTAGCTGTTATGGTAACGAAAGAGATTTTGATTTACGAGGCGGACTGAAATATCAACTGCCAAATCACACAGTTTGACACCTTTCAATGTTAACTTCATGAAAGATGTCATGCAGCCATCTTTGTTTCGATGCGAGAAAGAGGTGGAAAACATCCAGTATACTATCATCTCTCTCTCACAATGCGAGAATGTCAAATGCGACGCCTCGATGGCCTCAGAAGGGAAAATTGAATTTGTTTTTTTTTTTAATGATTGTAATGACAGTAAGAACATATTATTAACGATTTATTTTGCAGTCGGATTAATATTGTAACAAAGAAATGTTAGAAAAAGAAATAGCAGCTGACTCAAAGTTAAGTATGGATTAGATTTTTTTATTAAAAAAAAACTGTTAATATTAACTTTAAAGTTTAAAGATTGATCGCTTTAATTTAAACTAACTAGAATGTTAAGAATGCATTGTAGTGGTGGGTTATATTTTTAAGAAAATATTTAAAAAAAAAACTTTTTACGAAAATTGTAAAAATGGATGAAAGTAAAATTTGGTAAATTATAAGCAAGTTTTGAAATACTTAGAATCATTACGCTTAATATATCTTAAGTAGTTTAAGGAACGATAGAATATATTACGAAAACAACATTTGATGGTAAAAAATACTAAATCTAAATTACTTACTAAGCCATGAACGGCAACGTCCATTTTCAATCGAGATTGTCTCTTCTTGGCTATGACTTGAAAAAAGAAATCCCAAATATGAAATGGGTAATACAGATTCTGAAAAAAATCACGCACATTATCTATCAATCGATAAAATTCGCGCTGTTTTGATGATTAAAAAAACTTCCTATTGAAATTGCTTTAGAGTATAAATTTCGATGCATACATTACGCGATATCTCACGCGTAGACGCATGACAACACAATTTTATACTTAAAAGCAATGTCGATAAAGTTTTGTTTTCAGTAAAATCAAATAAATGCGCAAGGTTTTTCTCGCTTTGTGGAAAATGAAACGTGCTAGGAGGTCATGGTACCTGCTGTCTTCCAATTCAGAAGTCAAATCATCATACTTCCCCAAGACAACCCAAATGGATTGGATTGCTAGACATTTTATAAAATGGAGATACCTTCAATAATGGCAATTTAAAAATGGATTTAAAAATATAACTCACCACGTATAGTTATAATATTCTTCTTTCTTCACAATTTTTCTAAATTTTATGCATATCACGCATTTGTTAGAACTGTTTAGCCATCAACTATTGAATACTGTCAATTAGATCGTTTACATATCCGCGTTAAATCGCTTGGATTGTCTCCCCGAAAAGAAAAGACGCATAGATTTCAAAAGCATGTACTAAAATGAGGGTAGGACGATGTTTTACGTACGTTTCTGTTAAATTCGATAATAATTTTGTGAAATATTAGTTTAAAAATAAGTTTATTTTTTCAATGATTCTATTATTACTAAGCTAATTATGGAATTACATTATTATTGCTAAGTTTTTAATTCATTTTATAATTCGCTAGTTTGTAAACATCCTGTAATGAAACCGCTAGCGCCATCTATTGAACATAGAGTATAACATTAGTTCCAATTTCTGAAAGTAGATGGCGGTAGTAACCCTGCCTCTGGCAAGCGAAATTCCGTGGACATCGTTTTACCCAAAATGGAGGATTTATTGCACTTTATTTTTAACTAATACACTAACAAGCTAAATGCTTAGGAATGGCCAATGTTGAGAATCTGCCGTTATATCTTATTACTGTGAAATTAGCGACTATGGAGTACCCTAATTAATTTTCTTTCTGGATATTCTTTTAAATTTTTGGAACCATGTTAAAAACTAGTGGTCTCGAAAATATCACAAAAAAAGACCGACCACTATCCATAAATCAAACAGTATTTTCTAAAGTAATTATTTTTTCTGAAAAAAAATATTTACTTTTCGTATATCGTTATATACTTTTTGAAATAATAGCATGCACCTCGAGCCAAACATCTTTCGATTTCTGTCAATCTTTCCAAAAATGATATAAATTGCATTAAATTTCCCAAAAAGCATTACATTTTTGGGAAATTTCCAACTTTAAACATCTAGAAT
Organism: Agrotis ipsilon; assembly: GCA_028554685.1. Taxonomy (NCBI): domain Eukaryota; kingdom Metazoa; phylum Arthropoda; class Insecta; order Lepidoptera; family Noctuidae; genus Agrotis; species Agrotis ipsilon. Next base: position 9,046,291 of record CM052982.1, read on the forward strand.
ATTTGTCCAACTTCATAAAAGTCGCTAATATCCCAGTTCAACGGACATTTGTGGCCCGTTTGACAGATTTTTTCACATTATACACGATGGTTATACCTGTAAACTGTTTACAGACTCATACGTAAACTAGTTTACATTTAAGTCTGTAAACGGTTATGTAAACTTAAAACGTTTGTGTAAACTTACGGTTTGAAAATTGAATCTCTGTATTTTACAATTCCAAATCGTTTTTAAATTGGAATTTTGACGTATGTAATATTCTAGAATGGAATTTTTGAAAATGGAATACTGTAATGGATCATTCTGATTTTGGAATCTATTTCTCCTATGCTTGGCTGATAATAAAATCGTGAACAGAATTACTCCTTGAATATTTTCGTTAATATAGCTTCAAACCTATGGTATATAATATTATTTCTTGTCAAATATTAAAGTGCCATAATTATAGAGATTGTTATAAAAATATGAATTTTATTTTCTACACCCTGACAGTCCTAACACCCTTTTTTTAGAATCATCAAATGAGTCCTCCCTCCCAGAGTGGAGCGGGAGGGACTGTCAGACTCTTACAAAAACTTAAACATCTGTTGAACACTTGTCTAAAAAAAGTGTGACTGCAAAACGGACCTTATTTCAACCTCATCATCTGTAATTTTTTTTAGACAAGTGTTCATCATCTGCCTAGCCTTTTCCCAATTATATTAAGCCGCGTACAGACATCGCGAGGCGTGCGACACGAATGGTTCGTCTCGCATGCCTCAACCTGAGGCATACGATGGTACATTTATACGTGCGTTCCGAACGAAACATGCTCAAGCTGAGCAAGCAAACCACCACGCACGGTGTTCGTCAGTCGTCGTTGACTTGCTGTGATATTTGACGCCACGCGTCTTCCCTTTTACATTTATTGTAATAATCAGAATGTTTAGAGTCCCACAACACTCTATTAATTTCATAAAGTTGAACCAGCTCACGTAGTGACTCATTATTGGCCTCCATAATGCATGCGCGCAACGCAAACAACACCTGTCCATCCACACGGAGCGCACGGCTCGTACTGAGGCGGCGTTCGCAACGATCGTATGGCGCGAATGCTCACTGTGAGCACACACGTCCACACAGCCCGAGGCATGCGAGACGAACCATTCGTGTCGCACGCCTCGCGATGTCTGTACGCGGCTTTAGGGTCGGCTTCCAGTCAAACCAGATTCAGCTGGATATCAGTATTTTACATGCGACTGCCTGTCGGACCTCCACAACCCAGTAACTGGGTAATACCATACCCCATGGTAAGACTGGTTGTCAGACTTAAGAGCTTCTGACTAATAGTAACGACTGTCAAAGATCTACAAATGACAGCCGGGACCAACGGCTTTACGTGCTTTCCGAGGCACGGAGGAAACTCGCTATAACAGATGGTCACCCATCCACAGACCAACCTCGGCAAGCGCGGTTTAACCCGGAAGATCGGCCTATGCGGCTGTAATTATTTTGCCACGAGCTCCTCTAGACAAGTGTTCAAAAGACTTTTTAGACAAGTGTTCAACAGACGTTTAAAAGTTTTTGTGGTACGACGGTTACGGACTAAAATCCATCGTGTTCCTTCAATAGCCCTTTACGTTCCAGGGTCACGGGTTGCCTGTTTAGACAGTCCCGCAATCCTGACACCCTTTAAGCAAATAATGTAACTGAAGGTACAGTTGACACAGTAGCAGCGTGATTGACTGCAATACTGCCTGTCGCGGGTTCGATTCCCGCAAGGAACAAATACTTATTTTGCCAGTAGACTACAGGTAGTTGTTCCGGATGTTAGCTAATATTGAGGAATGGATGTTTATTTAAATATTTATTACTCAATCACCCCAAAACGGCTGAACAAATGAGTGCGGGGCAGTGGTCCAACTGCTCCGTCCAACTAGTTGGACCACGGGCCTTCACTAGGGGCAGTTGTCCAACTTTAAAAATAGTTGGACCACTGCCCCTAGTGAAGGCCCGTGCTCCAATTCATTTAATAATAAGTTGCCACCCTAAAAGTCTCAACTGTATCATTGTATGTGTACGGTAACTACTGGTTTACGGTTACGAAATTTTTCTAAAGCATGGCCTACAGCTTATAGCTTAGGGGTCATGGTGATGGAATAAGTCCCGCGACCCTGTAGGCCATGCTTTAGAAAAATTTCGTAACCGTAAACCAGTAGTTACCACCGTACACATACAATGATACAGTTGAGACTTTTAGGGTGGCAACTTATTATTAAATGAATTGGAGCACGGGCCTTCACTAGGGGCAGTGGTCCAACTATTTTTAAAGTTGGACAACTGCCCCTAGTGAAGGCCCGTGGTCCAACTAGTTGGACGGAGCAGTTGGACAACTGCCCCGCACTCGAACAAATCTGGTTGCCTACCCCATGATACATTATAAAGCGTGAGTAGTTCAGTTGTGGGAACGAGATGGTGCTAGCCGACTTATATAGCTCTGTCGCTTTGCCACAGCGGAACTACTTATGCTTTAAAATGTCATGGTAGGCAACCACTACCCCTAGTAAGAGTTTTCACTATTTTACTTTACAGAGTCTTTCCAGTATTTACAGCGTTTCTTGTATGAAAAAATGGAACAGCGCCTCTGGTGTGAGAAGAAGAACTAATTACTTAAAAATTGTCAATTTGAAATTGCCAAAGTTCCGTAGTTTACGTCTCAAATACTGAAAACTTGTGCTAAGGGTACAGGATGAATTTAAGCACAGAAATAGATTATATTCTACACTACACATTTACGTCGACGAAACCGCGGGCATAGGTAAGCAAGAAAAAATAAACTAACATGTAAAAATGTAAAACCATTTATTCATTATAATTCACAAACAACAACTATTTTAAAGCCTTTTGCATATTAATAAAATTTTAAATAATTAATTTCCTTACATAATAAATAAATTATTTAGAGTAATTTACTAGCAAATACTGGAATGAGAAATACTCTAATTATAAACTTAACATTTTTCTTATTAATATAATAATGTCATAGGATTGTGAACACAATTTCTTTTTTATAAACAGTCGGGTAAGAAGGCACACTTAATTGAAAGTCGATTAAAAAAAGCTGTTACCTACATAATTTGATCATCATCATCATCAGCCAATAACGTTCCCACTGCTGGGACACAGGCCTCCTCTCTGTGAGAGGGAGTGGGCCATAATCCACCACGCGGGCTCAGTGCGGGTTGGTAGATGTCACATATCTTCGAATTTTTGGTTCTAGGACATGCCGGTTTCCTCACGATGTTTTCTTTCACCGTTTTGAGAGCAGTGGTGATGAAATAAATTACACAAAGTAATGCGCCTGGCGGGGTTCGAACAACTCGTAAGTCGGGACAGATACCACTGGGCCACCACTGCTCTCACATAATTTGATAGTGTCTCTAATCAAGTCTAGAAAGTAAAAGTAAAAAATCAAAGCATTTATTTCAAGTAGGCCAGTTACGGGCACTTTTGAGACTGGTGAGAAAATTTAGTCGTGGCTTGTTTACAGACAACGATACAACCGAGGATAGCAACCGAGATAGATTATTAATTTCCGTAGTAAGTCACTCAATGAGCAATGGAAAGAGCAACTATACTCGGAGTTTTTTCGCCAAATCCGGAATGAGAATTTTCGCCTAAAGACCAGGGGGCCGATTCTCGGTTTTAGAGATGGTGTCGAACTCGAAAAAAATTTCTAATGACGTCATTTTTTCGTCAAATTTTACTGAGCTCTAACGTTAGCCTTCGACAAATAGCGAATTTGACATAGCAACTTTTAAAATTTGTCGAAAAAATGACGTTTTTAGATATTTTTATCGAGTTCGACACCATCTCTAAAACCGAGAATCTCTATTCTACCAAGAAAAGACAAAGTTATTTCATCATTATTTCTATACAAATCGACTGTTTTTTTGCACAAGTATGACACGATTCTTACACCATTAAAGAATAGAAACACATCTTTACTATATTTTAAACATTGCTATAAATCGATAAAATCTTTTACGTTCTGTCATTTTGTCTATTCTCCCGTCGACAAAACCCTTTTCTACGGCGCCATGCTACGCGTGCAGAGTGACCGACATAGCTCTTAAAACTTGTAAGTTGATATGGTAATGGGCAGGCCACATCGCTCGTAGAACTGACAACCGATGGGGAAGAAAAGTTCTCTCATGGCGACCACGGACCGGAAGACGCCCACTAGGTAGGCGACCACTAGGTGGACCGACGACATCGTGAGGGTCACGGGCAACCGATGGATGCAAGTGGCGAATTGTCGTTCGTCGCGGCGGTCTAAGGGGGAGGCCTATGTTCAGCAGTGGACGTCTTCCGGCTGATGATGATGATAAGGCGGCACTAGTTATTGTGTAAAACATTTATTTTGATTTTGTATGAGTTTGGATTGATGTTAAAGCGTTGTACCATTGTTTTGTAACTTGTCCATTATGTTTTCTGAAACAAAAATCGTTTTTTTTAATAAGAAGTCCGGTATATGAAGTGTTAAACGTGAAACGGTAACTGGAATCCCAACCCTACGCATCGTGGTACATCCTTAGTGGAGCAAGCAGAGACAAGTCAGGGTGACGTATGTCAGCGCGGGGTGATTTGACATGACCGGCAAATTCAAGTTCCAAGATGATAATTATATTTTATTGAATAAATGGTGGATTCAGTAATGGTGCAGTTTTCCATTTATTAGAAGGTAAGGCACAAAAAAGCGGCAGTGGATGAGTGATCGATAGCTGCGCCCCGCGTCCCAAATTCATTCCTCGCACGAAAAATATTTGCATGATCTGATGAATTTTGTAACTAAATTTTAAATGTCCTAAAAATAAGAAAATAACCCTACGGGGCTGAGAGAGGGGCACTCAAAACGTGGGGGCGTCAGCCAGCCATAGACGAGGTGCCCTTGTGCCGTTTACGTTACAGAGACGAGGTGCCCTTGTGCCCTTTACGTTACAGAGACGAGATGCCCTTGTACCCTTTACGTTACAGTGACGGGGGTCGCGACCCAATTTATAAGATTATTTTTTAATTGCCTGCAGTTAAATTTGAACTTTATCATAAAAGTTGTAGTTTATTTCGAGGTAAAACTACAGATCCCCAACTACTACGACATATTTTTTTATCGTGGCCCCGCTCTGTGTGGACTCTCTGAATTGTACCGACTAAAATTCACGGTGATCCTTCAATAGCCCTTTACGTTCCAGGATCACGGTTACCTGATGAAACAGTCCCGCGACCCCGGCAGGGTTTAACTAACTTTCGCCACAAACCTAAGTTCCAAAATTAAAAGATACTTACTCAAATCCACAGCATCCGGACATTTCTTGAGATGTTCATTGATAACAGTTCTAAGTACCGCTCGTTCTGATAACAGCTTATCATTTAATTCTCGAAGTTTCTTATTTTCTTGAGCTTGTTGTATCCATGTCTCTTTTAATCTTGCCCTGAGCACAGAAAAAAATTAAAATGAGAAACATTTTTACAAAATTTAGAAAACTTAAGTTTAAAAAAAGATAATTGGAAATCACTGTTTTTAGGACTGTCAGACTTGTACTGACGGTCCACAGTGTCCTTCAATAGCTCTTTATGTTCCGGTGTCACGGGAATGGAATAAGACCCGCGACCCCGGCAGGCTTTGGCCCAACGTTCCAGGGTCACGGTTTTTTTAGAAAACCAATGTTTAAAAAAAGATAATTGGAAATCACTGTTTTTAGGACTGTCAGACTTGTACAACTATCCACAGTGTCCTTCAATAACCCTTTACGTTCCAGGATCACGGTTCCCTGATAAGACAGTCCCGCGACCCTGGTAGGCCTTGACCTGCAACGGGGGCCCGTTAAATTGCTGACAGCTCTGTGAACAGCACGTCGACCCGCACTTGGTCCATGATCGAACGGCAAGTCACCCATTACTCGCCATCCGCCTACTCGCGCCTACGGTGGCCGTTAACCGCTCATTGCAGGTTACAGGTGGCCTAACATGACGTCTAAAAGCGTGAGTAGTTTCACTGTGGGAAAAAGACAGATCTATACAAGTCGTTTAGCGCCATCTCGTTCGGGATCTAAAATATGTACGGGATCTTGATCATGACGCGAACCGTGCGATTTGCAATTTCTACTAACTAAAAATGAAATTCGTCCTTGTTACTACGATATAATGATACAATTCGACTAACTTACGTCGTCGTGGCGAGCGTGTTTCGTTTTTCATCTACTCGTAGATAACCGCACGTTTTATGTCATATGTCATAGTGGTAAGGATGATTTTCACTTGTAGTTGAAATCGGTCGAATTGCGTCGCATCGCGTCGTTAGCAATCTCGCCATACAACAGACATGATTTGTATATATTTTCTTTAGGGGATAAATATCCGGGGTTGTGGGACTTATTCCATCACCATGAGTCCCTCCCGCCCTGCCCGGGGTGGGAGGACTCGTTTGATGATTTTACCATGATAAAAAAAGGGGATAAATATTAGATAACTAACCTATATCTCCTCGAAGCCGCACACCGACTATCCAAATCCTTCTCTTTAGGCACATCATTTTTCTTCCCCTTACTTTTAACACTCACACTACACTCCCCCACTCGAACATCACTTTTATCATTTTTATTCACTTTTCTCTTCACCGGCTTCTTGTCAAACTCACACATATTATTTAGAGGTATTATAGGCATTTTTACTTGAGGTATTAAAGTAACAGGTATTAAAGTCCCAGGTACAATAGGTACACTGTTAACAGGTATAAAATTAACTGAATTCAGTCTCTGAGTATTTTTTTTCGATTCTACTTTTTCTGTTAGAGCTTTTTTTAGGACTTCTTTCGCGGTTTTTTCTTGCGTCTCTTCAACTGCTCGCATTTTGACCTGTTTTCCACTTGGCAGTTTTATTATAACTTCATAATCTTCGGTATCATTTTTTGAGTTTTTTTTCTTGGTTGTATCTTCAAAATCTGTGTTTAGGCTGTCGACTATGAAGTCTAGAGACTTCTGGCTCATTATTGGGGGGACTTCTTGTACTTTTTCTGATAGTACATTGCTGTCTCTTATAACTGTGTCCTCGTATATCAATGTTTGGACAGGATTTTTTTCTATGCTATCTTTCCGGACCATATTACTGATTTTTATGACATTATTCGTGTATGAAACGGAATTTTTTCCCAAGTCTTTGTTTCTTTCGTCGTGTTTCTCTTCTGTTTTGCCGACGATACGAGATATCGTTGTAACCTCGTTCGTCAGTTTTGATATTGTTGTGCGCTCGAATTCTTTGACGGCGCCTGATTCGTCGCTTGAAGATCTGTTGAGAAAAATAAAGCAAAATTTAAAGTGTGTGCGCCATTTTTTTTAAGCTAAGAATTTTTTTAGTATGTATCAATAATGTGAAATTTGAGAATCGAACCCAGGGCAGCACGCTCCAAGTCGCACTTAGAAAGTTTTTTTTTTTATCTATGCTCTTGCTTTCATTTTCCTGCATGAGAAATCTTTTCCCAACATTGACATAATGGCTGATATTTATTAAACCAACCCATACTATGTGCCTATACTGTGTCCAGCTACTTTTCACAGTAGAAAATTGCTACGAGTACAGATAGCGAGCGAGTTGAATGCAGTCGGGGTCTGAGGTGAAGAGCCCCCCGCTACCCGCACGCCCCACCTCACGCGCCTGCAGTGTAGTACTTTGCCATCCTTGTCAACAGCACTACCGCATTCCTAAGCTCTGCATTCAACTCGCGCGCTTAGTGTACTTACGCCGACTGTAGACGCCAACACAATAAACTACCGCATAAAACTTTAATAGATTCTGAACTTTATCCCAATAGCTGAAGGTTCCCCTTCGAGTGGGTGAATACGACAGCCTGTATTTTATATCGAGGCGGAATTGTCGGCAGAGCCCTAGGCGAGGCTGATAAGGAGTCGAGAACGAGTATTTTATATGAGAAAACTGCATTTTGACCTTAACCGTAGTGTGATAAGAGCCAATTTTCTAGAAGTGTATTGAATAATAATTTATTTTGACCCTTACCTGCTTATAGTAATATTTCTTTGGTTGTTCGTGGTGCTGTAGAGAGCAGAATCGCCGTCGATGTGGGGGAACACCATCTGAGGAGTGTGGAGCTCGTCTGATGATGAAGCCAGCGCGTTCTCCAAGGATAGGAGACCATGTCTGAAAATACACAAATATAAAGTAATTCTAGAAGTTCATAGAAATTCTATAGCCTCTTTCTTTAGCGTGGTAAAATCATAAACCATAACTTTTTAGTGTTTAATTTTATTGTTTTATTTGTCTATGACAATTCAAAAGTGCCTGTAACTGGCCTATTTGATATAAATGCTTTGTTTTTGATCATCAAACGAATCCTCCCACTCAGAGCAGGGCAGAAAGGACTGGCAGACTTGTACTGACTAAAATTCTCGGTGTCTTTCAATAGCCCTTTACGTTCCGGGGTCACGGTAGCACGTTAGACCCGCGACCCTGGCAGGGTTTGGCCTTCTAAGACGGCCCTCGTCATTGTTCTGACAGCTCTTTTAGTCGCACGTGGAATACAACGTGCCGTCGACCCGGGCATGGTCCAAGATCGGACAGCGAGTCGCCCATTATGTACATTCCTACTATAAAATTAGTAATATCAACTTACTTGGCCTCCATAGCTCGTTTGAAGCCCTCATCGAATGGATTGACGCTCTGCAGGTCTTGGAACAAGCCCACCTCCTCACAGTTCCTGATGAAGCGAGTCGGTGTTGGAGTTTGATCAGCTTGAAAATTGGGAAAATGGTTCTTATTTTAAACAAGATAGAGACTGGTTTCTTTTAAACTTGAAATTACAGATAATCCTTCTAGATACATTACGGCTACACCTTAAGCTATACAAAACCATTTTGTCTTGGTCTCGCTTCATACGATTTTTACACACAACGAACGGTCAGCTAATACTGGTTTTGCATAGCTTTTAATTTTTTTTTATAGTGGAAAAATCCTCATACATATGTGAGTGAGTCCCACACATAGTGTCGTAGCAGTAAGCATAGACCCCAGCAGGGAATCCTACTCCATAACTAGCAATAAATATTTTGGCAAAATGGTTTGTACTTTTTTTATTCTATAATTTTCCACAACCATCACACAACGCTACCTAGTCCCAAGCTAAGTAGAGCTTGTGTTATGGGCACTAGACAACTGATAAACATACTTATATATTTCTAAATACATACATATTATAGATAAATAACACCTAGACACAGAACAAATGATCGTGCTCATCACACAAACATTTGTCCCACTAGATCAAGAGGCCTGTCATGGTCTGTCACTATGGCCATTGCTTTGTATCTAGAGGAGAAATGAATTAAAAATATTCATGGTTTTTTATAACTATTGTTACAGATTGATATCAGGTGAGAAATATAAAAAACTAGCAGCCCGCCCCATGCTTCACTATGTGTTACAAAAAATGTGATAAATGAAGAACAGCTCAACCGATTGTGTGCAACCTTCACATAAATAATCTACTAAATAGTCCGAACAAAGCCTAAGCATTTGGTTTGCATAGATGAGCCTGTTCTTGTGTTATAAAGTTACTATGAAAAGTGGCATTGATTTTTATGTAGGTATATAGATAAAATTCTCTGTTTATTTATTTTAACATCAATTTCATATAATATTATCTAACTTCACCTACTTCGATAAATAGATAAGGTAGTCGTTACATGAATGATGTTATCATTATTATCTAATTAGATAAGAATTTTGTCAATATCAAATGAGTCACTACCAGGAAACCATGGCAAGGGAGTTGATGGGGAAGTAAGAGGAAGACCATAAATTTTAGACCATTGTTTTAGACAGTTAATTTCACTTCGACCAGGGAGGAAGGAATCATTTGATGATTTTTCCACATTAAAAGACGGCTCTTAATGAAAACAAAACCTGCTTACCTGCCAATCATTTTAATGTGTAAAGGTGCTCCCTCACCACTGCGAGCATTCACTTGTAATGTAACGTTACAGATTCGAACATTTCATTGGTGACGGAGAACAATCGAGCATCATCTAAACTAGCTAACCCGGCAAATGTTTTGCCATATACATTATTTTTACACTTAAGGGTATGAAAAATAGATTTTGGCCGATTCTCATAGATACCGGATAAGCACAAAAAATTCCATCAAAATCGGTCAAGCTGTTTCAGAGGAGTATTGCAACGAAAACTGTGACACGAGAATTTTATATACTACTCAAAAGAAAATAAGGGCCAACTGATTTTTTTCGATTTATTAAATAATATTTAAATATAACTGGTTATAATGACTGAATCTGATTAATATGAACGATTTTACTTGGAAATACACAAAAATTAAGTTTGTATTCCAATCAATCGTTAAATTAAACGAAATTGAATGAAAAGTGGGGAATTGCAGGAATGTATCAACTTACACAAAACATCAAAAAAACTCGAAAAAATAACGTCTTTAATGTTCCAAAGTGTTCTTTAAAGCTTCTCTTTTAACTCTGTTCTCTCTGTGCTACTCATTTTAATGGAGGTGGAATGTTCAGGATTAAATACCGAACATTTTCTTTGGGATTCTCTACCAGCAAGTTTTCAGACAATTTATGAGATCCAGCTGGGTGTTAATGGGAATTTTACTTTCTTTTGCACTCCTCTTTAACTCATCTCTTAAATGCTGAATAAAACTCAGGTAAAAATCCTGAGTAGCCACTGTAACATTGTAATTCGAACGTCAGCGAATGTGTGCACTGTTAGTCGCAGCGTGTCCGCTCGAACATTATCCTGCTTGAAGATGAACTCGGGTACTCGTTGCTGTGCGAATGGGATAATGTGGAGTTGCACCACATTCGCTACGCAATTTTGAGCAGTTACAGCAACGTTATTACGATGTGCGAGCTCAGTTTTGCATGATAGAGACAACCGCCCCAGAGCATAATTCAGATCTCATCGGAACAGTCTGTTTCAAGAGGTCAAGGATCTGAAACCTGATGTTTAGATCTTCTCTACACTCTAATGAATCAGTCTTTATTAAAAATAAGTAAGCCTGCCGACATAAATAAAAAGCAATGAAGCCCATTCAAAACAGTTAAATAATTTTTCTCTTTGCAAATGTTTCACGATTTGTACCATACGCTCCAGTTAACTGGAGGAGAACCAAGCATCTTCTTGAGTATTGTTAGTCTTCATAAAGTCGATTCGGAATAGTCTAGTCAATTATAGGGGTGCCTGTAGCTCAACGCAATGGAATTTGTACGGTCCGCGCGGTAGATTTTTGCTATATTTGCGCGGTTAATCAAACTTATTGGTCTTCTTAGGCTTTACTTTCTTACTTTCTTCCTGGATCCCGGCGTCTGGTGATTTTACCCGTCTTTTGAGACCAGTTTCAAACTTTCTGAACCACTGGTTGGGAATATTCCACCATAAGACCTACCTGTTCTGGCTATGCCCCCCCTGGATTAAGGTAACACCCCAAGTGGCCGTTTTTGCATCCATATGTCTCCGAATAAATGGCATTATGAGCTTAAACAATCGTTATAGCCTACTTGCTGTATAAGTCGAAGAAAACTCCGTTAGAAGTTTGAAAAATAAAAAACACCAAACCGTACATTCGAAGAAATCTCAAATATCTAATTAAAAAAAAGTTATGAATTTCCAATTATGCAGTAGAAACAATATTAATACTTGAAAGAAACCATAACAAGGTATTTACCATCTATTATGTACACAGAATAAGAGTGATACTTGATTAAAGTGCAATTTAATAAGTGGCCCCTATTTTGTTTTGACGAGTATATATTAGATGTACGCACAGTCAGGGAGGTAGTACTGTAATGTAATGCTCAAAGTCGAATCTATAATGTCACATTACACCTGAATGATCCCTATGAGGGACCCTTAATGACATTTTGTTTTTTATGTTTGTCTTGACTCTAGTCTACAGAAGTGACAGTGACATCTATTCAGGAGTGAGCTTATCCTGAAGTCTGTTAACTCTAACTTTGAAGAGATTTGGGTTGAAAGCGTTCAAATAGTAAACAGCATGTATTTTGTATGTTTCTTTTGTTGATTAGACCCACCCTTCTTTTCATTTTAGACCATAAACAATTGTCTAGGCCTCTCAACTATATGGATGTCAGCTTACAGCCTATCCAGATGCAGCTGAATAGTAGTATTTTAATATGGAATGAATTATGTTTCTTTTGTTGATTAGGCCCTTCTTTTCATGTTAGACCATAAACTATTGTCTAGGCCTCTCAACTATATGGATGTCGGCTTGCAGCCTATCCAGATGCAGCTGAATAGCAGTATGTTAATATGGAATGAATATATAACTGATCAAAACTCTATAACTTGGCTCCCAGCCTTAAGCCTGCTGTACACATTGGGCCAACGTGTACAGACCTACTTGGCAGTATATTGGTAGTTGGCAGGAATACTGGCAGGCCAACCGAAAATTGTCGGTTTTTCGGGCACCAATCAAAGGATCTTAACGTGCTTCACATACAGTGTTAACACGTAGACCCAATGTGTAAACAGCGACATTTAAAGAAGCCAGACAAACATGCTGCCCAATGCCTTGGCCCAATGTGTACTGCGGGCTTTACAGGACAGAACTAAATACATAGAGCGATTGTAAGACCATAGAGGTTTAATACAAAAAGGTTTTAATCAATAAATCCTTACCAACAAATGCTGCTTTTTGCTCCGAACCCAGTGTTAGTACCATGTCATGTTTTTTCGTATGCACATTCAAGTGATCCTCATTTGTAAACGTCATTCCACAGTCCGGAATAGTACAAGCGAACGGTTTCGCCGGCTCCACCATTTTCACAATTTTTTACACTATCGAAGATAATTTTTCGTTTTCTTTTTCCTGTTTACATATTTTTTGTTTTACACTTTTTTGTTACAGTCTGAAGCTTAGTCTGCTCATGTTTTGAGGAATATATAAGGTAGCACTGTAATGTTTGTTAGTTACTTTGTTTAAAGATAATTTTAAACCTTTTATTTTAATATTTTAATTCAACAAAATCCACAACCGAACTGCAATCCGGAAAAAAATATTGCTCGTGTTTCAGTAAAATATGAATTCATATGACTACATAGTTTTGGGTGAAAGGGAGACCTGATTTTATTGCTTGAACAGAAAAGAGACAGCATGCATTATATTGCTTGAAAACAGATTATGTCAAGCGCTGCAACATTTTGAAACAACTTGACATTTGACAGGATGTTTTTTGACGTTACGTTTTATTTATATTTTGTTGATGATTAATAAAGGGTTCCGTACAATAAATTATGAAATCAAAATATTTTCTACGCATTTAATAAAGATATTTCAATTCAACATGCATGTTAAAACAAAAACAAAACAACGATTATAATAACAAAAGTACTTTTGCATCATTTATTCTATTTACTAAAAAAATAATTAATTACAGGATGTTTGTGCACATTCAAATGATAGTGAAATGATGCAATTAGTACAAAAGTAACAAAAATAATGTTAATTAGGACACGGTTAATTTTTAGCGTTGCTTTTAGAAAAATAAGAAGTGTATCTTTCTGGGGAGTAGCCATGAATTTTAACTTGGTGAGATTGGTGAGTGCTGGAATCACGTCCATGTGTTCTATCAAACAGGGGGTAGACCGTTGATCTCTTCTTTCTTGGCGATTCTTGCATTTGCTGGTTAGGGTAGGGGTCTACGTAGCGCCTTCCATTAATATCGTTGCCATCCGCTGTCGGGAATATCGGGGGCTAAATTAATAAAATTTTACCGTTTAACTATTCGTAATATTACAAGTACTACTCTAATAGAAATAAAACTTGGGAAATAATATAACAATACTTTATTTTGCTACAATCTAGGAAAGATCAAAGACCATTGATAATTGTGTAGTACCTACTAAATATTGCAATAAAATATAATATACACTTGGGAGCAAATAAATCGAGCCACTACCTTTTTTCACGCAATCTATGTGTATACTTACAGTACTTGCAATATTTGCGAACTAAATCGTTATTTTGTTGGCAAGAGCAAACTGGTTGCTCGACAACGACATTACTGGAAGTTTTACGCAAGTACGACATGAAGAATGTTGTTTTACAGCAATTAATAAAATTACGTCATTTTGGTTATATCGACGGAGCACAACTTAGTACAATTCGAATTTAAATTCGTAAGAATATTCAAAGCATGCTAATAACTTCTCAAATTATAGAACAACTATATGCTTTCCTAATCTGATAATAACTTGCTTTTTTTTCAAAAGAGTGGCCTAATCAAGAGCTAGTAACAACTTCTCCTTGCCTGCTCCTCTGCTGTTAAAGATGCCCGGGGCTGGCTGTCCCTGAGGCTCGCCAACGACGGTGTTCTGCTGAATTCCGCTCATCCCCACCACTGCTGGATTAGGCTCGTTTTGCTGGCCCTTCCACGGCCTGTAAAATCATAGTATAAGTTGAACTTACAACATAAAAACCATAAAAAAACTGATGAATGATTGACTGGAGTTTCTTATTAAGTTTAAACTCGCTAAGTTTTCAAATTATGATAAAAGAAAGTTACACTGATATAGATTTTTAAAATAAATCTTACTTGTCTGGGAACAATTCCCCGGGTTGTCCTCTAGTTTGTACAATTCTCTCACCGTTAACCTCAACGACGCATCTCAGACGAGCGCAGCAAGTTGGAAACTCTGAGTAGATACAAAACTATCACTATTTCGCTCTATTATCTGAATGAACTTCAACGAAATCTGGTGTAAGGATGGGCTGTGACCAAAGCTACAGGAGTTAATTTCTCCACATAATCAATGTAAGTCATAATGTTACACGATTCCTCGATTCAGCTTTTTTGTTTTGTAAATAAAGGCATTAAAAACTTCTAATAGCAAGGTAATACGTACCGACATTTTCATCTTCAATGTATTCATGACATTCCAATGCATTTTCAGGTATTTTCGGTTTTCTACACCTAAAGAATCAGCAAAATTACAAATTAGCTTTAGTCCTTTCACAGTTTTATCTCTAATAATTCCGACTGATTGACATATTTTTTGTGAAGACGACTGTAATTTGACAGAGACGCAAATTAACTGTGGATTGTTAGAAAATTAATCACATTAGTAGAATCGCCAAATATGTAACTTTGGCACCACTTAGTGATGTCGAGGGTAACAAAAATCTCGCTGAAATAATCGTTGCAACTGATCTCCGAATGATATTTGGATTATTGCATTTAAACAACTTTCGACTTCACGTCTATACTTATTGCACTTCTGCTCGCGACAACTACTGTTAATCGCCTTAAATACCTCAATGGATATTTCTGCGTCTTTCTCTTTTCCATGATGGACCTGTAATGATAAATAATTACCCAACAGCAGCGATGAAGTACTTCCCGTCCCGAATCTCACATCGGTACCGATGACACGTGTAATGATCCGACCATTCTTGCCACGGTTGGTAACCTTTCCGCGAGTATTTATCCACGCAAGCTTGATCTGAAATATTCAGCTGTTACAGTTAAATGTAAAAAAAGCAGTCACCAATCAGATGGTGTCCCCAAAACGGGTAAAGAATTTTTTTTTCTCAGGTCACTATCCTAGGGTTCCGTTTTTTCTTTTGAGATACAGAACCCTTAAACATGTTTAAGTAGGTATCTACCTACTTTCAATAGATAAGCGGATAGTGATAGATAAATAAAAAAATACTTACAGCTCACATCCTCAGCAAAAATAGGAAATATAAGATGCAGAAAGAAAACAAGCGTTCCCAGTTGCATTTTCACTTTGTTAACTTCACCTGTAATAAAACACTAATCGTCACCCTATGCATTCAAACACTTGATAAGCACTAAGTAAATTATGTGCTACGCGGTCTAGAAATACAGTTCTTGTAGCAAAATATTTATAAAACAATCGTCAAGAAGACACCGCCTATAAGGCAAAAACGTTTAAATATTTTGTCAATCTTTACAGGTTTCCGTGAAAATTTTCAACAAACATAATTACTCCCATACGATAATTCCGGGTTAATGTTTTGCATATTAATGTTCATAACACATAACTTTTTCATAACATGCCGAACAAAAATTTGGAAATAAACTTATCAGTTATCCGTCTAATACATTACGTGAGACTATAGCAGCAATTACAGGGTATCCAGTAAATAGTACGTCATGCTGCAAGTGCTGTGTGCAATACATGAAAAATTTTGTGTAAAAAAGGCACTCTAAAAGGAAAGGGTTCGGTCCCAGCACGGAAAAAATATTTGTATGGTTTGCAAGTAGTTGTTCCGGGTCTGGCGCTTGTGTATGAAAAGTTTCTAGAGAATCCTAGTGTATGGCAAAACTTAAAAAAATGGTAGGTTTAGGTAAGTATTAAACTATAACCATCTACAGTATGACATACTAATTACGGGGCACTCTGTATAATTATATTAATCGTAGCCGTTATAATAAGTCAATATTCCTTTTTTTTTTTTACGTGGTAAAATATAAATATCAAATGAGACCTCCCACCCCGGGCAGGGCGGGAGGTACTGTCAGACTTCTACTGACTAAAATCCACGATGTTCTTCAATAGCCCTTTATGTTTCGGGGTCACGGTAAGGAAATAAATCCCGCGACCAAGTCAATATTCCTTAATAAATTTTTGAATAATTAAGAACTTCGCATTGGATATATACAATAATTACCTAATAAATATTGAATGCAGTGATATTTAAAACAATAATATTCCATTGATCTACGAAATGTAAAAAGAAATATGATTAAATTACTAACGCTTACCCATTTTAAAAGGTCTGAATGTAATTTTTCACACAAAATATGTAACAATGGTCTTTCATAAAGTTACTCGATAAATGAAGGGGAAAAAAAGATTGTGGCAGAGTTCGCGATGTGTTTTCAGTTGTATAGGTTACATTCTAAGAAATTGACCATTGTTTTCCTTTTTTCATTGTTCAGTGTTTAACCAAGTTCGCAAATGAGCATTTTTTGTTATTTCTTGGTTAATGCTTTACTTAGGGATTTACTATTCGTTGATTGACCCACTGAATTATTTTCAAGTTAACTTATTGTCGAGTAGCCAGTGTAGCATGCCTCCAGTCTGAATTTATATTACCATATTCAATATGAAACCAAGATAATTTCAACTTCTCGGGTTTTCTAAATATGCTTATTAGCGTCACCAAATTATTGCCGTTTTTCAATTGATGTACCGATCCCTAAAACCATTACTTTAGCTAAACTTGAACGCATCAATAACATAAACAACGAATTCTAGGGATAGTGAAACGAAACGTCAGCTTGAGCTTAGCTGTCAAAAGCTATGCGAAATCCGATGACACCAGTGCGTTAGAAAAATATTTTTTTATATTTATCTGATATATTTTTCGCAATAAAATAATACAGAATTTTCAAGTTTACGAAGTTACAAATGAGGTGAGTGTATTATTTTAAATGATTTCGTTAGTTGAATTGGAGAATTTTGTAATTGAAAATTGAGGTTTCGATTTTTAGATATTTTGATTAAATTCCTCTTGAATTCGTGTGCATTCTGTACATATTGTTTTGTTTTTTTGCATAATTAATGCGTCTGCTTAATCGTAGGTCGAATGAGGCGATTCCAAAACAGGTTTTAAATAAATTCATGAAGGTACTTGCTACCCACATTTTCTATTTATTATTTAATTTTAACATGAGGAAAATTGGCTTTAGAATTTATGAAATATGTATAATTTATAATATATTACCAGTTTTGTTTTTCTCTGTTGTATTTATATTAACTGAAACAACAATTATAAATATGAAAGGATTTTATTTCATAATTAAAAATAAAATACTAAAAATAGACAAAAAAATGCGTTTTCTTATCATTTTTTTTTCTTATTTATTTATAGGCAAAGAGTTTAGTGGTTAGTAATGCCAGCTTACTAAATCAGTCTATATTGTGATGTGAATACCAGAAACTAGTTATCTTTATATTGTAGTTTCTGAAACACAACTTTTTGTAATTCTGGGTTCATGTGAGTGTCTAAACAAGTTACCAATTCCTTGGAATGTAAAGGGTTATTGAAGGAACACTGTAGATTTTAGTCAGTACGAGTCTGACAGTCCACCCAGTGCGGGAGGACTTGTTTAAAGATTTTAATAATAATAATAACGTAGCTTAAACTAGTCAAAGAGCTAAGAAACAGAAGATGTTTTCCCAAAATAATAATAATATTCCACAACTATCACACAACACCATCTAGTCCCAAGCTAAGCAGAGCTTGTGTTATGGGTACTAGACAACTGATAAACATACTTATATATTTCTAAATACATACATATTATTATAGATAAAAAATTACACCCAGACATAGAACAAATGATCATGCTCATCACACAAACATTTGTCCTGGGTGGGAATCAAACCCACAACCCCCGGCATAGCAGTCATGGTCACTAACCACTAGACCAACAGGACAGTCAAGTTGTTTAAGGACTGTGATTCCTAGCTCTAATGACAATCTAAACAAAAACACTTACTTATAATAAAAGTTTCATTAAAATTAGTTCAGTCATTTTGGAAGATTAAGACTAATGTTAGTATGAAATGTTTTATAGCAACATACTTTCTATGCCAATGAATTTCTTTACCTATTCTATTGCAGAATATAGATTAATTTTCTGTATTATTTGTAGAAATTATTTCGGGAGGAGCTCGTGGCTAAATAATTACAGCCGCACAGACCGATCTACCGGGTTAAGCCGCGCTTGCCGTGGTTGGTTTGTGGATGGGTGACCATCTGTCATAGCGAGTTTCCTCCGTGCCTCGGAAAGCACGTAAAGCCGTTGTTCCCGGCTGTCATTTGTAAATCTTTGACAGTCGTTACTGTTAGTCAGAAGCTTTAAAGTCAGGCAACCAGTCTTACCATGGGGTATTGTATTACCCAGTTACTGGGTTGTGGAGGTCCGACAGGCAGTCGCTCCATGTAAAATACTGATATCCAGCTGAATCTGGTTTGACTGGAAGCCGACCCCAATATAGTTGGGAAAAGGCTAGGCAGATGAGGCAGATTTGTAGAAATTATTTTACCTTCAGACACATACCTAAGTACATAGTACTACTTATCATAAAAAAACTATGAAGCTGATGTCATACTATGGCCATTTTATTAATATTATATAGCGATAACGAACCTTTTAAAATGAAAAATGTTATATGCTTAAAATATCTTAAGAAAAATGTTTGCCCTGTGTAGTTTCCATTTCCCTTTTACTTTGCGCGCACTTTGCGTCGCCGTCCGTCATTTTTCGCTAAAACGTCGTAATCTCGTAATAATGTAGGCTACGGAGCGTAACCGCTCAGTTGACGCAGCGTCAACGCAACGGACAAACAACCCTCGCCTCGTGTGGCACCGCTCTAAGGCCGCTATCCCACTGGCGCGACGACGACGCCGTAACCATTGATGTCGCGTCGTCTCGTGGCAAACGTTAACGTTGCGTACGTTATACTATTTGAGTAACCGCCCTTCCACACTCACAGCAGGACAGCGTGATTGTACCTGTTGCCAATAAACGCGACGTTAACGATGCGTTGGCGCGACGTTAACGTTGCGAAGACGGAAAGCGAACGCTTGCCACTAGACACTCGCAACGTCAATGAGGAACGCCAACACTCGTATAAAGGCGCTCCCTCACCGGGAGTATTCACGTGTAATGTAACATTATAGATTCGACTTTGAGCATTACATTACAATACTACCTCCCTGACTCACGAGCATTCGCGTATATTTAGATACAAGGTGCGCATTGTGATGCTCGATTGTCTTCACTCACTGATAAAATGTTCGAATCTGTAACATTGCAATACAGGTGAATGCTCGCGGTGAGGCGCCTTAACGCCAATGGGATAGCGGCCTAAGAAATAATGGTAGAAAGTAGTAATTTGGAGCAAAACCATGGTAACACACTACCATTGTCTTAGGTACTTTCACTCTATGTATGGGTGAGGCATGCCATTATAGATACGTGGTTAATTGTCACGTTATCAATTAAACGGGCGTGAGTTCGCTTCTCGCTAAACATTGTAATTATTGCCGGTAAACCGGCTTACACTTGTGGTTATGTAAAAATTAATGAAAGTATGGTTTACAGTTGGATTACGTTATTATATTTTTCAATCATTGTTTTTTTTTTCTATTTCGTGGTTGCGTTTACTAACATTTAAACTCGCAGACAAACCTGATTATAAAAATATTTGTTCCATTCTGGAATCGAACTTAGGACACGCAGCACAGTATCGATCGCTCGGCCACTGCGCCAACCATGTTATCAGCCAAATAAAACATAATTCTACAATTTAAGACTAAGCATGCATAGCGAATTTTATTCGCGCGCTTTTTCCCAGAATTCTGTAACAAGGAACATGAAATTGCACGCACCTTTTTTTTTAGCGAGTTAAAATCATCAAATGAGACCTCCCACCCAGGGCACAGCAGGGGGGATTGTCAGACTCGTACTGACTAAAATCCACAGTGTCTTTCAATAGCCCTTTACGTTCCGGGGTAGATTTTAGCCCTCTAATGGGGCCCCCCCATCATTATGCTGAAACTTTTTGAGGCGCGCGTAGAAGTGGAACACAACGCGCCGTCGACCCGGGCATGGTCCATGGTCGTACAGCGACCTCATTATTCGCTGCCTGCACACCCGCGCCTACGGTGGCCGGAGATCGTCTACCAAAGTTACACGCATGTGCGAATAAAATCGGTTAAAATTTTAAGCGGTTTTAAACCTAACCAGGAAAAGGATAGCGCAGTTCAAATCTCTAAGCGTGCTTAGTCTAAAACTTAGCGCAAAAATGACGTCACCACACATAAGTTATTTAGAAGATGATTCATATGCTGTTTACGAAACGTGAGAAATCACGTTTTAGCTCGCTGACATTACTAGTTTGAAACGTCTATCGCACGAAGAAAGATTGTAAGTATACCGCATTACTTGTTAAGTTGGCCTAGATCCTTTATAGGGGGTTATGGCTCTCTTCAAGTTGACCTTGGTTCGACCAGACGAGCATGAGCCGATCTGAAATTGTAATGGCTCTTCTGCTTCGATCGGGACACATCCCCACAACGACAATATATTACTAGACTCCTAATAACAGGCAACCGATGTCTGTCAACACATTAGGCAAAAAGTCTTATATCCGTCTTATTTCGAGCACTCCTGTGAGCCGTAAACATACCTTGAGACAGAACAGACCTTGAGTTAGCCAATCACAACGCAGTACCCCGTTCCCCTCGCTTACGTAGTACCTCAGCAGGTTGATAGAATAGTTTTTGTTCCTTAGATCGTGCATGCGGAGTCTAGTAATATATCGTCGTTGCATCCTCATGAATAGTTTTGCTTTTCTCATGGGCAAAGTTATTTCACTACTTTGTCCAGAGTGTGATATTGTGGAAGACGCCATAAACTCATGTAGTGCATCCAAAACGAGGCCTAAAGAAACACATTTTTACAGAAGTCGCCAGATGTTGGTAGATGTAACAGCATTCTTGCGGCCCCTTTGACAAAGGATGCCAAAACCTTGTATAAATTAGCCGGATTAGAGTTTAGATCACAAGTATAATAATATACTAGCTTCTGCCCGCGGTTTCACCCGCGTCATGTTAGGCTTTTGGTCCTATGGTCCCGTCTCCATCAGTTTCCTTGAAGAGCGCGATTTCCGATGTCGTGGGCATCTTCAGTGGTAGCTGGGGCGAGAGGTAGAGGATGTCTTTTCTCTCACGCATTCCGACTGTTAACCATTCCCCTTACTTGCCACTGAATCTTGAGGTACCTCCCGAAACGAAAAAACGAAAACCGGTAGGACTACCGTCAGACTGAAGGTGAGGACGCAGCCCGTAGCGCCTTTCCAAACGATCTTCAAAGTAGGCCGGTCAATATCGACATAAAAAACCAAACATTGCAAACGCGCATGTAACTACGATTCTTTTATATGTTGTTAGCTTTGTTGTTAGGTCCCCTTAGAGTATTTTAACACCCAAGTTTGCAACCCTGACATAGACATTGACAGAACAGGGTTGTTCTGTCAATGTCTATGTCGAATCAAAATCCGTTCAGTAGTTTTTGCGTGTGTATCTCATGAACCATGATAGCTATAGAGAGTTGAAATTTTCACAGGTGACTCGCACTTACCCAGTTTTTAGTATTTGTTGTTATAGCGGCAATAGACACACATCATCTGTGAAAATTTAAACTATCTAACTATCACGATTCGTGAGAAACAGGCTCCGGAACATTAGATTACTAAACATCTACAAAAACCAGCAACAAAATCACGTTTTTTTATATGGGAGCCCCCCTTTTTTTCTACGTGGTAAAATCACCAAATGAGTCCTCCCACCCCGGGCAGGGACGAACTGTCAGACTTGTACTGACTAAAATCCACGGTGTCCTTCGATAGTCCTTTATGTTCCGGGGTCACGGTAATGAAATAAGTCCCGCGACCAATGGGAGCCCCCCTTAATATTTATTGTATTCTGGTTTTTAGTATGTTTTGTTATAGCGGCAACAGAAGTACATCACCTGTGAAAATTTCAACTCTCTAGCTATCACGGTTCATGAGATACACACGCAAAAACTACTAAATTGAAAGCACAGGGTTTTCAGGGTTGCAAATTATAACAAAATGGTAGTTACATGCGCGTTTGCAATGTTTGATGTCGATATTGACCGGCCTAAAGAGGGATTTTATCGACGCAATTGTGACATATTACCCAGCCCGTCATTATTTTGTCGCGGTATTATTTTGAAACTGTGATATCTCCGAAGATATTCATTGAAATCAAATGATGTAAAGGGCAATTTCGTTCAAAATTAAATGCTTGTGATGATCAATGTATTTATTTGGATAAGGATTAATATCATGTTAATGAAAACACCTTCGCAAATAATGAATTACTTTAAAACAAATTTGGTTTCCATAAAAAAGGTTATAGTGAATTAACCTTTAAAGATAGATATATGCTCTCGCGGACTTTATTTTAGAAAATTTTATGAGAAATAATTCCGTAGTACATATTTTTTGCGAAACTCTAACCGTTTACGCAGCGCACGCAACGGAAGCTCTAAAAAAGGAATACATTTTCCCGATTTTGAAACATTTCTCATTACTGCTCCGCTCCTATAGGTGATAGCGTGATGTTATATAGCCTATAGCCTTCCCCGATAAATGGACTATCCAACACAAAAAGAATTTTTCAATTCCAACCAGTAGATCCTGAGATTAGCGCGTTCAAACAAACAAACAAACAAACAAACAAACAAACAAACTCTTCAGCTTTATAATATTAGTATAGAACTCTTCAGCTTTATAATATTAGTATAGATTTGTTAATACCGATGAGGGTGGCATAATTAGCCCATGATAAAACCCTAAGTAGAGAGCAGTGGTGGCCCAGTGGTATCGGTCCCGACTTACGAGTTGTAGGTCGTGGGTTCTAAACCCAGCTTGGCGCATTACTTTGTGTAATTTGTTTCATCACCACTGCTCTCAAAACGGTGAAGGAAAACATCGTGAGGAAACTGGCATGTCCTAGAACCATCAAATTCGAAGATATGTGACATCTGCCAATCCGCACTGGGCCCGCGTGGTGGATTATGGCCCACTCCCTCTCACAATAGAGGAGGCCTGTGTCCCAGCAGTGGGAACGTTATAGGCTCATGATGATGATGATGAAAACCCTAAACCTAAAAGGGACAGTGATCTCTGAGTTTGTTTCTTCTGTTTCCTTTCCTGTCGGAGTAGTCTGGTACCAAACACAGGCCTCATCTAGTTTATAAGAAGACGTCTTGTAAAAGTGTTTCCTAAACCTAAGTACTTGCGTAAATAAAATTTCATTTCATCATTTTACATCATTATCGTATATCATCTATCGTTTCTAGTAATAATAACCCCTACATTTCCTAATTTTTTGTTGCAGTAACTTCAAAACTCATCGCTCAAATGACGACGAATTAACATCACCATCATCAGATGAAAAGATGGATACAGGATCCGAGTCTTTTCGGTCCCAGGATACTCCAAACTCAGTCCTATCCTCAGACTTCGAAGGGGATCATCCAGAACCGGTTTTGAGGCTCCAAAACCCGGAAATCCTCCGGTTATCCGAACCGGAACGGTTCAACGACAGTTTGATAAACAAAATGTCGAATTTGCACTTAGATTCCCCTCGCCCAAAAAATCTTGGGATAAGCCCTCCAAAATTCAGTTCTACGTTAACCTTAACTACAAATCATCCTTTAATGAGCCCGGATGAGAATTATCCCGATTTAATCCCAAAGAAAATCCACAAAATCGATGATGAGAAAGACCTTAGTCTATCCAGCATTGAAGATGAAAGACCAAATGAGAATAACGGCTTTTACAGTCCTCAAAGAAACACTTCGAAAAACAATCTGTACTTTACGGAAAGTTTTGCAACTGCTGAAAGTCAGGACTTTAGAAGTCAGGATCTGTCGGGATTTCGGAGTCAGGATATGTCAGGGTTTCGCAGTCAGGATCTGTCAGGGTTTCGGAGTCAGGATTTGGATGTGACTGTTCCTCCTGACGTGGCGAGGGTAGATAAGTTGGAGAGAAGAAAGATTGTGCCGAAATTGAGAGATGGGACCCCTCAGAAAGCTGATGGCTTGTTGAGGTTCGTTGAGGAGAAGCATCGCCAACAAAGTACGCCGAAGACGGAGCCTGTAGATATTACTGTTAATGAGGAGTTCCATTCGGTGAGTTTAATTTTTTAATTGAATATTGTTTTTTTAAGTTCAATAATTAATATACTTTTATTTTACTTCAAAAGACGGCGGAATGAGGTCGTGGCTAAATAGGTAATTGCAATTGCACAGGGCGATCTTCCGGGTTTAGCCGCGCTTGCCGAGGTTGGTCTGTGGATAGGTGACCACATCTCTGTCATAGCGAGTTTCCTCCGTGCCTCGGAAAGCACGTAAAGCTGTTGATCCCGGCTGTCATTTATAGATCTTTGACAGTCGTTACTGTTAGTCTACCCAGATCTGTGTTGTGGAGTGCCGATACTTATATTCAGCTGCACCTGGTTCGACTGAAAGTCGACCATAGTTGAGAATAGGCAGTCAGATGATGATGACTTCAAAAGTAACCGTGTTGGCAGAGCATTGGTGGCTCAGTAGTAGCGATTTATAAGTCTTGGGGTCGAACCTAGCCATCCGCATTACTTTGTGCAATTTATTACATCAGCACTGCTCTCAAAACGATGAAGGAAAACATCTTGAGGAACACATCTTGCCTAGAACCAAAACTTCGAAGACATGTGACATCTACCAACCCGCACTGGGCCCGTGTGGCTTCTTATCACAGAGAGTAAGCCAGTGTCCCAGCAGTGGGATTATAGACTGGTTATGCTTATGCCCTGTAATAATTAATATTTATCCTACAGGTTGCTGAATGGTGCGAGTCTCCATCTCATCTTCGAGCGATGCCGAACTTCGAGCTACCAATTGAAATGTCCAGCAGTATAGGAATGCATAACGTAAGTCATCATCCACTTGCTTAACATCTGCTTTTTTCTCTTAGGAACGAAATTCCATCTGCCCTTTTTCTCCAAGAAGGAAATCCTTTGCCGCGCCCATACGCGTCGTATGGGGTCGCGCGGCAAAGATATGGGGCTCGCGAGGCAGCTTGTGAGCCAGTCTCAGCTCGCGTTGCTCAGAAACTCAGAGGCGAGCTTCTGAGTTACAAGTACTGTAAATATGAAATGTTTTCATAGATGCATGGATGTTTTTACTTAATTTTCAAAATTGAGTAAACAGATAGATTATACCTGGATTAACATAGATGCAAAACATAGAATACTTTTATCCCGTGATACAATTATTACCGAATGCCTGACGACCAGAGCCGCGGTTCTAAATCTATTTTTAAATTATTTATTATTTTATACCATTGAAATCTAGGTATATAACTAACATTGTAAATTCCGAATTTTTTAAGGATGTCATAAATTTTCATCGGATCTTGGTGAAAATTGGCTCAGATGTAAGTTATAAATACTTTGGAATAATACATATGATACCGTTTATCCCGGTTTTAAGTGGGATAATTTTAAAGTTGAACCGGGCGAAGCCACTAAAAACAGTTATTAGGTACACAAAAAGCATTCACTCGCAATCAATGAACATTTGGGAGTTCTTAAAATGCTGTGTTTTTACCGATGACGTTATTGAATGACGAACATACTTATCAGACGCATGCCCCTTCCGGATGTTAAATATTTTATGAATGACACACATTTTATATTTGTGAATAAAAATGTGTGTGTGGCTAATTGGAGTAGTCGACTCGAGCACTGAGGCACAACTGACGCTTTCTTTTAAAAAAGTAAAAACTGAAATATGCAAGCTCAAAAAATTTCACAATTTTTTTGTCCTTATCTTGATGATAAATAGCCTATAGTCATCGACGATATATTACTAGACTCCCGAGACTCCGCATGCACGATCTAAGGAACAAAAACTATTCTGTCAACTCGCTGAGGTACTACGTAAGCGTGGGGGACGTGGTACTGCGTTGTGATTTGCTAACTCGAGGTCTGTTTTGTCTCAAGGTATGTTTACGGCTCACAGGAGTGGTCGAAATAAGACGGATATGAGACTTTTTTGTCTAATGTGTTGACAGACATCGGTCGCCTATTATTAGGAGTCTAGTAATATATCGTCGTTGCATATAGTCTTCCTCGATAGCCCAAGACAAGGCAGCGTTACTCCCGAGGAGCGTTCTTTACTTTTCACACCTACTGCGAGGAAATAAATTCGATTATTGAAATTTGATGTGGTATGACAACCTTCGATCGTGAAGTTGGCACCACTGCAAGTGATCAGCTGTTGCGACCAGCGGCCGCCATTACTGATACAACTCCTTAGTGAAAGTTTTCATATTTGAGATTCCAAATTCAAATCACATTATTCCCACGGGAATAATGAAATTCAGTACAATATTATTGCCCCGCTCGAGCGAGAGGGAACAATGTCATGCTTTATAGTAGGTTTGCCTGACATATAATTTGACATTTACGAGCAAGTAGTGTGAAAAATAAATTGTTTTCATCAACAGGACCTGGACTCTCCAGATGTAATATCAGCATCGACACAAGAAGACAGGTCTGCATACCAGGCACTCCTGGACCCGTACACCGGCAGCGTAGCCCTGCGCCACACGCCGGCGCAGAACCGGAGCCCTGGGACGCAACGGAGGAAGATACAATTGGTAAGTCTAAGGGAGCTTACCCATAAATCGATGCGATGCAATTCTACCGATTCCAACTACAAGTGAAAATCATCCTTACCACTACGACATATGACATAAAACGTGCGGTTATCTACGAGTACATGAAAAACAAAACACGCTCGACACGACGACGTAAGACAGTCGAATTGGATCATTCAAAATCAAATAATTTACCTATTTCAAGCATATTGAGCTATTATTACTACGTATAGAGACGACACCACGTATCACCAATGTGTCCCATCCAGGATGAGTTCGTGCGCACAAGTTTATTCAGTTGTTTGACAGCTTTGTGGCGTGCTCTAGGCGCGCGCACTCATCCTGGATGGGACACAGTGGTGATGCGTGATCCTACAATAGCCCTTTACGTTCCAGGGTCACGGTTACCTAATGAGACAGTTCCGCGACCCTGGCAGGCACGAGAGGCCGTGATTTTACTAGTATATGGAGTTAGTGTTAAAACATAGTAATCAAACGCCATAACACATCATTCTTGAGGCATAAAAACCGTTAATAAAAAAACATGCTAACACGGTTTCTGCGACACACAATATTGTTAGTAAACTCAATTCGTGCGAACATGGAACAATCGTTGCGACAGTACTATAATATACAATCACACGACCTTTTTTTTATTTCAACTGATTGATCGTGCACGCATGCTTATAACTATAAAAGTTTGCGGGAATGTTTTAAGAGTTTATCGCGGCCCTGGAACGCAAATATCAACTGAACAAAAGGGTTGTTTATTGAGCAAATCAAGTTCTTCCACTCCACCCGATGCGTGAGGACTGAGGATACCTTGGAAAACTTAAAAAAAAAACAACTATGGAAATGTACTCTATTACTGGAATAGAAGTAAAGTGAAATAAGGTCATAATTACTATCCGCAATCAGGACTGGGCAAAATACATGATTTGCTTTTGAAACACAAATTACAAAATACAGTGTTGCAAGTAATTCATCTACCTAGCCCAACTATATTGTGGTCGGCTTCCAGTCAAACCAGATTCAGCTGGATATCAGTATTTTACATGGAGCGACTACCTGTCGGACCTCCACAACCCAGTAACTGGGTAATACCATACCCCATGGTAAGACTGGTTGTCAGCCTTTAGAGTTTCTGACTAACAGTAACGACTGTAAATGAAGTTTTAATTACAAGTAATTAAAATACTGCCCAACCCTGTCCGCAATACAAAATAAAATTACCCTAAATAAGAAATAGGCATAAACTCAAGTATATACGATATTGAAGGCATGGTTACGGCAGTGGCTGAGCGATTGGACTACTGCGCATCGTGTCGTGGGTTCAATTCCCGCACGGAACTATTATTTTTATGATAAACAAGTAGTTAATTAATTATTTTTAACGCATTAACGCATGCGACGCGCATCGTAAAGATGATTTTTGAGGAAAGAAAAATCCGACTTGCAATCTGAATTTTTTTATCAAATAGTATGGTAGACGCTATCTCATTATACAACATTGATTTGGCTGTAATGTCAACATGTTGGGTGGAAGTTAGTTAAACATTAATCCAAGAGATGGCGCCACGCTACTGTAAAGCCTGGCCTGTTGGTCTAGTGGTTAGTGACCCTGACTGCTATGCCGGAGGTCGTGGGTTCGATTCCCACCCAGGACAAATGTTTGTGTGATGAGCACGATCATTTGTTCTGTGTCTGGGTATAATTTATCTATAATATGTATGTATTTAGAAACATATAAGTATGTTTATCAGTTGTCTAGTACCCATAACATAAGCCCTGCTTAGCTTGGGACTAGATGGCGTTGTGTGATAGTTGTGGAATATTATTATAAAAAAAGCGTTCAAATTAGGAATAGAGAATTTCGGCTTGCAAGTGTGGTTTGCAATGGCCTAGTTGGTTAAACAATTAGTTGTTCCGAGTCTGGGTGTTTTTGTATGTGAGTTTATACGTTTAAAAACGCACCCTCTACACAGGAGAAATTCCCAGTGTGGGACAACGTTTTATTTTTTATTTTTTTTAGTATTCTTAATTTAGGTATTATTTTCTTCCAGCCCCCCGAAGAAGACAGATGTAGCCTGGACAGCGTCAGCGCCTGTTCCATGGAGTCTGAAGACGAACCTCCCGAGCCTCAGGACCTGGAGACGGTACCAGTCAATGGCGTCAACCAGCATCTGGTGTTGAGTGATGATGAGGGGAGCAAGATGTAAGTCACTTGTCATGTCTATTATCGTTTAGTCGCAGGACGATCTCCTGCCACCGTAGGCGCGGGCATGAGTATAGACCTAAGCTGTTTTTATTTATGAATTTGGAGCTTTTTCTTAAAATGTAACGGAAGTGGAACTGCGAAGTCAAAGCCGTAAGTCGAAGTCGTACACTTTTATTTTTAGAATTTTCAAAATCGGTTTAATCATCTTTTAATAATTGGGAGAAAATGAAGAGGCTCTCAATTTGTTGGAATCTTTTTTTATTTAGGTATTATAAAAAAGTTGCCGACGAATTGAGAACGTTTCATTTCTTATGTCTGATAGTAAAATGTTAAACAGTAGTTTACTGCATAAATAAAGTCTGTTTAGTCTTGCGATTATCTACGAGTAGATGAAAAACAAAACACTCTCGCAACGATGACGTAAGTCAGTCGAATTGCATCATTATATCGTAGTAGTAAGGACGCTTTTCATTTTTAGTTAGTAGAAATTGCAGTTTGCACGAGTCGCGTTATAAGCAACTTCGCTTACAGTTAATCATTTATACAATAGAGTAGATTACTGCATAAATAAATTGAAAACCTGTTTAGTCCGTCAGTTAAGAGTATCGAAAAATAATGGATACGTATTTTTTGATATCAACGAATATTGATAAAGATACGACGTTTTGAAATTTGGGAGTGGGGGCTTGTGACGTCATAATGCCTGTAAAGTTATACCGACCGAGTGACGTTTTACGATTTTTAGAAGTGTTGCATCTTTGACAATTATGTCTAAGTAACAAAAGAAAAAGTACGAGTCTAACATTTTTGATAAATTATCTATCTTTCGGACTAATTTTTCTATGTATAATTAAGCCCATTATTAATATTTTTTAGGTCAAAATCAACAAACACGCTATCAGAAGGTAGCGACCCCATCCCGGAATATTCCGCGGCCGAGGAGTTAAGCAACGAGCGAGCGTGGATCAGCGTGCCCAGGCCGGGCGGACATGCCACCTGCGATATGAAGGTAACACTACTGAAGACACTAACTGGCTTGTTGGTCTAGTGGTTAGTGACCCTGACTGCTATGCCGGGGATCGTGGGTTCGATTCCCTCCCAAGACAAATGTTTGTGTGATGAGTATGATCATTTGTTCTTTGTCTGGGTGTAATTTATTTATAATATTTATTTATTAGTATTTAGAAATATGTATATAAATATGTTTATCAGTTGTCTAGTACCCATAACACAAGCTCTGCTTAGCTTGGGACTAGATGGCGTTGTGTGATAGATGTGGAATATTATTATTATTACTTGACTGTGTGACCCTGGCGGTTGAGAGTGTGTCATGCCAACTCAAATGTCTCGCTGATGGTGTCGTGTATGTCGGATCATTTAGTTCCCTTCAAAATGGTTGAGCTGAATGGTGCTGGTATATGTGTCATGTTCGTGAACGGGCGCTTTCAGTTGAGCTGGTCCGATATTTATTATACCTGAATACCTTTTCTTAAGTGCTTTGCTACAGTGGAGACCACGGACTAGCAAGCGCAGCGTAGGACGTCCACCAACAAGGTGGACAGACGACCTTATGAAGGTCGCCGGATGCAGGTCGCTTCCAACCGGTATATGTGGAGATCTAAAGGAGGCCTATGTTCAGCAGTGGACGTCCTATGGCTGAGATGATGGTGACCTTTTCTTATCCTTATAGGTATATTATTTTATACGTAGGGCAGTGACGGCCCAGCAGTGGTATCCGCCCGGACTTACGAGTTGTAGGTCGAGGGTTCGAACCCAGCCAGGCGCATTACTTTGTGTAATTTATTACATCACCACTGCTCTCAAAACGGTGAAGGAAACGGAAAATGTTCTAAAACCAAAAATTCAACATGCACTGGCCTTGCATGGTGTGTTATGACCCCACTCCTTATCACAGAGAGGAGGCCTGTGTCCCAGCAGTGGGAACATTTATAGGCTGATGATGATGATCCTTATAGGTGATCGAGCCGTACAAGCGAGTGATATCTCACGGCGGGTACGACGGCGGCGGCGCGGCCCTCATCGTGTTCAGTGCGTGCCACCTGCCTGATAACCAGAGACCCGACTATACGTACTGCATGGATAACTTGTTCCTGTGAGTATTGGGTGGGATTTGGAGTTGATGGGAATTGTTTTGGAGTTAGTGGGAATTTCTTGGAGTTAGTGGGAATGGGTTTGAAGTGAGTGATAAATGTAATAGAGTCAATGGGAATCGTTTTAGAGTGAGTGGGGATTGTAATAGTGTCAATGGTAATCGTTTTAGTGTGAGTGGGAATGGTTTTAGAGTCAGTGGGAACGGTGTTAGTATCAGTGGGAAATGGTTAAGAGTTGATGGGAATTGGTTTGGAGTCAATGGGAATGGTTTGATTAAGTGGGAATGGGTTTAGAGTCAGTGGTAGAATCAGAGAATGAATATATAAAAAAAGAGTATTGGAGTTAGAGCTAGTGGGAAACTGTTTAGAGTGGGTGAGATAAGGTTTTCGAGTAACTGTACCACTTACTCTAAAACTGAACCAGAGTTATTGAGATTAGATTAGATTTAAGAGTTATTGAGATTGATTTTAGATCCACTGATAAAGCTTCAAAGTCGATGAAAATATTTTTAGAGTCTTTGGGAACAGCTAATGGTAAATTTTCGCGTACCTAGGAACTTGAGACAATTTATTTTATTTTGACTCAGTTATGACACTTTTACAGACTTTTTAAGCAATACTTTTGCAATCATTAAACACTATTCGAGCTACACGAACTAACGAATACCGTGACCCCGCAACGTAAACGGCTATTGAAGGACACCGTGTATTTAAGTCAGTACAAGTCTGACAGTCCCTCCCGCTCTGCCGTGGGTGGGAGGACTCATTTGATGATAAGACCACGATAAAAAAAGCTGCAATTATACTATTGGAATCTTTTTTCTTTTCACAGCTACGTGATCTGGACCTTGGAGCGTCTAGTGACGGATGACTACGTGCTGGTGTACTTACACGGCAGCGCCGGCCGGAGACGACTGCCCACCTTCCACTGGCTGCACGAGTGTTACAAGCTCATTGATAGGAGGTATGTACTATGATACCGGGAGAGGACAGA
Organism: Agrotis ipsilon; assembly: GCA_028554685.1. Taxonomy (NCBI): domain Eukaryota; kingdom Metazoa; phylum Arthropoda; class Insecta; order Lepidoptera; family Noctuidae; genus Agrotis; species Agrotis ipsilon. The sequence goes on from CM052982.1 coordinate 9,078,929, forward strand.
GTCCACCTCACGAGCCAGAAACACGGCAGCGCCGGCCGGAGACGACTGCCCACCTTCCACTGGCTGCACGAGTGTTACAAGCTTATTGATAGGAGGTATGTACTGTGACACCGGGAGAGGACAGCGTCCACCTCACGACCCAGCTACACGGCAGCGCCGGCCGGAGACGACTGCCCACCTTCCACTGGCTGCACGAGTGTTACAAGCTTATTGATAGGAGGTACGTACTGTGACACCGGGAGAGGACAGCGTCCTCCTCACGACCCAGCTGCACGGCAGCGCCGGCCGGAGACGACTGCCCACCTTCCACTGGCTGCACGAGTGTTACAAGCTTATTGATAGGAGGTATGTACTGTGACACCGGGAGAGGACAGCGTCCACCTCACGACCCAGCTACACGGCAGCGCCGGCCGGAGACGACTGCCTACCTTCCACTGGCTGCATGAGTGTTACAAGCTCATTGATAGGAGGTATGTACTATGATACCGGGAGAGGACAGCGTCCACTTCATGACCCAGCTGCACGCATAGGCCGATCATAGGTGTTAAGCCGCGCTTACCGAGGTTGGTCTGTGGATGGGTGACCATCGGTCATAGCGAGTTTCCTCCGTGCCTCGGAAAGCACGTAAAGCTGTTGGTCCCAGCTGTCATTTGTAGATCTTTGATAGTCGTTACTGTTAGTCAGAAGCTTTAGTCTGACAACCAGTCTTACCATGGGGTATGGTATTACCCAGTTACTGGGTTGTGGAGGTCTGATAGTCAGTCGCTGCGACAGACAGTGTTTTTGAAGAGTCTTTTGTCAAAACGGTGATGAAAAACATCGTGAGGAAACCGGCATGTCATAGAACCAAAAAATTGAAAGATTCAAATTCAAATATCTTTATTGCGAACTAAGTGTAGGTATACAAAGGTGTTATTATACATACATAAGACGTGACATCTACCAACCCGCACTGGGCCGCGTGGTGGATTACAGCCCACTCCCAGCAGTGGAAACATATAATAAACTAGCGACCCGCCTTGGCTCCGCACGGTTGCAATCTCTACAATATTAGGCATGTGATACAACGTGTAAAGTTAAAAGCGCAAAACCTCTCGTGGGGTATCTTAGCCCATGTTACTGAACAATGTTTGTTAAAAGACTAGGAAATCGCAAAAAAAAAAAAGATTTTTCATACTGATAGGCTCGATCAATTTCTCATTTTGTATGAAAAAGCTAATTTTTTTTTTGCAAAATTCCAAGTCTTAGAACAAACATTGTTCAGTAACATGTGCTGAGTTACCTCACGAGAGGTTTTGCGCTTTTAACGTTACACTTTGTATAGGTTCCTGAGAAGAAAGTCCCCATCATCTTCCTGCCCTTATCCCATTTTACTTGGGGTCGGCGCAACACGTTTCTTTCTTCCATTTTCCCCTATCACAAGTCATAGTATCATTCACTCCTTTTTCTTTCATATCCTTACTTATACAATCCATCCATCTTTTCTTTGGCCTTCCTCTTCCTCTCCATCCATCAATATTCATACTCATCACTCTCTTAGTCACATGAGTGTCATCCCTCCTCATCACATGTCCATACCAAGATAGACGATTCCCTTTCACTTTTTCTATAACCGGCGCGACTTTCAAACTCCCTCTTATAAACTCGTTCCTTACTTTATCCATTCTTGTCACTCCACACATCCACCTTAACATCCTCATCTCCGCTACATGCAATCGTTTCTCATCCATCTTTTTCACAGCCCAGCATTCCGATCCATACAATACGACAGGTCTAATCACGGATTTGTATATTTTCCCCTTTAACTTGAGGGGCATCCGTGGGTCGCAGGTTGTTCCAGTGACCTGTCGCCATTTCATCCATCCCGAGTTGATCCGGTGTGTTATGTCCCGGTCTACATCGCCATCTCCTTGGACAAGCGACCCGAGGTACCGAAAGTCGGAAGAGACTGGTATGGGCGTTCCTGCAAGAGTAATGGGCACAGAACTGGAGAGACCGCCGAAATCGCAAAACAGATACTCTGTTTTGTTTCTGCTTAATTTCAGGCCAACGTTCTCCAGTCTTTGCCACCACACCTCCAATCTGCTCTGGACCTCTAGGCCGAGAAGAAAGTCCCCATAGTAAAAAAATGACATCTCTACTAGATGCTTCAAATGACATCTGTTTTAAATCTTTTAGATGACATCATTCAAGTTAGGTTAGGTAATAAACTAGCCACCCGCCCCGGCTCCGCACGGGTGCAATCTCTACAATATTATGCATATAAAATACATAAAAAATCTTCCTCTTGAATCATTCTATCTATTAAAAAAAACCGCATCAAAATCCGTTGCGTAGTTTTAAAGATCTAAGTATACATAGGGACAGGAAGCGGGAAGCGACTTTGTTTTATATTATGTAGTGATATGCCATACTGTCTTATGCTATTAATATTTATTTGTTTCAGATTACGTAAGAGCTTAAAACACTTGTACCTGGTACATCCCACGTTTTGGTTGAAATCCTTCGTCATATTAACAAAACCTTTTGTAAGGTAAGCATACAATATTCGATAATTTTTCTAACTTCTTCGATTCATATCTTATGACTGCACGTTGCATCCTAAGTTCTATTCCCTGTCCCTGAGTAATGGGTGACTCGCCGTCTGATCGTGGATCATGCCCGGGTAGACGGCGCGTCATGTTCCACGTGCGTCTCAAAGATCTGTTGGCAATATGACGGGGTTTGGCCCTATAAGGGGAGTATAGGGCCAAAGCCTGCCGATGTCGCAGGACTTTCAAGTAACCATGGCCCCGGAACGTAAAGGGTCATTGAAGGACACTGTGGATTTTAGTCAGTACAAGTCTGACAGTCCCTCCTGCTCTGCCCTGGGTGGGAGGACTTATTTAAAGATTTTACCTCGATTAAAAAAGAGATCATTGAGTTTACAAGTGACGTCAGTTTGTCATTACTATACAAAATCTTTGAGAAATTGCAATAGGAATTATATAGTAATAATATTCCACAACTATCACACAATGCCATCTGGTCCCAAGCTAAGCAGAGCTTGTGTTATGGGTACTAGACAACTGATAAACATACTAATATATTTCTAAATACATACATATTATAGATAAATTACACCCAGACACGGAACAAATGATCATGCTCATCATACAAACATTTGTCCTGGGTGGGAATCGAACCCACGACCCCTGGTAAAGCAGTCAGGGTCACTATCCACTAGACCAGCAGGCCAGTCAATATAGATAATATAGTTAGTGACGTCACAGTTTGCTTTGACCATACAAAATCTTTAAGAGAATCGCATTTTTGACAGCTCACAGAAATTATATCAAGTGATTACTGGATTATAGACTCTATTATTTCTCCCCCACAGTTCAAAATTCTTCCGCAAGCTGTCCTACGTGCGAAGTCTCTCGGAACTGATGCAGAAAGTGCCAGTGGAACCCAACGCAATACCAGAATTAGTGAAACAATTCGACGCTACTCGCCGATAGATGTCACGGTGTTCACACGAGTCGAGTGTTGTAGAGTGCAAGTAAGTTGGTTTAGCTTAGTTAAATAGGCTATTTTACTCAAAAACCATAATGGGGTATTTTACTGCATAAATAAATTGAAAATCTATTTAGTCCGTCAGTAATAATATTGAAAAATAATGCACACGTATTTTTTTATTTTTTCAAATCAATGAATATTGACAAAGATAATACGCTTTCAAATTCGGGAGTGGGGGCTTGTGACGTCATTGCGCTTGTAAAAATGTACCGACCGAGTGACGTTTTGTGATTTTTAGAAGCGTTGTATCTTCGTCAATTTAGGTTTACGTGACAAAACAAAAAATACGGGTCTAATATTTTTTAAGAATCTATATTGCGGACTGATATTTTTTTTTGTAAAATACCCTATTGTCCGAAGTATAGATTGTCAAAAAAGATTTGCCACGTATTTTTTTTATTTTCGACGACTATACAACGCTTTTAAAAAACACAAAACGTCACTCGGTCCGTATAATTTTATAGGCGTAAAGGCGGAATTATAGTTACGTGTCGTGTCGTTATGCGCCAGAAGCATATCGGTTTCATACATTTAATATGGTTAGGGACATATTTGCATGTCGTGTCGTGTCGTAACACGTTCTGTCGAATGTATTAAACTAAATACTTCTGACGCGTCACGACATACAAATGTGTTTCCGCCTTTATGACGTCACAAGCCTCCATTCTCGAATTTTAAAGCGTTTTATCTTTGTCAATATCCATTTATTTAAAATAAAAAGGTGTTCATTATTTTTTAATACTACACCTGAAGGACTAAACACATTTTATTTACGCAGTAAACTACTCTATTGTATAAACAATTAACTGTAAGCAAGATTACTTATGACGCGAATCGTGCGATTTGCAATTTCTACTAACTAAAAATGAAAATAGTCCTTGCTACTACGATATAATGATGCAATTCGACTGACTTACGTCGTCGTGACGCGCGTGTTTTGTTTTTCATGTACTCGTAGATAACCGCACGTTTTATGTCATATGTCGTAGTGGTAAGGATGATTTTCACTTGTAGTTGGAATCGGTCGAATTGCGTCGCATCGCGTCATCAGCAAACTCGCAGAGATAGAAAAAGTATTCCTATCTCTTTCTCTAGTTTTGCATTAATAGAGATAGAAATAGTATTTCTATGTAAACTCCGAACGCGAAGCATGAGGAAATTTGTACGTTAACCTGTCACTACCTGTCTCTGTCACTCCCGCGTAAATATAATGAGTCTCGCTTGCACAGTTAACGGTCATTGCTCTGTGCAAGCGAGACTCATTGCATATTTACGCGGGAGTAACAAAGACAGGTAATAATAGGTCAATGTACGAATTTCCTTCTGGTTTGTTACCGACCTTAAGTAAGATAACGCCAGAGATTTTACAAATTAGATACTAAATCTATTACTTACTTGCAACTAAACACTGGAATCGTGTAAACGTGCTAAACACGGTAAAAGATTAATTTAAAAAAAAATATAGTGATTTTTTAAAACTTGGATTATCAAGGGGCAATATTACTATATTTGTTTTATTTAATCGAAATTATATTAATACTATAATGTTAGTAGTTGGTCTTTTTATACCAAAAAAAAAAGTTTCTTTTGCCCCATAGAATCTCATAAACAAATTATTTGATTAAAAGGAGGGTAGATTTAACAATATTTGCAAAAGTTTTATCATTGATGTCCTAAGTCATCATCATCAGCCTTTAACGTTCCCACTACTGGGACACAGGCCTCCTCTCTTGTGGAGTGGGCCATAATCCACCACGCGGGCCCAGTGCGGATTGGCAGTTGTCACATGTCTTCGAATTTGATGGTTCTAGGACATGCCGGTTTCCTCACGATGTTTTCCTTCACCGTTTTGAGAGCAGTGGTGATGAAATAAATTACACAAAGTAATGCGCCTAGCTGGGTTCGAAACCACGACCTACAACTCATAAATCGGGACCGATACCACTGGGCCACCACTGCTCTTAAGTACAAGATTGCAAATATTTTTCAAAAGTCCTGTTTTTCTTTTTCAAGTTTGTTGAAATAATTCTTTTGGTATAAATAGATTAACTACTGAATGTACAAAATTACAATAATATAATAAATAAAAAAAACAATAATATTATACCCAGTTCATATATTTTTTGTGAAATATAATTCGAATGAGATAAAATAAAGAATTATTTACTAGAAAATTTTAGGACATTCCATATCACGAGAATAAATAAAAATATACCATTCCAAAAATGCACATAATTATAATTATTTTACACATTTTTAAAAAACATTGCAAAAGAAAATTATTATTTTTTGAGATAAAGCTGTGTTCACATCTGACGACAAAATAAATAAATAAAAAGAAAACAATTTTTATCACCGTTTACCAAACAAGTCGTATCGCGGGACTATTTCAACAGGTAACCATGACCCTGGAACGTAAAGTGCTATTGAAGGATCTCCGAAAACTTAATAACTAGTGGCTTCTAGTGTAACGGAATGCAGCTGAATGCTAGTATGTTATGGAGCGACTGCCTATCTGACCTCCACAACCCAGTAACTGGGTAAATTAATACACTCTGTCCTCCGATTTCCTCGTCCAATCTGACCGAGCCGCCATTATAAGATTGTCAGTTTCCTTGAGCCATAATATCATTTGATTACCAATTTTTTAACATCAGTTTTCCAAAATGAATTGACAATAATTGACTTAAATATTAGCTAAACATAATGAAGAATTATTTCTTTCCAATCTTGCATATTGAAATCTGTTCTTTTTTTTCTTTTTAGCTTGGTCTAATCATCAAATGAGTGCCCCTACCCAGGGCAGGGCAGGAGGGACTGTCATACTTGTACAGACTAAAATACTCGGTGTCCCTCAATAGCCCTTTACGTTCCGGGGTCACATTGAAATCTCCTACCGTAGAACTATTATTTGCACATAACAGTTTATCGTCGTCATATATCTAAATTATATCAATATAAGTAAACGGAATGCGTGATCCTTTTCAGGCTATTTATTTAAAAAATGCGATTAATCGCAGCGACAAGTCGCAGGTGTGAACACAACCTTATCTCTCTCACGACACTGTGATAAAATCAACATAGCAATACTTGCAGAAACTATAAATAATTATAACTAAATTATAAGTGTGTATATTATTAATAATCGGCAAGCCTATTATTGTAATTTAGGCGGAAAAATAATAATTAATGATTATTGCTTTAATGAGAATTTCGTTTATTGAAACTTGATTATAGATAATTTTAAATGGTATTAAGATTGTTTCCTTTAGCAAGGGGCTTAAATTGACAGAAAAAAAAATCTCGAATGGATAAAAGGGAGTGACCAAACATATAGACATAGAATCGACATGATTCGAGAAATAGTTTTATGTCTACGAAATAAAACGAATAGGGTAGTTTTCAGATACAAAATAATTACATTCTATTAAGTCCGTATTTTAGATTATAAAAAAATATATTGCTCACGTATTTTTTATTTGTTAATTAGAGCAAAACTAACAAAGATATAGCCCATTAAAGTTACGTGAGGCGTCACCCCGCGCGAAAAATACCACGCGGCGTGGCTAGGCTATATCTTTGTCATTTTTGGTTTAATTTACAAATAAAAAAATACGTGTCCCTTATTTTTGAATAATCTAAAAGAAGGACTAACTAAATTTTTTAGGGCAACTATCCCAACGACGATATATACTACTCAAAAGAAAATAAGGGCCAACTTATTTTTGTCGATTTATTAAATAATATTTAAATATTACTGGTTATAATGACTGAATCTGATAAATATGAACGATTTTACTTGGAAATACACAAAAATTAAGTTTGTATTCCAATCAATCGTTAAATTAAACGAAATTGAATGAAAAGTGGGGAATTGCAGGAATGTATCAACTTACACAAAACATCAAAAAACTCGAAAAAAAACGTCTTTAATGTTCCAAAGTGTTCTTTAAAGCTTCTCTTTTAACTCTGTTCTCTCTGTACTACTCATTTTAATGGAGGTGGAATGTTCAGGATTAAATACCAAACATTTTCTTTGGGATTCTCTACCAGCAAGTTTTCAGACAGTTTATGAGATCCAGCTGGGTGTTGATGGGAATTTTACTTTCTTTTGCACTCCTCTGTAACTCATCTCTTAACTGCTGAATAAAACTCAGGTAAAAATCCTGAGTAGCCACTGTAACATTGTAATTCGAACGTCAGCGAATGTATCACTGTTAGTCGCAGCGTGTCCGCTCGAACATTATCCTGCTTGAAGATGAACTCAGGTACTTGTTGCTGTGCGAATGGGATAATGTGGAGTTGCACCACATTCGCTACGCAATTTTGAGCAGTTACAGCATCGTTATTACGAAGTGCGAGCTCAGTTTTGCGTGATAGAGACAACCGCCCCAGAGCATAATTCAGATCTCATCGGAACAGTCTGTTTCAAGAGTGCGAGGATCTGAAACCTATTGTTTAGATCTTCTCTACACTCTAATGAATCGGTCTTTATTAAAAAAAATAAGCCTGCAGTCATAAATAAAAAGCAATGAAGACCATTCAACACAGTTAAATAATTTTTCTCTTTGCAAATGTTTCACGATTTGCACCATACGCTCCAGTTAACTGGAGGAGAACCAAGCATCTTCTTGAGTATTGTTAGTCTTTATGGAGTCGATTCGGAATAGTCTAGTCAATTATAGGGGTGCCTGTAGTTCAACGCAATAGAGTTTGTACGGTCCGCGCGGTAGATTTTCGCACTATTTGCGCGGTTAATCAAACTTATTGGTCTCCTTAGGCTTTACTTACTTACTTTCTTCCTGGATCACAGCGTCTGGTGATATTACCCGTCTTTTGAGACCAGTTTCAAACTTTTTGAACCACTGGTTGGGAATATTCCACCATAAGACCTACCTGTTCTGGCTATGCCCCCCCTGGATTAAGGTAACACCCCAAGTGGCTGTTTTTGCATCCATATGTCTCCGAATAAATGGCATTATGAGATTAAACATTATAGCCTACTTGCTGTATAAGTCGAAGAAAACTCCGTTAGAAGTTTGAAAAATAAAAAACACCAAACCGTACATTCGAAGAAATCTTAAATATCTAATTACCTTAACCTTTCTTCTTGCCACGGTCATGAAATTAAAAAAAAGTTATGAATTTCCAATTATGCAGTAGAAACAATATTAATACTTGAAAGAAACCATAACAAGGTATTTACCATCTATTATGTACACAGAATAAGAGTGATACTTGATTAAAGTGCAATTTAATAAGTGGCCCCTATTTTGTTTTGACGAGTATATTACTAGACTCCTCATAACAGGCGACCGATATCTGTCAACACATTAGGCAAAAAAGTCTTATATCCCGTCTTATTTCGACCACTCCTGTGAGCTGTAAACATACCTTGAGACAGAACAGACCTTGAGTTAGCCAATCACAACGCAGTTCCCCGTCCCCCTCACTTACGTAGTACCTCAGCGAGTTGACAGAATAGTTTTTGTTCCTTAGATAGTGCATGCGGAATCTAGTAATATATCGTCGTTGAACAAGCCTATTGTCTAACGTAGTGTTGAATTGCGTCATCAGAATGGAATCGAGGGTAGTGAATTCTTTTTCGAGTCCAAAAAAAGATGGAATGTTTAAAATTATTTATAATTAAATAAATAAACGAAAATATGCCATAGCTTTGTAAGCATATTGATGTTCAATAAATATAAGATATTTAATTAATAAAACTCTTGAAATAGATTTTGTATTAAAAACATTTATTTATTTGTAAATATATTAATATATCGATTTGAACTTTTCGTAAAAACCGTTTTGCCAAAAAATTCATTGTATACAGCTAAAGCCCGCTGTAGACATTGGGCCAGCGTATTGGGCCAACGTGTACAGACCTACTTGGCGGTATGTTGGTAGTTGGCGGGACTACTGGCCGGTCAACCGAAAGTTGTCGGGTTTTCGTGCACCAATCAGAGGATTCTTGTGCTTCGCATACAGTGTTCACACGTTGGTCCAATGTGTTAACAGCGATATTTGAAGCCAGCCCAACATGCTGGCCCAATGTGTACAGCGGTATTATAAGGAGTGGAATTCAATGCCGGGGTCTGTATATCCTGATAGCTATAACCTTGTGGTCTTCAAGTCAAGAGTGAACAGGTTACTTCTAGGCAAGCGTGGTTCACCGTCGACCACATCTTCGTTTACCGTCAGGCGAGATAGTGGTTAAACGTGAGTCTATAAATTAAAAAAATAATCTGCATAGGCTTGTCGACTATTTTGTGGTCGGCTTCCAGTCGAACCAGATGCAGCTGAATATCAGTATTTTACATGGAGCGACTGACTATCTGACCTCCACAACCTAGTATACTGGGTTATAAGATACCCCTTGGTAAGACTGGTTGTCAGACTTTATAGATTCTGACTAACAGTAACGACTGTCTAAGATCTAGAAATGACAGCCGGGAACAACGGCTTTACGTGCTTTCCGAGGCACGGAGGAAATTTGCTATGACAGATGGTCACCTATCAATTGATTGACCTCGGCAAGCGTGGCTTAACCTTGAAATACGAACTGAGTGGATGTTATTATCGATATATCAATAATATATTTATTAATAAATAAATGAATTGTCGGTAAAAACGCACTGATCTTGAATTTATTTTTCTTCTAAATATTTTTTTCACTATCAGCATTAGCAAGGCACTGTCTACAATGCATAGCTATTTAAAAACTACGGTAGAAAAATACTATAACAGACATTGACGTGCTGTACGATTTTCAACCTTATACCCAAAAGAAAAAGTAAAAAAATCCAACAACACGTTTCTGCCTCTTGCGGTATTTCAAATTTCTACCGTAGAAATGTTGCCATGTTCATGTACATATAGTAGGTTTAGTAGAAATATATTAAGAATAGTATTTTTTGTTAAATATAATGTAATAAATAAATAGTTTAATAAGCAGAATTACAACGAAATTAAGGCACAAGTTATGAAAGTACCATTTTAGTGATTTTAAGAGCGATTGCGATTTGAAAGTTGGCAACGTCGCAAACGGTGTAGTGTCTGTCAACACATTAGGCAAAAAAGTCTTATATCCGTCTTATTTCTCTCACTCATGTGATCCGTAAACATACCTTGAGACAGAACAGACCTTGAGTTAGCCAATCACAACGCAGTACCCCGTCCCCCTCGCTTACGTAGTACCTCAGCGAGTTAACAGAATAGTTTTTGTTTCGTAGATCGTGCATGCGGAGTCTAGTAATATATCGTCATTGATCTACAAGTAGTTGATTCGGGTCTGGGTGTTTGTGTATGTGAGTTTAAATGTTTTTAAACGCATCCACGATAAAAGAGTAATTCCTAGAACGGGCTAACTTTCAAAATGCACTTTATTACACATTTTTTGTCTGCCAGTGTTGCCAGTTTGTAAAAGCAGAAGAATCTTACTTAATTAAAAAATATAGGCTTTGTGAAATTGATGATATTTTTTAAATCGATTGCTGGTTTATTATAGTTTGCTAGATCTTGAAATTACACAAGGTTTTTTTTATAAGTTACTATATTTTTTTTGTTAGATTTCACTTATAATATTCTTTCTGAGATCTTTTCTTATAGAATCTCTATGTTATACAAAAAATGACAGTAAATAATAATTATTATTTTTACTAGCCTGCTTACCCCTATTATATGTAACTTATATATATAGGAAAATGTGACTTAAAATGGTTTCTGATCTCGAAAAATGAATCTTCAATAGAAAACATATTATGAGTGAAATCTTTCAAAATTTGTAAATGTTTAGGACTATATAATTCCTAAATCGTTTGAAAGTACTTAATCGGCTAGCCCCATATAACATGGCACTTTGTAAATGGAAAAATGTGGGTGTACTATTAGGTTACATCTCCAACCTAAACTTTATAGAAAAAATGGCGTAGTATTGTTTGAAAAAAAACTTAAAATCCCACCTAAATAAATATTGCGGGTCTCATTTAAACCCAATGAAAATTTATAGACCCCAATTGTTCATAACAACTTTCTAAAAAGTATAACAACAATGTTGGGTTCATTTTCACCCATTCGAAGAATTTGAAGCCAAGACCCCATAAAATATATTTTAACAATATTGGGGTCATCGAAACCTCTTAGCCAGTTTGGGGCTCACAACGATTAGGGGTCATATAGTCCCAAAAGCGCCAGTATTTAGCTTTATTTTCGTCAATATATAGGTTTATGTGAAAACTACTAAGTTTTAAGTTCTCCCCCTGTTATAAAGCCCGCTGTACACATTGGGCCAACGCATTGGGCCTACTTGGCGCTATGTTGGTAGTTGGCGGCAGTATTGGCCGACCAACCGAATGTGGTCGGTTTCTCGTGCACCAGTCAAAGGATCTTGGCGTGGTTCGCAACAATGTTCACACGTTGGCCCAATGTGTAAACGGCGACATTTGGGATTCATTATTTTGGCTCAAAATGCTGGCCCAATGTGTACAGCGGCCTTAAGAGACTTATACAATAAACAGAACTCGTGAAATGTGTGTGTACCATGAGGTACACTTCTGCCTAACCTTTACGATTACCGGCGTGATTTTCTAAGTATAATGCTTTTCCACTATTAAAAATAAGATAATTTAGAGGAATGTATGTATGTATGTGTAAAAAATCTCGTAAATAGCTTTACATAGAATAGATGTGTACCTGTGCGTTGAATTTAAAATTAAAATAAGGTAAAAGCACAAAAAATAAAAATATTTGTATTACGTCATAATCTACGTTGTACCTTCGAAATTGTTTTATTATTCTTTTTACTTTTACAAGACGGGTAAAAGTTACTGTAAAAAAATCACCCCGAGTTTTAAGGGCAAGTGCTGTACCTATGGACGCTTTTACCTGTGGTTAATTTATGGGTAAACGGGCAACCCTAAAATTCAAATTGAACGCAGCCGTAAGCATTTGTCTATGGTTGACAGATTTTACGTATCGCCATTTTTTTTCCGTGTTATTTTCCCCAGAATTAACGGTGTCCACAGGTAAGAGCGTCCATAGGTACAGCACTTGCCTATATTTCCTGGGGTCATCGGACGGGGGTCATAAATTTTACGGGAATGCCTTAGGAGGTTAACGTGGCCCTGCAACGCGAAGTATAATTGAAGGGTAGATTCATTTTGTTGATTTCCGTAACCAAAAAGGGGGTTAAATATGACCCCAATTTTGTCAAACAGGAAACATGATTTTTAAGGTGAATGCACACTTATCCGAGCCGAACGCGTCGAACGAAACGAATTTTAGAATTTTATACGAGTATATGAAATCTAAAATTCGTTTCGTTCGATTCGGACGATTCGGCGCGGATAAGTGTGCGAGGTTTCATGAGATTTCATATACAAAATTCTAATATTCGTTTCGTTCGACTCCTTCGGCGCGTTCGACTCCTTCGGCGCGTTCGACCCCTTCGGCGCGTTCGGCTCTGATAAGTATGAGCCACCAATACAGTCTTTAAAAGTAAAAAGAAATAAAGATACTCAATTATTTTTGTCTTAATCTGAACTATTGTATCCAAAAATTTATTTTTGTAAACTTCGCCACTTCTAGGTACCTTACTGAAATTCATATTTTTTGAAAAAACACTCTTTCTTAGATTTTAATAATAATTAAATAATATCTTTTTTTTTGTATAGACGCCAGCCAACGACGATATATTACTAGACTCCTAATAACAGGCGACCAATGTCTGTCAACACATTAGGCAAAAAAGTCTTATATCCTTCTTATTTCGACCACTCCTGTGAGCCGTAAACATACCTTGAGACAGAACAGACCTTGACTTAGCCAATCACAACGCAGTACCCCGTCCCCCTCGCTTACGTAGTACCTCAGCGAGTTGACAGAATAGTTTTTGTTCCTTAGATCGTGCATGCGGAGTCTAGTAATATATCGTCGTTGACGCCAGCACATCAACCTACTTCATTCTGTCAAATTGCTTTAATGGATTATCAACCTTATCACAATAGTGGAAGGTTAATGTTCGATTAGTAAAATTTGACAGATTCGAGTAGGTTGATTTCAGATTCCAGCTTCTTCAGCAATGTTTTAGTTAAATTCATTATATTTTCAGACTTCTTTATTAAAATCTCTTTAGATATGCATGTGGTGTCTCTTGTGCTTGATTTTCGATTCTTTTTTGCTTGTAAGGCCCTCCATCACCGCGAGCATTCACCTGTAATGTAACGTTACAGATTCGAACATGTCATCAGTGAGGGATAACAATCGAGCATCACAATGCGCACCTTGTATCAAATCTATACTAAATGTACGCGAATGCTCGTCAGTCAGGGAGGTAGTATCGTAATGTAATGCTATGCAAAGTTGAATCTATAATGTTACATTACACGCGAATGCTCCCGGTGAGGAAGCGCCTGTATACGAATATTATACTCATTTATATTTAAAATCAGGCAAACGTAAAGAAATTATGTAAATTCTCTCTTCTATGTTTGTTTGCTATTTAAATAATCTCAGAAACTTTGCATTTTGATAAAGAATTTTATCATTCCTATAATCTCATTCCTTACTTGCTCAAATGCTTTTTAAAGTCACTTTTGTCTTATTTTGTAATAGGGAACGTCTCCATGACCCGATTAGTGCGATTTGCAATTTTTACTAACCAAAAATGAAAATCGTCCTTGCTACTACGATATAATGATACAATTCGACTGACTTACGTCGTCGTGGCGAGCGTGTTTTGTTTTTCATGTACTCGTAGATAACCGCACGTTTTATGTCATATGTCGTAGTGGTAAGGATGATTTTCACTTGTAGTTGGAATCTGTCGAATTGCGTCGCATCGGGTCATGCGGAAGCTCCCTTAATCCTATTTTCTTTAATACTAGGCGACTTTTAAAATATATGCCTGTTTAAAGATCACACTATTGTATTTTGAACCATAAGTACTAAAGTATAAATGTGAAATTACAACCGCATGCTTTTGGTTGTAATTTCACACTTATACTTAAGTACTTATGGTTGAAAATACAACAGTGTGATTTTTTAGTTGTAATTATTTTAGTGGTTTTCTAGTATTGGTGGATATGGGAGTGAGTGTACTTTTTTCGACTATTACTTGTATTATTTTTCTATTTTTAAGTTACTTTAAACATATAAAGGGCATTTTTTTAGTTTTTATGTATTGTGTCTTGTATTAAGATATTAAATTCCTAAATATTATTTAGAGCATATTTTCTATGATATTATTATTTTTGTACGAAAAAAATGTAAACTACTTTTGATTTATAAATATTTCGTTTTTGTAATCTGAATTTAAAAGCAGTTGTAGTTTTTCCATAATGTACTAATTGTTATCTGCCTAACATTTTCCCAACTATATTGTGGTCTGCTTCCAGTCGAACCAGATGCAGCTGAATATCAGTTCTTTATATGGAGCGACTGCCCTATCAGACCAACACAACATAATATGAACTAAGAAGGGAGGACTGGTTGTCAGACTTGTATTGTATTGTATTGTAAGAACGGGCTGGTATCCGCAACTCCACGTCAGATGCGCGTATTTTTGGTTGTCAGACTTTTAGAGATTCTGACTAACAGTAACTTCTGTCAAAGATCTACAAATGACAGCCGGGAACAACGGCTTTACGTGCTTTCCGAGGCACGGAGGAAACTCGCTATGACAGATGGTCACCCATCCACAGACCAACCTCGGCAAGCGCGGCGTATCGTATTACCCAGTTTCTGTGGAGGTCCAATAGGCAGTACCTCCATATAAAATACTGATATTCAGCTGCATCAGGTTCGACTGGAAGCCGATCCCAATATAGTTGAGAAAAGGCAGGCAGATGATGTCGGCTTTTTGATTACGGCAGAACTAGTTAAATTTAAATCTTGAATCTGTTTAAATAACCTAACCAAGTATGCAAGTGCCATTAATTTTATATAAAGCACAATAAATCGTTTATATACCAGTAAAATATATTATATACTATGTATAGAGAACATGTAATTGTCTGTGTGTAGTTTAGAAGTGTGTGTGATGTTTAAAATATAAATATATAATATCAGTTTTTTATTGAATAGTTTGGTACATTAATTTTTAAAACAATATAATTCCTTGGCTATATTTTGGTGTTCTTTTCAAAAATGGATGCATTGGCAAAGCATATACCTACAGATTTTATATTTAAAAGTATTTGGTACCTCTTCTATTCAAATCTTATATGTTCACTAATTCATAGATCATTCTACTGAATTGCTTTTTTTCAAATCTCTTTATCAGTAGTGAATGCTGTTTTCAACTAAACTTTTTATTCATTTATATCCATTGAAGTATAAGTGAGCAAGAATTTGTCTATAATTATAATTAATTATTTGTTTGGTACTATAAAGGTAACCGCTAAAATCGTGCATAATGCGTTGCATGGCATCGTAGGATTGGGTATTGTCTACGGAAGAATAGACAAAATTACAAAGATGAGAAAGATTTCTATCATTGTAAACATGTTTAAGTGTAGAATACAATTTTTTTTTTCATTCAGTCGTCTACGGGTCGTACCATACTCGTTTAAAAATATCAAATTGAATAGAAATAACTTTGTCTATTCTACGAAGTCTTCTGTGTTTTCTCTTAACGCGATGCGATTCAATTAAACTATCAAAAATTGTTAAGTTGATTATTCAGTTCTAGTTGGTTGAAGCTTAGAAGTCATTTCTATAAAATTCTTTTTTTAATTGGCACTACCCATAGGAGAAGAATAGAAACATCTTTTTAACATTTCGTCTATTCTTTAGTAGATTTTGCCAGCGAGCAGCAGCATGACTATAAGCGGACATCTTTTGGTACATCAGTCTTACCCTGCAGGGACCATAGATGTTTATGTGTGAGCACCTACGTTTGTAAGCAATGCTTAAGCTACTCATTAATTTCTTTATTTGCGGACTGATTATTGTGTTGTATCCTATAAGTTGTATTAAATACTGTGAATCGTTATTTTTGTGTTATTATTTAACGATACATCTGATCTTTTATCCCAGTTTTTTCATTCCCAACATCTTATCTTCGGATCTCCTTGAATCCTCCTAACATAGGTGGTACTTCATGTCCTAGCCAATTATATCTCTATTCTGCCAAGAATAGTTTTTTTTTATTTTTTTATTAATATAGCACCACCCGCCCCAATATACTTCACCCGACTGAAGAGAGAACGTTTGTTTTCTTTAAACATCGCTGTGCTTCGGCCGATAGTAATATTTTTTGATTCTGTCTATTCAGAACTCCTGTCTACGGTGCAGAAGACATGTGACCAAAGAGTAAAGTAATATAATGGGTACATGTGACATCTACCAACACACACTGGGCCTGCTTGTAGTCCAGTCATTAAAGCCTAAACCCGAAAGTAATTAGTAACTTGCTGAAATTTTAAGGGGTTTTTAAAGAAGGTAAAATAACTTACCGGGTGGTTTTGCAGCGTTCTGGGGTGTACGGAAAGGGTTGAAAAGGGGTGAAAAGTGTTTTTCGTTAATAACATTGCCAAAAAAATTAGTAACACGCTGCAAATTTGGAATTAGGTTGTTCTTACCGTTTTGTAACGTGTATCAAATTTGCAGCGTTTTGCAACATACGGAACATTGTTTATTTAAAAAAAACAATGCAATTTGTTAATAACAAGGGAAAAAAATTAGTAACACGCTGCAAATTTGGAATTATCCTTCGGGTTTCCACCGAAGACGATTACATCTGTTTTACATGCAGCAGTCCATGACTAGGTGCTATCTTCGTCACACATTTAGAGAAATACATATTAAAAAATCATAGTCATTTTTTGTCTCATTCAGCCTGCGCTGGAGGCGCCGCGCCTCCCAGAACGCGGCAACTTCATTACGTGATTTTGTGTTATCGGAGTCACACGCTAATTTCTATTTTTTTAATACTTTATTGCTACCGGAGTTTTTCAGTGGGTGAAATGCCTAAAAGGAAAAGATCGAGTGATGACAATTATGAAACCTTGTTTAAAAAAGTTAAAAAGATTGAAAAAAAGTTGAAGAAAAAACGGCGCCGCCGTTCTCATTCAACAATTTCTACACAGTCGTCAAGGTCCGAAACAGACTACCCCATAATTATTGGTAAGTACCTACTAAGTAAAAATACTGATTAGAATCAGTAATTTTGTACTAAAATTGTGCAATTTACATATTATCGGAACGGATATACGATATTTTGAATTCTTTTTTTTTTCTTCTACCCTCATTTATCTGTGAGTATGAGTATTGATGTTTTTTATAACGTATCACTTTTGTATATTTCTTTTAAAATAAACCTTAACTATTACATAAGCTATTGTCTGTTGAAAAATCGGGTACCTATCTTGGACCCGCAATACAAAAGAGTACCTTTCTTGGGCTCAGTACTTAAAGGGTACCTAGCTTGGACCCACGTATACGTATTACTTGAGTGCGTGCCATAAAAAATGATGACATATGAGGTCCACATCATTTACGTAAGTACCTATTTCTCTTTTAGGTGAAAATACGCAACTGATAAACTCTGACTATGATGAGAATAAAGAATGTCCACCTCCTCATATTGAGTCACCATCACCACCACCATTGCTTGATCCACCGCCGCTTCTGCTTGATACACCCTCGCCGCCGCGGCCGGCCCCGTCGCCCCCGGTCCCTGCCGACCCCAGCGTAGACGCAACCGCGCCACATGCGACATCGACACAATCAGCGGACTCATTGCCGCAATTACTAGACCTTATTGGACCCGACCCGAATGAACAAAAAACCTATGGCGAAAACATACACAAGGATATTGCCTCTAGGTGGACTCATATTGTCGTTAATGGGTTATCTAAAGACACCCGATCGGAGCTCACGAAACAATACTTATTGCCTGAAAACTGTGGAAACCTCACAGCTCCAAAACTCAATCTTGAGGTAAAAAAAGGTCTAAACGACATAGATATTAAACATGACGAGTACAGTGAGAATAAACAAAACCAGCTCGGAAGTGGCCTTGCAGCTATTGGATATGTATTGGATTGGGCTCTGTCATCTCATACAATAGTTCCTCAGGAAATAATAAAAAAGTTGAGTGATGCTGGACGAATCTTATGCGATAGTCACTACCGTGAATCTCTTTCGCGTAGATACGCGATCACAAATGTTTTAAACAAAAACATCAAAGAAACCATCAAAGATACTAAAATTGACCAGTATTTATTTGGCTCCAACTTGTCTGAGCATATAAAGAGTACCAAGGCACTCAATAAGACCGGCTTGGAAATAAAACAATCGTCGCGCCTGCCTTACACGTACAGACCTCCTTCGGCTGTCCAGCCTCAAAGGGGCGCTTTAAACTACAGGGGGGGCCCGCGCGCGATGGCGGCGGGGCCACGGGCTGCCCCCGCAGCGTCTGCGCCTCCGCCGCCGGCAGCGCCGCCCCAGCCGCAACGCCGCCACGCAGCACCGCGGGGCCGTCAGCGCGCGACTCGCTACCAGTCTCGGAGGCGATAAATGAAAACCAGGTACACTTTATTGCCGGTCGCTTACAATACTTCTTAGATAAATGGCGAAAAATAACAAACGATACAACCATTCTAGACTGGGTCAAAGGTTATAAAATCCCATTTCAAATAATACCTATACAAACTACTAAACCTAAAAACAGTGTCGTGAATTCTCCATCTCAAGTTAAAATTATTAATGAATGCATTTCTGAATTGTTATTGTCAGGCTTTATATCACCTTGTTCACATTCTGAAGATCAATTCATTTCACCCATATTTACAGTGCCCAAACCTAATGGCAAACACCGATTCATTTTAAATCTAAAAGATCTCAACAAATTTATTAAAATAAAACATTTCAAGATGGAGGATTATCGCACTGCACTTAAGTTATTACAACATAATTATTTTATGGCATCAATTGACCTAAAGGACGCCTATTTTTTAATTTCTATTAATGAAAGCGATAGAAAGATGCTTCGCTTCGAATGGAATTCACAACTATTCGAGTTTAATGTTCTTCCCTTTGGCCTTTGCACTGCGCCATATGTTTTTACTAAATTAATGAAACCAGTTTTGTTTTACTTACGCTCTTTAGGTTTACTGTCGGTAGCGTATTTAGATGATTTTTTATGTATCGCTCGAACGTATGAGGAGTGTTTACATAATGTCACTACCACAAAACAAGTTTTAGAATCGTTAGGTTTCATTATATATACAAATAAAAGCGTCATGATACCGAACAATATTTGTAAATTCTTAGGTTTTAACCTCAATACCAGAGACATGACTATTACATTACCTGACGATAAAAAAGAAAGAATAAAAAATAAAACTAAGAAAATCATGCGTAAAAATTAATGTACAATTAGATATTTTGCTGAATTTATAGGCTTGTTGACCTCCGCGTGCCCAGCGGTGCGATACGGTTGGGTGTATACTAAGTTGTTCGAACGCGAACAATTTTTAGCCCTAAATTACACTGATAACTATAATAAACAGATGCAAATAAAACATAGTGTTTTGAAAGACGACATTTTATAGTGGCTAAATAATATCGACACTTCGTTTTCCCCAATTCGTAAAAATAATTATTGTATGGAAATTTTTAGTGATGCATCCAACACGGGTTGGGGCGTAGCGTGCGAAGGCCAAAGTGCAAGTGGAAATTGGACTGAATCTGAATTAGGCCTTCATATCAATACTCTTGAGTTGAAAGCAGCGTATTACGGAGTTAAAATATTTACTGCGAACTTATATAACTGTGACGTGTTATTGAGAATTGATAACACCACTGCTATTAGTTATATAAATCGTATGGGCGGAGTACAGTACTCACACCTAAACGAATCATCCAGAAAAATATGGCAGTGGTGTGAGTCTAGAAACATTTTTATATTTGCTTCATATATAAAATCATGCGATAATATTATAGCCGATAAGGAATCTCGACAAATCAATATCGACACAGAATGGGAAATTTCTCAATCAGTTTTCCTGCGAATATGTGAACTCTTAGGTTCGCCTGAATTTGACCTTTTTGCGAGTGCCCAAAACTATAAATGTATCCGATATGCGTCATGGAAACTCGATCCGTTTTCAGAAGTAGTTGATTCCTTCACTTTTATTTGGCATAATATTAGTTTTTATGCATTTCCTCCTTTCTGTGTCATACCC
The DNA here is from genome assembly GCA_028554685.1 of Agrotis ipsilon. Lineage (NCBI taxonomy): Eukaryota > Metazoa > Arthropoda > Insecta > Lepidoptera > Noctuidae > Agrotis > Agrotis ipsilon. The sequence goes on from CM052982.1 coordinate 9,099,679, forward strand.
AGAGTTTTAGAAAAAATAATAACAGACAAAGCCGTAGGCATCTTAATTGTACCTTACTGGCCTTCACAACCGTGGTACCCACTGTGGTCACGACTAGTTATATCTGAAAAATATTACTTCGGTCCTGAAAAGTCTCTATTGTATTCCCCTTTCAGAGACTGTCACCCACTTCATGCAGACCTCATCCTGGTGGCAGCCAAGTTATCCGGGAAGCAATGATTAGACGTGGTGTACCATTGAATTCTTTACACATAGTAATGGCATCTTTTGCTCCAAAAACTTTGAGTCAGTACAGTAGTTCGATAAAACATTGGTGGTCATATTGCACACAAAACAATTTAGATATTTATAAAACTAATATTTGCAATGTAATAGATTTCTTAACAAAAAAAATTGAGGAAGGTGCGAGTTATAGTTGCTTAAATTCGTATAGATCCGCTTTATCAATTATACTTGGGACTGAAATAACATTAAACGACTGTATTAATCGATTTATGAAAGGGATTTACAGGCTCAAACCACCTCAACCTAAATATAATTCTACCTGGGATACTAATGTCGTATTAGATTATCTGTCTAATATTTCCTATGAAAATATTACACTTACCGACTTAACATATAAAACATGTACATTGCTGTGCCTAGCAACTGCTCAAAGGATACAAACCATTAGCTCAATAAAATTACAAAATATTACAGTCCAAAACGACACAATTGTCATAAAAATTCCTGATATTATAAAAACATCCAGACCTGGAGCTTACCAACCACTTCTTAGACTACCTTTCATTCGTGAAAACCCTAATATTTGTCCTGCCTTAGCGCTTCAAACGTACATACAAAAGACACAAAGCTTACGACAGAATCAGGCTGAAGGATATTTGTTTCTAGGACTACGTAAACCTCACGGGAAAGTCGGTTCTCAAACAATATCCCATTGGATAAAAAAGGTGTTGGGAGATAGTGGTATAGACATATCAATATTTGGTGCTCACAGCACAAGGTCAGCATCAACCTCGGCCGCCCATCGAAGGGGCGTCAATCTGGAAGTGGTTCGTAAGGCTGCTGGCTGGAGTCATACTTCCAATGTATTTCATAAGTATTATTGCAGGGAAGTTACAAATATTAATAATGAAAATGATTTCGTAAATGCTATTTTCAATTAGAAAAAATAGAAAGGTTATTTACATTTATTTTATTAACTTTATGTATAGAGTTAAGAGAGCGATACATGTAGAATGACGTTCCTATGTTAATTATGATGTGATTTTTTTATTAAAATATTGTTGATTTACATAATGAGTTACAAAGATCTATTATTTATTTTTTGTGAGTGACCGAATTAATTCATTGTCTCTAAACATCTGCATGTAAAACAGATGTAATCGTCTTCGGTGGAAACCCGAAGGATAATTAAGAATCAAACGAACTTACCTGTGAAGTTTGATTCCAATTATACGAGGGTTTCCACCGAAGACGATTACATCGTCCCGCCACATCCCTCCCAAATCCAAAACTACACAAAAAATAAACAATCTTAACACAAAACCACTATGTACTCTAAAATAATGAAGTTGCCGCGTTCTGGGAGGCGCGGCGCCTCCAGCGCAGGCTGAATGAGACAAAAAATGACTATGATTTTTTAATATGTATTTCTCTAAATGTGTGACGAAGATAGCACCTAGTCATGGAATGCTGCATGTAAAACAGATGTAATCGTCTTCGGTGGAAACCCTCGTATAATTGGAATCAAACTTCACAGGTAAGTTCGTTTGATTCTTAATTAGGTTGTTCTTACCGGTTTGTAACGTGTATCAAATTTGCAGCGTTATGCAACATACGGAACATTGTTTATTATTAAAAAACAATGATTTTTTTAAATAAAAGGGTTGGAAAATATTAGTAACTCGCTGTAAATTAGTAATTAAGTTGTTTTTACCGTTTTGTAATGTATATCAAAGGATATTGGGAAACCGATGTATGAAATCTGGGCCCACCCTCAATAGTAACATGTGATATACCGTTGGATAGGGCTTTCAAAGCGGAACATTAGTTACTAACAAACATATGGTCTAACGTTAGAACTTTTGAAGATACGACGTGTTAAAGTCGTCTCGGTAAAACATTTTTTCATAATTTTAATAATAATCAATGTTCCGTATATTGCAAAACACGTTACGTTACAAACCGGTAAAAACAACCTAATTGCACATTTGCAGCGTGTTACTCATTTTTTTACCCTTGTTTTCAACAAATTGCATTGTTTTTTAAAAATAAACAATGTTCCGTATGTTGCAAAGCGCTGCAAATTTGATACACGTTACAAAACGGTAAGAACAACCTAATTCCAAATTTGCAGCGTGTTACTAATTTTTTTGGCAATGTTATTAACGAAAAACACTTTTCACCCCTTTTCAACCCTTTCCGTACACCCCAGAACGCTGCAAAATCACTCGGTAAGTTATTTTACCTTCTTTAAGAACCCCTTAAAATTTCAGCAAGTTACTAATTACTTTCGGGTTTAGGCTTTAATGACTGGACTATTGGTAGGTTATAGCCCACTCCCTCTCTCAGATTGGGAACGTTTATCATCACTGGGACTGTAGCACCATAACTATTTTTAGTAGTAGTTTTATTTTATGTCTCTTGACAATTCAAAAGTGCCTGAAATTGGCTTAGTTGAAATAAATTATTTGATTTCATTTGATTGGTTATGTTGGATAGCAAAATAAAAAACAGTTTTCAAGTGGTCGTGTAGACATTTATTTCTTTAGTGAATACATTGAACATTGATTTGAAACTGTAGAATACTTAATTGCAGTAGTTTTATTTAGTAGGTACGTACTTAACGTGTTAAATTAGGCCTATGTTTGGTATATTATTAGGTACAGGGTCGAACTGGCTATAGGTCCCAGCTAGCGCGGGCCCCTCATGGACACGCAGTAAGTAAGGTCCGCGATTGCTACCGTAAAACGGGGTTAATAGGGACGCAGGGGTGAATCGGGACAAAACTTTGACAGGGATTTAAATGTTGAATTAATGTGATAGGTTACCAATAACTACTCAATTTTATTTATTGATTAATACTACATTAATTTGAAGCCTTGCAGGCAACATACCATCATAATTTTTCGTTAAAATCCACTTCAAAGTTTTGTCCCGATTCACCCCTACGTCCCTATTCACCCCGTTTGACCGTTATGTAAAAACTTTTGCGTTCCACATGTAAACTAGTTCACACAATCAGATATATTAACTAGAAAAATTCTGATGCGGATACGGCAAAAGTAGCTGAAGCGAGCATCTTCTATATCGGGTTATGCCGTTAAATATCGCGATAATGGACTGTAAATGTGCAAATAAGCATCTTCGCGATAAATAAAGGCATTTCTCGTCAGGGGAGTGGCCCCAATAGACAGTGTCAAAAATTCCGCTATCTTTTTTTACATTTATACAACAACGCCATCTATTGTCAACTACGTGTAGTCATAGAATTCTTGTAGTTTTCTTTTTTTTGCTTTCAGAACACTTAAACAACGTGCTTTCAATCCGTTTTAAAACGTTAATTTTCCAGTGTATTTTTATCAATTTTTCTAATACAAAATATGAACACATTAAATCTTATTTCGATAGTTTATCGATTATAATTTTACGAAGTTCGGCTTAGGGCCGAAAGTTGAAAATTCAATAGCACGCTTAATGCCTCTTCTGATTAATTCTGATTTTTTTTTTATACACACCATTGATATTTTTAAGCAACTACGTTTTACTTATTTTAATATCAAGTTTATATATAATAATAAATACATAATTATATAAGAAAACTTCGACGGAGAGACTAGCATCGACCAGCACGCACAGCATGACCAATTCTATTTTCTACAAAAGAATAGACAAAGACCTTTTATTAAAATTTTACTATTTCTTTGCCCTAGTATGCCACGACATGTAGACGACTGAAGAATAGAAAAAAAAATTCTACATTTAAAATATGCTTATGACGTTACCAAATCTTTCTATAAATCTGGCTATTCTTCCGTTGACAAAACCCATGTCTACGGTGTCATGCTACGCGTGCAATGGTCGACATTTATCCTGGATCGGAAGAACTGGAAGTCACGGGGAGGGAGACTGTTGCCCAACAGTGGAACGGTGTAATTACAAGTAACCTTACAATATAAAGAAAGACGTGAGCTTTTATTGACCTATATTTATATGTCTACTTCCAACAAAAATGCTTAAATCAGTTAGCATGTTCGTGACGCGTTATTAGATATTACAATACAATACATACATAATATTATTAACAATATATATTTTATATTAAAGCAATCAGCCTGTATATTTATAAATACCTACTATTACATAATTTTTTATCACATCGAGACAAATGCCATTCCTGTACCATTCCTTTTGATATTCACTATCCTACTAAAAACTATTTCGTAATTTTAAAGCTAATTGTCTATTATTTAATATACATAATTAACCGACTTCAAGAAGGAGAAGGTTCTCTATCGGTCGGTATTTTTTTACTCTATTACATTGATTGTTTTCAAAGAATGCAATTTCAAAGTGATGTATGAAAGTGGATGAGGCGAAGGTAGTTTGTTAGGATCGTATCAGCCCTCTTTTAGTGGTCTCAAAGAACAATTAGGGATTCTGCGTCACTTGAAAAAAAAATGTTCTGAAGTCGACATTTTATTTTTTCAATTTTCACAACAGTACTTACCTTTCTAAGTCGCGTAGTAGCTTTATATGAATGTGAAGGTTGTAGGAATGTGGCTAAAAGGAGGTGACCACAGTATGACTAGCATGCATGATCAATTCTTTATCTATTCTACCCAAGAATAGACAAAGTTACTATACAATTCCTTTTTTTTTGCCTGAATATTTCTAAATTTTAAGCAACGCCATACTTATGATGAAAGTAGTTTCTTTTTTCTATTTAGTTATTTTGTCTATTCTTCAGTAGACAAATCCGTGGCTACAGTGTCATGCTACGCGTGTTGACGATGACGAAAAATGGATAAATATGAAAGAAGTCATGCTTCATCATCTGCCTGCCTCTTCCCAACTATATTGTGGTCTGCTTCCAGTCGAAACAGATGCAGCTGAATATCAATATTTTATATGGAGCGACTGACTATCGGACCTCCACAACCCAGTAACTGGGTAAAACGATAGGTGCCCCATGGTAAGACTGATTGTCAGACTGACAGTTGAGCTTCTGACCAATAGTAACGACTGTCAAAGACCTACAAATGACAGCCGGGACCAACCGCTGCGCCGACCAATTATAAATTAAAATAGAGCCAAGAAAATCAAAAATGTGTTGCTAAGCTCATAACTCGAAAATGGCTGGACCGATTCGGATAATTCTTTTTTTGTTGTGTTTGTAACCATCGGGACCGGGTTTTAGAGGTCTTCCACCCGTGCGAAGCCGGGTCGGGCCGCTAGTTAATGATAAAAATGAATGGAGTGCGAGAAAAATTAAAATAAAAAGCCAAAATTAAAAATACAAACAGTTTTTTTATTCAATAGAATGTCGTGAAAAATCACACTACAGAGTCTAAGATACCACAATACATATAATGTATACTATTAATATTAAATCACATACATGTAATCATTATTTATTTTAATTATATAATAAATTAATTTCTTCCCCATCTTTGTGGGACGCTGTGACTTTTGAATGTGGGGTCGTAGATTCAATTCCCGGTTGAGACAGTGTTATTAGGGTTTTTCTACTAAGTAACGGAGCGACGCAGCCCTCTTAGAGGATCAGACTGTCGGGGCCACGGGTCTAACCAGTAACCGTGGCCCCGGAACGTCAATGGCTTTGAAGGACACCGTAAATTTTTGTTAGTACAAGTCTGACAGTACCTCCTGTTTCGTTTTTAAAACTTTAAAAAAAAGTAGGATCACAGTTCGACCTGTATGTTTGTTTGTCAGTGATTATCTCGCGTTTAGCTGAACCGATTTTGATGAGGTTTTCAGAAAAGTATTCGTTACATTCTAGAGAAAGTTTTAGTATATAACACTAATGGATATCCCGTGACTTTGCTCGCGAGGGTCCGTTTTTGGGCTCAAATGCCACTTATAAACATTCTTCATGATTTTAAGGTCACAGCATCCCACAAAGATCAATATATTCATCTGAACAGATCAATCACAGTTAGTTATTTATCCCACAACTGACTTTTTTATATATGAGACTTGATTATATTCCACCTGACTTACTTTACATATTTATTTATTTCATATACTTGTAGGAATGAGAAAAATGTAGCTGATTTTAAAGAAATTGTGAAAATTCAACTGAAATTATTTCTGAAAAAAAAGGGAAAAGAATTTACAAAGAAAAATATAAAAAAAAAATTAGAATATCTTTAATTTTTTCCGTGAACGTAAATAATGATTTTTCCTTGAACACACATAATTTTTACTTAGTAACGGTGACCCTGGAACGTAAATGGCTATTGAAGGACCCCGTGGATTTTAGTCAGTACAAGTCTGACAGTCTCTCCCGCCCTGCCCGGGGTGGGTAGGACTCATTTGATGACACTTAACGGTTATAAAAACATTTCAGTTGATTTTTCATAATTTCTTAACAGCAAATACAGTTTATAACTATTATAAATATGCAATATTGAGTTAAATATAAAATTGAAATGCTTTCTTGTCAAATATTATGGGAAATATCTCTAATTTTATATATAATGACGACAAATTATATAAAAATCATCATGGAAGAATAGCAAGTCGCGGTCTGAAGGTAGTATTTTATAATTATACAACGTGTAACGTTAAAAGTGCAAAACCTCTCGTGAGGTAACTCAGCCAATGCTACTGAACAATGTAAAAATATAAAACTTTAGGAAATTCGCGAAAAAAAAAAAATAGTTTTTCATACTGGCTCGATCAATTTATCATTTTGTATGCAAAATCATATTTTTTTTTTGCGAATTTCCAAAAGTTTTATAACAAACATTGTTCAGTAACGTGTGCTGAGTTACCCCACGAGAGGTTTTGCGCTTTTAACGTTACACGTTGTATATAATTTGTCGACATTATATAATTCGTTCATTCGTGCGAAACACGACAGTCAATCGTTATAAAGTAGTGTTAGAACATTTAGATACTACTTAAAATCTAATTTTATGTAGATCATTATTATATTAATTTAAACTTTTTGGTCGCATATTAATAAAAAATAGCAAAAAAAAAAATATATTAGCAGACAAAATTAATGATACAGATCTCATTATGACGCGATGCGACGCAATTCAACCGATGTCAACTACAAGCGAAAATCATCCTTACCACTACGGCATATGACATAAAACGTGCGGTTATCTACGAGTAGATGAAAAACAAAACACGCTCGCCATGACGACGTAAGTCAGTCGAATTGCATCATTATATCGTAGTAGCAAGGACGATTTTCATTTTTAGTTAGTAGAAATCGCGTCTCAACTTGCGAAATGTGTGTGTATTTTAAATTTTTAATTCTAACACTTTGGGGATCACAGGTGTGATGTTTGAAAAGCGAGTAAAACCGCGAGGCACAGCTATATTTCATTAATACACGACCAAGTTACCATTATTACCCTTAATAAATGTACACCGTGATTATAATAATATAACAATTAGTAACACAGCGTCGCGACAGTCGTGCGACTAGTCGTAAGCGCGTCGTACGTTAATACAGTCGCATTTTTTTTATATAGCAATATTATATAAAAAAAGTGATAATTTTTGGACTTAGCTCGTCGTTATATCAATAATTACTAGTATATTTTAGTTAATATACGCATTTTTTTGTATCTTAAGATACAAATACAGTCAAGGAAATTAATTGTTGAGCATATTGACCACTTATGTCAACTTTTCATTTTAGGATTATGATCACTCTCTGGTTTCAGAGCTAATTATGCCTCAGCAGGCGTAGCATGGCGCCGTAGAAAGGGGTTTTGTCGACAGAAGAATAGACAAAATGACAGAACGTAGACATATTTGTATTGTTTTAAGCATGGTAATGTAAAAAATATGGACGTTCTTTTCTTCAATAGTGTACGAATGGTGTCATATTTGTGCAAAAAATCAGTCGACTTGTGTAGAAATAACGATGAAATAACTCTGTCTTTTCTTGGTCGAATAGACAAGGAATCGCCATGCTACGCGTGTGTGATATATGATAATATATATACAATAATAGTAGAAAAAGTATATTTACAACAATTGATTTCCGAACGAAATCAATTGATGTTCTAATATTTACGAAAATATAAATTAAGGTTACAAATAAATACTTGCTATATTGCTAAATTATCTAATCAAGTTTTAAAATGTTTCCATTACACAGGATTTACTAATTATTACTTATTTTATTAGTTATTTAGCTATAATGTATGTCGATCTGCCATTGGCCAAATATGGCGGCAATCTTTGACGGATGGGGACGATTCTAAGTTTATAAAAATGGATGTACCGCCACATTCGGGATTATTATCTTGTAATAGTTCTAAGCGTTAAGATGGTGTGATAATTACAAAGTGTGTACCTGTGTTCTACAATGATAATGTAAGTTAATTGATATGTATTACACTAAGAATGTTACTGATATATTGTGTTTCATAATGTGTATACTGATAATGTATGTTGCCGTGGAGTTTCTTTCTCCTTTCTTCTCCACGAGGACCTAGGGTTTGCGAAAGGAGGTAGCTTGATAATAAATGCTTAGTATTCTCTTTCTGTGCTTTTCTTCACAAAACCCATTCCCATACATAATTCACCAGAAATATTTCACCGTGACTATCCTCATAACCAAAGCTTGGTTATTAAATAGATATAAATACCTACATATACAGACATACATCCACATTCTCACATCAGAAGTGGTCGATGTGCCCTGACCTACTTGTGATTTCTAATGAAGTTATCCTTTCTACATTTCATGATTAACGTTGGAGCCATCATACAAGCACAACCCCGCTGTGACGGCGGCGGCGGCAGGTTGCTGAATCGATGAAGGACGAAGATAACGTGCTGCTATCTCGGACAGTAGAACTGCAGAACTGCCGAAAAGCATCGAAGTAATCCCGAGGACATGATGGTGCAGCAATACGATTCGGCTTATGTCGGTAAGGCCTATAATAGGCTCTGCTTTAATGATAAATATTATAAGGTTGTGTTAGATGAAAGATCTAGATACTCAATTTGTTTAAATGTTGTAATTTGAAATATTAACGGATGTAAAGAATAAGTAAACAATTAATATTTGATGAAAACTGTTGTGGGTATTTTTATAAAAGTCTTAATGGCATAATTTTATTTAAATTAATAATACTATGAAATTGGGAGATTATTGGATACTTGAAAGTTGTGTGTTTATTGAATTTCAACTTTTAAGCCAGCTAGGTACCTACTAATGGCAATATTAATATTTGACTAGTTTGAAAACAAGAATGTTTTAGACAATAAGAAAGACGTTATCAATGTTAGATTCTAACCGTTAGCAACGATTCGTGGTTATTCAGCGACAAATAATTGCAAAAGTTAAGAGTGTGAACAGAATGGTTAAACGATAAAAACATTATCAACAGTTGATACTTGATAGAATAAAGAGGGGTAAACGAAACGAAAATTCGTTGGATATATTGAAATGATAATATTAGTAAAAATCAAGGTTGTTCAGATTTTACTTTGCCCCTTGGTTTGCAAAATGCAGATTAATCTTCTGAAAGTATATTTTATTTTAACTTTGGCTTGTGAATGTCGACATAAAGAGCAGAGTAGCTATAGATTCTGTGTTCAATGACCAAGTCATTCTGAAGATCATTTTTACAGAATACGATTAATATAGCATCATATAAAAAAAAGGGTATACAGTTTAAAGCCTCAAGGCCCAGGGTTTAAAAGTAATTAAGGTATTTTTTTAATGAAAGTATTACTTATGACATACAAAACGTAATCCAACGAAATCCGGAGCAAAAAGAAAAAATGAAAATACAGTATGTAAGAACCAGAAATTGATACTACTATTACCTAGTCATAATAAAGAATTGAAATAATTCCTAAAAAATAAAATAAAAAATGTTACGATAAAAAGGGTATTTTGCTATAGAACAAGTTTCCCACTTAGTCTCAAGAAATTCCCGAATCGAAAACGAATCATGTTGTTTCAACAATTAATCCAGTTTCTATGATCATGGTAAAAATAAGTTTTTATTATTTGAACAAAGAACTGACTAATCTTTTTTTTTCTGCACTTTTATAATATAAAGTTACCATAATTTAAAAAAAAAAACTTGTCACGTTTTTGTAAAATAAACTGAAACTTTGACGTTAGTTTGAAAAACAAAAAAAAAACAGAAAGTTCCTCGTTTTGAGACTATACAAATATACAATAAAAGGCAATACACATAGGCAATATACAACAAAAGCAATCAATACTTTAAATGCGCTGTGTATAAAATGCAGAAATATTGAAGTGAGGCCTCGTATCACAATCCATAATAGGCGATCAAGTCTGATAATTTGAAAAACTAAATACAACCAGATTTTATAAATATGTCAAAAGGTAAAAAAAAGGAATAATCTAGCGTAACACAACAAAAAGTCGCCATTCGAAACACGTGCTGAATAGCTGGAATTTTTTTTTACAAGTAGATTTTTCTTGCAGTACAAGATGATTTACCCTCACACGCGGAAAACTAAAATCTCGCCTTAGTTTACACCCGTGATATTTCATAAATACCAGGTTATATTAAATTGAGAAAACAAAAGTTTAGAAATAAAATAATAGTTAATAAAGTCAATTAGGTACCTACTAGTAGAATAAAATCTCGAAATTACAAAAAAGTCATATAGGAATTCCACTATTTCAAATGTAAAGTAAATTAAATTACAATAAGTTTAACACAAAATCAAAATATGATTACTATGTCAGCAAAAATGAGGGTAGTAACAATCTGGAAGACATTCTTGTCATGGAGAAACTCAGTGTGTAACAATATTCTTTTTCTGATTAAAATTATGTGTAGATTTTAAATGTATGGGTAATATTAAAAGTTTGACTAATTTATTTGCAGCCGCAAGGCTGAAAAAGTTTGATAATTTTGTTTCTGCGATTCTCTTGGATATGGATTAATAGATAAATGAAGATTTAATCAAACTCTTGACAATTCTCGCCAGGGTCACCAAGTTGCTTACCTAATAAATAGGTCTAAGAATTATGTGTTAGTAATTTCTACTGTACAGTTATTATGAGCAATATCAACTGTTTGGTATTTACGGCTGGTGGAATCAAGACAATTTGTTTTATTTAAGTTAATAAGAAAAGTCATTTCATCAAGCCAAGCCCATTTACAATGTCACTCGGAGAATTATATTGTGATAGTTAGTAGGATTGATATATTCCATGAAAAAGTAATGTACATACGTTCCATGTATAGGAATATTAGCTGTTTTTTTTTTTAAATCGAATACAAATACCTATGTCCATGTAGGTAGAATTTTTAACAAAATGTTCAATTTATATCATAATGTCCGAACTGTTATGTCCATTTTAAGAATTTAGTTTTAGAGATCATTAATATACAACTAAGAAAAAGGGTGGCCCGAGTACGCTACTTTTAGCAACAAATATTATATTATGCTTAAGTAGCTAGCTAGATAGGTATTCAGTCTCCAATTTACTAAAAGTTATAGTAATATAAATATCGAAATCGTTTAGAGTTGTGTCATAAAAAAAACGAAAATTAGTATTCGACTTAAAGGAACAGAAATACCAACAAGACATCAAAACTAAAATTTAACGATTTGTAGCTTTTTAGATGAGTCGTCATGTTTTAACATACTATTTGCAATTGATAATTTATTATTGTCAGAATAACCGAGTCGTAAGCTTCTTTGGAAAATGAAATGCAGGTTCGTTTTGATTAAAAAATAGATAGTGTGTTACTTGGATAATCATTTAAATTCTGTAATTATAAAATCAAGCCTTAGTTGAATCTAGAAATTAGACATTGCTGATGGCAAAGACAGACTTTAGCACAAAGGCAAACTCAAGGGCAAGTTCAAGTACACAAGCAAAGTTAAAGTAAAACGAAGGGATCAAGCAAAGGTTTACCAACTATTATTTAAGATAATACTCGTAACAAAAAGGGGAATTTATAATTACGGTTACTTCAGGCTATTCAAAATAAACAGTGACAAAACAATATCTTTGCAAAATGTTTGTAAAACCAGGAACTAATAAACATCAGGAACTTTTATTACGAACATCACCCAAGGGTTGTAAAGAACCAGATAAGTCGGTAAAAATGGCTGTTTGTTTGCATGATGATCCGCTACTAGGCCTTTTGCTTGGCGTCAGTAGAACTCACAGGTAGCGGGTGAAGTCGTTGACGTGTCTATGTAACTGGCTCAACTGCCGCTACTAGACCTTTTACTTGGCGTCAATAGAACTCACCGGTAGCGGGTGAAGGTCGTTGGCGTGTCTAGGTAATTGGTTGAACATGATGAACTATGCTCTTCCTATTTTATTGCTTTGCTACCTAGTTGACCATTATTTTGATCTCACTATTAACTGGTGAAGTTACGATTGTCGTAACTAAATGATTGGCACCAATATTCAGTTCGTATTTCCAGAACATTTTTTACAAATTAGTCAAGACATACAAATGACTCATTGTTTTTATTATTTCATTATAATTATAGATATATGAAAAAAAAAAAAAACATTTTAATCAATAGAAATTTAAAATAATTGAATAATTAATCATTTAGATTGTAAATCATCAAGTGTGTAGCCGAGGGAGGGCCCTGGTGACCCGTGATCCAGGTTTTAATGAAACCTACTTCAGGCACCAGTCTCTCACAACGTTAGCTCCCTGTTCTTATTGTACCTATTGTTTAAGCCTAGCATAAATAACTTGTGTAGAGAAAATAAATAAAATTATTATTATTATTATTTAAAATGTGATCACGTTAACAATATTGATTGAAAAAATAATTGAAAATAAGAGAAGTTCGGTGTGGTATTCAATAATTATGAAGATGCATTGTAAGTTATAAAAAAAAAAATAGTGTATGCAAAAGGGAAAGGTCAAAGAAAGAAAGAAAAAAAAACTGGATAAATTGAATAAAAAAAAAAAATGTTGATAAAGACAGGTGGATATATAAGATATAACTGGTTACTTCATTTTGCAAAGATTCCTGTATATGACAAAATTGTAAATGTTAAGTAAGGTTGATGTGTTATTGAAATGGTTTTAGACTAAAATCTTTAATAATAATCATTAGTTTAATGTATAGTTTTTTTTTGGTTTGTTAAATATTTTCTTATCATTGATTTATTGTCGTATTATTTTAAGTGTTTATTGTAGGTTTAATAAGATAGTATTTAGTGATTTTATTGTTAATTATTGTAAAATGTTTATCTCACTGCCTTGATTTGAAAGCTGGCTGAATTGCGAGAAGACACTGACAATTATTTGTGTCTTTTTCTCATTATTTCGTAAAAGTTAATTCTGAAAGCATAGATTCTTTTTTTATTTTTTATTGGCTACCATCTAATTCTAAGCAGTAAATTGAGAGTTAAAAGAGGAGTAGAGAGAGAGAAGGTATGTACTTCGAGGACGAAGTACTGTCAGAATGGCCGTGTGATATATGATAATATATATACAATAATAGTAGAAAAAGTATATTTACAACAATTGATTTCCGAACGAAATCAATTGATGTTCTAATATTTACGAAAATATAAATTAAGGTTACAAATAAATACTTGCTATATTGCTAAATTATCTAATCAAGTTTTAAAATGTTTCCATTACACAGGATTTACTAATTATTACTTATTTTATTAGTTATTTAGCTATAATGTATGTCGATCTGCCATTGGCCAAATATGGCGGCAATCTTGGGATGGGGACGATTCTAAGTTTATAAAAATGGATGTACCGCCACATTCGGGATTATTATCTTGTAATAGTTCTAAGCGTTAAGATGGTGTGATAATTACAAAGTGTGTACCTGTGTTCTACAATGATAATGTAAGTTAATTGATATGTATTACACTAAGAATGTTACTGATATATTGTGTTTCATAATGTGTATACTGATAATGTATGTTGCCGTGGAGTTTCTTTCTCCTTTCTTCTCCACGAGGACCTAGGGTTTGCGAAAGGAGGTAGCTTGATAATAAATGCTTAGTATTCTCTTTCTGTGCTTTTCTTCACAAAACCCATTCCCATACATAATTCACCAGAAATATTTCACCGTGACTATCCTCATAACCAAAGCTTGGTTATTAAATAGATATAAATACCTACATATACAGACATACATCCACATTCTCACACGTGCTTGAGGTAATCAAACCTCTCAGACCTCTGATATGGGTTTGAACTTATATTGATTATATAATACCATGTTTCCACGCGATGTTTTCCATCACCAATGTCAGAAATGTCCAAGATAAATGAAGAAAGTACAATCGGCAAAGTTGAATGACCCACCATAAGCTTATTTTTCTTACAGACATTCAAATACAATTAGGTCCACATTCGCGTGAACATACATATCTATAGTAAAGACTTTGATTTTTGTCATATTGACGTATTCAGACGATTTATTGTCAAAATGGGTCATGATTTAACTTTGTCGATTGTACATAATTATGCATTGTAAAATACACATTGGTACTCGCCCGGGTTTAAACTCACAATCCTACGCATGATAGAGGCGAGTTATGACTTTTTAAGTCATTTTTATACAACTGACAATTGACTTAGACTTTATTTTACTCAAAAAAAATATATTAGTCCGAAATATAGATTATTAAAAAATATTAGACCCGTATTTTTTCTTTTGTCACGTAAACCAAAATTGTTGAAGATACAACGTTTCTAAAAATCACAAAACGTCACTCGGTCGTTACAATTTTACAAGCGTAATGACGTCACAAGCCCGAATTTGGAAGCCTTTTATCTTTGTCAATATTCATTGATTTAACAAAATAAAAGGTACGTGTCTATTATTTTCCAATATTATTACTGATGGACTAAATAGATTTTCAATTTGTTTATGCAGTAAAATACCCTATTGTGTGTAGTCAATTTGCTCAACAATTAAATTCTCTGACTTTACAAAAAACCTACTAAGTAAAGCATTAACATCTAATCGCGTTAGTGAATTCGGCTTTTTAATATTGTTCGTATTATTATTACTTAAAAACTACTGAACATTTATTTAATTTTTTTTATTGAAAAACTCGATGTAGCTCCCCGAATAAATTTAAAAAATACCTATTTTGAGTTTATAGTCAACTATTTTTAACATGTGTCCCACCATGACGTCTTATAGTGAGAGTTGTTCCACTGTGAGATGGCGCTAGACGACTTGTATAGGTTTGTCTCTTTTCCACAGTGGATCAACTTCCCACAGTGACAAAGCTTATGAAGTAATTGATTTTGATATTACTTTATTATATATTTGTTAATACGTTCTGTACATACTACTTTTATTTGAAACATTGTCAGTTTCATAAGAAATCAAGAATAATCTTCAGAATTAGACATGACGTTGTATTTTGAACTTTATTTTGCAGATGAAAAGGTTCAAAATTAATTTACAGCCGTTTTCAATCATCTATTTTTAAATAAGAACTTTCGTACATTCAAAATAAGGTTCTAAATCGCAAAAACTGTCTAATTTTTGGTTTTAAACTGCATTTATTTTAAAAAATAAACGAAATATTGTAAATTCGGGGTACTACAAACAATTATATGACAAAAATCTCGTTGTATGAAAGTTTATGAAGAAAGATGGCAAAGGCAGGTTACTTCTACAGGGTGAAATTTTATTAATGAGCAATATTTTAAACTCAGGCATTACTAACGATGGACATGCGGGCAGCGAGTAAAGGGCAACTCGCAGTCCGACCATGGACGCAGCCCGGGTCGACGGCGCGTTGTGTTCCACGCGCGCCTCAAAGCGCGTCAGCATAATGACGGGGCCAAAGCCTGCCGGGGTCACGGGACTTTTTCCATCACCGTGACCCCGGCACATAAAGGGCTATTGAAGGACACCGTGGATTTTACTCAGTACAAGTCTGACAGATCCTACCGCCCTGCCCGGGGTGGGAGGACTCATTTGATGGTTTTACCACGCTAAAAAAAAGGCATTACTAACGATACTAATCGTATTACGTAACTCAAAAACATTATGAACGCAAGTATCTTCGCCTAATATTATTTGATGTTTGTTTATTATTCATTCTGCACGCGGTGTAATGCGCTTTAAAATTTCGATACTTTATGACTTTTAGGGTTTATGTATTTTTTTTGAGACATACCACATTTTTAGAGGTGTTCATAATTGTATTAACAATATTTTTGATTTGCGATTTATTAGCCGTAATGTAATCAGCATCGTGAGTAGAGCCTAAGATTAAAATATTGCCCATGATTTTTAATTTCACCCTGTATAATTAAAATATTTATAACCGGACCACACTAACGGTTTTTCCCGGGTTATGGATAAAAAAACACATACTGTCCATATGAATTCCTCAAAAAGAAATCCCAATACAATTTTTTCTGTCCAAAAAAAGGCTATTTTTCAAAAAAAAAAAAACAAGTTATTTAAGGGCGCTCCCACACCGCGAGCATTCACCTGTAATGTAACGTTACAGATTCGAACATTCGAAGACGATAGAGCATCAAATCGCAATTGCGCATTTTTATGTTACATAACAGGCCTGTTGGTCTAGTGGTTAGTGACCCTGACTGCTATGCCGGAGGTCGTGGGTTCGATTCTCACCCAGGACAAATGTTGGTATTATGAGCACGATCATTTGTTCTGTGTCTGGGTGTAATTTATCTATAATGTTTATGTATTTAGAAATATATAAGTATGTTTATCAGTTGTCTAGTACCCATAACACAAGCTCTGCTTAGCTTGGGACTAGATGACGTTGTGTGATAGTTGTGGAATATTAATATATCTAGACACGGAAGCCATAAGCACTTAAGTCAAATCTTTTTGCGTGCGACTTAAGTGCTTTTGGCTGATTGACTAGATAGTATATTGCAGGTGAATGCTCGCGGTGATGGAGTGCCTTAAAAAAATCAGTTTTTTTACTATCTAATGATAATAATTATTGAGTTGCCTGCGGTACCCGTGCAGCGCGTCCTGGCACAGGTCTCAGATGATGTTACAACAGCGACAGTACCGCGGACGTGCGCCTGCGCCGCCCACGGGAGGAGTCACCGGCGCGAAGTAGGCGTGCACCTTTATGTTGGGGAGGTGGTTCTGGCGACAAAAATAGTAGATTTTACAACAGGTGAACAAAACAAACCATTTTTATCCGAGACTTTTAGCAGCTCGAGCCGAAGGCGAGGGCTGATAGTAATATCGACGATAAAAATAGTTTTGTGAACGAGTTATAAACTCTGCTTTTCACTTCGATTACGAGGAAATAAAACAGTAGTATAATATAACATTTCTTTAATTAAAATTCAAATTAAATTAAGAACAGTTTTGAATACTGAAGGAAAGCTGTTTCCCGCCGATTTTTTTTTAATCTTACGACATTGATATTAGGCTGCAGACTAAACAGCCTAATATTTAATTAATTTTGTAATAATTAAAAACGTTAATGCCCATGTGCACAAAATTCGATTTTGTGCAGCCTGCACAAAGGAGCACTTTCAGAGCAAGAGAAGTGAAAAAAATTGATAAGGTTCTTGATGTCTTGATCTAAGAATATAAAACTTTAACTAAGTAAGTTATTCATACAAGATATTTTATGTAGTGTGGGTATTTTTTTTCTGTGGTAAAGATTTCAGTAAGAGAGCTTACCCATGTCTCAATTCGCAATTTCTACTAACTAAAAATGAAAATCATGCTTGCTTCTACGATATAATGATACAATTCGACTGACTTACGTCGTCGTGGCGAGCGTGTTTTGTTTTTCATGTACTCGTTTTATGTCATATGTCGTAGTGGTAAGGATGATTTTCACTTGTAGTTGGAATCGGTCGAATTGCGTCGCATCGCGTCACCAGTATGTTTCTTTCAACGACGATATATTACTAGACTCCTAATAACAGGCGACCGATGTCTGTCAACACATTAGGCAAAAAAGTCTTATATCCGTCTTATATCCGTCTTATTTCGAGCACTCCTGTGAGCCGTAAACATACCTTGAGACAGAACAGACCTTGAGTTAGCCAATCACAACGCAGTACCCCGTCCCCCTCGCTTACGTAGTACCTCAGCGAGTTGACAGCATAGTTTTTGTTCCTTAGATGGTGCATGCGGAGTCTAGTAATATATCGTCGTTGGTTTCTTTACTGTGGCTAAATTTAATATTTTGGAAGTACATACCCTCAGTTTCCTGATGGCGTTCCTGCTGACCATCTGACAGTCATACAGCTCGATGAGCTGCAGGTTGTGGCAGGACGTCAGGTGTTCCAGGGCGCCGTCTGTCACCAGCGGGCAGTTGTCTAGACCTGGAGGGATAGATGCGATTTATTTTATGGATACATTTAAAATTCTTCTCGGAAAAAAGGTCTTAGATTAAATACCTCCAAATCGCCTCGAAATATTGAAATGAAATCATTTGACTACTACATTTTTCCCTAAAAATGAGAAAAATTGACCAAATTTTTTTTAATGCCGATCGTCTCTTTTTCGTGTATGGATAAAATCATTGTACCGGAAGAAAAAAATTGCGACGGCGGAAATTGGTCTTTAGCAAAATGATTTTTCATACAAATTGTATGAAAGAAGGAATTAACAATTTTTTTTTATGATGTCACTTATTTAGTGTCATGTAACCATGGGACTATCTGTTAAGTATACTCTTTCAAGCAAAAGAATTACCCAAATCATTGCAAGCATCTTCGAAAATCGGGGAAAACGCACATAAAAAAAAGATTCCGACGAATTGAGAATTATTTTTTCGTCCTTAAAAAGTTTGGGAAATATCTTACCTAAGACAGTGAGATGTTCAGCAGCGCAGGGCGACATTGATAACTGCTTGATACCGTAGTCTGTTATCAGTTCGCAATGTGATAACGTCTGGAATCAAAACAATAGTATTTATTACAATAGTAAATGGGAATTTTTAAACTGGGCGTGAATATTCGAAACTGGGAACGAATAAACTAGGATATCGAAAACGTTGAAAGGAGTCTCGAGGCCTATTTTGACGAAAACTAAAACTGCATCATTGGATTTATGAAAATTCAATAATCCTGGTCAGGAATCAAACTCGTTGATTTTAGATAAAAAATCTCAGCCTGTATTATTACACCATTCGAGTGTTGCTAATATCAAATTCTGGGAAGTCATCATATTCAGTATAATAAACTAAGTGATGTTTATTCAAATACGTTTGAAATTCCGTCAAAAGCTCTATCTATAGAGCAACTGTTTTTTTTTATACCGCATGAAAAAATTAAAATGATTGTATAAAACTTCTACTTTCCACTTACCAATTTCTCAAGTCTAGGACATCCCATAGACAAATGCACGAGCGTGTTGTCTGTGATCAACACACACTCTTCTAGATCCATTCGTTCAATCATCTTGCAACTCTGTTGACAAAAATAAATATTATAGGCAGTGTATCTATCGTCGAGACGGAGTGGGAAGCGGTCGCCTCATTCTAATGCCGGATCCACACGTTGGCCGTGTTTGCCAAACAGAAGGAGACGGCGCTATACTAAGAAACGAGATAGAATTATTTGCGTCTTCCTTTCTGGTATAGCACCGTCCCCTTCTGTTTGGCAAACACGGCCAACGTGTGGATCCGGCATAAGCAGTAGAAGCAGTAATGCTCGTGAAGGAGGAGGCGGGCCGCAAGAGGGAGAGGACAGCGTCCTCCCTCCGCGCCAACCGCAGTGGTACACGCCCACGGCGTCGGACGTTGGCTGACGACCTTTGGCCACCGTAGGCGCGGGCATGCGGGCAGCGAGTAAAGGTCAACTCGCTGTCCGACCATGGACCAAGCCCGGGTCGACGGCGCGTCGTGTTCCACGCGCGCCTCAAAGAGCGTCAGCATAATGATGGGGCCCCCTCACAGAGGGCCAACCAGTCTTATCATGGGGTATCATATTATCCCGTCTGTGTTGTGGACGTCTGATAGTCAGTCGCTCCATGTAAAATACTGATATTCAGCTGCATCTAGTTCGACTGGAAGCAGACCACAATATAGTTGGGAAAAGGCAGACAGTAGTATATCAGAATCAGTTTTACTCAACGACGATAGGTATATTAGTAGACTCCGCATGCACGATCTAAGGAACAAAAACTATTCTTTCAACTCGGTACTACGTAAGCGAGGGGGACGGGGTACTGCGTTGTGATTGGCTAACTCAAGGTCTGTTCTGTCTCAAAGTATGTTTACGGCTCACAGGAGTGCTCGAAATAAGCCGGATATAAGACTTTTTTGCCTAATGTGTTGACAGACATCGGTCGCCTGTTATTAGGAGTAATATATCGTCGTTGGTTCTACTCTACTCACCCTAGCCAACGCCTGGAAGCCAGCATCAGTAAGCTGACTGCACTGCGCCAGCTCTAGCGTCACAATATCGGGACAGCGAGCCGCTATGGCGGAGAGGGCGGCGTCTGTGAGGCGGGAACATCCTGATACGCATAGACGACGCATTGCCGGACCGAGTTTTGATATTGAGTCGTCTGTTAGTTGCTGTGGGCAAGAAAAAAAACTTATTTAAATACTGTTATACTCAGAGCAAGCCTGGGTTTCAAAAGTGGGAACAAAAGAAGCTGCGTCCAAATTAGACGCACACGCTCGCGAGGCAACCTCAGAGGTCTGCACAGAAATTCAAAGAAGATCTTCTCGAGGCAGGACGAGCCGTCAAAAGTCCCCGAGAATAGAAAATCGAATAGACAACTGTAGACTTGCCTCGCGAGCAGGCACCATCGCCCAAACCAAACATGCAACGCACACTGTGAAACCATTGAGCGCGTCGCTTTAACCGATTGGCAACGGATCGGCCCCAAAACACGTCTTCACTGACCATTTATCTGGTTCACGAGGCTGCCGCACGAGTCCGTTTATTAACCAACGTCCACACTAAAAGAACAGCGCACATTATGGCAACCTCTAAGGGCATCCTGTTTACGACTCGGCTCCGACAGCCTAAAAACGTGCGCCCACACGGCCGTGAAACACATTGGCACTGACCGAGCATTTGGCTCGCGAGGCAGCCGCGCGAGCGTGGTATAAAAATACTTAAGTCTTGTTTTCTACCTCAGTTTTATACCACGGTTAGCTATACAAATAGGCTACATGTACTCACATCACATCCTTGTGTGTTGAGCGCCGACAGATCCGGGCAGTATGTGGCGAGTGTTGACACGCAGTTGTCGTTCACATTCTTACAACCTGACAGTTAAAGAAACATTTTTATTTTATTTATTATTAATTACAACCGTTATGCAGTAGTAATAGTAATTTAATTAATTTAGTAAATATTATGAAATTAATATAACTCATTAAATACAACTTTCGGAAAATAAAAACACATTTTGTTACTGTCATTACTTCCCAGAATTTAATCCTTATTATAAACACTATCGAATGGTGTAATAATACAGGGTGTGATTTTTTTTCCAAAATCAGCGTGTTTGATTCCTGACCAGGATTATTAATTTTTCTAAAATCCAATGATGCAGTTTTAGTTTGTCGTCAAAATCGGCCTCGAGACTCCTTTCAACGTTTTTCGATATTCCTCATAATTTCGGGTATAGCCATCTACGCCCTGTTGAAAAATTCATATGGATAGATACAGATGTGAACCGCCACTGAATGGTAGCCATTTATTTTAATTGCTTTTTGAATAAGGCATCAAATAAAATCTTATTCTTATCTAAACTGCTATATCTTATCAAGTCTAGACATAGAATAGATACAAGAAAACATCGTGAGGAAACCGACATGTCCCAGTACTAAAAAATCGTAGACATGTGACCTCTATCAACCCGCCCCGGGTCCGAGTGGTGGATTATGACCCACTCCTTCTCTCAGAGAGGAGGCCTGTGTCCCAGCAGTGGGAACATTATAGGTATACATATATTGATGATTAGCTGCTGCCAGCGGCTTCACCCGCTGCAACTCGAAAATCATCCCGTGGGAACATAAAATCGGGATAAAAACTATCCTATGTGTTAATCCAGGTTATAAACTATCTGTGTACCAAATTTCATCCAAATTCGTTCAGTGGTTTTTGTGTGAAAGTTGAACAAACATCCATCCACACATACAAATTTTCACGTTTATAATATTAGTGGGATAAAAACTATCCTATGTGTTAATCCAGGTTATAAACTATCTGTGTACCAAATTATAAACAAAATCCGTTCAGTAGTTTTTGCGTGAAAGAGTAACAAACATCCATCCACACATACAAACTTTCACGTTTATAATATTAGTAGGATAGTAGGATGATAAACAGTAAGGACAAATACCTCTACATATAAAAGTCTTGAGTCTCGGACAGGCGCGTGCTAACGCTTCTACACCATTCTCCGTGATTGACTGGCACCAGGATACGTTCACGTGGGTCAATAACTGGAAATTGCAAAAAAAAAAATGTAAGCATCTATCAATTTTAGAAGCCATAGGCGACCGCCACTCGAGCCCGGCATTGGTCCAGGCCATGCTGCGGGGCGAGACGGAATGGGAAGCGATCGCCTCCTTCAGCGAAGCAGTAATGCTGGCGAAGGAGGAGGAGGGCTGCGTGAGGGAGAGGACGGCGTCATCATGACCGAATCGCAGTGGTACGCGCCCACGGCGACGGACGTCGCAGGATGATCTCCGGCCACCGTAGGTTCGGACATGCGGGTGGCGAATAATGGGTAACTCGCCGTCCGATCCATGACCATGGCCGGGTAGACGGCGCGTCGTGTTCCACGCGAGCCTTAAAGAGCCGTCAGCAATCTGACGATGGCTTGGGGCCCCCTTAGAAGACTAAAGCCTTCCGGGGTCGCAGGACTGTCTCATCAGGTAACCGTGATCCTGGAACGTAAAGGACTATTGAAGGATCACAGTGGAGGTTAGTCCTCCGTTGCCGTGGGCGTCTACCGAAGAATATTACAGGCCTACACATGTGAGTCCTCCCACAAAGGGCAGGGCTGGAGGTACTTTCAGACTTGCACTGACTAAAATCCCCGGTGTCCTTCAACGGCCCTTTACTCGTACGATCCAGGGTCACGGTAATTCGTTAGTCCCGCGATTTTGAATATATTTTTATAAAATTAGTAGGAAATAATAATAAAAGTCCAAATATTAACCTTACCGGGCATCCATCAGAGAGAGCCTTCAGTGATATGTCTGTGATGTTTGAACACGAGTCCAAGTTTATCCTGGAACATAATTAAATTATTTATGAGTTTAATTTTTGAGGAACGAGTGCAATAGTCATCATCATCTCAGTCATAGGACGTCCACTGCTGAACATAGGCCTCCCCTTTAGATCTCCACATGTACCGGTTGGAAGCGACCTGCATCCAGCGTCTTCCGGTGACCTTCATAAGGTCGTCTGTCCACCTTGTTGGTGGACGTCCTACGCTGCGCTTGCTAGTCCGTGGTCTTCACTCTAGCACTTTTCAACCCCATCGCCATCGGCCATCCGCTCTGCGAGCAATATGGCCTGCCCATTGCCACTTCAGCTTGCTAATCCGGTGGGCTATATCGGTGACTTTAGTTCGTCTACGGATCTCCTCATTTCGGATTCGATCACGCAGAGAAACACCGAGCATAGCCCTCTCCATAGCTCGCTGAGCGACTTTGAGCTTTGAGATGAGGCCGATAGTGAAAGACCACGTTTCGGTGCCGTAACTCATCACTGGTAACACACATTGGTTGAAGACTTTCGTCTTGAAGCACTGAGGTATATCGGACGAAAAGACACTGCGTAGTTTCCCGAACGCTGCCCAACCGAGTTGGATTAAATAATAAGAAATAATTAATTTCATCACCACTGCTCAAAACGGTGAAGGTAAACATCGTGAGGTAACAGACATGTCCTAGAACCAAAAAAACAAAAACATTGAAATAAATTATTTGATATGGGTTTCTTTAAAAATTAAGTCTTACCTCTGCAATTTTTTGCATCGTCTGCCAAGCGCCTGGCACGAATTGTCAGTGATTTTACGACATTTGTTCAGGTTTAATTCTTCGATGTTTGGACATGACTGCAAATAAAACAAAAATATACTTATGTTTATGTTAAAAATATATATTTATAAACACTAACAGGAGCTGTTCTTTTATTTCTATGGTAAGGTTATAATTTTGACCCTATGTATAATAATAATATTCCACAACTATCACGCAACGCCATCTAGTCCCAAGCTAAGCAGAGCTTGTGTTATGGGTACTAGGCAACTGATAAATATACTTATATATTTTTTTAAATACATACATATTATAGATAAATTACACCCAGAAACAGAACAAATGATCGTGCTCATCACACAAACATTTGTCCTGGGTGGGAATCGAACCCACGACCCCCGGCATAGCAGTCAAGGTCACTAATCACTAGACCAACAGGCCAGTCTAAATGTATGTTTATCTACCTGTTCTCTCGTAACTTCTGAACTACTGATCAACTCAAATTACTGTGTTGTTAGAATTTTCCCATTAATGCATTTTTATCTCTCTTGAATTTATATATTTTCAACAGTTTTCATGCTGCCCCTACTAATAATTATCGATAAAATAAAATAATATAAAGATGGATTCATATAAAAATCATATGTTAAAGTGATTTGTAATCTTTTGGAAACAAAGGAATTCAAATCGTATTTTTTTTTTACGGACTTTTTTATTTATGAATGTTTTATTTTTTGCTTTAAAAAAATGCAATACGTTGTTTGTTTTTTCATGTTACGTCCTTTTTAGAGTATATTCTTACCCCTCGTTTACACCACGAAACAAGTTAAATACTAGTTTCATACAAAACTTGTAGAATACTTGTCAAAACATAATTTGTTTGTTTTATACATGTATTGAGAGTGTCTCAAACCATAATCTCAAACATTCTTTTGTTCACACTGTGTAGCGAAAAAAGTATTTATACAAGTTTAAAACACATTTGCGTTTACACTGAAGTCTAAAACATGTCAAAACTTGTTAAATACATGTTTTATACCTTGGTGTAAACGAGGGGTTACATAGCTTAGTTTCATAGACTAACCTGTGCTAGCGACCTGATGGATCCATCTCCTATGCTCTCACATCCTCGGAGTGACAACTCCCTGAGGAAGCCGCCGCATCTGTGGGAGATGTTCTCTATCACTGGACCCTGGGGAGAAGATAAAAGAAATTATCGTTAGAACAAATGGACACAGAGAATTTTCATGTTTAAAATTGTATCACTGTCCACCAGACACCAGTGATGGCCAACAGTAATCTATACTTATAATATTTTATTTATTTATTTAATTTAATAAAATAATAAAACTGTAGAAAAGTCGTTTTTGTACATCAAAATAAAATCCAAAAAAAATATCTAGGGTGTTAAAGGACAACCAATAGAACTCCTGCATTTTTAGAATTTTTGTCTGTTTATCTGTTTGTATGTTTATATGTGCGAGTATCACGTAAAATGTACGAAATTAATGTAAATAACTTATGTATACAACGATTAAGCGTAATTTGAGATAACATTACATACTGATGGTTCACAGCTAATGTTGTTAATAATAGAACTAGCATAAATAAATGAAGCCCGGGTCGACGGCGCGTCGTGTTCCGGGTCGACGGCGCGTCGTGTTCCACGCGCGCCTCAAAGAGCGTCAGCATAATGACGAGGCCCCCTCTCAGAGGGCTAAAGCCTGCCGGGGTCGCGGGTCTTATACCATCACCGTGACCCCGGAACATAAAGGGCTATTGAAGGACACCGTGGATTTTAGTCAGTACAAGTCTGACAGTACCTCTCGCCCTGCCCGGGGTGGGAGGTCTCATTTGATGATTTTACCACGTAAAAAAAAAAAAAAAAAAAAAAAAAAAGCATAAATAAATGAAACAAAAATATAATTGTGTCGGTATCCTCCAACAGCGCTTCGCACTAAAATAGTAGATTGTTATACAAGGGTGGAAAGAAATCAATTCCCATACGAGGTATTTAGACGCACGAGCGAAGCGAGGGCGGCTATAGTCCGAGTGGGAATTGATGACTTTCACCCGTGTTAAACACTCTACTTTTCATTTCAAATATAAGGAAAGTAAAAAATAGTCTTTTTTAATTTAAATTTCAAATATGGAACACACCGTCCGCGTCACCGCCGCGGGCCATCCCACTTTAATAGGTATCTATTTTTTTTAATTCACATTGGCCGTATACACTCACAAGACCGCAGCATTTTTTTTAATCGATATTTTTCTTAATTATGTAAAAACGATATGAAAACCCGGCTTAGCTCGGGTGAAACGTGTGTCATACATAATACACATCTAGGTACTAAATGTAGGTGTCACGGTAACTCATAAGTTTATAGGTTATTCTAAGGAGGTTTAGTAACTACATAATACACCACATGACACTGGCCGAAAAAAAAAAAAAAAACTTCTCAACATGATAACTGATGTCAAAAATGGCGGCTGTGATCTCTCTGGTCAGAAAATCATTAGGAATTTACAAAATACTCGACTATCCGAATTTTGCGGATATATGTTGTCGACTCGAAATCTTTATTTTTTAATGTTTTATTATTCTGGTTAGCTTTCGATCGAGTCCGTAGCCCTGCACGAAATTATTAATATAGAAAATTATAGCCGACTAAATAACCAATTTTAGTTCTATTTTTAAAATTCATTCCCGCCCTAGGGAGGGAAGCAATTACTATGAGTCTTTCCCGCCCAAGGGAGGGAAGCATCGTTTTCGACCCGCTGCTTAGATCAAACAAACACTACTTTCCGAGTATGAGAAATGAAAAATACATTGTTAAGTTCCGACATCCACGCGAACGAAGTCGCGGGCACAGCTAGTATATAATAAAATTCGTATCACTGTCCACCAGAGGCAGTCAGGGGGAAATTTTCTAAAAAAGTTCCGTTTGTCCATCCCAGGGTGGACAACGGATTTTCTTTTAAAAACTTTGACTGGGACAATGGCCACCGCCATTGGAAATCAACGTGGTAAAATGTGGGGGGAAATACACTTTAGCCAGTAATCCCGGCAAATGAGAAAATAATTAAGGTTTTTTTTAAGTGACCCCATTTCTTTCTCCTCTATCACGGTTGTGATGCGCACGGGAATAGAACCTGCGACACGCAGCGCAGCAGTCTATGGCTTAATTAACTGCTTATCCACTACGCCCACCGTGTCGCTAATCTAATGCATATTACATCGTCAAACATATAAGATCAAATTTTCTGGAAATATTGACTTTAGTAAGCGGTTTGTTTCAAATTTGGAGTGTCCTGTTATGAAAAAAAGAAAATTCTAGATGAATATGACTTGAAAATTAAGTTTCTCACCTCGACGTCTCTTTGAAACTCGAACAAGTCTATCCTCTGCCAGTTGGATCCGTCCAGAGCTAGTATGTTCCATAGTTTTGATACCTGTAACAAACAAATAACATCTTTTAAATCATTATGTTGAAAATACGTAGAAAAGAGTTTCTATTCTCAAAAATCATCTTTACGTACAAAAGGTCATCATTTGTACATTTTGTTTTCACTTGAGGCAAATGAGCCCTCCTTCTGCGAAGCAGTCATGCTCGTAAAGGAGGAGGCGGGCCGCGTGAGAGAGAGGACAGCGTCCTCCCTCCGCCCCAGCCGCAGTGGTAGACACTCACGGCGACGGTTGTCGCGGGACGATGTCCGGCCACCCTAGGCGCGGACATGCGGGCGGCGAGTAAAGGGCAACTCGATGTCCGACCATGGACCATAGCCGGGTCGCTGGCGCGTACTCAGAGGGGAAAAAAAAAGCATAATAATATGAACTGGTAATGGGAAGCTCGCCGTTCGATTTTTATTTTTATCAGTATTTTCCTCTGGAATTTATTGTGGTTGTTGGAGTCTTTAATTCTTATTTTGCAATACCAACATCAAATGTAAATTCTCGTGTTAATAGTGGCAACACACCCTTCAATCTGCGACTCTGGTGCAATATAGACGTACATTTTATTATTTGCTACATTGAATCTTCCCCGGCACCGATCCGGGTCGAAGGACCAATGTGTAGCTTGTTGGGTAGCTGGTGTGGAGCTGGAGTGAAGCCGAAGGGAACAACTAGTAGTAAAATAAGTACAGTCCATAGTAGATCGATAAGTAGGCGACTGGTGACAAAGCGACGATGATATAAACTGTGAAGCTTGTCATCCACCAGTTTTAAGTTGTTTCTTAAATTTTACGGCAGAGTCGTTCCAGTGAGGGAACGAGATGGCGCTATATGACTTGTATAGCTCCGTCTCTTTCTCTCAATGGAACTACTCTAGCTTTAAAGACGGCCACTTGAAGTCTGGACTCACCTGTGCACATCTACATAGCGAGACAACGTCTAGATAGGAGAGTATCCTCAAGAGTAGTTCCTTGGGCAGCTTTCTGTTTATGTGGTTGTCATCTTCGCTCGAAAAACGAGCGATCTGGAACAAATGGAAACATTTTATTAGACTTGCATTAACAGCCCTTTTTAACCGACTTCAAAAAAGGAGGAGGTTGTCAATTCGACTGTATTTTTTTTAATGTTTGTTACCTCATAACTTGCGACTGGGTGAACCGATTTTCATGATTATTTTTTTATTTGAAAGCTGGTGCTTTCCGGGTCCCATTGTCAATATCTGATGATGGGATCCTGGAGAAATCGAGGGTAACCCTAAAATTTTATAGGCCTACACATCGTTTTTCGCAAATATTATGAAGTTATTTGTATTTGCGTATGGTATCATAATCTCATGTGGCTGAGCTGATGATGGAAGATTCAACTCTTTAACAGTAAGGATTAGGCATCGACTGATTTAGTTTGCGTTCGCATATCTCCGGAACTGCATGTCCGATTTAAGTAATTATTTTTTTGTTACCCTAGGTATTGTTCCACTTAGGGAATACTGCAAGTTTCATCCAAATCGGTTCAGTATTTTTTGAGATAGGGTTTTTTTTAGCTAATTTTGTACATGAGAGATGTTATTACCGGTGTTACGGATTACAAAATTCTAGTGCACATGTAAGAAAATGATGTACCTATTTAACAAGAATTTGGGTTGAATATTTAAACTAAAAAGAATAAAATAAGAGCTTTTTCAAAAAAATGTAACCGCCTTCAAAACATTCACTTTTCTTTCGAAAGTCGGTGGCCAAAAAAGACAATGAAACGAAAAAAAAGACAACCGACTTCCGAAAGAAAAGTTATTTCGTAGGTTATTTTACCCTTTTTATGATTATTTTTGAAGGCGGTTATATTTTTTTGAAAAAGTTTTTATTTATCGTGCTAGATTCATCAAATGAGTCCTCCTACCCAGGACGGGACGGGAGGGACTGTCAGACTTGTACTGACTAAAATCCAATGTGATTGTTCAATGGGGACGGCCAGTCAAAGCTAATTGTAGATGGCGCCACCACAGCCTAGTCCTAATCCGACCAATGACGTAGCACTATTTTGAAGTACCTTTATGATTTGAACTGATTTGAACCAATGACGATACTTGGAGCAAGCTATACTAGTGCCATTAGTTTCCCAGTTGCCATCTCCATTGCTCTTTGCGTACTAGGGTCACGGTTACCTGATAAGACAGTGACCTGCGACCCCGGCTGGCCTTCTAAAGGCCCCGTTTGAGTTTACCATTTGTAATTTGATCCTCATTAGCAACACTATCGAATGGTGATAAAGTGTGATATTTTTTTCAAAATGAAATGATGCAGTTTTAGTTTCGAAAATCGGCCTCGAGACTCCTTTCAACGTTTTACGATATTCTTTATAGTTCCGGATATGCATATTTGAGTGGCATTGTTGCATATTTCAAGTATTTATGTTGCATATTTACATACATTGTAAATTTTAAGTTGCATATTATTATCCAGGCTCAACTTATTACTTACTAAGATGATAATTATGTCAAATGTTAAACATCTTATGCGACTTCTGTAACACCCAGAACTGCATTTCCCACCATTTTTTTATAGTTCCGGATATGCATATTTGAGTGGCATTGTTGCATATTTCAAGTATTTATGTTGCATATTTACATACATTGTAAATTTTAAGTTGCATATTATTATCCAGGCTCAACTTATTACTTACTAAGATGATAATTATGTCAAATGTTAAACATCTTATGCGACTTCTGTAACACCCAGAACTGCATTTCCCACCTACTTTTATATTTTTAAAAGCATTTCTGATTTCATGCCAACAGGATATGATTTAAGGTACATGCCTATATAAACATATATTTTTACTCCAGATATTTTCTTTTTATAGCCGTTCAAAAATACTTTTACGCCTTTAAAACCAGAGTGGGATTCATAAGTGTATTTACAGGCGTCCTAAATTCAGTTGTGGCCATTAATT
Organism: Agrotis ipsilon; assembly: GCA_028554685.1. Taxonomy (NCBI): domain Eukaryota; kingdom Metazoa; phylum Arthropoda; class Insecta; order Lepidoptera; family Noctuidae; genus Agrotis; species Agrotis ipsilon. The sequence continues at coordinate 9,130,245 of CM052982.1, forward strand.
TTCATAACTTCAAAGATTTTGGTTTTCTTAAGTCACATTTTTTCTTTCATATAATCATCTACAAGATAAAATTTTAAATTAGGTAGTTGATAACTACCTAATTTAAAATTTTTACAATGTGTCCGGTTTTTAATCCTGAAGTTATAGTACTTTTAGGAGACAGTACCGTCAGCACGAGTTTTTAGTATTTGAGACGAAAAGTAAACTGCAACTTTGACAATTTTCAAGGAAAAAATTAGTTCCTTCTTCGCACACCAGAGGCGCTGTTCCAATTTTTCATACAAGAAACGCTGTAAATACTAGAAAGACTCTGTAAAGTAAAAGAGTGAAAAGTCGTGCTAAGGGTACAGTTCTCGGGTCGACGGCGCGTCGTGTTCCACGCGCGCCTCAAAGAGCTGTCAGCAAAATGACGGGGCCCCCTCTCAGAGGGCCAAAGCCTGCCGGGGTTGCGGGACTCATACCATCACCGTGACCCCGGAACATAAAGGGCTACTGAAGAACACCGTGGATTTTAGTCAGTACAAGTCTGACAGTACCTCTCGCCCTGCCCGGGGTGAGAGGTCTCATTTGATGATTTTACCACGTAAAAAAAAAAAAAAAAAAAAAAAGGGTACAGTTCTATGAGGCGCGCGTGGAACATGACTCTTCTTCGACCCGGGTATAGTTCATGATCGGACGGCGAGTCACCCATTACTCGCCGTCCGCATGGCTGCTCTCAGCGTCCGTATGCTACCTAATGTTTTTTTTACGTGGTAAAATCATCAAATAAGTTCTCCCACCGAGGGCTGGGCGGAACGGATGAGACTCAGAATCGTATTCCAATAAAATTCATGTTGTCCTTCAATAGCCCTTTACGTTCCGGGGTCACGATAATTCGTTATTCCCGCGACCGACCATGATAATGATATAGTATTTTTTTAAATACTTAGGTCCTAAAGTCAAATCGTTATTTTAATTATGCCACTTAGGAGGCACTTTTAAATGTCCGATATTAAAATTAAAGGAAATGGTATGGGATGGAATTGATTCTACACCTAAAGAAAAGCATAGACAAGTTTCACGCATTTCCAATTTATTTTATTTAGCAGCAATATTTTAGGTTGAAAAATCATACTATTTTTCATGGTAGAAATAAACCCCGAACGACTATTTATTACTAGACTCCGCATGCACGATCTAAACAACAAAAACTATTCTGTCATCTCGCTGAGGTACTACGTAAGCGAGGGGAGGGGGTACTGCGTTGTGATTGGTAAACTCATGGTCTGTTCTGTCTCAAGGTATGTTTACGTGGTTTACAGCTCACAGGAGTGGTCAAAATAAGACGAGATAATGTGTTGACAGACATCGGTCATCTGTTATTAGGAGTCTAGTAATATATCATCCTTGTAAACCCCATACAACATTGACAAGATGTCATTGAAACTATTACAGTGGTTTAGTAGATTAGCATTTACAAACGGTGTAATAAATTAGAATGGAAATTTGAATTGCTCCAATAAGCATAACATTAGTTCTTAATTGAGAACTTTGCATAATTAAAAAATTAAAATAATTACAAAATGTGATGTCAGACTATAAATGTTGTCCATTACTTTCGGTTATAAAGACTTATTATTCGTGCAAGGAGATTTGTTAGCAAAAATAAAAAAATGTATTCTTTTAATCAGCAGTTCTCAAACTTTTTTAGTGGCAGAACCCTTTTGAAAAGAAAAATAATTGATGGATTCCCAAAATTAAAGAATCTGTTAGCTGTATTCTCTAATAAAATAGGTAATACTGTCACAATGTAAGTCAAAACATTCTATTTTAAAAGAAGTAAAAATCTAATGAGATTTTTGAAACTGTTTCTTAAATTTTACCGACTTCTTCACCTATAGTTTGATAAAGTCTTGATCAAAGAGAGTTGGAGACTACTATTTTTCTCGTTGAGATCCCAGAAAGGCTATGCGGAGCCCCGGGGCACCGCATAGCACACTTTGAGTATGGCTGCTTTAAATTATGTAGGTATACAGAATGTTTTTTTTACTGGTCTTGGATGGCTAAACCCAAAACAGAAGAATAGCGAAAGGAATCTTGAGACCGATTTTGACGAAATGAAAACTGCAACATTGGATTTCTGAAAAATCAATACTTATTCCTGGCCTGAAAGCAAACCATTGATTCAGGAAACAAAAACACTCCCACCCAGTTTTGATTACCTGATAAGACACTCCCGCAACCTTGGCAGGGTTTGGCCCTTTAAGCAGGCCCTGTCAGGGGATTTAAAGCTGGTTATTTATTTTCTTAAATAACTCTTGACTTGTTCAATTTTTAGCTCTACCTATTAGCCTTACTCTTAGCTAAATATTTCGTAATAAGCTATTTTTATGTATCTTCTGACAAAACTAGTGACTTAAATATTGTCGTGATGAAATAAAAGCAGTGTAGCAAGTGTTATTCCGTAGTTTCATGAGAAATAACAATAATTTCAATTTATAGAACAGTTCAAATTGTTTAGAAAACATGCTAAGCGTTTAATTCATTGAATAGGTAATATAAGATCACATGAAATGAAGCAAGCACATGTGTGCAGTGTGTGATTGGAAAATGAGTCATCTTCAAAAATACATAAATAAATTAGTAAGTAAGTATTTAAATACACAAGCATGGACTACAATGTGACTGATTGATAATTTCTTATCTGATAAATGAATTTACTAACAGTCTAGCGTCGTAGTTAAAAACAAAAACAAATTAAATTATTGCGCGCTATTTACGAAAAAGATAATTTTCCCGCTATAAAAAAAATGATTTTCTCTATGACGCTTTCCACATTTCTTTCGCTGACAAGCAAAGGTAACATCGGATAATGCCGGAAAACCACGACCATCATTAAAAATACGTTTTTAAATTAACAAAACAATCATTATAACGGTTTATAAGCAATTCATGGGTTGAGTGGCCGCGCGTCAGGTCATTTACACTGACCTAACAAAGAAAACATGAATACGAGCACCGCGTGTGATTAAACATTAAAAACATACAAAACAATAATCACGACACGATAAAAACTTATCCCAAAGATTACGTAGAACGCATCTTTTTGTTTCATTCAAAAATAGAATATGTATGTCTGCCAGAATTGTAAATAAATGAGTCTTTCGGGTTTTTGATTAAGTTTTATTCCCTGGAAACGTCGTAAAGTGCGTCAAGAACAAAGAAATGGGCCCGTAGCGCCCATGTCAGCTGTTTTAACACAACGAAAACACAAACAATGACATTAATATTGATTAATTCTTACCTCGAATTTATTCCTTCCGGAATAACTCATGCTCGGGTAAGGCGTTACCTTAGCCACAATGTATGATTTAAAACACTTATTTTACACAATAATTTGTGCAAACTGCACCACTGAACAAATATGGAGGAAAATTATATTTGATTTTTCGCAGACAGCGACGATGTAGACGTCCTTCATCAGCTGCACACTGGGTTACCAGACTGACATAATTTTATTTCCCCACTTCAGCCCACTTGTTGTTTTATTGACATGCCAGAAATAGCTCGACGTGTGCAGTGTGACGATGACGACGCGTAAATAATACAAATGAGCAACAAGATTCATTTATTGAGAACTATGAATGGTTTATGAAAATACTGGTTTTTCGAACTCCCTCAATAAAATTAGAAATATTATGTATCAACGGCATATTTTAGTTAATAAATCCGTAATATTGCGTCAAACAGCCTTTTGATGGGCCATGTGTCTAAATAACACCGAGACCTTACTTTAATTTTTTACTTCAAAATAGTACTCTACCATCATGTCGCTCACCTGCTTTCATTCTACACAAACTTATTCTTGTAAAATTCAATAAACACACTATAAATAAGTCTATTGGTGGTGTTTAGTTATAAAATATTAAATTAAATTCTGCGTTTAAAAGAAACAAATAATGCCAATTTTTGAGGAAAAATATTTACGCGGCAACCCTGATAGCGTTCCAAACACCAATTCACGTAATCTGTAGCATACGAAATGTCCAGGCATTTCATCGAAATGATTGGCATTTTACATCAATAAACAACTGTCTATATCTGTTTCTGTCAGTCTTATATAAAATTCGATAACTCGTCTCTTTCTACGCTAAAAATACCGGTCAATATAAATAATTTACAGAAATTCCAGTTACTGGAATAAGTCGTAATAAATAAAGAAAAATGTTTATGTTTTGGAACGAAACTCTTGAAATACGAGCAATTCCTAGACTTTTCAGTGCTCAACAACACAAAGATTTAAGCAGGAAATAGATGGATGAATCACGAAACAGTACTTAGCTAGGCTATGCATTGCATTTATTGATTCAGAAGTGCAATACAATAACGTAGAAAGAGGTAAAGCTTTTAGAAAGAGACTGTCACCTGTCACACAGGTATGAGTGACAAAGACAACGCTCTACAAAACTGTTTCTTTTTTAAACTTGATGTGCAATATTGACTCCCGGGCAATGCGTCCGGGTATTCAACGAATGACCCCAAATGACCTATTTTGCATACATTTTGTATTATTGCAAAATAGTTTTATATATTGCTATAGTTTTTTTGTGGCATAGGTAAATTATTTATCATGACGCAGGCGCTTGTTTCCGATGGGTTAGGCAGAGGTCTTACTTGTGGTCAAGGAGCATGTAGGTAGTACAGACACCAGCACATCAACCTACCTATCTGTCAAATATTGCTAATCATGAAAAGTTGCCGAATCAAATTTTCTGATAGTATGCGGGGACTATACAGCGTGTTTCTTTTAAATTGGCCAAAAGGGAGAAATCCGAATCCATAAGAGATACGGGGATCTTTCTGAACTTTAGCTCTTTTTAATTTCACTCATTTCTGTGGACAACTTGACCAAAATGTTTTTTTATTTTTATTAGCCGTTTATGTCCCACTGCTGGGCAAAGGCCTCCCCCATGTCCTTCCATTGTGCTCTTTTCTAGTGACACTTCGGACCAGAAAAAATAAAAACGCCTAAATTGTCAACATCAAAAAAGAGCTAAAGTTCCTTATGAAAGTTTTCCCGTATTTCTTATGGATACGGATTTCTCCCTTTTGGCCAATTTAAAAAAAAAACACTCTGTATACCGAAATCTTATCGCTGGACCTCTTTGACGATACGGATTCAAGATCGTACAAATGTCGCTGTCAGGTTTAGCGATGGCAAAGTTTATTCCCGTGAGCCAGCGCTGCGACCGAGCGGCCTCAGCGCTGGCTGTACCTATTCATAGAGAATAGCGCTGCTAGCCATATGGACGTGGTGCCGTTTGCCAACCAAGCGGGCCTGACTTAAAGAAGTTGTCGCAAGAGAAACAGCTATGGGGTCGCGGGACTGTCTTATCAAGTAACCGTGACTCTGGAACGTTAAGGGCTATTGAAGGGACACAGTGGATTTTAATCAGTACCAGTCTGGCAGTCCCTCCCGTCCCATTGTCCCATCCTGTAGGACTCATTGGATTTCAACAAATAAAAAAAAATAGGAAAAAGAAACACTTTTTGTATAAAAGTAGTTAGGTATATTTACTTAAATGCTATACCTAAAATTAAAAACTTAAACTAGAAATCTAGTTTACAAATAAATCAATTTTTGTGAGACCATCGGTGTTGTGTCGTTGTCGATGTATGAAGTAATTGAGAGAAGAAAACGTGGATGGGTCAGGCCTAAGCGGTCTCCTGCTTGAGCGATGAATACGACGCGACGACGCGACGCAACACGAAGTAAATATTATAATAGTAGTTGAATTCTTTCGAATGCGGGATTTTATTTTTATTGTTTCCCTAGTCGATGGATAGATGGCGCTGAACTTGGTATGTTACTGCAATGAACGGAACGTCGTCATTTTTTGATTTTTTTCACTTGATTGTAATTTTGAGATCTTAAAACATAACGTACATGTCATGTCATTGTCAGTCACATCACATCACACCAATGGCATTTGGAAATAAATAAAAACAAGGAAAAAAAAAATTCATTGACCAGTCTTTTTAATTTATGAGTTTTCCACGCCATAAAGAAAATGTCCCAAGAGAAAAAGAAGAGAAGTCTGTGCCTCGTGGATCTGTGCAAAAATGAAGGCATAAATCTAGTAACGTAGTCAGTTCAACGCCATCTACAGAATTCTTGGAAACTACTTTTTTTTTAATACTCGAAAAAGAAAACTTCTCATTGCGTCGCGTCGCATCATATTCGTCGCTCACGCAGGAGACCGCGTTACATAAGGACAGTTTAAGGCTAAGAACCCACGGCGCGTTTTTCACCCGCGACCGCTGCGGTAGCGGTACTGCGATTTTATTTCTATACTCACGAAGCCGCTTATTTGCGCGATAACCTACTACCTGCCGTGGTTGCGAATGACTAAATAAAACGCGTTGTGAGTTGTGCTTTAATTTTTTACATACATATCTGTAATAGATCTACAGAAGCTGCGGGCCCGCAACCGAGGCGGGCGCGGGCGAAAATCGCGACTATAATAGAAATGTGTATCTTATCGTGTAGTAAATAAAGTTGATTTTGAGTTGCTTCAGAATTAGCACTACAGATTACTTACTAAATAACTAATTAATACAAATCAGCCTCTAAACGGATCAGCAATAGGGTCCTTAATCTGTTCAAATGGATAATAAGGATGTGTTTGCCAAAAAGACGGCAGTGTGTACCGGGTATTAGAATTGTACTGATTAATTTTTTCAATTTCGTCTTTTTCTAGTTTGAAATCGAATATGTTGATGTTTTCTAACAGTCGTTTTGGATTCACTGTCTTCGGGATTGGTACCACGTGTCTGTCGATCTGGGAAAAGATGAAAGAAGGTTTAATAAATAATCAGTAGAGGCGTAGCTAGGGTGGGGCGAAGCGGGCCCTAGCCCCAAAGCTTGCATTAGAAGGGGCCTCGCGCCTATAGAGAAACATAAAAAAATGACAATCGTGATCACAAGTTTGTTATCAGTCAATAAAGTAGTACAACTTATGGACTTCAATCATGGCGCGATGCGACGGAATGCAACACGATTAGAACGAATTCCAACTACAAGTGAAAATCAATCTTACTACTACGACATATGACTTAGAAACGTTGTTATCTATGGGTAGATGAAAAACAAAACAAGTCAATCGAATTGCATCGTTATTTCTTAGTGGCAAGGTTGATTTTCACTTGTAGTTGGAATTCGTTCGAATCGCATCGCGCCATGAGTAAAGTAGATATTTTTCGCCCTGAAAGAAAAGCCCTCGCAGCGCAGATGCATCTTGCTCCTAGATTCGGAACTCCCGCTACGCCACTATTAATCAGCCTATAACGTTCCCACTGCTGGGACTCTATTGATTCTGGCTTTCAGGAGTTGCAGTAGTTAGGGAATAGTGAAGTGGGAATGCTAGGACACAGGCCTCCTTTCTTGGAGAGGAAGTGGGATATAATCCACCACGCGGGCCCAGTGACGGTTGGTACATTTTGAATTTATTTTTTTGTTTTAAAAGAAACGTTGCCCCACACTTGGAATTTCTCCTGTATCGTTTATAAACATATGAACTCACATACACAAACGCCCGGACCCGACGCAACTACTTGTAGATCATACAAATATTTGCTCCGTGCGGGAATCGAACCCGCGACACGCAGCGCAGTAGTCCAATCGCTCAGCCACTGCGCTAAACGTGCCGTCAGATGTCACATGTCTTAAAATTTTTGGTTCTACGATATGTCGGTTTCCTCATTATATTTTCCTTCATCGTTTTGAGAGCAGTGGTGTGCCAATACTGCATTCATATTTTATGCTATTAATTTCAAATTAAATGTCCAACGAACTTACCGACCACCTCAACACAACTTGAGCAGTTGTCTTCCCGTACTTCTTGGCTATGTCCACCAGCAACGGATCATCCATCTTAGGTCCTGGGAAGCTCATGCCGTACCTCATGACCAGGGAGCCAAAGGGGCTGTAGCCCATCACTATCATATCATTAGCTCTGGCGAAGTTTATGAGCTCTTCTTGGATTATTTGGGGATGGACCTGTAAAAATTCTGGTCTGTTGAATCGTGATTTATCAAACGCTCCTCGTCTAAGAGCTATCGTCTCTCATACAAATGTTACTTGGGCATCATCATCATCAGCCGGAAGACGTCCACTGCTGAACATAGGCCTCCCACTTAGACCGCTACGCCGAAAAACAATTTGCCACTTGCTTCCATCGGTTGCCCGCGACTCTCACGATGTCGTCGGTCCACCTAGTGAGAGGCCTACGCTGCGTCTGCGATCCGTGGTCGCCACTCGAGAACTTTTCTTCCCGATGGTTATCAGTTCTACGAGCGATGTGGCCTTGGGCATTGGGTTGTCGTAAAGCCGGACCTAAGCCAATGCTACGTGTGTTAACAATCTAACATTTTAAGTTGACAAGTCACATCGCTCGTAGAACTGATAACCGATGGAGAAAAAAGTTCTCAAGTGGCGACCACAGACCGAAGGACACAGCGTATGCCTCCCACTAGGTGGATCGACGACATCGTGAGAGTTGCAGGCAACCGTGCGATGCAAATACAGGATTGTCGTTTGGCGTGGCGGTCTAATCAAATACCCAGTATGTAACGAAACTCTAGTACCCAGTTGGTCGGCCGGGGTTGCGGGACTTTTCAAATTACCGTGACCCCGGAACGTAAAGGGCTATTGAAGGATACCGTGGATTTTAGTCAGTACGAGTCTGACAGTCCCTCCAACCCTGCCCTGGGTAATAACAAAATACAACAAAATTTTGAACATTCGCGGCTTTGCCCCACACTAGAATGTCGTAGAACATAACGCAGTCTTTTCAACTTTCAAAGATCATTAAAAGAAACCTGATCTCATTTATTTAGCAACGACGTGGCTCAAGTCTAGTTTTAATCAAGAATGAGTTCACATTACAAGGAAGTCACTACATGTAATATAGCAGTTCTAAAGGTACCTCAATCTGTATAGCTACAGGTTTCACAGTCCCCTCATCGAGTACTCTTTGCAGCTGTTCCTTGTTGAAGTTGGAGACTCCGATGGACTTCACCAGGCCTAGTCTGTGCATGTCTTCCAACCCTCGCCAAGTTTCCATGAAGTCCGTGTCTGAGTGGGAGTAGTCAGCCTGGAATAGATGTGATAATGGTGAGTTAAGAATTTATCAGGTTCTTTCGTTTATTGGCAGAGCTGCTAGAGAATAGCTAGGCGGGGGCGAAGCGGACCCTAGCTTTCGGCCTCGCACCTGAAGGGGCCTCGCGCCCAGAGAAAAAAGAAAAAAATCTTGATAACGGCGGTCACCAGTCAGTAAAGCAGTGATACTTAACTATTAGTCAAGAGCCTCCATTGCGTGAGGCCCATATTGCAAGATAACTTGGTTATATTTTGTTTGTAACTGGGTACTGAATTAGGCAAAGAGGCCTCGCAAAGCTGAATTTGCTGATAATCATATTTGATTATGATTTATGGGAACCAAGTCATCTTACAACAAGGGGGCCTCGCGCGAGCAGTAGATTCAAGTTATATTTTTCGACCAGAATGAAAAGGGCCTCACGCCCCTCCTAGATTCGGTCTCTCTACGCCACTGATGGTTGGGCACGAAAGAAGGTGGGGTATACAGAATGAATTTTTCAACTGGGCGTGGATGGCTATTCTCGAAACTATGAGGAATATCGAAAAACGTAACTTATGTTCCAAATACAGTCTTTGCATTGAAGATTAATCAGTATTTTATTAATTATACGTTTTCCTTAAGTTTGCCGTATATGATTACTTTCCAGAATTTGTTCCCTATTAGCAACACTATCGATTAGTGTAATATGTGATTTTTTTTCCAAAATCAGCGGGTTCGATTCCTGGCCCGGATTATTTATTGATTTTTCTACAATCCAATGATGCAGTTTTCGTTTTCATCAAAATCGGCCTCGAGACTCCTTTCAACGTTTTTCGATATTCCTCATAGTTTCGAAAATAGCCATCCACGCCCAGTTGAAAAATTCACTCTGTATATTGCAGAGGGGCTCCGACATGGTATTATGAGGATCTGGACACGATGCCGCCGCCGTGCCGTCACTGCTTCGCCACCGAGCCGCTTTTATGCGAGTCCTTCGCAACCGCGCCGCCACTGCATCAAAGCAGCGTGGTGGCGGAGTTTACAGGTGCCGTTATAAAGAGGATAACATATTTAGGTACTTACATTCACTCCAATAGGCCAGTGCATGAGATACAGGTCGATATAGTTCAGTCCTGTCTTGTTCAGCGACTCTCTCAAGGCAGTCGCCACTTCTCCACGTCTGTGATGTGTGTTCCACAACTGGAAATAAGATAACAACTATTGAGTCAAAATCAAAGGATTTATTTATAGTAAGTCCAGTACAGGCATTTTTGAATTGTCGAAAAACAAAAAATAAAAACAGTTTACAAACGGACAAAGATCGAAGAAAGGTCTCAAGACAAAGTCATGTCTTGAGACTATACGTAGTAAACGTATAGTCTCAAGACATGACTTTGTCTATGACTATGATTTTGACGATTACTTTAACGAACTTTGACTATGACTTTGTCTTTGACTTTGTCTATGACTTTGTTTATGACTTTGTCTATGACTTTGACTCTGGCTATGACTTTGGCTATGACTTTGACTATGACTTTGACTATGACTTTGACTTTGACGATGACTTTGACGATGTCTTTGACGATGACTTTGACGATGATTTAGAAGATGTTTCTGACGATGACTGTGAAGATGACTTTGACTATGACCTTGAAGACTTAGGCGATTACTTTGATGATGACTATGACGCCACGCATGCGTCAATGCGCATATTAAACCTCGTAGCGCCAGTCAGTAGACTTTCTCTTACCTTTGTAGTAATAAATATTTCATCCCTGGTTACAACTCCTTCAGCGATCTTCATCCGGACTGCCTCTCCTACTTCCGCCTCTGTGTTGTATATGGATGCTGTGTCAAAGTGTCTGTAGCCCACGTCTATGGCATTTAGAATTACATCACGAAGTTGCTTGTCTGTGGATTTTACGACCCCATTCTGGAAAAAATAATTAAATACATAAGTACAGATAGCGCGCGACTTGAATGCAGTCGGGGTCTGAGGTGAAGAGCCCCCCGCTACCCGCACGCCCCACCTCACGCGCCTGCAGTGTAGTACTTTGCCATCCTTGTCAACAGCACTACCGCATTCCTAAGCTCTGCATTCAACTCGCGCGCTTAGTGTAGGTATTATTGACGATTGACGCCAAAAAAACATGATTCTCGGTTAACTCGAACCCTTATAGAGCCAAAGCCTGCCCGGGTCGCGGGACTATCGAGATACCGTGACCCCGGAACGTAAAGGGCTATTGAAGGACACCGTGGATTTTAGTCAGTACAAGTCTGACAGTCCCTCCCGCCCTGCTCGGGGTGGGAGGGTTCATTTGATGGTTTAACGACGATAAAAAACACACACAGACAGTCCCTTTCTTCCTGCCATGGGTAGGAGGACTCATTCGACGATTTATTATCGTTAAAAAAATTTGAAAATTGGATATTTTGGTTTTTGTAACAAAAGAAAAAATACCGTGTCAAATATTTTTTGATGATCTTTTTCAGTTAAAATACCCTATTAATTCGGAATTTAAAAAAGCTCTCGTACGTACACACGGCTACACATCAAGCTATACGAAACCAGTATGTCTTGGTCTCGCTTTGTACGATTTTTCACATAGTAAATGATCTCAGCTAATACTGGTTTTGTATAGTTTGATGTGTAGACGTGTGTACGAGGCGTTATTATAAAGTTTACCTGATCAAATCCAAGATAAGTGCCTAACCCAATAGCAGGCATCTCCCGGCCATCCGACATCTTTAACTTCGGCACCTGCACCATCGAGCTCAACTGTAAATAAAGAAAATATATTTTTAAAAAAAGTTTTTAATTTGGTTTTTTTTTTTAATCGCTGGACTAACTAGACAGGTTCCGTGTGAACTGGAAGGAGGACGCACAGTGTCTTGAAAAATGAAAAGAGTGGAGAGATCCTACCTTAGCTACCTTTTATAAAATAAGTAAATAAATAGATCCTTTGCCCAGGAGTGGGACAGAGAGAAAGAAAGAGGTTAGAGAAGAAAGAAAGAAGGAGGTTCTTAGTTCGTTGCAATCTTTTTTTAGGTATGTTCCCCGACTACACGATGACACCACAGATTGGGAAATTTCTTTTTTTGTTTGAAACGGTATACCTACTTAACAGATCGTTCCTTGGTAATCAGGTCAGGATCTGATGATAGGATCTTACTACTCTTAACGAATAATAGCAAATCATCGGCTATTGCTTCTTTCGTAAGCATTGTTCACTCCATCACACGACATATTACTCGTCTGTATACCCACTAAAAGGAACCGACTTTCTTTCTGTAAATTCTTGACTTTTTTGCCACCGACTTTTAACTTCGATTCATGAACATGGACAGAGGCCAATTCTCGGTTTTAGAGATGGTGTCGAACTCGACAAAAAATTCTAATGACGTAATTTTTTCGACAAATTCTAAAAGTTGCTATGTCAAATTCGCCGTTTCTCGAAGGCTAACGTTAGAGTTCAGTAAAAAATGTCGAAATATTGACGTCATTAGAATTTTTTGTCGAGTTCGACACCATCTCTAAAACCGAGAATTGCCCCGCTGTCCCTTGTTAATCGTTTATCCCTTCCTAATGTTTTGTCTAGAATGAAATGGTGGAACATCAAAGAATTTTTCTGGTAGAATTTTCTTACAGTATGAACAGAATTTTTCTGACAAAATTTTCTTACATTATGTACTCATATGCCATCGTTTTTTTTTTCGTCGGAGGGGTGCTGACCTGCAGTGAATGTGGACGCAGTTTCGCTGCAAAAATTGGCTATGTCAGTCACCAGAGGGCACACCAGCGATGCTCTCAATAGATCCAAGTCGCTGTGGCCGAAATCAGTTGGGCCGTCGCGCTTGTTATACGCGAGGGAAGTCGCTGGCAACAGCTAGTAATAGAATAAAGTTAATAAATATTAAAGGATAATACGTTCAACAATTTTCTAATAAGTGAGTAGTTAATCACGTTATCGAAGCAACTTTCGCAAATCTAGTGTTAACAGACGATTAATGTTTAGAAGCTTATTGTTTTAAAACAAACAGTTTTAAGTGTTTATTTGTGTGACTGATGAGTCAATAATACAACACTTTAGAAGTCACTTAAAAGGTTCATATCAACGACGATATATTACTAGACTCCTAATAACAAGCGACCGATGTCTGTCAACACATTAGGCAAAAAGTCTTATTTATCCGTCTTATTTCGACCACTCCTGTGACCCGTAAACATACCTTGAGACAGAACAGACCTTGAGTTAAGCAATCACAACGCAGTACCCCGTCCCCCTCGCTTACGTAGTACCTCGGGAGTTGGCAGATTAATTTTTTGTTCCTTATATCGTGCATGCGGAGTCTAGTAATATATCGTCGTTGGTTAATATATATCTCAACAAACAGCCAAGAGTGCATCGGACTCGTGTAAGTGGGGTTCCGTACCGCTATCTACTTTAAAAAGTCATAAATCTATTGTATAGGAACTCCCTTTTTTTTGCGTGGTAAAATCATCAAATGATTCCTCCCGCCCAGGCAGGGCGGGAGGGACTGTCAGACTTGTACTGACTACAATCCACGGTGTCCTTCAATAGCCCTTTATCGTCGTCGTCGGTCGGACAGCGAGTTGCCCTTTACTCGCTGTCCGCATGCCCGCGCCTACGGTGGCCGGAGATCATATGCCGATAGGAACCCCCTTAAATATTTATTTCTTTGTTTTTTGTATTTTCGCTACACATCACTTGAAAATGTCAACTGTGTAACTATCATGGTTTATGAGATGGCCTGATGATGACAGACAGACAGCGGAATCTTAGTATATCCTGTTAGTGTATGTACACTGACCTTAGTGAAGTTCCTCAGAAAAGTCTGGGCGTAGTTTCTGCAGCCCGTAAGACGTCCGTTGACATTCGTAAAACCGTTCAGTATTTTTCTTATAATTTGTTCGCTTCAAAAGCACACTTACCGTTTAAAAACTTTAATCATTTATTCTTCAGTAATATTTTAGGTTTAGAATAAAGCAGGTATATTTTATCTAGGTATTTAAAGTTGTTAACGGTGTTATTAAAATTTAAATACCAATTTTTTTTACAATATTAAAAAAAAAGACGTGCACGCGTTGTCAATGCGTGACCGTTACTAAACATCTGTGAGTGTATACTCTCTGTGCATTTGTGAGTGTACTATCAAATTAATATCAAATCAAGTTTCAAAACAATAGCCGGGTGGAGAATTGAAGATAATATTGTTGTTGATATTATTATCAAGTTTAAATGTAATGTGATGTGATGTATTTGCTTTTTCCTTTGGTTTTGTATAGGTACCTACATGTGTGTGTGTACACTTACGTAGTTTTCGATTGAACTGCGGCTTTACCCACCCACCCCACACGTCTTTTTGTGAAAAAAAAAACTTAAGTACCTCCTTCAAAAACAAAATACTTAAGTATTTCCATAACCATGACCCCGGAACACAAAGGACTGTTGAAGGACACCTGGATCTTAGTCAGTACAAGTCTGACAGTCCCTCCCGCCCTGCTCGGGGTGGGAGGGTTCATTTGATGATTTAACGACGATAAAAAAGTACCTCCTTAATTCATAAAAAAAAAACAAAAAGAGGGGGTCTCACATACAAAAAAAAAAACTATTTTTTTTGCCTGTCTCAGAGATGGTATAGAACCCTTTATGCGCGTGTCCGACTCGCACTTGGCCGGTTTTTTTTTAAACAGCAAGTTATTCCGAATTTAATCACGAGCTCCTCGTGTTTTAAATTTATAAACAGTAGGTAATCACCGAATTCTTATCTGCACGCTTTCCTTGTTCAAGTTCATTCGAACAATAATTATAAAGTTCATTCAACTTCAAGTATCAATAAAGAAAGATGTTTAGTCTCTGAATAACATAAGTTTTTTAAGTTGACACAAAACTTAAAAAAAAGAATTAAGGGCGCTCCCTCACCGCGAGCATTTACCTGTAATGTAACGTTACAAATTCGAAGACAATAGAGCATCAAATTGCGCACTTTTATGTTACATTAGCTGACCGGGTAAACTTCGTACCGCCTCAAAAAAACCTTTTCACCTTCCCTGGACTTTCAGTAATAAATCAATACCAAAATTAGCCAAATCGGTCCAACCGTTCTCGAGTTTTAGCGAGACTAACGAACAGCAATTGATTTTTATATATTAGAAGAAGAAGAAGACAAGCTGTCCGGGCAAACTTCGAACCGGCCTAAATTCACATTTTAAACCTTCCCTGGACTTTTAAGAATAATTTAAAACCAAAATTAGCCAAATCGGTCCAGCCGTTCTCGAGTTTTAGCGAGACTAACGAACAGTAATTGATTTTTGTCTAATAGAAGATTACAGGTGAATGATCGCGGTGAGGGAGCGCCTTTACTGACTTAAAAACACAAAAAGTATAGGTACTAAGGTACTAAGTTTGTTTGAAGTCGATGGCTTTTCATTTTATTAGATTTTTATGCTACCGACTTTCTTTTGTGGTTGTTTTTGAAGTCGATTAGATTTTTTTTTTAAGTATTTTACCCTCTTTAATTCAAATATTAAACCCCAATTCTGGTCTTATTAAATAATTTTCATGCGCACTAGAACCTCCTCTTCTTGAAGTCGGTTAAAAAAACAAAGAGTTCAGGCACCCAGTATGGAATACTGGGTGCCTGAACTCTTTGTTTTTGTATGTGGCTCATGTGGACATGAGCAAGGATTAAAGTCGCCCACACATTATTAAAACGCGACGCAACCCGATGGAACGCGCTGCGTGTTGAGTCGAATCAAATGTATTGTTTTCCATAGACCAGAATCGCACTATGAACATCCGACGCGACGCCATACCTGCACATTTGATTCGAGTGAACACGCATCACGTTTCATCGGGCCGCATCGCGTTTATGTGTTTCCGCCTTTAAAGCGGCGGCTCGCGGCGTGACGTTATGTGAGTATGTTACTAAGGGATTGCAAGGAAGGTTGGCATTCGTCCTTGTGAAGGCTCCTTTCAAATCGTCTTGTACGAGTACACAAAGAAAATTAAATAACTAGGTATATAAGGATATTATGCTCGTCTAGAATATCAAGATTTGTTTTCCTTAAGGAAATCTGTGTTTTTATACAACAGTGTTCGAAGTGAGAAAAGTGCAATCTAGCAAACCAAGCTATACAGGGTGTTTCTTTTAAATTAGCAAAAAGGGAGAAATCCTTATCCATAAGAGATACAGGAAAACTTTCTTAGGCACCTTTAGCTCTTTTTTGATGTTACAATTTTAGTGTCAAAATGTCTGGACAATGGAAGTTTGTGAAAAATACAGTCATGTTTCTTCTTAGAGCATAAAAACGTATTAGTAGTACTCAGTGTTTTATTAGATTTGACCCATTTTTGTTGCCCTGACATTTTCCTTCCTGTACAATGAAACGATACTTACAAGACACTTAATCAAAAACATCATAAAAAAATTGGTAATTTTTTCGTTCATACAAATTGTATAAAACATTAATTTGCTCATGTGACCAACTTCCCCCGTCCCGATTTTTTTCTTCCGATACAATGAAATGATCCTTACATGAAACAGAGTCGATAGGCATTAAAAAAATTTGGCCAATTTCACTCATTTTGTGGACAACTCACAGTTGACCGAAAAAATAAAAACGCCAAAATTGTCAACATCAAAAAAGAGCTAAAGGTTCCTAAAAAAAAAAAAACACTGTGTATATTTTTTTACCTAATAAAAATAAATAAACTGATGTGAGTAAAAACCTAGGCAAGTTATAGGCATCTTTTCAATGCATTTGTGATTGTTTTCTAAGATTTCGAAGAAAAACAACGTGAAGAAAATGTATAATTAAGATAATTCCTTATTATTCTTGGAGTTTCCAGAAGTGCGTTAAGAATTCGAAGGTTCGAAGGAAGGAAGGGTGCTTTTCACTTTTGTGGATAAATCGCAAAAAAAAAATGATTAAAAATCATTGAGTAGGTACCTTAAAATCCAACGTAATTCAACATTATCATCACCTACCTGCCTTTTTTTGTTTATTGTTGTTTTTTTTATATAAAAAGGTGCATTTGGTGATATGTTTACAAATACCGGGAACTACTTGTAGATCATAAAATATTTATGTTCCGTGCAGGAATCTAACCCGCGACACGCAGTGCATCAGTCAATCGCTCAACCACTACGCCAAACCTTACTTATCCCCTTATTTTTATAATACTAAGGGACCCGTAAGTCTAAGTCTAACCGAATTCAGCTGAATACCTATTTTAAATGGATCCGCTGCGTATCTGACCTCCAAACTAAACTACTAATAAAAGCGTACCTAATTAAAAACACGGTTTTATCAAATAAACAAAACAAAAAAAAAAAACTTACCGCTCCCTGATAAAGTATAAAGAACACAAATGAACTGACCGCGAGCATTTTGTCTCTTCAAGTGATGATCGCTTGGGGTGGCTATCTGTTTTATATTTACGTGTGAGTAATAATTTTAAACATATTGAGCTTACGCTGTTTCAAAACAGAGTCTTTAGGTACGGCCGGGCGCGGGCGGCCGGAGACGCTACGACACGCGACGAGAGGCCACCAGTGCGCGGTAAGTTTCGATTTTCACATTTAGATTACGATTTTATTTGATTGAGGCATTTAGTGTCTTTCTTTATGATTAGATCAAAATGCTAATATATAGAGTGAATTTTCCAACTGGGTGTGGATGGTTATAGGTATCCGAAACTTTGAAGAATATCGAAAAATACTTCTTGGGGCCGATTTTATCGAAAACTAAAATTGCATTATAAGATTGTAGAAAAATCTATAATGCGGGCTGGGAATTGAACCGACTGATATTGGAAAAAAAAACAGATCCTATATAAAAATAGCAGACCCCTGTGAATGAGTAAAAGTAGGAACTTCTCCTATTTTTATGCTGTAGCATTAAAATAGAATACAAAAATGTGTTACGGAAACTTAACCACTTTCCTCAGCATGTAATCCTCATTGGTCCTTTACAAATAGTCGTCGTGGCGTAACCTAAACATGTTTCCAATCGAAAAGTCCTCCTTTTTGTAATATATCCCCCAAAACAGGCTTTGGTCAAGAACGCGAGGGCTGTAGCGCATCGTAAAGTCTTTTTGTACTCGTTTTATTGCATTTTTTTACCAGTTTGTACAAAAAAGTGGAACCAAGGGGTAGTGTAACTAGTTTTGATGCTGTAACGATGTTTTACTTGTCTTTTTACTTTAAAGTTTGTTTACAATTTTTAGGGATCCTTAAGTAATGAGTTGAAGCGGTGATTGAAAGCATTCACAAAACTGAACCACTGGATTTCAAGCGTTTGACAGTTGAAACCAATCCTCCCGATTAACATTCTTACATTTGGTAATCTCCGATTTCAATTTTTTTCTGGCATTCATGGCGTTCTGTCTAGATGACCTGAGTAATTTGGCTGTGTAATTTAATCCGGGTCGGTCTTGACTCCAAAAATGCATCTTTTCGACGACGTCTCCAAACAGGCCTAGTTGAAAAACAGCGTCAGGCACCTAGAGGGCTGGATTTTCTTTCTGAACTGAGCCTATTTGGCACAGCCGTGAGACACACAGTACCTAATTAATTTGAAAGGCCTGTTGGTCTAGTGGTTACTGACCCTGACTGCTATGCCGGGGGTCGTGAGTTTGATTCCCACGCAGGACAAATGTTTGCGTGATGAACATGATCATTTGTTCTGTGTCTGTGTGTAATTTATCTATAATATGTATGTATTTAGGAATATAAAAGTATGTCTATCATTTGTCTAGTACCCATAACACAAGCTCTGCTTAGCTTGGGACTAGATGGCGTTGTGTGATAGTTGTGGAATATTATTACCTATTATTCTTTTTTTTATATTTCTTATGAGAACATTGTGCACCTTGCCTGTGTTGAATAAACGTACCTATAGGTATTTCTTGCAACCGATTTATTAGAAACTCAAAACAAATAAAAACATGGTAAATATATTATCTTGTTTTAAGTGCTAATCATGTTGATAGAAGGGTCCTGTACGAAACCCATTGTCAAGTTCAACTCGCGACTGACTCATCTTTTTACTCAACTGCTCGACAGGACGACAGTAATCACAGGATCATTCTTATTATGCAGTTTAAAACCTTAAAATATTTCATTACCATTCTAAGTATGTAAGTATACTACTCAAAAGAAAATAAGGGCCAACTTATTTTTGTCGATTTAATAAATAATATTTAAATATTACTGGTTATAATGACTGAATCTGATTAATATTAACGATTTTATTTGGAAATATACAAAAATTAAGTTTGTATTCCAATCAATCGTTAAATTAAACGAAATTGAATGAAAAGTGGGGAATTGCAGGAATGTATCAACTTACACAAAACATCAAACACTCGAAAAAAAAAGTCTTTAATGTTCCAAAGTGTTCTTTAAAGCTTCTCTTTTAGCTCTGTTCTCTCTGTGCTACTCATTTTAATGGAAGTGGAGTGTTCAGGATTAAACACCAAACATTATCTTTGGGATTCTCTACCAGCAAGTTTTCAGACAGTTTATGAAATCCAGCTGGGTGTTGATGGGAATTTTACTTTCTTTTGCACTCCTCTTTAACTCATCTCTTAAATGCTGAATAAAACTTAGGTAAAAATCCTGAGTAGCCACTGTAACATTGTAATTCGAACGTCAGCGAATGTATGCACTGTTAGTCGCAGCGTGTCCGCTCGAATATTATCCTGCTTGAAGATGAACTCAGGTACTTGTTGCTGTGCGAATGGGATAATGTGGAGTTGCACCACATTCGCTACGCAATTTTGAGCAGTTACAGCAACGTTATTACGAAGTGCGAGCTCAGTTTTGCGTGATAGAGACAACCGCCCCAGAGCATAATTCAGATCTCATCGGAACAGTCTGTTTCAAAAGTGCAAGGATCTGAAACCTATTGTTTAGATCTTCTCTACACTCTAATGAATCGGTCTTTATTAAAAAAAATAAGCCTGCAGTCATAAATAAAAAGCAATGAAGACCACTCAAAACAGTTAAATAATTTTTCTCTTTACAAATGTTTCACGATTTGCACCATACGCACCAGT
This sequence comes from Agrotis ipsilon, assembly GCA_028554685.1. Lineage (NCBI taxonomy): Eukaryota > Metazoa > Arthropoda > Insecta > Lepidoptera > Noctuidae > Agrotis > Agrotis ipsilon. Next base: position 9,150,451 of record CM052982.1, read on the forward strand.
TAACTAGAGGAGAACTAAGCATCTTCTTGAGTATTGTTAGTCTTCATGGAGTCGATTCGGAATAGTCTAGTCAATTATAGGGGTGCCTGTAGGTCAACGCAATGGAGTTTGTACGGTCCGCGCGGTAGATTTTCGCACTATTTGCGCGGTGCATCAAACTTATTGGTCTCCTTAGGCTTTACTTACTTACTTTCTTCCATTGGATCACGGCGTCTGGTGATATTACCCGTCTTTTGAGACCAGTTTCAAACTTTTTGAACCACTGGTTGGGAATATTCCACCATAAGACCTTTCTGTTCTGGCTATGCCCCCCCGGATTAAGGTAACACCCCAAGTGGCTGTTTTTGCATCCATATGTCTCCGAATAAATGGCATTATGAGATTAAACAATCGTTACAGCCTACTTGCTGTATAAGTCGAAGAAAACTCCGTTAGAAGTTTGAAAAATAAAAAACACCAAACCGTACATTCGAAGAAATCTTAAATATCTAATTTAAAAAAAGTTATGAATTTCCAATTATGTAGTAAAAACAATATTAATACTTGAAAGAAACCATAGCAAGGTATTTACCATCTATTATGTACACAGAATAAGAGTGATACTTGATTAAAGTGCAATTTAATAAGTGGCCCCTATTTTGTTTTGACGAGTAACTGGCCGAGAAGCCAAAAAAGTAGCCTAAGAACATTGAGCTATTATTACTACCGTATCTGTAGAGGACGGAGTGGACTTGATGAATAAAAAGTCAGTATTCACCACTAGGAGATTATATTTCCATAGGTTTTAAAATATTACATTCGCTAATTCAGAACAGGTACAACTTGCGTGGTTACAGTTTGATACTTCTATCTAACGCGCTACGAAACACGAGACATGTGCACTCTTTCGAATCCCGAGGCGAACAGAACGATTGCAATAGGCAAAATGTGCACGGAAGACGATAAACTTCCGGTTCAGCTTTCTAGAAAATTCTGGAATGTTCGAAACTGTTGCCAACAGCAATCCCCCTGGTGTCGAGTGGAAAAAACTACAACATTCATTCATAATATAACAATGGTTCATTGATAAAAAGGCGCCTCTGGTGTCGAGCAGCGCAAACAGTCGTTCACTATGTGCTAAAGTCCTTATCTTCTAACGCCATCTTGAGGCGAGTGGGGCGAACAAGGTGACATTTATTGTTGACTGTTTCCGCCACGCGCCAACAGAGGGCGCTACGTGGTATATCAGTCACATTTTCTCCCGCCGTGTATGGACGTCGGCACACCAACTCATCTATCTGCCAAATCGCTCAACCTAGTATAAACCTTCCACCGTGATAAAGCTGACGATCAATCAAAGAAATCAGGTCGGGCAGCCAGATGTGTCGGCGTCCATACATAACGTACACAATTGTACCACTAGTGACTGGTATACACTTAATACTACTCACAATTGAATGCAAGGAACAATTCGATGCATTAGACATGACAATATATAATAAAATAAAGCTAAGGGTAGCCGCTCCAGAATCCTTGCCCTGCTATATATTATTCAATGAATAAAAAAAATCTCCTCCGGGTGGCAGGATACTGAAGTGGCGCCAGGAAAAACACATATAACAATATGAGGACTTAAATCTATTCAACGCTAATGTCTACAACAATACAATACGTGATGACTAATTTTCTACGGGTATGACCGCGAGACGTTTAACAGGACGACGCATCACACCGCTCTTGGTTTTGACGTCGACGACTCTTACGACACCGTCTGCGCCTGGGTACGTGCGTTCGACTCTCCCCTTCGGCCATATGTTTCTTGGTAAGTTTGGGTCCACTATTACAACCAAATCGCCCTCCTTGATCATGTTGCCGCGTCCATGCGGCTCCCGCCGGTTTTGAAGCGTAGGCAATACTTCGCGTACCCATCGTTGCCAGAACAAATCCGCTAGGCGTTGTGACGCTCTCCAATGTGAACGACGTAATTCGTCGGGCCTTGTGAAAATTCCCGGGAGCGGAACTTTGGAGGGTGCGCCGAGCAGAAAGTGGTTAGGCGTCAAGGCTTCCTCGTCGTCTGGGTTAACCGACACATGGGTCAAGGGTCGGGAATTAACCGTATGTTCCACCTCCGTTAAAAGTGTATGGAGCACATCTTCATACGGATGTCGATCGTTAAGCGTAGCGTTCAACGCGGTCTTCACCGTGCGTACTAACCTTTCCCATGCTCCGCCCATGAATGGCGCTCCTGGTGGAATGTAGCGCCAGTCGATGCAACGCACCTCTGCTTCATGTTGAAGTGATTCTAGGGCAGCCTTACGTAGCTCAGCATCTGCCCCATGGAAATTGGTACCGTTGTCACTCCAAATGACTTCAGGACATCCGCGACGCGCCATCATGCGCCTCAGCGCGAGTATAGCGGCATCCGTTGACAGCGAGGCGGCGACCTCCAAATGGACAGCACGCGAAGTGAGACAAGTGAACAATGCCACGTAGCGTTTTTCGTGATGTCTTGCTACTGTGACAGAGAGTGGTCCGAAATAATCCAGTCCTGTGTGTGTGAACGGACGTTGATGATGCGCCAGTCGGCAGGGTGGTAAATCACCTGTCAGTGGCTCCGGCGGCACGACCTTGCGTAGTCTGCAGGGTTGGCAGAGGCTGATTGCCGCACGGACTGATGGCCTCAGGCGCAAAATCCAGTAGTGCTGTCTTACTTCGTTCACGACGCATTCCACTCCGCTGTGATGTAACTTCCGATGGATCCAATCTATGTACAAGCGGCAGTACCGGTGATTGCCGTCAAGTACTGCTGGTGATTGTGCTTCTCGTGGTACGTCTACTGCTGCTGCAATGCGCGGTCGTATCCTCATTATCTTGTTTTCGTCGATTGTCAGGGATAATCGCTTCAGTCGGCTGTCTGCTGGTATCTTTCTCCCGCCGGTGACATGCCGCAATTCGTTCGCGAAGCTTTCTTCCTGTATAGCACGCGTCCATAGGACTTCAGCCCGACGTGTGTACTGTGTACTAAGGGGTATGTAGACCGTCTGCGATGTGCTGAGGTTGCGGCCGCGCACTCCGGATCGTTTTCCCATACCTTCCCGTTGTTTTGCCGTCCAGTCCGGGTCGTCTGCACTAACGTCTTTATTGCGTTTGCGAGTAGCTGTTGTGGTGTAGACTCGAAGTCGGTCGATGAACTGGAGAATACGGGCCGTGGCGCGGATGAGTCGGAGCCAGGAAGAGAAACGTGTGACGTCCGGTAGTGCCTCTGTTAAGGTCGATCGTTCGTTATCGGAAGCAGTGGTGACACGTTCTTCGCCCGTTTCAATGAGGGGGTGAGGGTCTGTTTCACGCGGCCAGGCGTCTTCGTCGTCATAGAGAAATGAAGGACCGGTGTACCAGCGATGGTGTGCAGAGAAGTGAGCTGGTATACTGCGAGTCGAGTCGTCGGCGACGTTGTGAGCGGTGGGAACCCAGCGCCATTCGCTTCGTTCGGTGGTTTCTTCTAATTCTGCTACTCGGTGCGCGACGAACGGTTTGAAGGAACGTGCGCCGGCGCGCAGCCACGCCAACACGGTGCGCGAGTCGGACCAGAACACTCGACGGTCGGGGCGACGATCGTGTTCTTCTTCCACGCAGCGTGCCAGTCGTCCGCCGAGTACAGCTGCCTGTAATTCAAGTCTAGGTATAGTTGTGATCTTAAGGGGCGCGACGCGCCCTTTCGCTGCCGCGAGCGACACGTTCACCTGGCCTATGCTGTTCTCTGAAGGCCAATATGCTGCTGCAGCATAGGCACGTTCGCTCGCGTCCACGAATACGTGCAGTTCTACCCTAGTCGCGTTACTATAACCCGAGTGGCAACGTGGAATACGAATGCCTTTCAGACTTTGCAAAGCAATTAACCAGTCCCGCCATTTACGTTCTAAACCTTTAGGTAGGCGTTCATCCCAACCGATTTTTAAACGCCAAGCATCTTGTAATATGGACTTTGCTTGGGTCGTAAACGGCGCGGCTAGTCCCAACGGGTCATACAAAGACATCATCGTCTTTAACAACTGACGCTTTGTGATCTGCTTACTCAAATGAGAAGGGTCTACTTTCCTGAAGTTGAATCCTAAAGTGTCGTCTTGGTGTCGCCAGATAAGGCCGAGAATTTTTTCTTCCTTGTTGAGCAGAATGTCCTTTTCTGCGGGCTCGGTTGTGAGACCGGCGACAGCTGCAGGCTCGTTGGACGCCCACTTCTGCAACTCGAAGTTACCTCTCCGGTGTACCGTGTCGACTGCTTTAGACACTCGGTTCGCTTCTTCTACGTTGTCAAAGCTCTGTAAAAAATCATCCATATAATGGTTTCGTACTATAGGGTCAACCGCTTCGGGGTAGTCACCCGCGTGAATATGTGCGTTATGATTTTTCACGTAAATCGCAGTGCTCGGGGAAGAAGTCGCACCAAATAGCACTGCTCTCATTCTATATTCCCTGGGCGCTAAAGTTGTATCCTCGCGCCATAGAAAACGCAGTGCGTCTCTATCTTCCACTCTCACTGTTATTCGCAAAAACATATCCTTTATGTCCGCCGAAACGGCGACAGGTTTTTGCCTAAATCGCATCAATACGCCGAGGAGTGATTGTAAGAGATCGGGGCCTGTCAGAAGATAATCATTGAGGCACACTCCATTTGTGCGTGCCGCTGCATCATACACAATTCTGACTTTACCTGGTTTATACGGATTTATTACTGGAAAATGCGGTAGGTACCACTTGTGTGTGCTAGATGGCGTTGGCGGTGCTAGCTCTGCGTATCCATTTGTTATCAGTGCTTTCACCTGCTCTGCATATTTTTGCTGGAGTGTTTGATCTTTGCGTAAACGGGATTCAGTACCTTTTAGTCGGTTGAGCGCAAAAGCGTAGTTGTCTGGAAAACATCTTTTTTCATTTTTCCATAATAGGCCAGTCTCGTAGCCGCCTTCTGGCAGAGCGCGTGTTGTTTCTTGTAATATTTTCAACGCTCTTGTTTCTGGGTCTGCTTGCGGGCGGCGTGGCTGTACTCCTAATGACTCTAAGCTAAAATGCTCTTGTACAAGTTTTTCAAGGGATTCGTCTGTACTTACATGACCGCATCGCTCTCCGGTTTGTGGTAAAACATGTAGTTTTGTCAGACTGCATATTTTCCCATGTAATGTCCAGCCAAGCGGCGTGCGTGAGGCTACTGGTTGACCTTTCAAGCCTATTCTCGCTTCCGAGGCGAGTAGGAGTGCCCAGTTGTCCTGCCCAATCAGGACTGTTGGTATGCCAGCATCATATGCTAACTCCTCAACTATAGGAGTCAGGTGCTCGAAGTTTGCCAAGTCCTTTGCACTTATTGACTGCCCTGATAGTTCGAGTCTGTCGATGGTTCTGGCTTCGATGTCAATGCCTTTAGTTGTGTATTTTCCTCGTATATTTACCTTGACTCGTTGCGAGTTCGTAGCATCGATGCGTGTGCCTGCTACAGCCTCGATGTAGAATGGTTCGTTTGGACCTTCTGCGCCTATCCGCTGTGCGACTTCAGTAGTAAGTAGAGTTATTGTCGATCCATCGTCCAACAAAGCAAATGTGTCTACTTTACCGTTTGGTCCCGTTAGTGTCACTGGTACTACTTTCAGCAAAACTCGATTGTACGTGCGCGGCGTGCTCGTGTTGGTGATGACGGTGTGCGGCGTGGAGTCGGGGCGCGATGCCACGTGCTCTGCAGCTGTGACGTGAGGACGCTCTTCACCGTCGTTTGAGGCGCTTGTTCCCCGACTGTTGTCGCCATGCAGCAGCCTATGATGATAGTGCTCGCAGTCTTGCACCTCACACTGCTTGCTCTTGCATCTATGCTTCCACGTACGTCGGTTTAGGCACCTGAAACATAATTTATTTTTACGTGTTATTTCCCATCTATTCGTTATCGTCATATTCCTAAACTTAGGACAGATAGCCACGTTATTGCAGTTGCCGTTGCAGATCACACACGGTTTTTCATTGGTATCTGCCATTTTAAGAGTCTTGTGAGCAGGTCGGTGAGAACGTTTCCGTTCATGTTCCCCTTCTACTGTGGCGTGCCGTGCATTTAGGTCTGCCTCCTTAGTGAGAAATCGTCCCAACACTATCAGGCCAGGCTCTGCGTCACCTGCAGCCATCTCATAATCGTACCACCTGCTCCTTAATGTGACCGTCAACTTTTCTGATATCACAGAAATCATTTCCGGGCTATGTAAATATTCTGTTCTTCCTAGAGCTTGTACCGCAGCGATAGCGTTTGTTACTTTTGATGCGAACACACATATATCTGTAGGGTTATCTGACACTTTAGGTAACTGACGTAATTTATTTAATTCGTAAGTTATCAATGCGTGGGGTCGTCCAAATCTAGATTCTAACCTTTGCATAATTTGAACAGACGATGCTCCAAGAAACAGACATTTAACTGCCTCAAACGCGGGCCCTCTCAACGCCTTTCTGAGGCGGGCTAAATTCCCTGCCTCTGTATGAGTTGAAGCAGACTCATTATACGCTGCTTTAAAATGCAGCCAATCGCCGGGTTGGCCACTATAAATAGGTAAATCAAATTCATACCTGCTGGCGGCGGGTTTTCCCCGCGCTACCTCTAACAATGCCTGAGTTAGTCCTTGCAGCAGACTCCCCTCGTCGCTACGTCGCGGCGAGGTCGGTGGCGCGTCGTCACGTGTTGTCGTCCGTGTGTCGTCGCGTCGCGGCGGCGTGGGTGAGTTTCTGTGTGGCGTCGTGGGTTGTGACGTCAGCGGATGGGTGTGGCCGCGGTGCCCGCTGAGGGAGTCTACAGCTTCCGTTTGACGTTTCGATGATGCAGCCGAGCTTCCCTCCAATAATTCTTCATGTGCTGATTCTGCCTCCAAGAGCGCTAACCTGGCGGCGGCGAGTTCCAATCTCGCCTGGGCCAACGCCTTCCTATTGGTTTTGGTCTCGTCTCGTGGTTGTCCGTGTGGTGTCGTCACCCCTGGGCTGTGACCTTGGGTCTGGTCCGACTCTGTGACGGAATAATCGGGCGGGTCTGTCGTCACCGCCGCTGTCGCCATTTCCGTGGAGACGGGCTCGTTCCCTTCCGTGGCCGCTGTGAGAGGTTCTTGCATACCGCGTGTCTTCACCATGTCTACGATATTGCATTCACCACACTACCACTTCCACGTAATATCAAACTGGAACCACGCGTTTGCACCTGTCCGGTTAGAAGGACCAATGTAGAGGACGGAGTGGACTTGATGAATAAAAAGTCAGTATTCACCACTAGGAGATTATATTTCCATAGGTTTTAAAATATTACATTCGCTAATTCAGAACAGGTACAACTTGCGTGGTTACAGTTTGATACTTCTATCTAACGCGCTACGAAACACGAGACATGTGCACTCTTTCGAATCCCGAGGCGAACAGAACGATTGCAATAGGCAAAATGTGCACGGAAGACGATAAACTTCCGGTTCAGCTTTCTAGAAAATTCTGGAATGTTCGAAACTGTTGCCAACAGCAATCCCCCTGGTGTCGAGTGGAAAAAACTACAACATTCATTCATAATATAACAATGGTTCATTGATAAAAAGGCGCCTCTGGTGTCGAGCAGCGCAAACAGTCGTTCACTATGTGCTAAAGTCCTTATCTTCTAACGCCATCTTGAGGCGAGTGGGGCGAACAAGGTGACATTTATTGTTGACTGTTTCCGCCACGCGCCAACAGAGGGCGCTACGTGGTATATCAGTCACAGTATCTCTCTGTCGTCGCTCGTAGTAATACCTACTACGTTTAGAGACGACACCACGCATCACCACTGTGTCCCAACCAGTACTGTTGCAAAGTGCTTTGTGTGGAAGCTGTTCGCACGTGGTGGCAGCCAGGTGTAGTCGGAGATGTAAAATAAAAGATGGTCTTCTAGCTTTGATGTTTGCACGTTTATTACTATAAAATAAACGATGACAAGCAAATTGAACTTCATGAAAATACTTAAGATAATTATTAATTAATCTTGTACTAGACCCGGACATATATCAGAACGCTAACAGAACCACAGACAACTTAGAGAGAAGAGAAATAACTCGTTCAGGAAACGGAACAAAAAACTATTTAGTGTTGTCAGATCTAAATAAATATAGTGATGTCATGTTGTGTTAAAATACTATTCTAACATGCTCTCCTTTTTACTCAACATGACAAGTCAACAGTTAAAAAACATTTCAAATCACAATTGCACAGCGTTCTTACCTATTTAACATTCATTATCTTATTTATAAAATCCTTATGTTTAGTGGAACATAAAGCCTTCGTCAATACATCAGCAATCATATTATGAGTTGACATATACTGTACATTAGCAAACTTATGTTGTATCAGATCTTTAATATAGTGATATCTTAAGTCTATGTGTTTAGTTTTCTTATGACAGTATTCTTTGGCTTGTAACAGTTTGAGGGCACTTTGATTATCATTGAATAACATTATGTCTATTTGAACATTTACAATTTCTGCCAAAAAATTCTTAAGGAAACTTAAATCTTTACACACCTCACCTATAGCCAAATATTCCGCCTCAGTGCTTGATAATGCTATGCACTTTTGTTTCCGTGCTTCCCAGTTAATGGTATTCCCACCCATCTGAATCACAAATCCAGTATAAGACTTTCGGTCTACAATATTATTAGCCCAGTCGGCATCGGCATAAGCAGTAATATTTAAACTACCAGACCTATTAAAACATAGGGAATAATTTAAAGTGCCTGCAAGATACCTTAAAATTCGTTTTCCCGCGAGCCAATGTTCTCTGCCGAAACAATTATTGAACTGGCTTAGCTGACTGCATGCATACGTTATGTCAGGCCTAGTGCATACAGATAGGTACATAAGGGAACCTAATAATTCTCTATACTTATACACATTATCATCAAGCACTTCCTTTTCAGCTTTATCCAGCTTTATATTTAGTGCTAAAGGTGTAGACACAGGCTTACAATTTTCCATGCCATAGCGAACCAACAATGTTTTTATATACTGTGATTGATCTAATCTTAATACACCTTTTGATACATCATGAGATACATGCATGCCAAGACAAACTTTAATAGGGCCTAATTTTTTAACATTAAATTCCTTTTTTAATAAAGTATACAATTCATCTATGGATGCCTTATGAGCAGAAAAAACATAAAAATCATCCACATATAATGCAATTATTGTCAACACACCTTTATCTCTCTTAACATAAACACAAGGTTCGCATTTACTTTGTGAAAAATTGTTACCAATCAGTAAATTATGTACAGTCATGTTCCACATACGGCTTGCTTGTTTTAGCCCATATATGCTTTTTAAAAGTAGGCACACTTTACTTTTATTCTCAATAAACCCTTCAGGTTGCTCCATATAAATGCGCTCATTCAAACTGCTATTAAGAAATGCTGTATCTACATCCAAATGTTCTATGTTCATATTCATCTCAGTAGCTAGCGCAAACAAAGTACGCAGAGTGCTATGGCGTACCACTGGCGAAAAAGTATCGTCATAATCAACCCCATAAGTTTGTGAGAACCCGCGGGCAACAAGACGCGACTTATAGGTACGGTTGCCTGAAGTGTCATTTTTAATCTTATACACCCACTTGCATTTCACTACGTTTTGATCCAATGGGCGATCGACAAGCTTCCATACATTATTATTAGTAAGAGCATCGAACTCTCTTTTCATAGAACGCTGCCACTCCTCACTACTAGGAGAAGATATGGCCTCCTCATAAGATACAGGCTCCAACTCTGCATGTGTAAATAAAGAATAATCTTGGTACCTTATGGGCTTCACTCCACGCGTACCACGCACGGGGCGGCTAGTGGTAGCCACTGATAACTTAAGTTCAGAGCTGGCCACGGCTACATCCCTACCAGTAGTCGACACGTCGGAAGTACTCGAGCTGCAGTCCCCGGCCGCAGGACTCGAACAGCTCGTGTCCTCCTCACTGCCCGTACAATACTCAGAGTCTGAGTCAGGAGCTGAAATGACACCAGTATTTTCATTATTAAAACTGTTTAAAATTGTGTCACTTTCATGAGATTCATTAACTAAAGTATGATTATTCATTAATTTATTATTTTCATTATTAATATTCAATTCCTCACTAACATTTTCATTAGAATTATTATTAGATTGAATATTCATGTCAAAATTATAAGAAATAATATTCTGTTTTGACTCATGACTAGAAATATTGTTCATATCTCTCAAAAATTTATTTTCTAAGAAAGAAACATTTCTAGAAAAAATAATCTGTCGGGGTTTAGTGGGTTCAACGAGTCTATAGCCCTTAATAGTTTCACTATAACCAACAAACAAACACATAGTCGATTTTGACTCTATCTTATTGCGCTTTGGCTCAGGTTTTAAGGCAAATGCAACACAGCCAAAAACACGCAGGTGACCAAGGTCCAGTGACGGTGAACCAGTCCAAACCTGCTCGGGCACAGATCCACCTAGGGAAGACGTCGGGGAATGATTTTTCAAATAAATTGCGGTCATAACCGCCTCACCCCAGTATTCCCGGCTAAGACCAGACTCCATCAGCATGCAGCGTGCCTTATCCATGATGGTCCTGTTAAGGCGCTCCGAAATTCCGTTCTGCTGAGGGGTGTACGGAACAGTAACCTGGTGTACAATTCCCTCATTTCGCAAATAGGCTTCGAATTTCCCGCCACAGTATTCACCACCACCATCAGTCCTAAAAACTTTTATTCGCAATCCTGTTTGTTTCTCCACAAGGGCTCTAAAATTAATAAAATGTAACATTACCTCGGATTTGTTCTTAAGCAGGTAACCCCAGGTTTTCCTACTGTAGTCATCTGTCAGTGTCAACAGATATCTGGCTCCACCCCAGCTACAGACAGACATCGGGCCACAGACATCTGAATGGATCAGCTCCAGCGGTTGAGTAGCGCGCTTTGCCTCGCCGACAGGAAACGGTTTTGCAACGAGTTTCCCCTGCAGGCATGCAACACACTCATCCAAGTTACTTCCAGGAACTTCCTGAAACATTAACTGTTTATTTCTCCGCAGAGTACATAATCCCCCATGACTCAAATGACCAAGTCTCCTATGCCATAAAGATTCCATCTCAGTAGCAACCATTGCACTCTGTTCACTCTGAACTAGATTCTTCAGAGGGACTGAAGAATGCTCCTCACCAGAACTTTGACACACAGGAATGACACAATTCAATCTATAAACACCATTATGGTTGTTAGCATAACCTAAGGAATTACCTATAATCTGAGGATTTTTATAAAAGTTACAACCTCGTTGATCAAAGACAACAGAGTAACCAGACTTCACTAGTTTGTTTACAGAGAGGAGATTTGTGGACAACTCAGGGACAAACATAGTGTCCTCAGCAACAAACTCATGCTTATTACAAACAAAATTAATCTTACCAGTGCCCTCACTGTTAAGAAGATCATTATTTGCTATTGTAACTTTAGTTATATTATTTTTAAAGTCCATAAATAACTTTTTGTTGTTGCACATATGCGCTGTGCATCCTGAGTCCACTATCCAATCATGGTGTGCAGCTAAACAAGCAGATTCTGTCACAATAAGAGTTTTTTCAGAAGATTGCTTATTGTCTTTTTTCCACTTATAACATTTAGATTTAATATGCCCTGGCTTTTTACAATAATTACACACTTTTAACACTTTCTTGCCAGCAACATAAGCCGCACTATTAACACCATTACTTTCTGAAGAACCATTCTTCCTATGCTCCTCCTGTAGCAAACGTGTCCGCACCAACTCGCTGGAAAGCACACGGCTCATGCAGGCCGTCTCCAAACTAGATACTAGGACATCATACTCCGCAGTCAGACCACTGAGCAGTATCTCGGCTACCTCGCCATCCTCTATAGTACGCCCAATATCTGCGAGTTGTTGCACAAGCGTCATAGCTGTCGAAATATACTGTGACATGTTTGTAAATTCACACAGACTGATTCTGTGCAACTGACGCAGCAACAAAACACGCCTGTAAAGGCCTTTATCTTCGAAAACAGATGCCAGATTATCCCATGCTTCCTTTGCCTTGCTTGCTGTACGCACATATTGATGAAGATTGACATCAATTGTTAAGCAAATGCGCGCAAGCGCACGTTGGTTGCGATTAACATCCAGGTCCACTCCGGTCACACAACCCCACGTTCCGTCCAAGGTCAGCAACATTTTCATAATGAATTTCCATGTGGTGTAATTGGAAACACCTTCCAGTTTTGGAACATTCATGTTATTGAAGTTAGCACCCGGCACATGGTGCATGTCGCCATCTTGTGCATGAGCAATTGGATTTTCATGCGACATTTCTCCGACTATTTATAGGTTATAATTATAATAATATTTCTCACCAATTCCTTTGCTTTTTGCTTCTCGCTGCCAATCCCAGATAGAACGCTGGGTGCAGAACCTGTTGCAAAGTGCTTTGTGTGGAAGCTGTTCGCACGTGGTGGCAGCCAGGTGTAGTCGGAGATGTAAAATAAAAGATGGTCTTCTAGCTTTGATGTTTGCACGTTTATTACTATAAAATAAACGATGACAAGCAAATTGAACTTCATGAAAATACTTAAGATAATTATTAATTAATCTTGTACTAGACCCGGACATATATCAGAACGCTAACAGAACCACAGACAACTTAGAGAGAAGAGAAATAACTCGTTCAGGAAACGGAACAAAAAACTATTTAGTGTTGTCAGATCTAAATAAATATAGTGATGTCATGTTGTGTTAAAATACTATTCTAACAAGTACGAGTGCGCGCGCCTAGAGCACGCCACAGAGCTGTCTAACAACTGAATGAACTTGTGCGCGTTGTCTCATCCTGGATGGGACACAGTGGTGATACGTGGTGTCGTCTCTATAAGTAGTAATAATAGCTCAATCCCTAAGGAAGATTTTTTTAGTTGATTTGTTTAGTCGTTTAGCTCAAGAAATGGGTTTGAGAATCTCATCTGCTTAGCTTTTCCCAACTTGCATAACTAAACGTCCTCAATTCAACCTTTTTTTTCTTTCGAGGTGTATGTCCTCATAGGACTCCACAACCCATAGGAAACCACTCCAGTGTTCTCCCGCACACTTGCGTCCAGAGCTGCGGGTGCGGTCCGGACCTTCAACCTGACGCAAGTCCTCCCGTACACGGGTTTTGCGGGAGGTACCTCAGGGATTCAGCGGCAGGCGAGGGGAATGGGGAGCGTCGGAACGCGTGCGGGAAAGGACAACCTCTATCTATCGCCCCAGCTATATACGGGAGGACAAATCGTGAGGCTTATGCCGCTTGGGGACGGGGAGCATGGGTAGCTCGCCGTCCGACCTAGGACAATGCCCGAGTCACGGTGCGTCGTGTTCCTCGCGCGGAACTGATGGGGACGGAACCATAGAGCCAAACGAATAATATGACGCGGGTAAAACCGCAGGCAGAAGATAGTATTAAAATAAAACAATTTAAATAGTTAAATACTGTTTATTTACAAAAAGTTTTAAATACAAGAAATTAAATATCAATAAATGGCTTGGCATTTCAGAGCATAAACATACATAAGCGCAAATAAAGGTGCGATGGACTGATGCCAGTATTGCAGGGTACATAATAATTCTATTCTTAATTAGTTTAAAGAGATAGATATTCAGTTTCTTTCATTGATTGACTCAAAAACACTCAGCCATTTATCAAGAAACAACTAAAGTTATTACATGGTTCTTTTGACACCTAAATTGTCTTGATTTTACAATACGGTTTCTACAAACAATTTTATAATTTTTAGTTTTAATGTACTTTCCCAATTAGAAAGTAATTAACGACAAAACCATTCGACTACTAGAAGTGAAAATCATCCTTACGAACAAACTATCCTATTTATCATAAAATTGTTGGTCACCCTATTAGAAAGAGACAACAGCCTCTGTTGGAGCTATCTCTGTCAGCACGATTTTCGGAATGAGTGCTCTACTCTGTCCTTATTGATGGTGAGTGGGACTGTAGCACCCTAACTATTTTATTGACAATTCAAAAATGCCTAGTAGCCTACTTGAAATAAATAATTCGATTTTGTTAATGTCACTTAAACGTCAAAAGAACCACGCAACTAACGCCATCTGTATTCACTGTCCTAAATCACTGCTATCATCTAACGAAACAGCATTCTTCTCCGATTCACCAGAGCTCAGCTTATTGAAATGTTTCCTTCTATCTTCTTTAGGGCGGGAATGTTTCTTGTGCGAACGTGAACTTTTGTTTCTTCGTTTCTTATGTGTATGTTTCTTGTGTTTCTTTTCGTCTTCTGTGGTTTCTGGGACGGTGATGTTGACTGGTTTATGACGGGTTTCCGCTACTGGTGCCATATACGTCTGTGGGGGTTCCTGGAAAAAGTTGGGATTTAATATTGCTGATATGATCACTGACTCTTTTATTAGAATGTATAAATGCTGTCGTGGGGTATAGTAGTCGATTTTTTTCTTCGGCGTTAAAAAAGCGCTGAGTCGGAACGAAATAGTAAATTGAACTTTAATTCACCGCCCAGCACTTCATCATCAGCCTATTAATGTTCCTGATGCTGGGACACAGGCCTTCTCTTTGTGAGCGTGTGTGAGGGCACTCCTTCACACACTCTCACAGAGAGGAGGCCTGCTGGAGGCTCACTGGCCATGATCCTCAACGCAGGCACAGTGCGAATTGGTGAATGACACATGTCTTCGAATTTTTGGTTCTGGGACATGACGGTTTCCACAAGATGTTTTTTTTCACCGTTTGAGAGCAGTGGTGATGAAAAAAATTACACAAAGTAAAGCGCGTGTCTGGTTGTGGGGTCGATGGAAAAATAGCAATTTCATAAAAATCAGCCATTTCCTTAAGTTTGCCGTATATGATTACTTCCCAGAATTTGTTCCCTATTAGTAACACTATCGACTAGTGTAATAATACAGGGTGTGTGTTTTTTTTTCCAAAATCAGCGGGTTCGATTCCTGGCCAGGATTATTGATTTTTCTGAAATCCACCTACGGTACTTTCACAGTTTTTATGTCTGTGACTGGGACTGTAGCACCATAACTATTTTTGTACTAGTTTTATTTTGTCTTTTGACAATTCAAAAGTGCCGGTTATGGCCTAGTTGAAATAAACGATTTGATTTGATTTGATTTGATTTGAATGATGCAGTTTTAGTTTTCGTCAAAATCGGCCTTGAGACTCCTTTCAATGTTTTTCGATATTCCTCATAGTTTGGAAAATAGCCATCCACGCCTAGTTGAAAAATTCACCCTTATCATCATCTTCCTGCCCTTATCCCATTTTACTTGTGGTCGACGCAACACGTTTTTTTTCTTCCATTCTCCCTTATCAAACGTCACCGAATCATTTACTCCTTTTTCATTCATATCATCCCTGTATAAGAGATTATATAATTACCTTAGGCGCCTTATGTGGACCATTCCTTCTCAGAATACTGTTGCTAGCATCACTGAAATATCCGGTCAGATTAGAATCTTCAATAAACAATGGTTTCTCAGTAGTACTCTCCGTTGAACCATGGAGGTATTTGCTACTTCGCTCTACTGTAAACCTTTAAAAGAAATATATTTAAAAGGTGAAATTTAATGGTGAACCACGGGCATATTATTGTATGTAAAGCCCGCGAAATTAAAAACTGTTCTTAATTTGTGCAATTTGGGGGTAAGCTTTAGATCTCTTGGACTAAAACTTTTGGTAAGAACGGTTGTCAAATTTTTGGGTCACTGGGTAATACAATACCCTTTTGGTAAGACTGGTTATCAGACATTTGGATTGTTAGGTAATACAATACCCCTTTGGTAAGACTGCATATCAGACTTTTGGATCATGGGGTAAGACGATAACCCTTTGGTAAGACTGCTTATAAGACTTTTGGATCATTGGGTAATACGATACCGTTTTGGTAAGACTGAGTGACAGACTTTTGGGCCATTGGGTAATACAATACCTCTTGGTAAGACTGGATGTCTAACTTTTGGACCTTTGGATAATACAATACCTCTTTGGTAAGACTGCTTATCAGACTTTTGGATCGTTGGTTAATACTATACCCCCTTGGTAAGACTGGTTATCAGACTTTTGGGCGATTGGGTAATAAAATACCCCTTTTGGTAACACTGGTTATCAGACATTTGGATCGTTGGGTAATACGATAGCCCTTTGGTAAGACAGCTTATCAGACTTTTGGATCGTTGGGCAATACGATACCCCTTTGGTAAGACTGGTTATTAGACATTTGGATCGTTGGGTAATACGCTACCCCTTTGGTAAGACTGGTTATTAGACATTTGGATCGTTGGGTAATACGCTACCCCTTTGGTAAGACTGGTTATCAGACATTTGAATCGGCGGGTAATACGATACCCCTTTGGTAAGACTGGTTGGGTCTTACATTACTTTTATTGTGCGCATAGCTAAGGAGTGGAATTCTTTGCAGGGATTTGTATTTCCTGATAGCTATAACCTTGTGGTCTTTAAGTCAAGAGTGAACAGGTTACTTCTAGGCAAGCGTGCTTCACTGTCGACCACATCGTCGCTTACCTTTAACATCATCATTTAAATTAAAACCAAATTCATTCAAATCACGCCATTATTTAAGGAGCTATACCGGATCGATTTGAGTACCTAAATGATTCTACAAGCTCGCTAGTTTCTATATTGGCCTACAGTGTTAAATAATTATTACCTCTTATAGTTTTCATCCCCTGTGCTTGGTCGTTTGACTCTGAAAACACAAGTTTATTAAGATCTTTGAATTTCAGAAATGTACGGCTAAAATAAGTAGGTACTAGTTGAGAAGAGTATATGAGTTCTTAGCTTATCCACAACTTTCTTAGGGCGACCAAGAATTGTACCCTGTAATATGCTTACAGGGTACAATAGGGTATTTTACTGCATAAATAAATTGATAATTTATTTCGTCCGTCAGTAATAATATTGAAAAATAATGGACACGTATTTTTTATTTTTTCTAATCAATGAATATTGACAAAGATAAAACGCTTCCAAATTCGGGAGTGGGAGCTTGTGACGTCATTGCGCTTGTAAAATAGTACCGACCGAGTGACGTTTTGTGATTTTTAGAAGCGTTGTATCTTCGTCAATTTTGGTTTACGTGACAAAAGAAAAAATACGGGTTTAATATTTTTTTCATCCCCCCATCTCGGAAAGGGTACTTTTGCTCTTCGATATCTGACCGTAAAAGCCGTTTTTATCCTCAAGTGAGTAAAAGCCGTTTTTATCCTCAAGTGAGTAAAAGCCGTTTTTATCCTCTATTGAATAAAGTAAATTTGAAATTAGAACATCGTATGAACAAAAGAGTAGCAGCAGTAATGGCGGCCGGTGACCGCAGCAGCTGATCGCTTGCTGTGGTGCCCACTTGACGTTCGAAGGTTGTCGAGGAAACAAATTCTATTTTCATCCCCCCATCTCGGAAAGGGTACTTTTGCTCTTCGATATCTGACCGTAAAAGCCGTTTTTATCCTCAAGTGAGTAAAAGCCGTTTTTATCCTCTAGTGAATAAAGTAAATTTGAATTTAGAACATCGTATGAACAAAAGAGTAGCAGCAGTAATGGCGGCCGGTGACCGCAACAGCTGATCGCTTGCTGTGGTGCCCACTTGACGTTCGAAGGTTGTCGAGGAAACAAATTCTATTTTTAAAATTTGATGTGGTACACAGGTGGGAAAGCAGAGTACGCTCCTCGGGTGTAAGGCTGCGTTACCTTGGGCTAACTTGGATCCCTCACTACACTAAGGATTTTTAAGTTTATTCTCATTCACATTCTTGGCTCAGTACTTTTTTTTTACCTTTTCCATTTGCTTTGTGCGGTTTTCCTTTCACGTCTTATTGTTATGTTATGACAAAGCAAGATAAAAATAAGTAACTTTGAAAACTACTACCTAAGTATTATTTGTTTTCATTTAAAAGTAGTTCTGTTCTATTATAATGTATTAGTTATGCCTAAACTGAAATAAAAGCATATCTTGTTTTAAGTTGTGTTTGTACTGTACATCTGTTTTTTTTTTTCCCTCGCTATCGCTCATGATTCTAATTTTGAATCACTCGTTGCACTCGTGATTCAATTTTAGAATCATTCGCTTGCTCGGTCATCAAAATTGAGCACGCGGTTAAAAATCAACTTTGCACTCTTGTATAACAAATAACTATTAATAATCTATATTTCGGACTAATAATTTTTTTTTGAGTAAAATACCGTATTCTTGGTCGCCCTAAGAAAGTTAAATCATCAAGGAGACAAAACGTCCCCCGTGAGCGATTGACCTAAAATATTACCTTTTATAATTTTCTGCCTCCGTGTTTGCCCGTTTGACGTCTTTGTAACGTTTATGTGATCCATCTCGCTCCGCTGAAGCTCTGAAAATACAGGTTTATAAGTACTTGGACTTTATATTTTGTCCATTTCCCAAAAGCTACGTAAAATTTTTAGGAAAGTGTTTCAGGCACGCTGAAATACTTCTTTAATGTTCATCAAATCATTCCAGCCAGGGCGGGACAGGAGGGACTGTCAGACTTGTACTAAGTAAAATCCACGATCGGTGGTGGACGCCCACGGCGTCGGACGTCGCAAGACGATCTCCGGCCACCGTAGGCGCGGCATGCGGGCGGCGAGTAAAGGGCAACTCGCCGCCCGACCATGGACCATGCCCGGGTCGACGGCGCGTCGTGTTCCACGCGCGCCTCAAAGAGCGTCAGCATAATAACGAGGCCCCCTCTCAGAGGGCTAAAGCCTGCCGGGGTCGCGGGTCTTATACCATCACCGTGACCCCGGAACATAAAGGGCTATTGAAGGACACCGTGGATTTTAGTCAGTACAAGTCTGACAGTACCTCTCGCCCTGCCCGGGGTGGGAGGTCTCATTTGATGATTTTACAACGTAAAAAAAAAAAAAAAAAATTAAAATTCACGATGATCCTCTTACATCACAAGCCCTTTACGTTTCTGGGTAATGGTTGGATGAGACTAGCCCACGACCCGGGCGGACTCTGGCCGTCTAAGGTGCCCCACTCGCATAGCTGACAGCTTTATAAGGCGCACGTGGGATCATGATCAGACGGCGAGTCACCCATTACTCGCCGTCCACATGCCTAAAGTGGTTGTTCACATGTGCTGAACCTACCCTCATGAGGAAAAGTTGTCAATTTATTTCCAGGAGTTTGCTCATGCATGACGCTAGTCGTGCGATGTGCAATTTCTACTAACTAAAAATGAAAATCATCCTTGCTACTACGACATAATGATACAATTCGACTGACTTACTTCCTCGCGGCGAGCGTGTGTTTTTCATCTCTTGTAGATAACCGCAAGTTTTATGTCATATGTCGTAGTGGTAAGGATGATTTTCACTTGTAGTTGGAATCGGTCGAATTGCGTCGCATCGCGTCATCGAGCTCCCTTAGGGACCTTTCAATCGATTCGTAAAACGTGCAGTTGTCTAATATGACATGAAAAACAAAACACGATCGCTACGACGACGTCAAGTCAATCGAATTGCATCATTATATCGTAGTAGCAAGGACGATTTTCATTTTTAGTCATGGGTAAGCTCCCTTAGTGTGTTTGAATCCACTCACCGTTTTTCACTGCTACCCTCCGTAGTAGACTTGACCTGATGGACCTTATCGCTCATCTTCTGCACCACATTCTCGATGTCCCTCATCCTGGTTCCTATGGCGTCCACCAGCGCCTGCAGGTTCGAGGGCTTGTCCCCTGTCACCTTCTTCGGAGGTATCTGTAATGCCTCGTGCTTCGGTTCGCGATGTTCCGGGAGTTGGGGCTCTTGGGGTTGATAGTCGTTGGTGATGTGATCCTGGAATTTTAAGTGTTTGGGAATTAATAATAATAATAATATTCCACAACTATCACACAAAGCCATCTAGTCCCAAGCTAAGCAGAGCTTGTGTTATGAGTACTAGACAACTGATAAACATACCTACTTATATATGTCGAAATACATACATATTATAGATATATTACACCCAGACACAGAACAAATGATCATGCTCATCACACAAACATTTGTCCTGGGTGGAAATCGAACCCACGACCTCCGGCATAGCAGTCAGGATCACTAACCACTAGACCAACAGGCCTGTCAAATTGTGACAAAGAGAGAGAGAAAGAGGCAGAAGAGACCAATAAATAGTTATTTTTGGTCTCTACTCTCTCTTTCTAAAGATATGTTCGTGTTTAACCACTATCTCGCCTCATAGTAAGCGGACAACAACGATTTATTACTAGACTCCTAATAACAGGCGACCGATGTCTGTCAACACATTAGGAAAAAAGTCTTATATCCGTCTTATTTCGACCACTCCTGTGAGCCTTAAACATAGCTTGAGACAGAACAGACCTTGAGTTAGCCAATCACAGTACCACGTCCCCCTCGCTTACGTAGTACCTCAGTGAGTTGACAGAATAGTTTTTGTTCCTTAGATCGTGCATGCGGAGTCTAGTAATATATCGTCGTTGTAAGCGGAGATGTGGTCGACTGTGAAGCACGCTTTCCTAGAAGTAACCTGTTCACTCTTGACTTGAAGACCCCAAGGTTTATAGCTGTCGGGAAATACAGATGCCAGCAGGGAGTTCCACTCCTTAGCTGTGCGTACAATTGGCAAAACGCTTTATACATAATTATGTACCGGAGGGATGTCCACCATAATTCGGATTTTTCACCGATTTCCAAAAGATAAGTCGTGGTCGTGTCGGTCGCAGTCGTGGTAAAATCATCAAACGAGTTCTCCTACCCAGGGCGGGGCCAGAGGGATTGTCAGGCTTGTACTGACGAAAATCCACGGAGATTCTTCAATAGCTCTTTACGTTCCAGGTACACGGTTACCCGATAAGACAATTCCGCGACCCCGGCAGGCTTTGGCTCACTTTAGGCCCGGTCATATTGTTAACAGCTCTTTGAAGCGCGTTTGGAACACGACGCGCCGTCGACCCGGGCATGGTCCATGGTCGGACGGCGAGTCACCCATTGTTTATTACTTACATTGGTTCTCGGTTCTTGGTCTTCTCTCTGCTCTTTCGGTTCGTTCCACTGACTCAGAGGTATCTCAGTCCAGGATATTGGTGGATGGGTCTTCTGGAACCAAGAATACCTTCATCATCCAAATGAAAATACTTGAGTGTGACCAAAAGACAGAAAATGGAATATAGAAACCTTGCACCTTAATTTTACATAAAACATGAATCTGGGTTATAGTAGTTAGAAAAAATATACCCACACAATCATCATCTGCCTGCCTTTTTAACCGACTTCAAAAAAAGGAGGAGGTTCTCAATTCGGTCGGTATGTTTTTTTTTTTTTTTATTTTTTTTTTTTATGTATGTACACCGATTACTCCGAGGTTTCTAGTCCGATTGGTGTGATTCTTTTTTTGTTCGATGCAGGATACTTGCAGTGTGGTCCCATAAAAATTTCATCAAATTTGGTTCAGTACTTTTTATTTTGTGAGCATTTTTATTAATTTCGCCTACTTGGATGACATGATGATCTGCGTGTTTGTTACGCGATTACTTCGCCAATTGTGGACCGATTTTGAAAATTGTTTTTTTGTTGTATTAAAGATCGTTCACCTTAGGGAATACTGTAAGTTTCATCGAACTCTGTTCAGCATTTTTTGAGATAGGGAATTTTATTGGAACTTTCTTAAAAGTACACAACATGGGCGATGTTAATACCGGTGCTACGGATTACAAAATTCTAGTGCACATGTAAGAAAATGATGTATTTACCAAAAATTTGGGTTGAATATTAAAACTAAAAAGAGTAAAATAAAAAACTTTTTTCAAAAAAAATTTAACCGACTTCAAAAACAACCACAAAAAAGGGTAAAATAACCTACAAAATAACTTTTCTTTCGGAAGTCGGTGGCAAAAAGACATCGAAATAATAAAACAAAGCCACCGACTTCCGAAAGAAAAGTTATTTTGTAGGTTATTTTACCCTTTTTTGTGGTTGTTTTTGAAGTCGGTTAAATTTTTTTTGAAAAAAGTTTTTTATCCCAACTATATTGTGGTCTGCTTCCAGTTGAACTAGATGCAGCTGAATATCAGTATTTTACACGGAGCGACTGACTATCGGGCCTCCACAACACAGTAACTTGGTACTACGATACCCCATGGTAAGACATTTAGAGCATCTGACAAACAGTACCGACTGTCAAAGATCTACAAATGACAGCCGGGACCAACGACTTTACGTGCTTTCAGACGCACGGAGAAAACTCGCTATGACAGATGGTCACCCATCCACAGACCAACCTCAACAAGCGCGCCTTAACCCGGAAGATCGCTCTGTGCGGCTGTTATTAAGCTATATGTTTAAGTATTAAGTAAATATTACGTACTTCATGTGGGTATGACTTATGAGATGATTTCTGTGTGACTGGATAACTGTTGACGTTGATATATTTCTCAGTCTCCTCCTCTATTGGTTCTTGAGGCTGCAACAAATTAATAATGATTATAAAATAGAGCAGTGGTGGCCCAGTGGTATCGGTCCCGACTTACGAGTTGTAGGTCGCGGGTTCGAACCCCGTCAGGCGCATTACTTTGTGCAATTTATTTCATCACCACTGCTCTCATAACGGTGAAGGAAAACATCGTGAGGAAACCGGCATGTCCTAGAACCAAACATTCGAAGACATGTGACATCTACCAACCCGCACTGGGCCCGCGTGGTGGATTATGGCCCACTCCCTCTCTCAGAGAGGAGGCCTGTGTCCCAGCAGTGGGAACATAATAGGCTGATGATGTAGCCAAATGGCAAAAAACGGAACCCTTATTGATTCGTCAAAACAAATCTGACGGCACGTTAAGCGCAGTGGCTGAGTGATTAAACTGCTGCGCTGCGGGTCGCGGGTTCGATTCCCGCACGGAACAAATATTTGTATGATCGACTAGTAGTTGCTTCGGGTCTGGGCGTTTGTGTATGTGAGTTTCTATGTTTGTAAACGCATCCACGCAACGACAATATATTACTAGACTCCGCATGCACGATTTAAGGAACAAAAATTATTCTGTCAACTCGCTGAGGTACTACGTAAGCGAGGGGGACGGGGTACTGCGTTGTGATTGGCTAACTCAAGGTCTGTTCTGTCTCAAGGTATGTTTATGAGTCACAGGAGTGGTCGAAATAAGACGGATATAAGACTTTTTTGCCTAATGTGTTAACAGACATCGGTCACCTGTTATTAGGAGTCTAGTAATATATCGTCGTTGCATCCACGATACAGGAGGCGTTCCTAAAGAGGAGCGTTTGCCACAATCCAGGCTTGACTGGCTGCTTGGGGTTCGCAGTTTATTTTCAATATCAGCTGTTTTCTCCCACTACTGGGCAAAGGCTTTCCTTAAGACTTTCCAGGAGCTGTTACCCTATGCCTTCTTGAACCACCTCAGAAAGGCCACTGAAAGTTAAAAAGACCTCGATACCTCCCAGTGGCAGTTTAAAGGCGTACCCGTTGAAAATCAATGTCTAGCACTAGTTGCTCGACATTTTGCTGAACTGGGCCTTTTTGGCGCAGTCGTGAGACATTTTTTTTTTTTTTACTTGATAAAGTCATCAAATGAGGCCTCCCACCCCGGGCAGGGCGGGAGGGACTGTCAGACTTGTACTGACTAAAATCCACGGTGACCTTCAATAGCCCTTTATGTTCCGGGGTCACGGTGATGGTATAAGTCCCGCGACCCCGGCAGGCTTTAGCCCTCTGTGAGGGAGCCTCGTCATTATGCTGACGCTCTTGGAGGCGCGCGTGGAACACGACGCGCCGTCGACCCGGGCATGGTCCATGGTCGGGCGGCGAGTTGCCCTTTACTAGCAGCTGTGAGACATACAACAATTATTCATTTATTTTTTCTTGTGTTAGATATATTAGGTTTTTTTTCTGTGTTTATTTTTTATTTTGAATGTGTGTGTCTATCGTGGTTTCTTTCTTTTCTTTCTTTACCCGTTATCGCCTCTTTGACTTCTTCTGGGTGCTTGACCCAAAAAAAAATTAGCAGTCTTTTACAACTTCCACTAACCTTTTCAGTAGTAACAGGAACTTCTCTGTCTTCTAAGTCCAGGTTGAGGGTTTCTCCCTGGTGCTCCTTCTCCTCTACCTCAAAGTACTTGGCGGGAGGCAGAGCGTTGGCCTTGCGTCTCTTGCTGTGCCTGGAGGTTAAAAAGTGGAGTTTGAGAATGACTGTAACCATCGAAAGAAGTATGAATAGGGTTTGAAGATTTTGCCCAACGACGATATATTACTAGACTCCGCATGCACGATCTAAGGAACAAAAACTATTCTGTCAACTCGCTGAGGTACTACGTAAGCGAGGGGGACGGGGTGCTGCGTTGTGATTGGCTAACTCAAGGTCTGTTCTGTCTCAAGGTATGTTTACGGCTCACAGGAGTGGTCGTAATAAGACGGATATAAGACGTTTTTGCCTAATGTGTTGACAGACATCGGTCGCCTGTTATTACGAGTCTAGTAATATATCGTCGTTGGTTTTGCCCTATCGGTTGCCCGTCAAAATGGCTAAAATGGCGGGTGATCGATAGGGCCACCCATCATATTGAAATGTTTTAACCCCTTTGTACAGAATTAAGAAAATGAGTGGCGTGTCAGGATGTTAGAGTAATCTTCTACTGCTCCTGGAAGAACCTGTCCCGGGTTTGTGTGGCGATCTATGGGGATACGGTGATGTTGGAACACAAAGGGCCACAGAAGGAACAGGATGAAATTTAGTCAGTAATAGTCTGCCAGTTACTTCTACTCGCCCTGGCCATGGTGAAGGACTTATTTAATGATTTTAACACCACGAAAAAAGGGTGAGCCCTAAGTGTACAAATATGAAAGTTCTCAAAATTCCGCAACTAATTGAGAAATTCCTCTTCTTTTGGAGTCGGTTAAAAAGAAACTTGTAGAAAGAACCGGTGTGAGAAAGAGAAGATAACTTTTCTATTTTTAAACTAACCTTGAACTTTCAGATTTTTTTCTTTCTGAGTGAGTCGTTTCTTTGCCTTCATCAGTTGTTAACGCGATCTGAAACGTAAAGTGATTATTAACGTTAAGTTTTGTTAACGTAAACTTATGATCCGAACTTCGTTAAATGCAGCAGCAACTTGAGAAACATATTATTTAAGTAGTCTTTAATACATTTTCAACTTTATGCTCTAGGTTATAAAGTTGAAAATTTCTTAAAGACGAGAAGAAAGAGTAACAAAAATCCATCCATCCAAACAAACTTTCACGTTTATAATATAATAATAATAAATATTCCACAACTATCACACAACGCCATCTAGTCCCAAGCTAAGCTTATGTTATGGGTACTAGACAACTGATAAACATACTTATATATTTCTAAATACATGCATATTATAGATAAATAACACCCAGACACAGAACAAATGATCATGCTCATCACACAAACATTTGTCCTGGGTGGGAATCGAACCCACGACCCCCGGCATAGCAGTCAGGGTCACTAACCACTAGACCAACAGGCCTGTCATATTAGTGGGAAGTAGGATTACCACGATATCCGGCGACGGTAGTGGCTCAGCCCTGGTCTCCGTGGGAGGAACCTCGTTGTACTCGTTGTTGTCAGAAGCTGTCTTCTTGCCAGTTCTTAGAAGCACCTTCTCATGGTTGTTCTGTTCGGACTCGTTGTCTGTCAGCTCGTAGATCGGGCCCTGGTCCACGGTCCTGGAGAATTTAGATGTTACTTAAAATTGCAAGAATAGGGCTTTAGACTTAAGAAATATTATGCGCTTTCATTTTGAAACCCCACTGGAGTATATTTGCAGACCTTCGGTTACCCTTCTCCACTTTCACCCCCACAACTTCTAAACGACTGTTACCTCTATACAAAAAATCCGTTCCGGCTCTATGATGCCACAGACTGACAAACAAACTTAATAACTGTCAAACTTAATAACACCCCCCTTTTTCCGTCGGGTGTTAATAAATATTGCGAAAGATAAACGTTTCGAAATTTGGGAGTGGGGGCTTGTGATGTCATACACCTGTTAAATTATAACGACCGAGTGACGTTTTGTGATTTTTAGAAGCATTGTTTCTTCGTCAATTTTGGGGTCAAATCTATATATATAAAATTCAAAACTGACTGACTGATCTGACAACGCACAGCCCAAACCGCTGGGCCTAGAAACTTGAAATTTGGCATAAACCTTCCTTATACCACGTAGGTGAGCACTAAGACCGGATTTTGCGAAATTCGGCCCCTAAGGGGTTGTTTTTGGGGTTGATAGTTTGTATGAAACTTCGCTACTACAGTTGCTAGGAATTCCAAATTTTGCATAGGGTGTCTTTTCAGAACGTAGATGCTAACTATGACGGGATTTTGCGAAATTCGATCCCTAAGGGGTTTGTTTTTGGGGTCGATAGTTTGTATGAAACTTTGTTACTGCAAGTGCTAGGCGTCTCAAATCTTGCATGCGGGTTCATTTTAAGACGTAAATGCTCAACAAGATAAAATTTTTGTGAAATTCGACCCTTAAGGGGTTGTTTTTAGGATTGATAGTTTTGAGACTTCATTTTTTACATATGGGTTCTTTTTTGGACGTAAGTGATACTAAAGACGGGATTTTGTGAAATTCGACGCCCCAGGGGTTGTTTTTGGGGTTGATAGTTTGTATGAAACTTTGTTACTACAAGTGCTAGGAGCTTTAAATTTTACACCGACGTAGTTGTAGTGTGTAGTGGACGTAGTTTGCTCATCATGATGGGATTTTGCGAAATTCGACCCCCATTGGGATTGATTTTGAGGTTGATAGTTAGAGGTCTCTTTTGCTGGGGGTTCTATTTAGAACATAGGACACCAAGAGAGGATGTTGCGAAATTCTACCCCTAGGAAGTTTTCTCTGTTAGTAAGGACAAATTATGCATTGGGGTTATTTTGAGGATGGTAGGTGCTACCCAAGACGAGATATTGCGGTTTGATAGATTTTTTGTTGAATTTTGATTTTCCAAAAGTGGCTAGGAGTAGAAATTCACAAAAGCAAAGTTCCAAAATCACGCGGACGAAGTCGCGGGCGGAGTGCTCGTATTTTATAATAATCTATCTTTTGGACATTTTTATTAGGCTATTTACGACAAAAGAAAAACATGCCTACTGGTGAACAAGATACTAAACAGCGCTTACTTGGGCAAAAACGTGGAGTCAGCTGGAGGTGGTTTCTTCATCTTGTACATGTGGCTCCAGGGCGCTGCGGGCAGCACTTCCCAAGGCTGGCCCAACACCCTGGTCCATACTTCACCACGGACTACCACTAGACACCTGGGGAGGGACAACATAAAAAAATAGTACATTATGATATTTATAAGTGCGGTAAGTTGAAAATTACAGCTGAGGCAATATTGCTGGCCCGAGCCGTAGTACGAGGGCTATAAGAAGGCAGAAGCTGTAATTATCAAACCGCACGTATGTCTACGACGTTTTATAACACATTTGTGAGGAAATAAATAAAACTCGGACTTTCTTAAACGAATAAATTCATCATTACTTGACATTTTCTAATAAAATCAATACAGCGAAAAGAAAAAGTCCGCGGATTTTTTTTTACTTTTTCACAAAATAGCGATACGCGCGCATCAGTGCCTTTTGTTTATGGCAAAGGCACAAAAAACAGCCAGTATTACTAATAAAGTAAATTAATACTAGCGGCCCGTCCCGGCTTCTCACGGGTGGAGGACCCGGTCTAAAATTTGAGATTTAAACTATCCTATCTCTCAAGTTGGATCGAACTGCACATGGTGTGCGAATTTTATTAAGTGGTTTAGGAGTCCATTGAGGACAAACATTGTGACACGAGATTTATATATATTAAGATTATTACGTGTTAATCATCATCTGCCTGCCTTTTCCCAACTATATTGTGGTCTGCTTCCAGTCGAACCAGATGCAGCTGAATATCAGTATCTTATATGGAGCGACTGCCTATCTGACCTTCACAACACAGTAACTTGGTAATACGGTACCCCATGGTAAGACTGGTTGTCAGACTTTAGAACTTCTAACAGTAACGACTGTCAAAGATCTATAAATGACAGCCGGGACCAAAGGCTTTACGAGGCACGGAGGAAACTCGCTGACAGATCACCCATCCGCAGACCAACCTCGGCAAGGCTTAACCAGGAAGATCAGCCTGTGTGGCTGTAATTATTTGGCCACGAGCTCATATTAAATAACTAAAAAGCTCTAGTAGTCAGTTATCTCAAGGTATTCCTGGAACCAGGAGCATGCCCTACCCCTCACATACCTTCATTCCAAGTATGCAGAAAGTTCTGGCACGAGCTCCTGCCAGGAAACATCCACCTCCTTCAAGGATACATCGATAAATCACGTAGAAACAAACCTTACCTTAGTCTTGTGCAACAGAAGGGGAACTGCATGTTGGTATCTTCCACCACTTCCTCACACTCGATAGCAGATTCTGGTGCTTCCACCCGCTTACATCTGGACAGAAATGAAATAAACATCATGTTTATATAAGACTACCTTGTGCCCGCGGCTTCGCTCGCGTAATCAGTCGAAAATGTAAGAAGATTTATACAAACTGTCATCCCCTATTTTACCCCTTGGGGTTAAAATTGATCAAAATCCTTTCTTAGCGGATGCCTACGTCGTAACATCTACCTGCATGCCAAATTTCAACCCGATCTGTCCAGTGGTTTGGGCTGTGCGTTGATAGATCACTATGTCAGTTGAGTTTTATACATTTAGATTTTTTTGAACAGGGACTGTCTTTTAATTTTTTCGTCCTGTCACCCTTTATGGAGCGGTAGGGACTGTCAGACTCGTACTGACTAACATCCACGGTGTTTCTTCAATTGCCCTTTACGTTCCAGGGCCAAGGTTACCTGATAAGACAGCCCCCAAAGGATCGACTACCTGAAGTAATTTTTAGCTTTTAAAATGACTGATTATCATTCTTTGACACATTTTTATGTTAGTAAGAGTTCGAGAAACTCTACATACAACGTGTCTGATGTTGTCAGACCCACAATACCACCAGGAGTATGACCATTGGTGGGTTCAAAGCGGAAGTGGTTTACCGCGTGGCGGCGAATAGTATGTTAAAATATATAGAAATGTTTGAAACACACCACGAAACACCGTCAGTGGCGAATAGGGTATTTTACTGCATAAATAAATAGAAAATCTATTTAGTCCGTAAGTAATAATATTGACAAATATTGGACACGTATTATTTTTTTAATTCAATGCATATTGACAAACATAAAACACTTCCAAATTCGGGAGTGGGGGCTTGTGACGTCATTACGCTTGTAAAATTGTAACGACCGAGTGACGTTTTGTGATTTTTAGAAGCGTTGTGTCTTCGTAAATTTTGGTTTACGTGGCAAAAGAAAAAATACGTGTTCATTATTTTTAAATACCTAATCTATATTTCGGAGTAATAGATTTTTTGAGTAAAATACCTTATTCGCGAACTTACGAAATAATTAATGTCTATTCACGCCGCCCGCCGCACCACTCATCGCTTAGACCAAAGTTATGAACCGTAAGATACATACCCGACTGTGTAAATAGCAAGGTTCCGACCTCCAGGCTGACATCTATGTCTGGTGCAAGAGTAGGCGTCCGCCCACTCCGTGTAAGCTGGGTGCTTCTTCATGGTCCTGGGATCCGTACAATCTGGGGGCAAAGAGAAGAGGTCGTGAAAGTAAACGTTTTTAAAGCCTAGAGGCCTCGAAAATGGAACTATCTGAAACTTGATGAGAAGGAACTAAAGTGTTCCTAATCGCGCAATCAAAGTTTTCCGCAAATTAAAAAAATAAACAAATCGACGGTCCCTACCAACGACGATATATTACTAGACTCCACATGCACGATCTAAGGAACAAAAACTATTCTGTCAACTCGCTGAGGTACTACGTTAGCGAAGGGGACAGGGTACTGAGTTGTGATTGGCTAACTCAAGGTCTGTTCTGTCTCAAGGTATGTTTACGGCTCACAGGAATGGTCGAAATAAGACGGACATAGACTTTTTTGCCTAATGTATTGACGGACATCGGTCGCCCGTTATTAGGAGTCTAGTAATATATTGTCCCTACCTACAAACGGACGTGACAAAAATCGAGGTTTACAGTAAAGCGTTTTTAATGTTCCAATCGCTATAGAAATCATTCTATGTATAGAATTATTCCTCGAGACGTTTTTTTTTTTAATTTTATGAACACGTACAATTTTTTCTAGAGCGATTTTGGACATTATTAAAAATGCTTTCGGTTTTTGAAATGTCCGTTTCTAAGTAAAGACCATCGAAATATATCTACATGTCGAATTGAGAAATTCCTCTTTTTTTGTCGGTTAAAGACAGAATATTCCAACAAAGAATGTTGGTCAGAAGCAAGTCAGAAGAAAGTCCACCAGATACAACCCCCAGGTCTAAGGTACCAGCACATAATAAACCTACCTCAATCTGTCAATTGTCCACTTTAATAGACTATGGTGATAAGGTTGAACCTTATCACAATAGTGGAAGGTTAATATTCAGTTGATAAAATTTGACAGATTCAGGTAGGTTTACCTTCTGACGTCTGTCCCTTCCTTTTCATCGGGGATATACTACGGGGGGGAACTTTATACCCTGTTGCTCTTATCCCCAAATAGAATAGTTCCGCACTGCAGACGTAGTTTTTTTCGTGAAAGAGTAACATATCCACAGGGCTGGGCAAAATACATGCTTTGCTTTAATTGAAATACAAATTACAAAATACAGTATCGCAAGTAATTAAAATATAAAATACAAAATATCTTTAAGTAAGGTATTTGAAATATAAAATACATAAAAGCTTTTTCAAAAAAAAATGTAACCGCCTTCAAAACCAACCACTAAAATAGGGTAAAATAACCTACAAAATAACTTTTCTTTCGGAAGTCGGTGGTTTTTTTTTCATTGCCTTTTTTGCCACCGACTTCCGAAAGAAAAGTTATTTTGTAGGTTATTTTACCCTATTTTAGTGGTTGGTTTTGAAGGCGGTTACATTTTTTTTTGAAAAAGCTTTTATTTTACTCTTTTTAGTTTAAATATTCAACTAAAATTCTTGTCAAATAGGTACATCATTTTCTTACATGTGCACTAGAATTTTGTAATCCGTAGCACCGGTAATAACATCGCTCATGTACAAAATTAGCTAATAAAATTCCCTATCTCAAAAACTACTGAACCGATTTTGATAAAACTTGCAGTGTTCCCACAGTTGAACAATACCTAGTATAACAAAAAAAGAATGACTTAAATCGGACTTGTAGTTCCAGAGATAAGCGAACACAAACTAAAGCAGTCGATGCCTACTCCTTACTGTTAAGGAGTTGTACCTTCCATCATCAGCTCAGCTTCATAAGATTATGATTACCATACGCAAATACTTAAATTACTTCATAATATTTGCGAAAAACTACATGTGGGCCTATAAAATTTGAAGGTTGCCCTCGATTTCTCCAGGATCCAATAATCAGATCTTGACTTGGTGAATATGGGACCACTCCGGAAGCATCTCCTTTCGAACAAAACAAGAATTTTGAAAATCGGTCCACAATCGCCGGAGAAATCGCGTAACAAACACACAAAAAAAAAAAAAAAAACATACCGTCGAATTGATAACCTCCTTCTTTTTGAAGTCGGTTAAAAATACAGTATTTTAGCTATTTTTAATTAAAATACAAAATACTAAATACAAATTATTTGCAAGAAGGGCTGAATGGCTGAAAAGTAGAGGCAATTCTTAGCTCAATGTTCAAAATTCGACATGTCATAGCGTAGAATGTGTAAAGACGCCAGTAGGTCAACCTACCCGAATCTGCTTTACCATCATTGTAGAGAGTGCAATGACGGTAAATGAAGTTTAAATGTATTTTGTTAAAATGTATTTTGGAGCCTCAAGTATTTGAAATACTAATTACAAAATACTTCGTCATCAGGTATTTGAAATACGAATTACAAATTACATTTTGAGGAAGTAATTGAAATACAAATACAAAATACGTATTTGTATTTCAATTACGTATTTTAATTACAAGTAATTCAAATACTGCCCAACCCTGCATATCCATCCATTCTTACAAACATTAGCTATTTTCATAGTAATAAGATTAATGATTACATTCTGAACTGAAGTTAGTGTTGTCGCGTTTCGCATTGTGTTTCCCCGCGTGTCCAGTGCGAACTGCAAACAATAGGGAATATGCAAGTCAATTTAAAATGTGCAGAGGAAAGATTTGTTAACAATAAAATTCTATACAGGATTATTTGTAAAACATTATAACTTGACGCGTTAGACATGGATTGAAGAATTCGACGCATTTGGTATGAAGCTCGGTAGTTCGGTTGGGAAGAGCGTCAGATGTAGGTACTGAAACCCGAGGTCGAAGGTTCAAATTCTGCTCGCGGTTAGAATTTTTATTTAAAGAAAAGCATTATAATAACCTTGAAGTACTTATAAATTACTATAAACCCCTGAAAGATATAAAAACAGGTTCATGGTGAACGAAAAAATATAATTATGTATAAAATAGATCACGTTTTTGAATTTGTTTGAATGAAAAAAACGTGATCATATTATATTAACATATTTTACTAAATATGTTAAAAAAAAGAGAAAAAAGTAGTTCAGCTCGGAAAAAAGGATAAGGAAAGTACTTGCACATTCCCTATTAACTAGAACAATTTCTAAACGAATCTACTGATTTAATTGACTCTAGGATCTGCAGCGTTATTCTCTAAATGATGATTTGCCCAAAATTTTTAATTTTTAAACACGGAGTTGCCCGGACAACAAGTGAAGCCTTCCCCGGACTCTCCCAGGATGCCCTCTAAACTAGGACAAATCCGGGAAACCCGGACGGATGGCAACCCTACAGTAATCAGGGGTCTTAGTCAAACAGCATACGACGCCAGACGATAATCGTTATCGTTCATCAGTCACCAATACATTTTCAACTTTATACCCCAGCGCCTTAAGTTAAAAATCTATTAAAAACTGCTAATCGATAACGGACGACACAAACGAAAACGATCTGTGAACTTCAATAGATTTTCAACTTTACGCGCTGGGGTATAAAGTTGAAAATGAATTGATGACTAATGAACGATAAAGATTGTCGTCTGCTGTTTGACTAAGGCCCCTGATGAGACATTCCCGCGACATCTCAACAGCCCTTCATCTCCTTATCCATTTCATCTGTCATATATTCCATCCATTCTCTCACTACAATAAGTGATAAAAACAACTTACATTGATTTTTATAAGATTCCTTGTTATCCGTATTGGAGCCAGCAGAGGCCACGGCCAAAAGCCCCAATAAATAAATAATCATGTTAAAAAATTAGCACATTGGCTGTCTCAAAGTAATATTTTCAAACGACTGGTCGTCGATTACTAACATTGTTCGAAAGTAAGTACAGTTAAGCAGATATGGGTGAAAGAAAAAATAGTAGAATTTTTATTTTTTGTGCCCTTATTTCTGATTTGATTGATATCGTGGTTATAGATTCGTTTTTATGGGTCAATGATTTAGTGATCGAGTGTACAGTGAGGTTCACCGTAAAAAACAATCTTCAGTTAATAACAATAATAATATTCCACAACTATCACACAACGCCATCTAGTCCCAAGCTAAGCAGAGCTTGTGTTATGGGTACTAGACAACGGATAAACACACTTATATATTTCTAAATACATAAATATTATAGATAAATTACACCCAGATGCAGAACAAATGATCGTGCTCATCACACAAACATTGTCTTGGGTGGGAATCTAACCCACGACCTCTGGCATAGCAGTCAGGGTCACTAACCACTAGACCAACAGGCCTGATGATTATGATGAAATGTTCTCGCACCCAGGGCGGACGTGAGGGACTGTCAGACTTGTGCTGACTAAAATCCTCAGTCATCCTTCAATAGCTTATTACGTTCCAGGATTACGGTTACCTGGTGAACAGATGCGACGTCAGACTGCTGACACTTCTTTGAGGCGCGCGTGGTACACGACATAACGTCGGCGTTAATCCGGGCATGGTCCTTGATCAAACGGCGAGTCATCCATTGTTCGCTGTCCGCATGCTCGCGCACCTGATAAGACAGTCACGCATGAGCTCTAAATCTAAATATTAATAATAATATTCCACAACTATCACACAACGCCATCTAGTCCCAAGCTAAGCAGAGCTTGTGTTATGGGTACTAGACAACTGATAAACATACTTATATATTTCTAAATTCAATTTTTTTTTATATTAACTACACCCAGACACAGAACAAATGATCGTGCTCATTACACAAACATTGTCCTGGGTGGGAATCGAACCCACGACATCCGGCACAGCAGTCAGGATCACTAACCACTAGACCAACAGGCCTGTCAAATTATTGATCAACTATTGATTATAAATTATAAGTTTTGTAGTCGACTGTACTCTTTTGAGAACAATGTTAAATGTTTTGTGTTTACCAATTCGACGTAGCTGTATCCGGCTCTTTTTCTGTTGAAAACTTGAAAAAGAAACATGGCAACACTTGGCTACGATGCGTGTGAAAATATGTGTGAATTAGTAATTAGGTGCGTGCGTCCATACAGAGCGAGCAGCCTCGCGAGGCATTTGCTGCTCGAGGAAACTGCCTCGTGAGACAGCACGTTTCGTGTGGACGCGCCTGATATTTCTCGACTGAGGCACGAAACAATATACGCGAGCAAAACATGAGCCGACACTGGATGGCTCGGTCGTTCGCCCACGACAGCCCCTCGCGAGGCTGCTCGTTCTGTGTGGACGCACCTAATAAAACGGACAACGGCAAAACAGGTTACCTACCTTATAACATTCAAGAACGTGGGCTGCCCTTATTCGCTGCCCGCGCCTATGGTGGCTGGAAATCGCCTCGCGACAGCAGACGGGCGTCTCTCGTGGAGCCCCCACGAGAGACGCGTCGTGAGGTGGAAGCTGTCCTCTTCTTGTTCCATGCGCCCCCATAGAGGACCGTGATCCCTATACTAAACTTAAGGCAATGCTTTGAATGTAAAAAAGATTGAAGAAAGATAGTCAGAAGCTCTAAAGTCTGACAACCAGTTTTATCATGGGGTATCGTATTACCAAGTTACTGTGTTGTGGAGGTCCGATAGTCAGTCGCTCCATATAAAATACTGATATTCAGCTGCATCTGGTTCAACTCACCGACCACAATATATATGTAGTTCGGAAAATGCAGGCAGATGATGATTTTATGTATGTAACAGGGGCGAGCCAATTATCAACAACAAGCACCAGTCTGTATCCTACAAGTCCAGGCTAATGTATTATCACCAAAGGTCGGAATTAGGGAGTTATTCATGTACTTACACTGATTTTATACAGGGAAAGAATAAAGTGGATATGCCTCTTTTCCCGGAATTACTTTTAATAGTTGAAAAGTCCCGTGATTTTTTAAAAACCCATCTTTGACTTATCTATCTCTGAGGTTTTTTGTTATTTATTTGTAATATTGTTGATCACACGGGATTGTCTAGTAGAAATCCCGGGAAGATCCATATTCATATCAACATTTCGATGCAAGTACTTAAATAATTGCCTAATTCCGACCTCAGGTTATCACATAACGGGGTGTAGAGCTAGCTAGTGGCCCAGTCAACGACGATATATTACTAGAATCCGCATGCACGATCTAAGGAACAAAAACTATACTGTCAACTCACTGAGGTACTACGTAAGCGAGAAGGACGGGGTACTGCGTTGTGATTGGCTAACTCAAGGTCTGTTCTGTCTCAAGGTATGTTTACGGCTCGCAGGAGTGGTCGAAATAAGACGGATATAAGACTTTTTTGCCTAATATGTTGACAGACATCGGTCGCCTGTTATTAGGAGTCTAGTAATATATCGTCGTTGGGCCCAGTAATTACTTCGATTCGAACCCAGCCAGGAGCATTACTTTGTGTACCTAATTCATTTCACCACCACATACTGCAGCTCAAGGGGTAGACCATAAATATATATATAAAAAAAAACAAGTGGATTGTCAACATTAATTTATTTACACTACTAACTAATAATAAAACCTTAAAACTAATTTTATTACAAATAAAAGAAATGCATACAGTTAATACATAGAAATTTATGAGAACATACGTTTTTTAAACGTTCTACAATTTAGTGCTTAATAAAATTTAACAAAGAATTCTAAATATTTATGAAAACTAAGCAATAACACAAAATACAATTTAAATTTAAAAAAAAAACAAATAAGGCTTATTTTGTTTTTCGTTCGAAAATCATCATGACACCTCTTTAGGTGGAGCGAAAGGGACTATCAGGCGGTTTAGAAAGCCACCCTGGTGGCCTACCATGTACTGTTAACGCGATCCAGTTTAGGCTGTGGGAAAGAGATGGCGCTAGATGACTTGTGTAGCTCTGTCTCTTTCCCGCAGCCTAAACTGGATCGCTTTAGGAGCTCGTGGTAAGGCCCCTGATTCTTCAATTGCTATTAGCGTTCCAGGACAGCGGTAACCTATTTAAGACATTCCCGCATCCCTGACAGTGCGACATAATATTGGAAATCTAAGCGTACGGCTATTATTCTTTACTAACGAAATCCTCAAACCAGTTTAAGCCGATATCGCGTTAATGTGTGGTGATTATCAAAAATATTTCACGGTGATTTCGAAAAAGGCAGCATTTAACTCATACAAACATATTAATTAATCCCTTTTTTACTCCTTAAAAATAAAACTGATATTTCGAATTATTTTTTAATCTGTATATTAAACGCACGGAAAACGCCTGGAAGAGCTACTGGTCCATGAAAGAGGTATTCAAGGGCGATTTGCCTATGCACTGAAAACGAAAGCTAATGGACATGTGTATTCTCCCCATCCTGACATATGGTGCTCAGACTTGGTCTTTGACTGTCATTCAGATGTCCAGACTCAGGGTTTGCCAACGAGCGATGGAGCGCAGTATACTAAATGTTAAACTAACTGACCGAATCAGAAACACCATACTGCGCTCCAGAACTCAAATAGCCGACGTAGCTCACAAGGCTGCAAGACTAAAGTGGGACTGGGCAGGTCATGTCTGCCGGATGCCGTTACAACTGTGGGCTCGTATAGCACAGGAATGGAGCCCTGAGACAGCTAGGCGGGGTCGCGGCAGGCCTAGGAGACGATGGCGGGATGCTTTGGATGCCTTCCATGCGAATTGGCAAGAAGAGGCACAACATCGTGAGAAGTGGAAGGAATGGGGAGAGGCCTTTGCTCAGGAGTGGGACAGATAAGGCTATTAAATTTTTTTATTAAAAATGTCTTTATAGCGGCCATTAAGTAATTTCTAAATCTAAAATTATGTCTTGGTTAATTTTATATGCTATGTGCGAAATGTGGCTGTGGGGACTGTCAAATCGATCGCAGCGCGCGCTGTGGCAGAGATGTGAACTAACTGGGGACTCTTAGGAGCGACGTCATCATCATCAATCAGCCTATACATGTTCCCACTGTTGGGACACAGGCCTCCTCTCTGTGAGAGGGAGTGGGCCATAATCCACCACGCGGACCCAGTGTGGGTTAGTACGGTGGGAGCGATGTGTGTCACGTTAAATATACACCAAAACTGTTTAAAAGTAATTTAATATATTTTTTTTTAATTTTTCTTTCTCTATCGGCCTCATTTCAAAGCTCAAAGTCGCTCAGCGAGCTATGGAGAGGGCTATGCTCGGTGTGTCTCTACGTGATCGAATCCGAAATGACGAGATCCATAGACGAACTAAAGCCACCGACATAGCCCACCGGATTAGCAAGCTGAAGTGGCAATGGGCAGGCCCTATTGTTCGCAAAGCAGATGGCCGATGGGGTCGAAAAGTGTTAGAGTGGAGACCACGGACTAGCAAGCGCTGCGTAGGACGTCCACCAACAAGGTGGACAGACGACCTTATAAAGGTCGCCGGAAGACGATGGATGCAGGTCGCTTCCAACCGGTATGTGGAGATCTAAAGGGGAGGCATATTTTCAGCAGTGGACGACCTATGGCTGAGATGATGATTTCATTTTTAACGAAAAACAAGCTGAAAATGTTTCCCACGACACAGGAGAAACTCCGAGTAAGTTGCCCTTAGTTTAAAAAAATCTACTTTACAAGAATTGACAGATCTTATGTCGTCCGGAAATAATGTGGCCACTTGTGGTATTGTCATCGCGCACATTGCGTTTAGAAATATCTGTAATACTATTTTTAATTTTAACACAAAAAGAAAAAAAGCTACGAAAAAAATAACATGTTCAATATCATAATTTACAATAATATTTGAGTTAGGAGCGCCCCTTTTTACATAGGACCTTAATATAAATGGACGACACGATTAGCGCAGTGGCTGAGCAAACGACTGCTGCGCAGCGTGTCGCGGGTTCAATTCCTGCACGGAAAAAATATTTGTATGATCTACAAGTAGTTGTTCCGGGTCTTGGTGGAGTACAACGACGATATATTACTAGACTCCGCATGCACGATCTAAGGAACAAAAACTATTCTGTCAACTCGCTGAGGTACTACGTAAGCGAGGGGGACGGGGTACTGCGTTGTGATTGGCTAACTCAAGGTCTGTTCTGTCTCAGGGTATGTTTACGGCTCACAGGAGTGGTCGAAATAAGACGGACATAAGACTTTTTTGCCTAATGTGTTGACAGACATCGGTCGCCTGTTATTAGGAGTCTAGTAATATATCGTCGTTGCTGGAGTATATGAATTTCTATGTTTGTAAACGCACCCACGATACAGGAGAAATTCCTAGTGTGGGGCAACGTTTAAAAAATAATAAAAAAATGGCTATATGGGTGTTTTATACACTTCTGCCTAATCCTTAAAGGTTTACAGGCTTTGTATTACGTAAGATAAAGAGAGAGATAAAAATTATGGGTGCTACCATTTTTAATGGGATTGTTATGGCGTACAAGGTTATTTTGGCGCGTGGTCAAAAATCAGAACGAACGTCCACAATTTTGAATAAAAAAAAAAGTTTTAAGTTCCCTTGCTCATGATTCGCGAAAATCATCCTTACTACTACGACATAATGATGTAATTTGACTGAACTAACTTAGCGCGCTTGCTCATGACGCGATTCGTATGATTTGCAATTTCTACTAACTAAAAATGAAAATCGTCCTTGCTACTACTACGATATATTGATGCAATTCGTCTGACTTACGTCGTCGTGTCGAGCGTGTTTTGTTTTTCATCTACTCGTTGATAACCGCACGTTTTATGTCATATGTCGTAGTGTTAAGGATGATTTTCACTTGTAGTTTTAATCGGTCGAATTGCGTCGCATCGCGTCATCAGCAAGCTCGCTTAGTCGTCGTGTCAAGCCTGGGTTTTTTTTATTCTATCTACGCACAAACAACCGCACGTTTGATATTGCGAGCGCCCTTATGTCGTAGTAGTAAGGTTGATTTTCTCTTGTTAACCCTTAATTTGGCAAGACCAAAAAAGTTGAAGTAGAAAGTTGGCGTTAATATATTGCGTTAATATGCATTCAAACTTTACGGGAAAAATAATAAAAAAAATATTTCATGAAGGGTTTCCTGAAAACAGAACGTAAAGTATACTTAACAAAATCCTATGGCTAAAGAATTAAAATGTATATAATATTATGTAATATGTATATAAAAAAATGTTTACATGCAGTATTTCTATGTAGTAAACAATTTTCACTTAGTTAACACCATAAGTAACCATTAGTTTTGGCACAAATTTCATCAAACAGATTGTCAGAACTGAAATCGATGAAATAATTGAATTCTTTCTTTCTATCGGGACCCTAGAGCTTTCGCACTTTTCTGGATCTACTTCCGCACAATGAAGGAAACTTCTATGAGACCATTTAAACTTGATTACATTGTCGTTTTGAGTACAGGGGCTATCTGGATCAGGTTAAGTGAAGTGAAGTGGAGACAGAACACAGCCTTTCTGTCTCCGACGATTTGCTAGTAGCTGTAGTACATGTTGGTAGTGGCACTAGTGGCGCAAAAGCCAAAATTTGTGTAAATTGTAGAGGGGAATCAATTACCTGACTGAGAATGCATCATTTCATTGGAAAAAGTGCTAAAACTGCTATTTCAATAAGTCTCACCATGCAGATTTGTTGAGTATACTTTACAGAACAAGATTACTCACCATCGAATTTTGTTGAGTATACTTAACAATCAAATTCACTGACTCCTCGTGGTCATATCCAGGCGAAGAATGGATTTCTTATATTTTTAACTTATTGATTACACAATAAATAAATAGAAATAAGCAAAATATGTATCAAAACTAGACCAAAACCCAACAAAAATAAATATTTACATTTATGGGTCACAGATGACATTGTCTCATTGTCCTTTCTGGTTCGCTACTATCAAGGAAAATATTGACAGGCCGGTAGAAACTTTTTCCTACTAAAATTAACTATCACTGAAATATTCCTAGCCCATAAAATTTGAAATCACGGAAGAAAATTTGACATCTAGATTTTTTCAAAAGTTATGTTAAGTATACTTTACGGTGCCAAATTAAGGGTTAACTTGTTGTTGGCTATCAGTTCAAATGGTTTTCCTTTGACAACGTTATTGAAACGCCAAAATAACCTTGTAGCACAGAGTACATGAATAATAATAAATGCAAAACTGCGTATACTTGAATAATAAAATTAATATTTACGGTAGTAATATAAAAAAAAACAGTTATACACTGCTACTATAGATGGCGCCACATCACCGCAAAACGTTTAACAAACGTAATGAAAAATTTGACCACGCGTTACTATAACGTCTTAAAGCGAGTAATTCTACTGTGGAAAAGAAACAGAGCTATACAAGTCATCATCTTTTTCACTCAGTGGAATAACTCTCGTTTTATGACGTCATGATAGGTCATCGAGCCCTGTAGTGTAGCCATGTAACAAACGATAAACGCAAACGCTGGGCTTTCATCGATTTTAAACTTTATGTGCTTGGATATAACGTTGAAGATCTAATGCAGATTGCTTATCGTTTTCGATCCTTCCTGTTGCTAACGCTCAGAAATCTTAAATAGATTTTCAACTTTAGGCTCTACGCTGTAAAGTTCAAAATCTGTTGGAAATTACCGGGCGTATGCGATTGTCGTTTACGACTTGTTGTGACTTGGCTTAGGGGCGCAGGCATGGTTAAGCGTCTGAGGTACTTAAAGAATTTTCTTTCCTCAAAAAAGCTTAACGATTCGCGATGCGACGTTGTCTAAGCAGTGAGGCGAGCGGCGTGAATAAGACATTAGTTACTTTGTAAATATGAAGTAGAATTCACTACTGGCGGCTCCTCGTGGCGTTATTCAAAAATTACTAAACATTTGATCTTACTTCTATTGTTACCGCTTACAGCGGGAAGGTTGTAATCAACGACGATATATTACTAGACTCCGCATGCTCGGTCTAAGGAACAAAAACTATTCTGTCAACTCGCTGAGGTACTACATAAGTGAGGGGGACGGGGTACTGCGTTGTGATTTGCTAACTCAAGGTCTGTTCTGTCCCAAAGTATGTTTACGGCTCACAGGAGTGGTCGAATAAGACGGATATAAGATTTTTTTGCCTAATGTGTTGACAGACATCGGTCGCCTGTTATTAGGAGTCTAGTAATATATCGTCGTTGGTTGTAATACATATTATATTATAATATTTTAAATCTAAAGTCGTGTATTACCGTTCGTATAATTAAAAAAAAAGTGGAGTAGACCTGTTATATTTAACTTGTCAAATCAGCATTCTACGTTGGATTTCTTGTGATGTTTCATACCATAGACAAAGCCTTTATTATTGTTTGTTCTCGATGACCAATTTTTCAGTGCGGTATAAATCTCCTACGATGATCTGAAAAAGAAAACACATTTTTTCATAATACTCGTCTAATCTGCATGTATCACAATGCGGACGGCGAGTACTGGGTGACTCGCCGTCCAATCATGAACCATGCCCGGGTGGATAGCGCGTTGTCTTCGGGCCTTTGTAGAGGGCAAAAGCTTGTCGGGGTCGCGGGACTGTCTTATCAGGTAAACGTGACCCCGGAACATAAAGGATTAATGAAGGACACCGTTGATTTTAGTCAGTACAAGTCTGACAGTCCCTCCCGCCCTGCCCGGGGTGGGAGGACTCATTTGATGATTTTATCACGCTAAAAAAAAAAAGGCATAGTCGTCCTGACCGATCCGTCATAACGATTTGTGATTTTAAACTGAAGGTTTTTGAATAAAGACGAATCGTCATAAGACGTATCCGTCATTTTTCACGATTCCGTAATAGTCTGAACACGGGCAATTATAAATGTATAGCCGCCCATATAAATCAAAATAACGATTCGTGAATTATGGTGATTCGTCAAAACACATGAATCGTCTTTGACGGATTAGTGTGAATGAGCTCTTATATAGACTGTGTAACATATTGAACTGAAATCAGGACACTTATCGTTTTTTATTTTACTATTATCGTGTTAAAATCACCATATGAGTCCTCCCACCTAAGCCAGGGCGGAAGGTACTGTCAGACTTGTACTACACTAAAATCCACGGTGTCCTACAATAGCCCTTTACATTCTGGGGTCACGGTATCTCGCTTCGAAATGCAACCTATGGTGCCATAAAATCACCTTTTAAAGGGCAGAGTCCAAAATAACACAATATGAGTCAATAAAAACTGAAAATACCTAAAGTTAAAAAACTTCATTTCAATTGTCGACTTTATTACAATGAAGTTAAGGTTGATGTGTCTTTAGCAAATAACTATGCTGTGTTTGATCCAACGACGATATATTACTTGTCTCCTAATAACAGGCGACCAATGTCTGTCAACACATTAGGCAAAAAAGTCTTATATCCGTCTTGTTTCGACCACTCCTGTGAGCCGTAAACATACCTTGAGACAGAACAGATCTTGAGTTAGCCAATCACATCGCAGTACCCCGCCCCCCGCGCTTACGTAGTACCTCAGCGAGTTGACAGAATAGTTTTTGTTCCTCAGATCGTGCATGCGGAGTCTAGTAATATATCGTCGTTGGTTTGATCAGGTGTTTTTCTTTCAAACTTTTTACTTATTACAAAAGTAGTCTTTACTGCTGAATCAACATCTGTCCAGCCTTCCAACTATATTGTGGTTTGCTTCCAGTCGAACCAGATGCAGCTGAATATCAGTATTTTACATGGAGCGACTGACTATCGGACCTCCACAACCCAGTCACTGGGTAATACGATACCTCATAGTAAGACTGGTTGTCAGACTTTAGAGCTTCTGACTAACAGTAACGATTGTCAAAGATCTACAAATGACAGCCGGGCGGGCTTAGAGGAAGCCCGCTATGACAGATGGTCACCCATTCACAGATTAACCTCGGCAAGAGCGGTTTACCCCGGAAGATCGTCCAGCACGCGTAGCATGGCGCTGTAGAAACGGGTTTTGTCGACGGGGGAATAGACAAAATGACAGAACGTTTAAGATTTTTATCGGTTTATACATAGCAATGTTTAAAATATAGAAAAGATATGTTTCTATTCTTTAATGGTGTAAGAATAGTGTCATATTTGTGCAAAAAAACCGTCGATTTGTATAGAAATAACAATGAAATAACTTCGATGAATCGCCATGCTACGCGTGCTGTGCGGCTGTAATTATTTAGCCACGGATAGATAATTGTAGAATAAAATAAAATTCTTACCTGTCTTCTAATAACAGTGAGGTTTTCCATAGCGAAGTCATACTGTTTCTTAATTTGTTTTGGTTCCGTTAGTGTTTTGTTGTCTCTGAATCCATCTTTGACTCTTCTCAATGCATAGGCCCTGAAAATTACAGAAGAAATGTGATTAGATTTAGGTATACCAATTGCTTTGTTGGCAATGTTCTATTTCAT
The DNA here is from genome assembly GCA_028554685.1 of Agrotis ipsilon. Taxonomy (NCBI): domain Eukaryota; kingdom Metazoa; phylum Arthropoda; class Insecta; order Lepidoptera; family Noctuidae; genus Agrotis; species Agrotis ipsilon. The sequence continues at coordinate 9,194,454 of CM052982.1, forward strand.
CATCATCATCATCAGCCTATAACGTTCCCACTGCTGGGACACAGGCCTCCTCTCTCGTGAGAGGGAGAGGGCCATAAACCACCACGCGACCCCAGTGCGGATTGGCAGATGTCACATGTCTTCGAATTTGATGGTTCTAGGACATGCCGGTTTCCTCACGATGTTTTCCTTCATTTTGAGAGCAGTGGTGATGAAATAAATTACACAAAGTAATGCGCCAAGCTGGGTTCGAACCCACGACCTACAACTCGTAAGTCGGGACCGATACCACTGCTCATGTGCTATTTAGATACTTTTAATTATAAATTGTTGGGCTTGTGTTAGACCACTATCTTGGTTGATGGTTTTCTTTTTTAACCTTCCACTATTGTGATAAGGTTGAGTATCTATTAAAGAAATTTGACAGATTAAGGTAGGTTGATGTGCTGGCGTCTGTACTTACTGAGTCTTAAAATGGCTAACATTTCAAATAGGTACTTTCAAATTCTCATTTTGTTTTTATAAAACATGAATATAAAGGTTTTTGTGTATGGTGTTGGTTTTGTAATTGCAAGCAGTACTAATGGGTTCATGATTTAAATCCTGGATCAAAAATTGCTACCTATTGGGGCTTACATTTATATTAATTTCAGAAGCTGAACAAATAGTGTCTAGGTCTGGACAATTTAGAAACTAGCTATTTTTTACTTTTATAGACAACTAGCGGCCCGTCCCGGCTTCGCACGGGTGGAGGACCCAGTCTAAAACCCGGTCCCGATGGTTACAAACACAACAAAATAATTATCCGAATCGGTCAAGCCGTTTTCATGTTATGTCGTGACAACGGAAAACGGGTTTCATTTTTATATATATAGATTTCAAACTGGTATGTACCTAATTATGTATCATACTTCTGCTTGCCCCTTTGTGTTTCAGGCTAGATAATATAGCAACAAGCACTTTAAAGGTCAAATCAATTAAATAAGTTTATCAAAAACCTTGAATTGGAGTGCTAATGTGACCGAATTAACTTCAATACGATGATAACCTTATCAGTGTCAAAATAAATATTATGTCATCAAGATAATGATATGTTTCGTTACAAACAAGTCTTAGATTATGTCATTGTCTTTAATCTTTACTTGAAATGGATAAAAGTGCAGTATTTTCCAAATTTTGTTTACGTTTTTAGTACATTTGTCATTCATCAAAAGTGGTTTACAAATATCAACGACAATATATTACTAGACTCTGCATGCACAATCTAAGGAACAAAAACTATTCTGTCAACTAGCTGAGGTACTACATAAGCGAGGGGGAAGGGGTACTGCATGGTGATTGGCTAACTCAAGGTCTGTTCTGTCTCAAGGTATTTTACGGCTTACAGGAGTGGTCGAAATAAGACGGATATAAGACTTTTTTGCCTAATGTGTTGACAGACATTGGTCACCTGTTATTAGAAGTCTAGTAATATATCGTCGTTGACAAATATTCAGCCCTTTTCGGTTTTGATAATCGTTGTTAATCGTAGTTGTTGTTTTGTTATTGTCTACTGTAAAAGTGCTCAATCATCAACTGCCTAGCCTTTCTCCAACTATATTTGGATTGCTATATTGTGGTCTGCTTCCAGTCGAACCAGATTCAGCTGGATATCAGTATTTTACATGGAGTGACTGCCTATCAGCTGTGCGGCTGTAATTATTTAGCCCTGTGCTCCTCACTTTATTGAATTGTTTCAGAGAAACGAATCTACATACCACACATGAGATTAGTCCATCTTAGGTACAAGCAACTTTCTTATTGCGCATAGCACAAGAGTGGATCTCACTACCAGCGCTTGTGTTTCCGAACACACACAACCTATCTATCGAGGTAATCTCACTTCAACTGTGCTGCAATGTAGACTTTGTCTCTGTCAAATCTGACCTAAGCTATTGCAATGAGCAAACCCATCTTAACTAAAAAAAAAAAAAATGGACTGTGTTTGAATTACTGAAGGAACATAATGGATATGTCTTATATTATGTGAAACTGCTATTTTAACTTATTTTAGAAATTGATATCAATAAAATTAATGATGATGAAAATAAAGAGGAATGGTTTCTGCAGTAGTGTAGTAGAACAGATGTTTCACATCTTCTTTGATAAGATGTGAAACATCTTCATAGACAAAGTCTACTACTATCTATGTAATTATAAAGTGCGTGCTACTATACTATTCACGTTTTTCCAGCTAACATCAATTAGTACCTCGTTAATGTTATTTTTTGTGCCAAAAGAGGTTATGTAATTTAATTATTTTATAAAGTTTACCTGAAGTTGTAATTGGAAAACTTGTCTGCCTCTCTCAGAAGCAGCTTGTAAATCGACAGAATTTCCCGTCTTGAAACTCCTGAGGCCATTTTTATTATATTTTTTCTTACTCGGTTTCACAAGGATTTTTTACCGAAACGAATGAATTTGTAAATATGAAAACGTCACGTTTCACTCATACACGTTTCTGAAATATCGTCATTAAACATTTTTTTGAGTTCAATAGGAGAAAATCTGTTGCCAACTACTATTTATGACTTTAGTCTTGGTATAATAGTTTTGATATTATTTCAATTTCATGACTTTTATGGCATAACTAGAACAAAAAACATTATTGATGTTAATTGTGAAATACGTAAAACGAAACGGTAAAATCTTTCAGAGTTGCCGAGTAATTCAGTTTTAGTAGCTTAGTAATAATAATTCATCCTTGATGACTCTATGTTCTTCTTACTAAAATGAGTGTTGAGCTCAACACTGAGCCATGAGCTCCAAAATTCGTCGATACACAAAATATATTGATCTGATTTAACTTCAGTGTAGTTTGAGGAAATTGAAAACAATTCATTTGTCCAAAATAATTAAAAAACAACCAAATATTTTGACAACTGATTTGGAAGAAAATTCATCAAGACTGGCAACACTTCGAACCGAACTTTTTAGAAATGGCTGCTTGTGCTTGCTGTACAGATGAATGAAACTTGATGTGATATTCTGTTTTCATTGTAAAATAATAATTTAATTAATTGTTAATAGTGTTAAAGTGTTTTTAAATACTAGTATAGCCTTTAATTGTGTGAATCTCGTTACTTCTAGTGCGTAGTGGCTATTTAAAGGTGAGTAATTTGTAAAAACATGTCAATTCTTCCGATATTGTTTATTTATATTTTAAATATTCGTCTCTAATGGGACTGCACGACGTCCTAGAGTACAGGCAGGCTTGCTAATTAAATTATCAACATAAACCTGTGATGTTAGCTTGCGTAATGTAGGAAAGTACGTGAAATCGAGGTTAAGCATGTCATTATAAAATAATAATATTTTGTACGTACTTCAGTTACGATTTATGTTATATTTTTTATACGAAGTCATGCGATATTACGTTTAAAACAACTCTACAACATTCTATAATTATTCAAGCAACAATAAAACCGGTTTCCGTAATCCAGTTCAAAGAAATCGCTTGTTTTTTTAGCAGAAAATATTTTTGCGTGTTTTTCCACTAAAATCTTATTTGTGTTATAAACAGTGATAAATTACGTGAAATTAGGCTTAGTATTGAAAAATTAACACATACAAGGAATAGCGAAATCATAATTGTCCAGTTCATTTGAAATTCTAATATGTTTTCATTCATAATAGGATACAGAACCTATTATGTTTTATTCATAAATTACGCGATAAATTATCGTTGAAACTGCTCGACCATTGTCATCGCGACAATTATAAGTATAGAAAACCATAAAAACGAAACATAATTAGTCTGAGGTTTCTATAGAAAATTATCCTCTTAGAATCCACTCACATTGTTTTTTAAAATAATTGTCTACTTGCAATATTACAAAGTGTGCAAGTTATGACTAAAAACGACTGCACAAATTTTGATAAATTTTGGTAGGATATTAGTTTATTATTTGGAGAAATATTTGTCACTTTTAATTCCTAAAGATCCAGCTGTATTACTAGTCTTTCATTTATTTACACTTAAAAGCATTGAAAAAAGCAAGCTCTATCATAGTTGGAAAAGGCTAAGCAGATGATGATGGATCCCCAAAAGCTTGTTTATTAATCCAGGGATGTTTGTTGCAAGACTGTCTTTAAGGACACCTTGGAACTGTTATACATAGGGGTACTGAAGAAACAGGATGGAATTTTAATGAGTAAGGGCCTGACAGTCCCTTCAGCTGCAGGCAGGGCTTGAGGAGTAATATGATGACATTACCTCTCCAAAAACAAAAAAACCCTAGGGAGTTTTCACTGAAAACACACCAAAGAAAGATCAGACAAATAAGAACAGTGCTAGATTAGCGTTTTACAATGCGCGTTTACCACTACCGGCAACGCGCTTACACGCGCGTTCGTTTTCGTGCGATACTTGTTCGCATTTATACGCTCTAAGCCTCCAACCCATGGGGTGCTAAGACAGGAAACCTCCACGTGCGCCCGTGGACTGGAGTTCCCTCTCGGATACGTCCGGGGGGAAGACCAGTTTTTCGGGCCGGTGCACCCTGGGATGCGGGCAAAAACTCTTCCTTAGGCACTGTGTGCCTAAGGGGTCTCTTTGCCCGTATGCGAATAGCCTGTCTTGTGGACGCTCCAACGCGTGTCCCTCTGATCAGCAGAGGGCACAGCGGCGGAGCGGGCTTGCGGACGGTGAGTAATGGGTAGCTCGCCGTCCGACCGAGGACCAAGCCCGGGTCGGTGGCGCGTCGTGTTTCGCGCCAAATGCCTGCTGGGGTCGCGGGTTCTTTCTTAACCCAGGATACCGCGGCCCCGGAACGTCAAGGGCATCCGAAGGAACATGGGTGGATTTTAGTCAGTAAGAGTCTGACAGTCCCTTCCGCCCCACCTAGAGCGGGAGGACTCATTTGATGATTTTGCCACCTAAAAAAAAAAAAAAAAGAAAAGCCTCCAACCCATTGGTTGCGGGACTTATCGAATTACCGTGACCCTGGAACGTAAAAAGAAAGTTGAAGGATTCCGTGGATTTTAGTCAGCCCTGCCATGGTTGGGAGGACTCATTTGACGATTTTACCACTTAAAAAAAAGCCTCCAACCCATCTTGTACTTGATGAGATGAGGCATCTCTTGTTATGACGAGATTAATCACATTGAGAACAAGCACTTCCACACTCGTACAAGTTGTACATCTACTTATACATTATGATGTTATGTATAGACTGTAACCTTCCTCGATAAATGGACTGAGTTATCCAGACAAACTCTTCAGATTAATCATACATAATATTCGATTCGCGCCCGGCATTGGTCGAGACCATGCTGCAGGGCGAAAGGGAGTGGGAAGCTCTCGCCTCCTTCTACGAAGCAGTTATGCTAGCGCAAGAGGAGGCGAAATGCGTGAGCGGATGATAATCTGTCTCTGGTGCGGCCCTGGCGAACAGTTCACCATGCTGGAATTCCAGTTTTTATTCGGTGCGATCGCTCCACCTCATGTCTCATATTTAATGTGAAGCAGTCACCTCCTTCTGCGAAGCAGTCTAGCAGAGTAGGAGGCGTAAGAGTGAGTGAGACGACAGCCTCTAATTCATGACCCAGCCGCGGGAGACGTCTAAGGCGACGGATGTCGCAAACGATTTCCGGCCACATCAAAGAACTGTCAGCAATCTTACGGTGGCCCCCTAAAGGGCCATAACCGGCCAGGTTCGCGGAACTGTCCTTAGGGGAAACTGTAGCCCTGTAACGTAAAGGGCTATTGAAGGAATACGGTTGATTATAGTCAGTACGTGTCTGACAATCCCTCCCGCTCCGCCCTGGGTTCTTTTCATTTGATTAGATATCTATAATAGTACAAAAATATACTAAAATTATGCCCCCATTTTTCATTTATACATAGAAATCCATACAAAAATATAAAAATAGCTACCCAATTACAGTAAAATAAAATAAAATTACAGTAGATAGTAGTGATTCATAAAAATGACTGAGTAATTGTTGTCATATCCTGTAAAACTTTGATTTATGTATTCTGTACACAATTTTATGTAAATTTTGTTTGACTCATATTACTTCTAATGTTCTTAACAAAAGATTTCGGTGGCAAAAATATCATTATTTACCTGTAGAAACATTGTTCTTTTTTGGTATTTTGAAGAACATACTACGTTTTGGCCTTTCCAACCTACTAACTTTTGCTTTTCTCTTCATACACGTCTGATGTTCATTTTACTACTCGTAAGACGTTTTTACTGCGGCATAAATGAGGAGACTCCTCACGTTCGACTACTAAAAATAGCCGCCTCCTTCTGTGAAGCAGTAATGCAAGTGAAGGGGGAGATAAACCGCTTGAGGGAGAGGCAATCCTCTTCAGCATGGCACGATTGCAGGAGGCAAACTGTGCCGACTCTCCTACTATGAAGTCATTTAATGATTCATCATCATCATCGGCCGGGGGACGTCCACTGCTTCACATAGGCTTCCCCCTTAGACCGCCACGCTGAACGAAAATTCGCCACTTACATCAATTGGTTGTCCGCGACTCTCACGATGTCGTCGGTCCACCTAGTGGGAGGACTACGCTGCGTCTTCCGTTCCTTGGTCGCCACTCGCGAGCTTGATGATTACCCAAACCAAAATAAGTTGCCAACAGAAATACACATTCTATGAAAATTTGAACTGTATACCTGTTACTGATCATGTTCTTCCCCTGCCCGACAAACGAACAGCGGAGGCATGTTAATAGATTCTCGTTGGTAACCAACGACGATATATTACTAGACTCCTAATAAAAGGCGACCGTTGTCTGTCAACACATTAGGCAAGAAAGTCTTATATTCGTCTTATTTCGACCATTCCTGTGAGCTGTAAACATACCTTGAGACAGAGCAGACCTTGAGTTAGCCAATCACAACGCAGTACCCCGTCCCCCTCGCTTACGTAGTACCTCAGCGAGTTGACAGAATAGTTTTTGTTCCTTAGATCGTGCATGCGGAGTCTAGTAATATATCGTCGTTGTTGGTAACCCTTTGGATACGGAAACCTAAAAAGTATTTCCAATCTTATGCAATGCTTAAAAGTCTACTAGAGGCCTTTGTGTTGTTCGCGGGACTGTCTAGCACGTAACCGCGAACATGCAGACGGCGAGTAATGGCTGACTCGCCGTTCAATCATGAACCATGCCTGCGTCGTTGGCGCGTCGTCATGGGGCTCCCCTTTGAGGGCGAAAACTTTGTCGGGGTCGCGGGACTGTCTTAGCAAGTAACCGTGTACTTAATCGTAAAGGGGTATGGAAGTATCACCGTGGATTTTAGTCAGTACAAGTCTGATGGTCCCTGGTACGGTGGGTAGGAACCCAGGTCGGGACGGGACTCAGGATTTTACCACGATAAGAAATAACGGCCTTCATGTGACTTTTATTTGACTGGCCTGTTGGTCTAGTGGTTAGTGACCTTGACCGCTATGCTGGTCGTGGCTTCGATTCCCAGCCCGGACAAATGTTTTTGTGATGAGCACGATCATTTGTTCTGTGTCTAAGTGTAATTTATCTATAATATGTGTGTATTTAGAAATATATAAGTATGTTTATCAGTTGTCTATTACCCATAACACAAGCTCTGCTTAGCTTGGGACTAGATGGCGTTGTGTGATAGTTGTGGAATATTATATTATTATTTATCTACCAGATGACATAAAAGTACACTCCAAATATCTACAAGACATTAAAATACATACGTTACAGTCATGCGGCAATGTTCTATTTTTACTTGCACATTACCAATGGGCGCATGACATGACGCATCCTGCAGCCCACACCTGATTCAAAGCTGATTATCTTTTATTCCTGTTACAATTAGGTCTATTTTTGTTTAAATTGTGCATGTTGTTGTTATCTTTAAGCTATCTTTTAATTGGGATAGTTTTTTGAGCAGACACTAAGCGAATTTTTAGTTTTTTATGGTTTATATTCTAGTACTGGAGGCCAATCGCGCTAATTTGAAACGTCTGCAAACGTATACGATAACGTTATGGTTCGATTGCAACAGTGGTTACGTTTCCATTCAGTTTTTCTGATTTTGGTATTGCGTTATAAGTTCAAACGCTAACCAAAGTTGGAACGTTGCGTAACTAAGTCTATCTTTTAAGTTTTTCCTTTTGATTTCGGCTACATCTTATTTATGAGATTTCTCCAATAAACCTATGTAGGCGTACATAGTAATGTTGTTATTTTTTCAACATTTTCACTAAGAATCACTTCACAACAAAGACAAAACACTCCAACGATGCAGTAACGATCCTAAAAAAGTAGCGTCCCATCAACTTTACGTTTGACAGCGGTTACGTTCCAGCTACGATCGCGGTGCGTCTCGACTTGCTGTCAAACGCTGTCAAAATTTTAGCGCGATACGAAACGGTCAAAAAGTTGTGTTATGGTAGCGGTTCAATTGCGATTTCGTTGAAAAAAAATAGCGCGATTGGGCTCCTGATTGATATCGGTCAATTTTTAGCGGTAAATATAGACTCACTTCGGTCGCGGGACTGTCTTATTAGGTAACTTTAGCTCCGGAACATAAAGGGCTATTGAAGAACACCTGAATTTTAGTCAGTCCAAGTCCTACAGTCCCTCCTGCCGTGCCCGGGGTGGGAGGACTCATTTGAGGATTTTACAATTTTTAACAAACGATTAAAAAAAAAACCTTTTTTGTTTCAGTTAAATCTATGGATGGCGAAAAACATTGGTATGACGACGATCGACTGTACCCTTCAGTTTCCAACAGCGATGACAGCCCCATACTGTCTCACAGGTAAGACATAGTCGGGCGACTCGCCGTCCGATCATGAAACATGTCCAGGTCGACAGCGCTTCATGTTCCACGTGAGTTTCGAAGAGCTGTCAGTAATATGACAGAGAGAGATCTCCTTAGAGGGCCAAAGCCTGCCGGGGTCGCGGGACTAGCAAGCTACCGCGACCCCGGCAAAAAAAAGAAAGTTGTTTGACTTAAAAAATCTAATTAGTCCATCATGAAGCGTCAGTTAGACTTCTAAAATATTTGTTACGTATTTTTTTCTTTTCTTACGTTAACGAAAATTGATGAAGAAACGACTCTATAAAAATTGCCAATCTATACGTCACAAACAAGTACAGTTTTACTTGCCTCTGACGTCACGAGTACCTTCCCACAGATAGAGGAGAAAATTTTAGTGACGGGTAACTTCTTTTCAAATAAAAAACATTAGTCTGAAAAAAGTACTGTCATTTTTATTTTTTACGATGGTAGGTGCGTCTAAAAATCAATTGTCCTTGGACAAAAGTTACACTTAATAACTCATCATTGTACATGTTCGATTATATCTAAGTTGTATCGATCGAATACCAAGAATAGTACATAGTTGACAATTCTGTATCGTAGCGACGTAAAATAGAATTTAGGAATATGAGGCATAGGGTCCACATTGACTTGACGTCTCTACAAGGTTGTCAGACGATCAGATGAAGACCCAACGACGATATATTACTAGACTCCGCATGCACGATCTAAGGAACATGACATGAACACAACAGGATAAGGTATAAAGTTGCTTGATACTCCATCGAAAAGAGGAGTTACCTGTAACCAGACGGGTGTTCGACTCGCTGTCCGATCATGGACCATGCCCAGGTTGGAGGTGTTGGACTCGCTGTCTGATCATGGACCATGCCCAGTCGTGTTTCGCGCGCGCCTCACAGAGCTGTCAGCAATATGACGAGGTACCCCTTAGAGGGCCATAGCATGGTGTGGTCGCAGTCAGTACAGGTCTGACAATCCCTCCCTTCCTGCCCTGAGTAGCTGGACTCATTTGATGATTGTACCACGTAAAAAAGAAACCAGACGGGTGTTGTGTCTGATGGTCTTCTACCTGGGCTAGGGGGTAACTCGGCCTGCTTCGAAACTGGGACCAAATAAATTTCACTTTTCCGGATTTAATAATTGGCAAAAGGGCCTACCTAGCAAAAGTTAGGTCACAGAGCAATTCATGTTAAGTTCCTTTAAACCCTTTAGACAGAAAAAGGAGCCCCGCACAGTGGGGCTCCGTCGTCAAGCTTCTGTATTCCTGATAAGGATCTATAAACAACATTACTTTTTCTATTTTTTGTACTATTATCCCCTAACTTAAAAAAGCCCCCTGCTTTAGAGGGGCTTGGGACCTCGACCCACAAGGTGGACAGATGAGGTGATGAAGATCGAAGACTACCATACACATCCATCACGCTGAATGCAACAGGTCCCATTGGAAATCTTAGGCTAAGGCTTTACACACGTCGCGGAGCACAAAATGCTTCAGTCTGCAGTTTTCGGTCGGCGAGTGAGTCTACGTCGCCGGCTATTAAAAATGCAGGCGTTGCATCGTGTTCAGCTGATTGCGTCGTACCTGCCGGGGAAGCGACGCGTGTAATAGGTACATCGACCCCCAAATGTGCCTATTCTGCAATTGTCGCCAAGACGAAAACTGCTGCGTCGCAAACCAAACGACAAGCAGCAGAAGCAAAACGGGGAAAGCAGAGTCGGTCAGTTTCGACCGCGACAAAAGGCGCTGAAGTGGACCTCAAACAGCAAGGCCTACCGAAGGACACATGCGATGAGGACGGCTTCATCAAGGTGGAGAGAAAAAAGAGAAAGCCTTCTTATCGCAACCAGTGCGGGACAGCGCTTGTAGGACCTAACACGCTGTTGCGTCCTGCAGTACCGACGACGCAGCTCTACGTGTCCCGTTTGTACCACGCTACGAAGACTGAGGACATTGTGGAGTACGTACGAATGAAGACCAACTGGACCTTGAGGGTGGAGAAGTTGGAGGCGCGCCATAACACAAATTTCAAGTCGTTCATGGTACGCGTTCCAACCCAGTATTTGGAGACCTGCCTCAAGGAAGACTTTTGGCCGAAAGGTGTGCTGTATCGGCGTTTTCGAGGCCGGCTACGCGACACCTCGCAGCGTAACACGACGCCGTCACTTCGTGTGCAATAGTTTTTAAAGTTTATTGTTTTAAAATATGTATTAGTTTATAGTATTTTTTATTCATAATTATATATGTATTGTGTTTTTATGGGCCTTAGTTGCCTGAAATAAAGGATAAAATAAAAATAAATAAATAAGGCTACACTAGACAGCGATTTGTGATGCGACTGGAAGAGCGAAACAGGTTACACGTGGTATCGCTGATGGACAATGTAGCCATTTACGTGAGCATTAATTTATTTGTTTTAATCGCTCATGTGTCGCTGATCGCGTCGCGGCCTATTGTAGCTTCAGCCTAAAGGGCAGGCCTACGTTCAACAGTGGACAGCCTACGACTCATATGATGATGATGAGAGGGGAGTCGTGGAGAACGTATGCGGTTGCCCATTACCAAATCAAAAAAGGTAGTCCTAGATTCGAAATGGGATGACTTATCCCCTATCCCCAGCAAAAAACGAGCAGTCACCCAGTTTTACAAAACATTGCTATAAGGGGTTATAGCGATGATGCGTCAAATTGGATGTGTCATTGACATTTTGACGCACGCACACTGCACCTATATTTGTAAACAATCGTCTGTCCTACTTGGCAGATCTTCAAACCTTCTGTATACTTGGAATGAAAGAACTTGGTATGTGAGGGGTAGGGCGTGCTCCCGAATACCTTGAGATAATTGACCCTTCGAGGTTTTTAAACGTGGCAAATGAGTCCTCCCACTCAGGGCGGGGTGTGAGGCGTCGTCCTAATTGGGAGCGATAGTACGATGGCGCGATGCGTTCTCGTCGTGAGATGAGTTCAAACATACAGATTTCATCAGAGTGGTCCTATTTGAACCTCGCAAGTAATCGTATGAGCATATGAAATGCTTAATAACGATCGTATGATGCGATACACTGATGATATCTGTATTTTTGAACTCATCGCACGACGAGAACGCATCGCGCCATCGTACGATCGATCCCATTTAGGACGACGCGTGAGGGACGTTCAGACTCGTACTGACTAAAATACACGGTCTTCCTTCAATAACCCTCAGCTTTTTGAGCCATCACGCATTACATGCAGTCAGCATGCACGTGCCTGCTGTGGCCGGAAATTGACTAGCGACATCCGATGCCGTGAGTGTCTCGTGAGGTGAAGGCTATCCTCTCCCTCATGGCGCCCGCCTTTTTATTTATTATGGGCTTGCTTTGGGCTTCAGAAACAGTTGGGGTCTAAAATTTTGCGAGCTCATCCAGATTGACAGAACTGGAACACCGGCAGAATGATGGTCGCCAGGCAGGTGGCCCTGGTGATTGATCCTACTACCAGTAAGATCCCTCACCGCAGGTTACAGGAAGCTCGAGATGCGATTGCCCACACTGTTGGAGTTTTACATTAATTGAAACTCTTTAGTGTAGTACGTTATATTGAATATAATTAACAAGATTCTTTGAGTGCTAGGCTTGAAGACAATAATTGGACGGACTTGTAGATCTGCGTGTGGCCACAAGCAGGTTTCGTGACGCACTGCAGGTCGCGGAGCGCCGGCTTGGGTTGCAAGTCGGATGCGCAGATGTGTGCGTGCGCATAGATGTGCAGTGGTGACCTGTTCTTCCCGCATAGACATTTGCTTGGACACACACGAATGGCGAAGTGAAATGTCTTAAAATTGTCAGAAGAATCTGTCTAAAACTTTTCTCCAATTAAGTCGATCCAACCTATAGATACTTTGTATTAGTTGCCCAATAGTTTACCGATTCCCAACTCGGTACTCACGTCACAGATTCTCGGATTCGATCCCCACAAGGAACATTTATTTTTGTATGATCTACAAGTAGTTGTTTCAGGTCTGGGTGTTTGTGTATGTGAGTTTATATGTTTGTAAACGCATCTAAGATATAGGATATATCCTAGTCTACCCGATGCGTATTTGGAAACTATACCTTCAGCCAACGCTCATGACGTCAGAGATCGTGTTGCCGTCGGTCATATTTTCAAATACAGAAACAAAGAATTATCTCAATAAAGTGTACCTTTACCTAACATTTGTGACGTCACTGGCCGAGTTGACATCGGGTATACTTTCAGATTTATGATTTCGCGCGTAGGTATTTTAAAACATACCCGACCGCAACGAAGTAATCGTTCGGTATTCTTTTGTCACGTTACTATTCCAATCGAGATTTGACCCCGTGTGTACGAAACGGGGCAATGAGAATAAAAATCGTTAAAACGACTTGGGGCACCCCGACACGGACAGGTTAGGTTAGAAGGAGGATGGCGGGGTCTGAGACCCCGCCATTCCCTTCGTGGTTATTTTTTTTTAAACCACCCAGAAGTAGGAGCACCGCTTGCGGTGCTCCGTCGACGTTTTCTGACATCTTACTAGATTCAGCTTAGTTTCAAATGAAAAGTTATTTTTGTCATTTCGCTGAACCAATTTAGGAATTTGTTTTAATCACCAAATTTGCTTAGGCAATGATAAAATCGTGTTGTTATTCTAACATCCTCCGTGATTTGATCAAATCCCTTAGGGATGTGGCCAAAACCCTGTGTTTATCATATTATCCCTGCGACAGAGACAGTAAAACGGATATACATTACAGTATAGGAAAATGGAATGTCCTACATGAAAGTATACCCCAGCAAAATGTTGGGATCGGGTATATTTTGAAATCCCTAACACGGGCGTATATATTTTTAACGTATACCTGAACTCAACACTACAGAGCGTTGGCTGAAGGTATAGTTTCCAAATACGCCTACCCGATAGGTGGGCAGATGATCTTATGAAGGCCACAGGATCACGCTGGATGCAGGCCGCTTACAACCGGTCCTACTGGAAGTCTAAAGGGGAGGCCTATGTTCAGCAGTGGACGTCTTACGGCTGATATGATAGTGTGGGGCAACGTTTAAAAAATAAATAAAAACAATAGAAATAATAAATAACCAATTTTTGTTTTAGCATTTGTGTAGTAAAAGACATACAGGCGAGTTGTTTAACAAAATATATTATCTAATCAAGAGTACCGATCCAGTCAAGTACATCAAATAAATTCCAATTAATTAGTAAATATAACACGTTCGTTAACGAAGTACTGATTAACACATCGTTCAACGCTTTCCCTTCGTTGTGTTGAAAGCAAAATTATTTTATGAAGGATATTGTTGATGCATTCGATTCAGTCCTTTATTATTTGCTTACCAAGGTCTATTTTTCGAAAAGTGCGCATCGGTCCCGATTGTCATTTGTAGATAATAATAATAATATTCCATAACTATCACACAACTCCATCAAGTCCCAAGCTAAGCAGAGCTTGTGTTATGGGTACTAGACAACTGATAAACATACTTATATGTATTTCTAAATACATACATGTTATAGATAAATTACACCGAACAAATGATCATGCTCATCACAAAAACATGAGTCCTGGGTAGGAATCAAACCCACGACCCCCGGCATAGCAGTCAGGGTCACTAACCACTAGACCAACAGGCCAGTCAATAATAATAGTTGATCTTTCATTAATCATCATTATCAGTCTATAAATGTTTACACTGCATTTTTTTGTAACGTGGTAAAATCATCAAATGAGTCCTCCCGCCCAGCACGCGTAGCATGGCGATTCTATCTCTATTCTACCAAGAAAAGACAAAGTTATTTCCTTATAAATCGACTGTTTTTATGCACAAATGTGACACCATTCGTACACCATTGAAGAAAAGAACTTTTATTTTCTATATTTTTTACATTACCATGCTTAAAACGCAGAAAATATTTCTGCGTTCTGTCATTTTGTCTTTTCTTCCGTCGACAAAAACCCTTTCTACGGCGCCATGCTACGCCTGCAGGGCAGGACAGGAGAGACTGTCAGACAGTCAGACTTGTACCTACTGACTGAAATCCTTCGTATCCTATATAATACCCCTTTCCGGGGACACGGTTACCTAAGGGGGGGGGGGGGGGCGCTATTGCGTACAGCCCCCGCATGGTCCATGATCGGACAGCGAGTCGCCCTCATCGCATGCTGTTGTTGTTGATATTAGTAAGTTAGTCTGACTGTCCCTTCCGCACAATCTAGGACGGGAAGTGAAATAAAAAAGATGATCACCCACCTACAACCAGACCTACGTAAGCGTTGCTTAACCTTGAACATAGAAACGGCTGCGTTTTTAAGCGACGCGCTCCTCGAATTTAATATAATAATATTCCACAACTATCAAACAACGCCATCTAGTCCCAAGCTAAGCAGAGCTTGTGTTATGGGTACTAGAAAACTGATAAACTACTTATATATTTCTAAATACATACCTAATTATTATAGATACATTACACCCAGATACCATTTGATTCTTAAATATTCAAATCTGTCAATAAATGGGACAAGTAATTGACACAAATGGTCTCAAGATATCGCAGGTCATAGGGCAATTGGAAGTTTAAATAAAACGTAATTATGTTTTAAAATAGGTGACGACCTTTTAAAGGTCAAATCAGTACCCATTAACAAATTCTAGCAACGTAGTTTTAAGTGGCAAGCAAATATCGATCTTAATGTAGTAGGGATAGAGTAGAAAATTAATAATCTTAAGGTATTCCGCGAGAGAGCATTGATAGATGTAACGTTATTTTTTTTCAACTTTAATTTTATAAATATAGTAAAACTGTAATGTTTCCACTGCTGGGACACAGGCCTTTTTTATGATGGCTGAAAAATAATATCGTTTTATGGTTCAATACACTTATATAATTAAAATTGTTTAGTTTTAAGTTTTTCTTGTTTGTTTCTTTTTGTAATACTGTGTGCACTTGTGGCATGTGCCAATAAACGTTTTTTCTTTCTTTCTTTCTATTCTCATTTTATCATTAGCTAATATTTTCTTATTGTTACTTTTCCTCGGGTAAAAGTTCGGGCACCAAACCCCGTCTCGAGACTAAAGAAGTTACTTTCATCCCTTCGATAACAATTATGAAATGAAATGACGATAAAATGATATTTATTTTTGCAAGTAGGTTATAGTTAACACCTTTACAAGTTGTCTTTTTACAAACTAGATGAGTTCAGTGTTTCGTACCTGACTACTCTGAGAAGAAACATCCGTAACAAACTCAGAGGTCATAGTCTCTAAAGTCCAGCAGCCAGATGCAAATGTCTGAGATGGTCTTTTGAGGAAAGAACCACACAGATATGAGTGGACTTGTCCAGTCAGTACAAGCATTTGTTAGTTATCGTGTAGCTCGACTCCGAACTCAAGAGATCTCTCTCTAGAAGCTCAACGACACGACGAACAATATCAAAGAAAGGACATTTGTGTAGGCTGCAAAAAGTTACTGAAAAAAAGTTATTGTCAGACAATCAATATTTAAGACGTAAGTCCTCGCATTCACAATTAACAGTAATTAAATACTATTCTTTCCCCAGATACGACAAGACCCGCCGTCTCTCCCCGTATGCGTCCCCCGCGACGACGGAGCGCGGGCGCCGCTCCACACTCACCGTCCTAGCGAAATTCTTCCTCTTCTGTTCCGCCATGATACTGTTCTGCGTGCTACTCTACATACCTGTTTATAACAAGGCCAACGATCAGATCACTAAAGGTAAGAGATGGGGCAAAGTGAACTTTATTACCTTCATTATAAGGTGTTATGAGGTGCTTCATTCTCAAATCTGATAGTAAAAATGATCTTTAATGTCATTTCATTTTGTTTGTGGCAGTCCAAAGGTTACATGACCTATTTGATAAGGGCTATGCTTTTGCATAGTATGCGGTTTTCATCAGTCATTACGATGAATCCATACTATCATGGCTCACAGCCTCACAGTCATTTAACTTGCTCACCGTTTTTTGCAAACGTAGTAAAATCATCGAATGAGTCCTGCTACACAGGGCAGGGCAGGAGGGACTGTGAACCAGATGCAGCTGAATATCAGTATTTTACATGGCCTATTGGATCTCCACAACCCAGTAACTGGGTAACAGTGGCGTAGGGTAAATATTCTTGAAAGGGAACTCGGACCAAAAAATGCTTCCATTCTACTTCTTAAATTGTAGTGTTTTGATATACTTAATAAAAAACTTAGCAAACACACTAGTTGCCCCTACGATTTTTGAAAGCTCCACTCGATTTCTCTGGTCTCCCACCATCAAACCCTGATTTCCTTATCATGAATTTACCCTTGAAAATATTTTCTTTCCAACAAAAAAAGAATCGTCAAAATCGGTTCATAAGCGACTATGTTATCAGCGATAAAACATTAAAAGGACATATTCAATAATTTGTATACGGTCGAAAATAGTGACCTCCATTTTCAGGGGTTTGCCAAAAATTTACATGACCCAGCCAACTTTTTTTTTGTGTACGGCATCTCACAAGGTCAGCCACTATTAGGTTGTGTACCCAACCGGACTTTCCTGTGGACGCCTTAGCAATTGAAAGCCTCCAACCAGTGCTCCAAAAAAATTTTTTTTTTTTTTTGAATGTCATCTCGCAGGTCAACCTAGAGGAGGTTGTGTGCTGCTTAACCGGACTTTTCTGTGGATGCCATAGATTTTACTCTAAGGCCTCCAGCCAGAGCTTACAAACTAAGCAAAAAAACTATAAACTAAGTGACCGTTCGCTAAGGGCACCCCCTGTGGGGTACGGACCTCGGCTTAGGACGTCACTGACAGAGGACAGCAAGGGACAGGCTGGATCACAATAATATCTTATTTAGGGACTAATTTAAAACTACTGGCTCAGCATCGCGGGCTGGCTCTTGCAAGGGTCGGGGGGGGCATTGACTTGGGCGTCGCGACGGGCGGCCTCGGCGGCGAGGACGGAATGACGGAGTCGGTCTGTGTCTGTGTTTCCTACTGGTTTCCCTACTGCTCTCCTGGAGGAGAGTGATGGGGTCGTCGGGCTCTACGAGGATGTGCTTAGGGCGTCGGGTGGTACTGATACGCGATGGTTCGTATCGGGCGGCCGATGCGATCAAGGGATTGGGGTGCCTAATAGCGGAATCGAAGAAGCGCTTTGAAAGGCGCTTCATGAACTGAGCTACGGTGGGAATTCTAAGGTCGAGGTGGAGGGCGTCGTTACGGACATAGTACGGGGCTCCCGTGACTTTCCTGAGAAACCGGTTTTGGAGGACCTGCATTTTATAGAGGACGCGAGGGTTCGAATGAGCGAAAATGACACACGCGTATGTCATGATGGGACGGATAACCGCGGTATATAGGCGCATTTTGCACTTTAGTGACAGTGAGCTTCTCGCAGTGAGCAAGAAATGAAGCCTACCCATAACAAAGGACGCGCGGTCGCGGGCCTTTTTGATATGTTCGCGGAAGGAAAGGTGACTGTCGAGCGTCACACCTAAGTACTTGGCTTGCTTCGCCCAGGGGATCAGCTTGCCGTACATAGAGATCGGAGAGAGGGAGGGGAGATCACGTTTGCGCGGTTTGGTGAAAAGAACCGCCTGACTCTTATCGGGATTAACCTCAATTCTCCATTTCCTAAACCAAGCGCCTAGGACGTTGGCAGAGGTCTGGAGGGTTTGGGCTATAGCGGTTGAACTGCGGCCTGTGTAATACAGGGCCGTGTCGTCCGCGAAGAGAGCTAACCGAGCCTTATTGCTCTTGGGAATGTCGCTAGTAAACAGCGTGAACAAGAGGGGAGAGAGGACGGCGCCTTGCGGGACGCCAGCACGTATCGGGTGCGGGGAGGAGAGGGCGTCCCCTATGCGGTAGCGGAAAGTGCGGTTCGACAAGAAGTCTCGTATGATGAGCACGAGACGGTCTGGCACACCCATGTGGTAGAGCTTATATAATAAGCCGTTGTGCCAGACTTTGTCGAAGGCCTTCGCGATGTCGAAAAAGAGAGCACCAGTCATCGCACCGCGCTGAAAGCCCGCGCTAATGTGCTCGACTATACGGTGGACTTGTTGGACGCACGAGTGTCCGGGCCTGAAGCCGTACTGCTCGTCAGGAATGAGGCGCTTTGATTCGGCGTAATCATAGAGTCGCTTATAAATAAGTCTCTCATAGATCTTGCCGAGAACGTTCAGGAGACTGATAGAATAGAATAGAATAGAATAGAATAGAATTTTATTTTGCAAACATGGGTGGTACAATAAGGTGTTAAAAAAAGTATTATACATAGTTCTGCCATATTTTACCATACGGTATGCAAACATTTACAATAGTAATTATAGAAGCACAAATTTACAAACTAGATAAACAAAAAATATAAAATTTAAAAAAAATAATAATAGTAATAAAAAAAAAAAAACAACAACATATTCACATTTTAATTTTATAGGTCGGTAACTCGTGGGCTCAGACTTGGGCTTGCCTGGCTTGGGGAAACCGATAACAGTGGCCTCTTTCCATGCCTCGGGAAAGATATTATTGCTCAGAGCGCCATTGAAGATGGCGGTCAATAACATAATGAGCTGGGCGGGGAGGAGTTTAAAAACCCTATTATTGATACCGTCCGTCCCGGGGGCTTTCCGGGGGCGGAGCCCTTTTATGATGTCGTGCACTTCGTCCGGCGTGGCCGGTGGCAGAGGATCATCAGGGTCTTCTACAGGTGGGAGAGAGGACCTACGTTCGACTTCCGAGTCAACCTTGAGGAGGTGACTGCTATCTACCGGTTGGGTGCTAGGAGTGCACTGAGATTCCAGGCTGTCGGCCAGGCACTCGGCCTTCTCAGAGTCGTCAAAAGCGACGCTCTTGTCGGGACGGGTGAGGGGAGGGACGGTAGCCTCCTCGGTAGCACGCAACTTTCGTTGCAGCTGCCAGTAGGCTAGGTGGGTGGGCTCGAGTTCGCTCAGCATGTCGTTCCAGCGATTCGAACGAAACTCTGCGATGCGTTTCTTTACAGCACGCTGTAAATTGCGCATGTGGGCTTTGTTCGAATCGCATGGAAAGTTGCTGTAGGCACGGATGGCCGCGTTCTTCTCGGTTATCAGTTCACGTACGTCAGCGGGGAGATTCCATTTACGATCGCTCGTATCTGGGACTTCCCGTGAGCAATCCGTCAATACGGATTGCACGTGTTCTGTAAACGAGTTGATGGCGGCCGTCGTATCAGCGACGGAGACAATGTGGTCGGGGATGGAGTCCAAGTGAGGTGACGAGGTCGATTTCAGCAATTCGCTTACTTTCTTCCAGTCAGTCAACACTTTGGTAGGAGGAGGCTGGCTAGGGTCAGAAGGACCCGTGCGCGGAGTCAGGTGCAAGAGCACAGGACGGTGGTCGGAATTAAGCTCGTGTAGCGTCTCAATGGCGTTCAACTTAAGGTTGACATTTTTGAGCAGCGCTATATCGAGGACATCGGAACGACAGTTGGGATCGTGGGGATAGTGCGTATGCTCATAAGGAGCAACGGGGTCAAAATTGAGGGTGGAGCTAAGGTTGAACACTACTCTTCCCCTAGGGGTCGTAATAGTGCTATTCCAAGCTGGATGTTTGGCGTTGAGGTCTCCCGCTAAGATAACGGAATCACTCATGCCGAAGATAGAGGTGAGATCTCTAACGAGAAGGGACTGATCCTCTGCACCGGTGGCAGGAGGAAAATAGGCGGAGACTATGGTGATGGGCTGATGACCGGTCATGCCTAGCCGACAGACTGAAACCTCGAGGAACGACTCGAGGGGAGGAGAGACTAGCGGGATACAATGCAGGGACTTTTTATAATAAATGAGAGTACCACCCTTGTGGCAGCGCGACCTATCATTACGAACTAACTGAAAGTTGGCAATTTTGGGATCGCGATGGTGTGGCTTTAGGAACGTCTCCTGGAGAAGGAGAATATCTAACTGGTTATCGCGCAAGAAGGTAGCGAGTTCGTCCCGCTGACCTTGCATGCCGTTAACGTTAAAGAAACCTAACCTGAGGGACCGCGGTTTGAGAACGTTCCTATTCCTAGTAGCCATTGGAGATTAAACTAGGTGGAGGGCTTTAAGAGCTTCCCCTACGTGGGGGTGAGAGGCGAAAATAGCCTTATAAGCGTCGGGACTACCGTTGGACGCCCTGAGTTGAGCGGCCAATTGACGTGCCGACGCCTTAAGAATATTTTCGTAATTCTCAACGGACTTATACGCGGAGATGATGACCCGCATGTCTTCATCGTCTACAAGGGCCACGGGGCCGGAGCCTAACGGGGGGGACACCAAAACCGGGGCTGCAAAAGCGGTCTTGCGAGCGGCTGCGGGAGCAGTCACGGGAGCCACGGGCTGGGGAATGGGGACGTCAAGGAGTGGAGGAGCGGGTTTGGAGGGCGCTGGGCCAAGGGCTGGGAAAGCCCTTTGGTGGTTCAGCGCGTTCCAGGGAGATGGGCGTTGGGGACCTAACCTATTGGGTATCTGTGAAGAGGGAATCTTTACAGATGGGGATTCCCTCTGCTGGCGGGCGGCAGCGCGCTTCACCAGTTTGGGAGAAGTAGACTTAGGGGCTTTAGGGCAGCCGCGGTAGTTGGCCGGGTGGCCAACTTGGCCGCAAAGGACACAACTAGGAGGATCTTGGCAGAGGGCCTTATCCTTAGGACGGGGGCAGTTGACCGTACTATGGTCACCTAAGCACTTAACGCACCTGGGAGGTGCGAAGCAGTGGGACTGGCTATGGCCATATTGTTGGCAGTTGTGACACTGACCAACAGTATGTGCTTTGTAGGGCTTCTCTATTGAGATGCCCGGCAGGGAGCACACAGATCGGATTTTGAAGATGGGATGGGGGCCTGTTTCGACTGGGTCGCAGATCACTAGGACCATGTCGTAAAGGTCGCCGCCCCTTGCCTTGTGAAGGCGGTGGACGGCGGAAACAGGGACATTTTGGGCTTTAAGGTCCTCTAGGACGTCTGAGGTGGGAATCTCCTTGGGGATCCGCCTGATCACCACACGGGTGGGCTTCTCCTCAGGGAGAGAAAATGAGTGATGGGGGATGTTCCTCGAGCGAAGAACACGGGAGAGCTCCCTATAGTCCGAAGACGTAGGGGTCGACACCTTGATACCGGTGTTGGTGCTGGTGGCCTTTGTAAAGTTGATTTTTAGGTCCACACAGACCCTTGAAATATCAGTCCATTTGGACTTTTCGTGAATAAAGATCGGAGGGGGAAGTTTCGGCTTCTTAGAGGGAGCCGCGGTGGGGGTAGCCCTAGGGCTGGAGGGGCGGCTAGCGGGGGCCGGGGAGGGGGTGGGGGTGTTAACCCGAGTGGTCGGAGGAGAGGGGGTAGGCAAAGCCGCGAGGGACTTTTTGGCCTTTGAGGACAAGGAACGTTTCCCCTTGCGCTTACCTAGGACCACGGTAAAGTCCTCATCAGAGGAACCGGCTGAGTCACTGATCTCACAATCAGACTCGACTGGGCCGGACGTGTCCATACGTTCGGGCAAGGGAGGTTGAGGGACTGAAGGTCCGGGGGTGGCATCGGGTTGGGTCGGGACGCGGATCGCGGGTTCGCGGGACTTGGCAGACTTCGGTAGAATGCCTTGTTCGGCTAACGGGGGAGACAGGGGAGAGTCGCGCCTATCTTGGATGAGTTGCTCAATAGCATTGAGCCTAGTAACATACACATCGCCGAGATTGTTGTTCTCGACGATGTCTCTGAGTAACCCCACAAGGAGGTCCTCAGTAGAAGGAGGAGCCATCCTAAGTGGATGGCATGGGAGTGAAGCTCCCTTAGAGATTGGGGAAAGCCTAATCAGACTAACTCCCCGGGTGGGTGTGCCCGGGGATGAGTAGCCTCCCCTGCCTAGGGATTGTGTACGGCAGGGAGGTGAGTACCTATGGTGTGCCCTAAGCTTGTAAACCTGTTGCCAATCTTAATGTGCAACAGGGCCCTATTTGGGTCTGGTGCGAAGGGGTAGACACACCCAACCGACACCAGGTGTGTAGCTGTGAACGAAACCAGAGACTGGGTTTGACTAGGAGATCCCCCAAGGCCAAGGTCCCAGCTCCCGACTCCAATAAATTAACCTCGCCCTGAAGGGGTTTGGCGGGATGGATTGGGGCACCACCCTCTTGGTTTCGTTGGCACCGTGAGGTTTCCACCAAGAACCACGAAACTGTGGATTTTCCCTGAAGGGGCAAAAACACGTTTTTGACGATTGTCCTGAAAAGGGCAGTTTTGTTTGGTAGTCGAAAGACTACCGAGACGTTGTGCGAGCACAACGAAACGCAGCGGCGAACACAGCACAGGCACGGAGCACACACGGGGAGACGTCCGTACGCGGCGGCGGTCAGGCGGCGAGTGAAAAAGTAGCTCCGCTCCAAAAAAAATTATGTCCAAATACCTTATACTAATCGCCTACAGATCTAAACACCGCGATTCAGGATCGTGACGTAATTGCACAACGCCATCTAGTTGAAACTTCGAAACTAACATGACTCGTGGTTTTACGGTGAACATTCACCAAACAATAAAATTGAACCTTGTTTTACTGTACTCACTGTACGAAAAACTAATCAATTTCAATAATACCAAATCAAATGCAAATTTATAGGTGAAATAAAAACAATAAAAATAAAAACAAACCAAAAAATAAGCGTGAACCAAAACCAATGTTGAACCCATACGAATTACGAAGTCTAGTATCATTCCATCTCGTTCTGGCGTACGCA
Organism: Agrotis ipsilon; assembly: GCA_028554685.1. Classification (NCBI taxonomy): domain Eukaryota; kingdom Metazoa; phylum Arthropoda; class Insecta; order Lepidoptera; family Noctuidae; genus Agrotis; species Agrotis ipsilon. The sequence goes on from CM052982.1 coordinate 9,218,000, forward strand.
TTTCTTATCTCTGTACCTTTCATAACCCGGGAATATTCGGCTTGCCAACGTCCTTAAACTAGCGGTGTTATTGACCTCAAGCTCACGATCACTGCAATAGAAACGATTCCTGATTTGCTTTACGGCTTACAAACCTTGCTTGTTTTGCGTGAGTTAAAATTGCGCGGAAAAAAGTTGTTTATTTATTTATTTCTTTGTTTTATTTTCTATGTAAATGTTTATTATTTCTATGATTGTTAGTTTTAGTTTGAGTATTTTTCTTTGATTGTTATTTTTACAAGCAATGTAACTTCGTAATTTTTTTTAATGATAAATGAAAATAAAATTAATAGGTACTAATATTTGCTATATTTCGAAAGGGAAGCCGATAGGAATCGTGTTGTATTAGATATTCGCCGCTGCTGGGTAATACAATACCCCATGGTACGACTTGTTGTCAGACTTAAGAGATTCCGACTAACAGTAACGACTGTTAAAGATAATTTCATAATCTAAAATTATTCCGTTTCTTTCCAGGCATAGTCGCGGGCTGGTCAATAAACACAAATCGCGACACAAAAATATACGTACAACCTAAAAACGTAACAACAATACATGCTCCTACGAATGTGTGCTCTAAAGACGTAAAAGATAAGCTCTTTTTACTAATTATCGTCTGCTCATCAACACTAAACTTCGATCGCCGAGTAGCGATCAGAGAAACTTGGGGCAACCAGAAAAGTTACAGAGAATTTTCCAAATTATACCATAAAGTTAAACAGAGGTATATAAACTACAATTATACATATGATCTTTATACGGAAACGGATATTTATAATGTAACTAGTGTTAGGACGAAACGAGACATATCCAGTTTTAGCCAGCTTCTCCCAGAATTGGCTAAAGCGTTGCAGGACAATCTGGTTAATGATAAGACTGATGATAAAGTACCTGAACAGAGATTTGAGGACGACGTAATGTTGCCAGAGTTTGATATGAATCAGGAAATGGGAGAAAATACTGAGGCGAATTACGATTATTATGACACAAATGTCATGAAAATTCCCCCAAAAGGATACGAAGATACTCCAGATTTAGATAAAGTGTTATCGATGTTGAAAGGCAACAAAAATTTCAAAAAAATTAAGGACAATTTAATATTACCTGACAACACTGAAGATTCGCTGGAACCACCGGAATATAAGGTCGTATTTCTCCTGGGGTTGCCAACAAACGACAATGATTCTACCATACAAAATAAAATTGAAGAGGAATCGTCAAAGTATGGCGATGTGATTCAAGAAGGATTCATTGATTCATATAATAATCTGACGCTGAAATCTATTATGATGTTGAAATGGATCACTAATAATTGTAATAATAGTGGTAAGTTGATACAATCATTATATGAAAATACTATAGACTTAAAGTATGGACTGGGACTTGTCTAGCCAACTTCAAATAAACTATAATCTCTAGAAAGAGATGAAAACAAAGGCCGGCCTAACTCTTTCCTCTATATTACCATAGACATTTTCTATGTCACAGATGAATAAGATAGATAGTCCTTTGATAGTTTCGGTCACTTTCTAAGGAGAATGACAACTTGATGCAGATAATGGTTGGTCCATGCTCTATATCTGATGCTGGTGGACTCATTTTTTTTTAAAGTACATATATTCTCAGGTCGACTTGTATGTTTCTCCGCGATTATCTCACGTTTGGATGAACCGATTTTGATGCGGTTTTTCAGAAAAGTGTTTTTTACATTCTGGAGAAGGTTTTAGTATATGACAATAACGGATATCCCGTGACCCGTGACGTTGCCCGCATAGATCTATTTTTGCTTACTTAGATTGTAGATTTTCAAAGACGCCGATTATACGATGATTTTTGTTAAATAACAACTAAAAAGAATTAAATAAAAAAAAGTACTTACTGTAGAAAGAAGGAAGTCGGTGGCTGACTTCCGAAAGAAAAATTATTTAACATTTTTTTGTGTTAGTTTTTGAAGTCGCAAGTCGGTTAAATTTTTATAACTTTTTTTTTTAGAAAAACCTAGTTTTTTTTTTACTTGGTAAAATCATCAGATGAGTCCTCCCACCCCCTTACTGTCAGACTTGTACTGACTAAAATCCACGGTGTCCTTCAATAGCCCTTTATGTTCCGGGGTCACGGTGATGGCATAAGTCCCGCGACCAGAAATACCTAGCTTGTTGGCATTATCAGTAATATTTTTACTTTTATTTTCAGTCCGCTACATATTGAAAACAGACGACGATATGTACATAAACGTGCCAAATCTCATAGACAACTTGAAGAACAGATCCAATGAGTTCGATAACAAGACTAAGGGGCTCAACAGAAAGGAGTATATGTTGATTGGAGACCTCATCTGTGGGGCCCGGCCTGTGCTGGACTCTAGTAATAAATGGTAAGTTTTTTCGGTAAAGAGCAACTCGCTGTCCGACCATGGACCATGACCGGGTCGACGGGGCTTCTCAAAGAGCATCAGCAAAATGACGGGGCCCCCTCTCAGAGGGCCAAAGCCTGCCGGGGTGGGAGTCACTCATTTGATGAATATACCACGATAAAAAAAAAGATTTTTTGGTATGACTATACGCTGTATGCTCGTATACAGGGTGAATTTTTCAACTGGGCGTGGATGGCTATATTCGAAACTATGAGGAATATCAAAAAACGTTGAAAGGAGTCTCGAGGAAGAGTTTACCGTATATGATTACTTCCCAGAATTTGATCCATACCTACAAGCAACCAACACCATATCGAATGTTGTAATAACTGTTTGATTTATTTTTCCAAAATCAGCTAGTTCGATTCCTGGCCAGGATTATCGATTTTTCTCAAATCCAATGATGCAGTTTTAATTTTCGTCAAAATCGAGACTCCTTTCAATGTTTTTCGATATTCCTCATAGTTTCGGATATAGCCATCCACGCACAGTTGAAAAATTCGAGTGTTTACCCGTGGTCCCGGGGGGTCGACCCATTAAAATTAGGTTTTTTTCTCTGAATTTTGGCTATATCGATATCTATTAAATTTAATTACCACCATATACCAATCTTTATAAAAGCGTATTAGGTCATCAGCCGGAAGACGTCCACTGCTGAACATAGGCCTCCCCCTTAGACCGCCACGACGAACGATAATTCTCCACTTGCATGCATCGGTTGCCCGCGACTCTCACGATGTCGTCGGTCCACCTAATGGTCGCCTACCTACGCTGCGTCTTCTGGTCCGTGGTCGCCATGAGAGAACATTTCTTCCCCATCGGTTGTCAGTTCTACGAGCGATGTGGCCTGCCCATTGCCGCTTCAACTTGTAATTTTTTTTATTTAATTTTTGCTTTTATAAAAGCGTATTAGTTGCCTAATTCTTAATCATTTATTTCAATTAAATGGACGTAGTTCAGGTAAACGGATCCTATTTCCGTGTGCAAGGTTTAAAGAAACCTAACCAAACCGAACTTCTGGGTGCCACAGACGTCTACTTTCAAAGGCACCAACAACTCTTGAGGCACCCCGAGGTTCGGTTTGGTTAGTTTCCACGGGTAACCACGGGTAATTTAAATAACCCATGGTCCCCATTTCCGGGACCACGGGTAAACAGCTAAAAATTCACCCTGTGTATGTCGCAGTGGTAATAATGATTTTAGCTGTAATCGATAGAATACGGTATTTTACTGCATAAATAAATTGATAATCTATTTAGTCCGTCAGTAATAATATTGAAAAATAATGGACACGTATTTTTTTATTTTTTCAAATCAATGAATATTGACAAAGGTAAAACGCTTCCAAATTCGGGAGTGGGGGCTTGTGACGTCATTGCGCTTGTAAAATTGTACCGACCGAGTGAAGTTTTGTGATTTTTAGAAGCGTTGTATCTTCGTCAATTTTGGTTTACGTGACAAAAGAAAAAATACGGATCTAATATTTTTTAATAATCTATATTTCGGACTAATAATTTTTTTTGAGTAAAATACCGTATTGCGTCGCATCGCACCATCCAAAAACGCTTCTATGCGCTTCGAATCTACGCACATATAAGTTGACTATAAACTTCGTTTATTTTTTAACAGGTACAGTCCCCGATACATGTATGGGGGTCGCGTGTACCCCAAGTACCTGTCAGGTACGGGGTACGCTCTGTCCGCAGACACCGCTAGAGCTCTCTACACGGCCGCGCTAAGAACTAACTACTTCCACTTAGAAGATATCTTTATTACTGGTAAGTTTCTTTTTTTTACAGATACCAAACACTATTTTCTCCAGCACGCTTAGCATGGCGATTCTATGTCTATTCTACCAAGAAAAGACAAAGTTATATATCGTAATTTATCACAAATATGACACTATTCGTACACTATTGAAGAAAAGAACGTTTATTTTCCATATTTTTTACATTAACATGCTTAAAACAATAAAAATATTTCTAGGTTCTGTCATTTTGTCTATTCTTCCGTCGACAAAACCCCTTTCTACGGCGCCATGCTACGCCTGTTGTATCACACGACACAAACAGTCAGACCCGAAATAACTACTTGTAGGTCATACAAATATTTGTTCAGGGCGGGAATGGAACCCGCGACACGCTGAGCAGCAGTCCAATCGCTCAGCCGATGCGCTAACCGTGCCCTAATCATTATAGCAACCGTAGGATGCAATGTTGAGCAAAAGTCCTCCTGTATAGAATTCCAATAAGGTTGGCAGCGGTTTGCATACAACGCGATTCTGTGGTCTTCTGGTCTTCATCAGATCGTCTGTCATCGGCCATCAGTTCTACGTGCAATATGGCTTGCCCACTGCCACTCCAACTTGCTAATTCAATCGAGACTATTTCTAATTCGATCAAGAAGAGAATCCTAAAATAAATAAAAATCGTTTATTTTCAGGCATTGACGGCTCATAGCATGTTAGTAAACGGTACAAACTTAAAAACTTCACACATGAGTACAAAAATAAAAAACACAATATACAGCCAAGATAGGAAGATTTATCAAGTCCCATGTCTGACATGCAGCTTGATAAATCTATCCGTTGTAGGCCATTCTAGTCTTTCTGCAAACACCTTCAGAATGCTATTGCTTCTTCCTCTCACTCTGCGTACCACTTTTTTTTTTACGTGTTAAAATCATCAAATGAGTCCTCTCACCCGGGGCAGAGCGGGACGGACTGTCAGACTTGTACTGACTGATGCCAACTTTTTTGCGCATGATCCTGAAATAATCGTCAGTGTGAGCCATCAGCGAACATCCCTGATGCAGTAAGGTGGAAGCCTCAGAATAGCCCGCTCTTTAGCTCTTTTTTCTATCGTGGGCTTAATTATTCGTGAGCTCATTATATTATTTGCCTGTTTTTTTTGCTTTTCAGGTATGTGCGCAGCCCGAGCACATCCCCGCATAGTTCCCCGCGACGACCCGTCGTTCTCGTACCAGACCCCCTCCACCGGGGGGGCCATGCGTGCGTGCGGGGCGCAGGCGCGCGCCACCGCGCACAGAGTGGCCCCCGACCTCATGAGGAGGCTGCATAGCATGCTGAGGAAGCCGGGCTTGTTGGATATGTAAGTATTGTTCTCGTACCAGACCCCCTCCACCGAGGGAGTAATATTACCCGCCCCTCGACAGGTCCACTCGAATCTGTGTGGTTCTATCTTCAAGAGACCATCTCAGACATTAACCTACATGGTCTTCGTATGACTTTACTACCCCACTTCCGAGTACTACGTACCCCGGTTGCGGGTACTACGTACCCCGGTTGCGGGTACTACGCACCCCAGTTGCGAGAACTACGCACCCCAGTTGCGAGTGCTACGCACCCCAGTTGCGAGTACTACGCACCCCGCTTCCGAGTACTACTCACCCCGCTTCCGAGTACTACGCACCAGACCAATAAGGTCAATGTAGGTCTTCCTAGGGGATCCCCTCCCTGCGTTTCCACTCTATCGTAATAAGGATACTCATATAATATTTTTCTCCTCCACAGATGCGAAAGAATGCGTCTAACAAAGGTAAGAAGGGACCGCTTAAAACCCAAGACGCCGCCTAAGCGCTTGACTAAGCACTAGCGTAAGGTGGGACATTTAGTCACAATAGTCAACTCGTCCATGATATAGTACATTAATTATAGTCACCCCGTCGATATACAGGGTGGGTTCTTTTAGATCTCAGACTTAAAACTCATTTTTGTCCAGTTTGGGCAGAACAAAACATTTTTTCGTATAAAATCTACTTACTAATATTATTTTATATAGTGTGACCACAAGTTTTGTACCGCTTTATGTGTTATGGCTAGTTTATGACTGGGCTAAACGGTGAGTGGTGCGGCAGGCGGCACGAATAATATATTAATGGCTACAATTTAGGAGCTCGTGGATAAATAATTACCTACAGCCGCACAGGCCGATCTTCCGTGTTAAGCCGCGCTTGCCGAGGTGGGTCTGTGGATGGGTGACCATCTATCATAGCGAGTTTCCTCGGAAGTTTGACAACCAGTCTTACCATAGGGTATGGTATTACCCAGTTACTGGGTTGTGAAGTTCCGAGTCGCTTCATGTTGAATACTGATATCCAGCTGAATCTGGTTCGACTGGAAGCCGACCCCAATATAATTGGGAAAAGGCAGGCAGATGATGTATGCCAAAATGGATAAATTTCGTTCACCAAATCTAAAATTCGCTTTAGCAAGATTTCAGGGACTCCCCGAAGTTTGCTTTGATTAGGTTCCTTTAAACCATGCAAACAGAAATAGAAGCCTCGCGAGGCGGGTCTTCCTCTACCCTGCTTAGGTCGCTAATTCGGATTTCTACAATACTTTATGATACACAATTTGGTGAGCATTTACCCATTCTGGCAGGTATTTCAATTTTTCTATTTAACAAATAGATACTTTTCTTTTTGACGTTTTAATACATATTAATTACTTGTGTAATGTTATTGTTACAGTTTGTTAATACAATACTTACGGTCACACTATACCTACCAAAGTACCTTTATTTTGTTGTTTTTATAAATAATAACTGAATCTCTCTATTGAATCTCATTCCAATGTGATGACCTACGAATTTTCAACTTTCCAATTTTTTTTTACTTTTAAATTGGATAAAACCCATTTAGCATTCCTATTTATTTATTTAATAACTGTCTCTCTAGGTTAACTAAGTTTTTTTTAAATGTATTTTAGGCTAAATTATTATTTTTATATATAAAATGAAATTAGGTATAAAAATTCTGCCTGACCCTTCCAGAATTACAGGCGTTATGAAATGATAAAAACAGAAAAAAAGAACAAATTATTTTTAGGTATAAAGAACAAACACTCTGTATTAAAAACAACTTTAGCTTTAAACCAAACACCCTGTATATCGACTCTAGGTACCATAGACTAGTTTACGAGTACAATATTAACTATAATTCAGTCTCAAAGACATGCCATAGATTTTTAGGTAACAATTGTCGCCATAATATAATTGTCCTTAATAATACATTGAATATGGTAACACTACATTAAAAAAATGGCTTGAATTATGGGCAACATCGGCTAAATTACACTGAAAATATTGCATTCTCTTTCTAACTAGTGAGATAAGAAAGAGATAGAAAGAATGTCTTTGTAAACAGTCAAAAATATCGTCAGTGCTTGCTCTTGGATTTTCAACTTTCCCCACTAAGCTGAACGTTGCCAATCCAATAGCACGTTAATTGTCTCTATAATCAAGTCTAATTAATCGACAGTAGCTAAGTTCAAAATGGGGTAATGAGTTTGATATTTCATCTTTGATTGTCTAAGTTTTATTCGAAAATGATAAAAAAAGAAAAAAAATCTAAGAAATATTAATATTTTTAGTGTAAGTTTAGCCAATGCAGTATATAAATCAGCTATTTATATAAACTACATAATATTTAACATTCAATAAAAAATCTATAATAATTACCCCTGTTAAACAAATCAGAACATTGCTAGGGTTTTTCACATGTTAAAATGTAGCTTTAAAAAATCAAGTTGCTTTATTTCGCAGCCATCCTTTATTTATATTTAGTTAGAAACTATTTATTTAGCATTCCTATTTTAGTTCGTACTGGTCTTGTAATAAAGCACTAATTTGTTTGCATGTTAGAAAGTTTAAATGGAGAGATTATACTTATATCTTTAAAAAGTACTTGAAGAGAAAAACCATAGTAATGTGACATCATTTGCGCTTTCTCAAAATGTATTTTGATGCGGGCTTTTTAGACCAACCAGAGGCCCTAGCACGAGTTTACTCGTTTATGCTACGTGAACTTTGTTGTTAACATTGTTTCCCGTTCGCACACTAGAAGCGCTTTTTCATTTTCCATACAACTTACGTCAATAGTATCCGTGCTAGAGCCTCAAATACAGCTGCATTCCAGTTATTGATTTTAGTGCATTGAGCTACTGTCTATCTGACCTCCACAACTCAGTTTTATGGGAAATATATACGGATTCTTTTGGAAAGACTTTTTCTTAGACTAAACCTTCTGAGTTCCTGTAACTTACATAACCAAGTGACAGGGTTATGGAGGTCAGATAGGCAGTCGCTCCATGTAACATACTGATATTCAGCTGCATCCAGTTAGCGAGCGTGCTCATGACGCGATTTGCAATTTCTACTAACTAAAATCGTCCTTGCTACCACGATATAATGACGCAATTCGACTGACTTACGTCATCGTGGCGAGCGTGTTTTGTTTGTCATCTACTCGTAGATAACCGCACGTTTTATGTCATATGTCGTAGTGGTAAGGATGATTTTCAATTGTAATTGAAATCTGTTTAATTGCGTCGCATCGCGTCATCAACAAGCTCGGTAAGACTGGAAGTCGACCTCAACATATCTTGGAAATGGCTTCGCAGGCTATGATGTCATTTAGCATGGGGTATGCATTCAATGATGGTATGATCACTCCATTTTTATAGCTCCGAGATAGTATGGCAGCTTTTAGCCTTGGTAACTAGTTGCCTTATTAACGAACAATCTCTTAGATAATTGACACCTCGTCCACAAAGTTTGAGTAAAAATGCGGCCGTCAAATACTAAGTGACAATTTAGTCAGTGCTGTATTCATAGGCGTAGAGCTTGGGTCGAACATTTTTTTTTGATTGTCAAACTCATAAAGAGAAAAAAGTAATATGACCATGTTTTTCTTTTCTGTTATACATAGATAATGTCTATGGTAATGTCAATGAAAGATTTTTCCCAAGACTATGGGAATTTTATCTGTACAATATCTATGTTGTAGTTCGCTAAGCCCCAATTCGCACGAGCGCTTTTTTTGGGCTAATAAACGATGAGTTGAAACAAAAAGGTAAAGTGAACTTAAATGTCACCACCCAGAATTTAAAATCAATTACAGTTCGAGATAAAGCGCTGCGTTTTAAAAGCGCTGACGTGTGAACAGAAACATGCATGAGAATGCATTTGTTACATTTCGGCGCTTTTTTAACGCCGGCAAAAAAAAGCACTCGTGCGAATGACGTCTTAAGTGCTGCAAACGAGATAAAATATGCAAAGATGATTAGCACGTAAAGTTACCTATTCTCTCTATGTATCCGGCACAGTCGAATAGCGTGGACGAGGTTAAGAACAAAAAACTAGAATCTCATTTTTAATAGAAATAGTAGAAGATTGCTTTAGAATTTTATTAACGGTGCTTCACTGCGCAAGTAGTATTTCATTGGCACTTTCGTTTAAGTTATTTGCCTTACAAAAAGGTTTGCAACCAAGGCAGCGGGTTTTTATGATAACCTCCTTGATGATACAAATTCGCGTTTTCGAATTTATACAATTAAAAAAATGCCCGCCGAAAAACATGAGCAGCTAATTTAAGATATAATTTACATAACCATAATATGCTAATGCATATCTGGCATATTTAAAATCGATCATAAAGCTTCTTTTTTTAAATAAAGTAGTAAATCAAGCCTGTAGTGTTGGCAACACAGCTCAATAGTAGTAGAAAATTGCATTTTTCTATCGCCAAATAATATTTACACTTAAGGGGAAGGGAGCTAAATATTTAGGGGTAAATTACTAACGATTCATTTTAGCTTTAAAATTAGCTTGTAATACTCCCACTGCTGACACAGGCCTCCTCTCTGGGCATGAAGGCCGTGGATTTTCAATCTTGAATCTATATAGCTAAGCTTTGAAACCTAAATTCCCGACAGATAGTATTACACTCCCTTTACTTCGAGTAAAACTCAGGGAAAGGGGTGATTCAACTTTAGTGAGAGTAGTTTACCCCCTTTGGGGGTGAAACTTGGGGAAAATGGTTGCCTTCAAGTTCATACAGATATTGGTTAGGCGTAGTTTAGGCGTAGCTAGATAAAATGTAGATGTAAGTACAATTGTTGATAATATGTCGTGATACTTAGTATTAACTTCACTTTAGGGGGTGTTTTTAAATAACCCTTTTCTGGCAACATTATTGTTAAAACTACTTTTAAAAAGGAGGACGTTCTGTAATTATATTTGCAAGTTTAAAGGCTTTTATGGGGTTGCTAAATTAAAAAAATTAAAACGTTTAGTAGAATTGCGATAGTTGGCAGCATACATCAGGGGAGATTTATTGTTACTATTGGCAACATTTTCTTTAGTGCAATTGAATGTTATGTTTGCTTTTGATTCACTTTATAATTTTCTTGTTTTATACACAGTGCATACAGTGGTTAAAAATATAATTATGATTACACGCTTTGCATTTTGGTTTTTAAATAATAATAATTATTGCATCGTGCGAGCATTTTATCTTACTGGTTACTAACTTAAGTATATTATTTTTGTCTCATTTGGTAGATAAATATGGCGGCTTAAATAATATTTTGGTTGAATATGTTAGTTGACACCATCAATTGACATGTTTTTTTTATCTGTCAAAATGATATCCCCTATTAATTTTGCAACTGAAAATTAATCGGGACTTCAGCCCTAACATCAAATCTTATAATTTATTTCAAGTAGGCCTGTTACAGAGACTTTTGATTTGATTGTGAAACGAAAACGTTTTTGCTTGAAAAATTTGACATTTTATATTTGAAAACAGCTTGACTTAATTTTTCAGGGACGTAACTATAGTGTCGCCATCTGCAATGAGCAACGACGATATATTACTAGACTCCGCATGCACGATCTAAGTAACAAAAACTATTCTATCAACTCGCTGAGGTACTACGTAAACGAGGGGGACGGGGTACTGCGTTGTGATTGGCTTACTCAAGGTCGGTTCTGTCTCAAGGTATGTTTACGGCTCACAGGAGTGGTTGAAACTAATACGAACTTGGTGAGTCACGACGGATATAAGACTTTTTTGCCTAATGTGTTGACAGACATCAGTCGCCTGTTATTAGGAGTCTAGTAATATATCGTCGTTGGCAATGAGTTTTGACAGGCGCTTTTCAATCATACGAAAAATTGACATTTTCACACCATATTCGTTTACCAAGTTAGACATAGCTTTCTTTTAACTTTTTCTTTTTTTTCTCTCTGCTATTTTTATGTTTTATTTCATTCTTTTCAGATAAAGGAACAACAACGAGTAGTTTATGTATTTTATAAATACTTTAAAATGCTTGTTTCTACTGAAAGCAAATAGTAGAACCCTGAAATATTAAGGATGATGTACCCTTCTTTTTTGGTGGGTCGAGTAAAAAATGACACGCGGAGATACTAGGGCGTTATGAGAGTAAAGATATTATAATTATTTATTTATAAGTAGGTACTATTTTTTAGTAGATTTAGCTCATTCTTCTATTTTTTATAAAAAAATGCTTTAATAAAAGCAACTAAGCCAAATTATATAATTGCTCAATTGAAAATATAACGATTATAGACTGTTAATTTATTTTTATACGTAATTTTAATTCTTAGTAATTTGGGGCTCTACTGAAACTGAATTTCTTTAAAATGTTGATTGCATTGTTAAAATAATGACCGAAAGCTGAATTTAAGCTGAAATGCTAATTTTTCAATTGCAATTTTTAATCGTTTTTTTTTTTAGTTTTCTGCTAATGCATTATATTTTTTATAGAAACTGAAATCTTTATACCTGTGCAATATTCTAAGTCTTATTGAAAGCTCACGGCGCCATTTTTAAATATACAAACACGAATGCTAAAGTAATTTAAAGCCATCATCTGATTTTTATTATTTAGGGCTGATTTTTCAAATAATCAGATAACTTTTATGTGAGGAATAAAATAGCGATATGACATATTTTCTATAGATAAGCTGTCAAATCGCCATTTTTATTCCTCAGATAAAATTTATCTGACCATTGTAAAATCAGCCCTTAATCATTTGTTTTCATTTGTATTTGGGAATATTCTAAAAGTTGTAACAATTATTTTGGCCCACAACTTTCACAACCGTTTTTAACATAACGGGTGGCGTTGGTAAGCCAATGGTATTTCATCGGTGCGTTGGCAAAACCTGACAATGTATACATTTTTATTGCTATATGGCATTAATCTTTATCGACACATTGATAGCAAAAATATATTTAAAAATAATAAAATTTGGGCAAAAATTTAAAAAATGCGCATATTATGTTTGGTAAACGCACCGAACCATACACAAAAATTTAAAATGGCGCAGCTTGAGTTTTCAGAGGCAGCTCGTTGCAATAATATTATTATAGCTATTTATAACCCAGTGCACGTGTAATGCTTAGATTTTTATTTGTGTCTTATTAATAGTAAATATTTATTTTTTACAAAAACAAGCGCTACTAAAATGAAATTGGCAATGCAAATATGAAATGGCGTAAGCTGTGTGTATGTATGTGCTCTCTTGTTTTTAACCTCTCTACCTTCCCCTTAAGCGATTTTTTATTTTGTAAATAAATATATTTTATTTTCATTTAATATTTTGCAAAATAGCTTAGTGCCTTCAAATTGTTATATTATCTCAAATATTTACGAAAGTTCATAATTAGGAAACCTCTTTAATGAAATCTCGTTTTTTTTTATTAATTTGACAAAAATATATTTACTATTTTATACATGTGTTTTTTTAGTTTAGGTATTTTTGTATATTTTGATGAAAACGTTTTATGAATTTTATTTATATTTTAGGAATTTTGTTTTGTTCCATTTTTTTAAATTTTGTTTTACACGAATTTCAATATTTTACTGTAAAGAGGGGTAAAAAAGAATCTCAGAAATTATTTCTTAGCTATGCATATGTGCCATTATACATATACGTACATAATATAATAATAAAATACATTTATAAAACACCATTATAAAAAATAACACCAGTTAGATAAGAAAACCAGTTGTTTAAGAAATAATATTAAAAAAAAATTAGTATCATAATTCCAGAATAATTAATAAATATATAAACAGAAAAAATCTCAAAAGAATTTTCTGATTTAAGTATATGTGTGTATGCTTTATGCATATTTAATAAAATATGACAGAAAATACCAGTTAACAATAAAATAATAAACCTAGTTCCAAAATATAACCGGTCCAGTAGTTTTCAAGTTGACTCGCATAAAATATATAACTTTTATACCATTCGTCCTGTAAATACATAAATAATTATATAAGAAGATTGTACATAGCATGTTACATAGAATAGTTAGTTAGTAAGTAACTAAAGTGGTTTTGTATGTGCCTATACCCAAATGGAAACGGCGTGATGTAGAAATGTACCGCCAAAAACAGATAGCCAGTATTAGAGTTGCTAAAATTAGATTAAAAGCTGAAATTGTCTTCGATAAGTTCATAATTATAAGGTTTGTACAGTCAGGGAAATTAATTGTTTCGCAATTTGACTGTGGCAATTTTCAGATCGGCAACATTATTGTCAGGTGGGCTTTGTTCTGCCGGTCTCGCAAATCTGTATAGACGGGTAACCGGACCTTGGACCGGGTAAACGGAGCCTGAAACGTAAAGGCCAATTGAAAAAACATGAAGAACCCGGAGTAGGACAGATTTAATAATTTTACCATAATAAAAAGGTAGGCACTGTTGTAAAACATTTGTGTATCTGTAAAAACAGTGTATAAGCAAGATGGCAGCATTAGATATATAGAATATACTTTATTTTACACCAAATTATAACGCAATTGTTTCACAATACTGCTAATTCTATGGTATAACTTTAGTTCCGACTACAGTCCTTTCACAGTTACCTCTGGTCAAAAAATGATCTTTATATTCGTTGTTATATGGTTGCTTATTAGTTTTTGTTATCAGAGATAACATAACTGGAAGGATCACTCGTGACAAAAAATATACTTAACTGGGTAGTCAATGAGTGCAACTCGCTGCCCTACCATGGACCGGCATAATGTCGGGGCCCCCTCTCAGAGGGCCAAAGCCTGCCGGGGTCGCGGGACCCTTTCCATCACCGTGACCCCGGCACATAAAGGGCTATTGAAGGACACCGTGGATTTTAGTCAGTAGAAGTCTGACAGTAAGGGGTGGGAGGTCTCATTTGATGATTTTACCACGCTAAAAAAAAAAACTGGGTAGTCAATTTGCTCAACAATTTATTTCCTTGACTTTACGTTGACCATAGAGTAAGATTCATATCAACTTATTTTCATATCAATTGTAAATAATTTATTTCGTATTTTAATCTTTTTTGGCCATATTTATTTTTATTTACTTATAACTTATACTGTATAAAAGATTGTTTCAAAGAATGTATTTATTTAAATGTGGAAATAAATATGTCCTATTAGGTCCATGCTCTATATCTAAGATTCAGTTGTCATGCAGTTTCTTACTGTAAAAATGTATAATTTAATCAATGAATTGATCTTTTAAGGCCCTGGGCCCGTTGATATTTCGTTTGAGGAATGAAATTGTTGGCTTATTAATAAAGTTTAAAACTCAAGTAATGTAAGTTACATAGAGTGTGCTCTTGTATTTTCAACTTTGAGCTCTCTAGTTAACGTTGATAATCCAACAACATGCTAATGTATGATGTAAATTGACAACGAAAAAAATTCCTTCATTTTGATTTTAATGTGATATTTGAAATTGGCTACATTCCATAAATTAGCTACCTAGTAGCTTTGTCCAAATTTTTTGCTCAGCATCATATTTTATAAATTAAATGTTTTATTTTTCAAAATTATATTTTTTTTTCATTTAATGTATTTATGTTTTTTTTTTAATTGTTAGAAAAATATAATTACATAGTTATATTATTTATATAATTATGTTTTTAACTGTGTAGGTAAAACTCTTGCAGTTTAGGGACCTGTAGAAAAAATATGTATTGTTATAAATTGGTGAAAGATATATTATTTGGGTTATTTTATAATAAGAAAAGTTTTTCTAAAAGATTTGTCATTTTTTTTTTAATTTTAGCTTTTTATATAAAATTTTTGAAAGTTTGTATGTGTTTGAAAAGCAATGGAGTGAAATATAAAAAGCTTTTCTTGTGAAAATAAGTGAAATAAAAATCTTAGGTTTTAAGTAAATTAAAGGTTGATGGGAAAATGTTATGTAATTTAAAATAAATTTGAAATAGTCGGAGTTTGATAGAGAATTAAATTTTGACCATAAATTAATACATTTCCTATAAAATTCGCTACCGATAGTCATTTTAAATGCAAAAATATCTTTAAGATCAATAAAATAATTAATTACACGATTAACGCTGCCTTTAAAAGAATTCAATCTGAAGATTTTTCAAGTCTTTCGCGATATAAAATGGTGAACATACTTGTCGACGTAGAATCAGCTGAACCCATCACTTTAGTTCAATTAATTGTAGAATAGGGTATTTTACTGTGTAAATAAATTGAAAATCTATTTAGTCCGTCAGTAGTAATATTGAAAAATAATGAACACGTATTTTTTGTTTTTTTTTCAATCAATGAATATTGACAAAGATAAAACGCTTCCCAATTCGGGAGTGGGGGCTTGTGACGTCATTACGCTTGTAAAATTGTAACGACCGAGTGACGTTTTGTGATTTTAGAAGCGTTGTATCTTCGCCAATTTTAGTTTACGTGACAAAAGAAAAAATACGGGTCTAATATTTTTTAATAATCTATATTTCGGACTAATAAAAATTTTTGAGTAAAATAACCCTATTGCGCTGATAGAACAAAAATAAGGCGAACGATATATTTTATTCGCTTTTAACTTAACTGTGCGTAATTTAGATTAATTTTTGAAATTTTACTATAGGTTCGTGTTTCACCACTATCTCGCGAAGATGTGGTCGATAGCTCGGCTTTATTTGATTCTGTGTCAGTAAGTGTGGTTACTTGTTTTATAAAAAAATATATTTATAATAAAATCCAAAGTAAAAACGTAAAATAATAAAGTCCGTTGTTATAACAGTAATAATAAAAAGAAAAGTAATACTTGCGCATGGACATTTTATAGATAGATCTATGTTAAAAATACATAGTATATAAGACTTGGTGCCGTATTGTTGGTAGTTGTTTAAAAATAAGCTTTTATTAGTCCAAGAAAATAATAGAAATTATTTGAAAAAAGTAAAATTATGAATCATACATAAATATTATTAACTTTTCCGATAATGGTTCGTTATTAATGATTTATCTCTACTCTCTTAATTAAAGTTTTACTGAAAACTAAATTTAAAATCCTATAGTCAATTTAAATTATTTTGTAAACCCTAAAAAAGACACGATTAAAATAAAATTTAACATTTAAAATAAATAAATGTCAAATGATCATCACTAAATTAATTTTTTTAGTGATGATCTGTGAAATAACTAATTAAATATTTTTTTGGCAAATGTTTTTAAATGATATAGGCGGGTCTAATAAAACCACTTTAACAATATTGCGATGGAGTCCGTAAAATGAAATATTCTATTCTATTGCCCAAGCAATAGAGTAGATAATAGATAAAGAACATTTTTAATAAGCGACATTGCTAAAGTGGCCGTATTAGAACCCAAAATTTCAAAATGATTGTGTATGAATTTGACCTAGGTCTGTGTATTGCCATTTCTTATAAATTTTGCTCATTATTAGTGATTATAAAAACTTCAGTTTTTATAACAAGACTGTCATTGTAGAACGAAATTATCTTAGATTTTTTTGTATATTTTGCTCTTCGAATTGATTTATAATGATTATAGATGTGCCGTCTATTAGAGTTGTCGGCAAAATTCGTCTTTACATAGCGAAGGCGATTTTTACGAAATTGTAACCTCTGCAGTTCATATTATATATTTTACTAAATCAGCATTTCTGTTAATGACATCATTTATGAACTGGCATCTTCCTTTGTTACTCAATCACTTAATTCTATAAGAGAAAAAAAAAACAATTTCTGTGTTGCAATCGAATGTATTTTACAATGTACTGAATAATAAGCCACATAACTTGACCTACAAGAATGATCGGCATGGCCGGTAAGAATTATCAACTTGGCCAATAAGAATGGTCAGCTTGGCTGATAAGTCGGCCTTGTAACAGTACATTATTTACATTAAGTACACATAAACAAGCTTTATAAACTATAATCTTCTGCATTTGGAAACCAAAATACATAATTTATTAGTACATACCATTTGTTTCAATATTTTTATTATTAATAGGTCTGTGATAATGCCTATTTTAAAACACGTAATTAATTATAGAAATGTTATGATATTTAATAATGATAAGAGGTGGCTTATTTTAAGTGATTTTGTTATAGTAAGTTTCGAATTGACGCTTCGATGCACTTCTAATCTGCGCTAGCAGTTATTGACCCTTAAAGAGTAATATAAAAATAAATGTTTTGTTGGTTAAAATTCTAGATTTTTTGTGTGAGCAGAAACAGGTTTGTCTACGTAAGAATAGACCACCAAAAATAACCACTAGAAAAGGCCACCTCTTTTTAAGTAGTGAAATAAATAAAAAAGTGAGACTATGTAGAGAATGGAGTCCCAAGCGAATGATATTAATTAAATTGTAAGTGAATAGTTTTTCACAGATTATGATCAAATATGAGATGTTTTAAGATACTGTTATAAGCTTCGCCTGTCCGTATGCGTAGTCCTAATGTCTACCAATTTTATAAATAAAAGTTTTTGAAACAGACTTTTGTTTCATTTATTTTTCCTTTTTTTTTACGCGCTAAAATCATAACATGAACCTCTATCCTTACTGCCACAAGTTTTTTGCATTGTAAATTTCGATTTAATAATGAGTAGGACGACTACGAGAAAGACGACGCCGATTTAGAGTAGATCGTAGCCAATATTGAGTATAATGAGTAGCGCGACGCTGACTGTGAGAAGAGCGACGCTGATTGTGAGAAGAGCGACGCCGATAATGAGTAGGGCGACGCCTATAATGAGAAGGGCGACGCCGTTACTGAGTAGGGCGACGCCGATATTGAGTATAATGAGTAGGACGACGCTGATAGTGAGTAGAACGACGCCGATAATTAGTAGAGCGACGCCTAAAATAAGTTGGGCGACGCCGATACTGAAGCGCAGGCCACACTGCCAGCCAGCGGGCGGGCGGGCTAGACGGGCGAACATCGTTTCACCGCTTTACATACTTCGGTTCACACCGCGAGCTACCGACTAACCTAACGAAATATCCGACGATTCCAGCGAAGCTACTCGTTCACCTCGTTGGCGCGCCCGCGCTTCGCTAGCTTAGCTCGCCCGGTTCGTTCGCCCACCCGTGTAGCCCGCACGCCTGCTAGCTGGCGGTGTGGCCTGCGCTGGAGTAGGGCGATGCCGATAGTGAGTAGGGCGACGCCGATAGCGTGTAGGCCGACGCCGATAATGAGACGTACGACGCCGATAATAAGTAGGGCGACGCCGATAGTGAGTAGGGCGACGCCGATAATGAGTAGGGCGACGCCGATAGTGAGTAGAGCGACGCCGCTAGTGAGTAGGGCGACGCCGATAGTGAGTAGTGCGACGCCGATAATAAGAAGGGCGATGACGATAATGAGTAGGCCGACGCCGATAGTGAGTAGGGCGACGCCGATAGTGTGTAGGGCGCCGCCGATAGTGAGAAGTGCGACGACGATTATAAGTAGGGCGACGCCGCTAGTGAGTAGGGCGACGCCGATAATGAGTAGGGCGACGCCGATAGTGAGAAGGGCGACGCCTATAGTGAGGAGGGCGACGCCGATAGTGAGAAGGGCGACGCCGATAGTGAGTAGGCCGACGCCGATAATAAGTAGGGCGACGCCGATAGTGAGTAGGGCGACGCCGATAGTGAGTAGGGCGACGCCTATAATGAGTAGGGCGACGCTGATAATGAGTAGGGCGACGCCGATAGTGATTAGGTCGACGCCGATAGTGAGAAGGGCGACGCCTATAGTAAGGAGGGCGACGCCGTTAGTGAGTTAGGCGACGCCGATAGTGAGTAGGGCGACGCTGATAGTGAATAGGGCGACACCGATAATGAGTAGGGCGACGCCGATAGTAAGTAGGGTGACGCCGATAATGAGTAGTGAGATGCCGATAATAAGTTGGGCGACGCCGATAGTGAGTCGGGCGACGCCGATAGCGAGTAGTGCGACGCCGATAATTAGTAGGGCGACGCCGATAGTGAGTTGCACGACGCCGATAGTGAGTAAGGCGACGTCGATAGTGAGGCATGCGACGCCGATAATAAGTTGGGCGACGCCGGTAACGAGTTGGGCGACGCCGATAGTGAGTAGGCCGACGCCGATAATAAGTAGGGCGACGCCGATAGTGAGTAGGGCGACGCCGATAGTGAGTAGGGCGACGCCGAGTAGGGGAGTAGGGCGACGCCTATAATGAGTAGGGCGACGCTGATAATGAGTAGGGCGACGCCGATAGTGATTAGGTCGACGCCGATAGTGAGAAGGGCGACGCCTATAGTAAGGAGGGCGACGCCGTTAGTGAGTTAGGCGACGCCGATAGTGAGTAGGGCGACGCCGATAGTGAGTAGGGCGACGCCGATAGTGAGTAGGGCGACGCCGAAAGTAAGTAGGGTGACGCCGATACAGAGTCGGGCGACGCCTATAGTGAGTAGGGCGACGCCGTTAGTGAGTAGGGCGACGCCGATAATGAGTAGTGAGATGCCGATAATAAGTTGGGCGACGCCGATAGTGAGTCGGGCGACGCCGATAGCGAGTAGTGCGACGCCGATAATTAGTAGGGCGACGCCGATAGTGAGTTGCACGACGCCGATAGTGGGTAAGGCGACGCCGATAGTGAGTCGGGCGACGCCGATAATAAGTAGGCCGACGCCGTTTTTGGGTCGGGCGACGCCGATAGTGAGTAGGGCGACGCCGATAGTGAGTCGGGCGACGCCGATAGCGAGTAGTGCGACGCCGATAATTAGTAGGGCGACGCCGATAGTGAGAGTAGGGCGACGCCGATAGTGAGTTGCACGACGCCGATAGTGAGTAAGGCGACGCCGATAGTGAGTTGCACGACGCCTATAGTGAGTAGTGCGACGCCGATAGTGAGAGTAGGGCGACGCCGATAGTGAGTAGGGCGACGCCGATAGTGAGTAGGGCGACGCAGATAGTGAGTAGGGCGACGCAGATAGTGAGTAGGGCGACGCCGATAGTGAGTAGGGCGACGCCGATAGTGAGTCGGGCGACGCCGATAGCGAGTAGTGCGACGCCGATAATTAGTAGGGCGACGCCGATAGTGAGTAGGGCGACGCCTATAGTGAGTAGTGCGACGCCGATAGTGAGAGTAGGGCGACGCCGATAGTGAGTTGCACGACGCCGATAATTAGTAGGGCGACGCCGATAGTGAGTAGGGCGACGCCTATAGTGAGTAGTGCGACGCCGATAGTGAGAGTAGGGCGACGCCGATAGTGAGTTGCACGACGCCGATAGTGAGTAAGGCGACGCCGATAGTGAGTTGCACGACGCCTATAGTGAGTAGGGCGACGCCTATAGTGAAGAGTACGACGCCGATAGTGAGTAGGGCGACGCCTATAGTGAGGAGGCCGACGCCGATAGTGAGTCGGGCGACGCCGATAATAAGTAGGCCGACGCCGATAGTGAGTCGGGCGACGCCGATAATAAGTAGGCCGACGCCGATAGTGAGTCGGGCGACGCCGATAATAAGTAGGCCGACGCCGTTTTTGGGTCGGGCGACGCCGATAGTGAGTAGGGCGACGCCGATAGTGAGTAGGGCGACGCCGATAGTCAGTAGGGCGACGCCGATAGTGAGTAGGGCGACGCCGATAGTAAGTAGGGTGACGCCGATAATGAGTAGTGAGATGCCGATAATAAGTTGGGCGACGCCGATAGTGAGTAGTGCGACGCCGATAGTGAGAGTAGGGCGACGCCGATAGTGAGTAGGGCGACGCCGATAGTGAGTAGGGCGACGCCTATAGTGAGTAGGGCGACGCCTATAGTGAGGAGGCCGACGCCGATAGTGAGTAGGGCGACGCCTATAGTGAGTAGGGCGACGCCTATAGTGAGTAGGGCGACGACGATAATGAGTAGGCCGACGCCGATAGTGAGTAGGCCGACGCCGATACTGAGTAGGGCGATGCCGATACTGAGTAGGGCGACGCCGATAATGAGTAGTGCGACGCCGATAATTAGTAGGCCGACGCCGATAATGAGTAGGGCGACGCTGATAATATGTAGGGCGACGCCGATAGTGAGTATTGCGACGCCGATAATAAGTAAGGCGACGCCTATAATGAGTATGGCGACGCCGA
Organism: Agrotis ipsilon; assembly: GCA_028554685.1. NCBI lineage: Eukaryota > Metazoa > Arthropoda > Insecta > Lepidoptera > Noctuidae > Agrotis > Agrotis ipsilon. The sequence continues at coordinate 9,239,638 of CM052982.1, forward strand.
TAGTGAGTAGGGCGACGCCGATTGTGAGTAGTGCGACGCCGATAATATGTAGAGCGTAGCCTATTGTAAGTAGGACGACGTCGATAGTGAGTAGTGCGACGCCGATTATTAGTAGAGTGACGTCGATAACAAATAGGGCGACGCAGATAATAAGCTACTTATTATCTCAGTCACCAAGCCGCCTATATTAATCTTTTTTAAAGCGACACAAGATTGTGCTGTACAATGACGTCATGACATAGTATATTTTTTTGTGACTGAACTAGCACTACATTCGTGAATTAAGTCATACTTTGATTTACTTTCACGAGACCCACCTATTAAGTATCTAAAAATCTAGACAATCCTGTCCTGTTTGGTTTACAACAGGGTTTTCAACATGTATGTCATGACCCCCTTGTTCACTTCTGCGATCGAAATCTAACTATGCGCCAAGTTCAATGGTCAATCCTAAAATGTATTTAGACCAACATAAAATATCATATTCAACACATTTGCTCGTAAAATGCATTTACAAAGCCTGTATACAGTGTTCGAAAGTTAAAAATTACGGACCATACAACGCAGCGTGTAGAGTAGAGCAGCGTGCGTTTTCTTTACGGTTTTTTTTTAATTACCAAAAAAAAAAAAAAACCACCAAAGAGTTTCACATTATGAAAATAAACAACCTGACTGATCGAACCTCCTTGGAAGAGCTTTTGCTCAATACGTTGTCTCACTTTAATACTAAAGAGTAAATGAGATGAAAGATGTAGTTCTAATTTTCACCACGTGCATGTGGCGCCATTTTCAAAGTCGCGCCATTTTCATATTAGGAACTTCAAAAATTGTTGCGACTAATCTGAGTTCAAGGGAGGAATCTGATATTAATATGGATAAATGTGTTGAAAAACATTGTATGACACACGTGCAGAAATTGGTATTTACAAACTCGTGACTACGGTACGCCCGAGGCGCCGAAGGCGACCGAGGGCGGTCAAACGGGGTGAATAGGGACGCAGGGGTGAATCGGGACAAAACTTTAAAGTGGATTTTAACGAAAAATTATGATGGTACGTTGCCAGCAAGGTTTCAAATTAATGTAGTATTAATCAATAAATAAAATTGAGTAGTTGTTGGTAACCTATCACATTAATTCAACATTAAAGTTTTGTCCCAATTCACCCCTGCGTCCCTATTCACCCCGTTTTACGGTACCGTAGTTGTCTACTCGTTTGTAAAAACCAACTTTCCGCACTAGTATCATAAATAACTATTCTTCTTACAACTTATGATAATATATTGTAGTAATTTCTGAGTTGGCTAGTTTTCTTATGGCTCTCATTTCACATTTATGTTTTTGATAGTATTTGAATTTTTGTGTGTGTGCATGTTTGTAATGAATAAACTCAAAAACTACTGGACCGATTTCATAAATTCTTTCACCAGTTGAAAGCTGCTTTGGTCCTGAGTGACAGAAAATAAGGGGTGAGAGGGCGAACCCGCTGAAAAAAGGTAGTATATATACAAATAAAACCACATAATTATTAGTTACAAGTTTATTACATCGAAATGACCACCATACACGCTTACACCTAGCTACCGACATAAACATTTTACATAATATTAACAAAAATACCAAGCGATTCGTAAACAATAAAAAATTAGTAAAAATTACTTTTCATTTGGTTTTAAAACGAGATTTTATTTAATGTACTCGAAGACTTAAGTTATATGTATCAAAAACTACGATTTATTATGTGTATAATATAGTTTATATAATATTAATTAGTATATAGTCATATATTATATGAGTGTACAAGCAAAATACGTTGCTTAAAGCGCTCAAAATTACTATCAAAATCGACATAAAATGCTCCTTTTCACTAATATTTGGCAATTCTTTCAAAAATTCCCAATTTGAATAACGTTGTTGGATTTTGGACCGTTTTCTCAACATCTTCAGTTCAAAATTGCATGTATCGTTAATAAAAACAAGCATTCATGTCGGTTTAACAAAGTATAGCCGCCATCTTTGAAGATTAAATAATTTCGAACATTTCAATGCCTTAATGATTTCTTAAAACTGAAACCAGACATTTGAAGTTGCCAGATTAAATATTATAATTTTCGTATTTTTCTTAGAATGTCGGATTTCTAATTAAATTCGACAAGTAGAAAAATAAAGGCTATATATATATATTTTGTGGTTTTGAGTGCTCTAAGCCACGCCTTATAGTAAGAGTATAGAATACAATATTACGGTATATTATTAACATTAATAAGACACGATTTAGCCCGGCACGAACTATCGCTCGTGGTTATGACGCCTTCTACATAGGTCTAGTTAAATTACTTAGTGAGACTCCACAAATGTTATAATCAGTACACCCACATTTTGCCAGTTATATTTAGGCATTATGTAATATGGGACTAGTATATTGTTATAAATATAGTTTTTTAAGCTGCTACTGACAAATTCCTTTCGGAAAACTCATTTTGCTTAACCTGGGAATTGAATACAGGGCTTCATATTCAGCAGTCGCTAATACGGCCACTAAAACAACTAGGTTTTTATATTTGTATCTTTCACAAATGTGGAGTCTAGCTAAATATTTTAATTTGACATCATATATTTATTTTGCCCTTTATACTAAGGCTAATCTATATGGCGTTTTTTTATATATAAATAGTTAAATCTTAAATATAATATAATTCTGGTAGTACATTCAAACATATTAGTTTGCTATAACTTAAACATTTACTGCATTTTAAATATTATTTTTCCGACATATTTTTTACTTTCGTCAATTTTTTTTTTGTTCTTGACGGATTATTCCTTTTTTTATATCGGTTTTTACATAGAATTAGACAAACTTGGGTATAAAATATGTATGTTTATATAATATAAACTCTATATTTTTATATACTAAAACTACAAGAATTGGTGTTTTCATACCTTTCAGTGGACGAATCGCTTTCGCGGGCATCTATCCTAAGAGTACTTGTATATAATATAATCATGAAGCTACATACAAATTTAAACCATCTGTTTTGATGTTTAAAGTTCATTTTTATTCAACACCTATCAGAAAGACGTGGACATATTTTAGAATATCATCAAAATAAGTTTACGGCAGTGTTGACGCAGTGGTTGAAGGACTAGCTACAGCTCTTCAAGTCGTTGGTTCGAATCCTGTACGTACTAAAATAAAATGTTCCACATGCAGTTTCGGTCTGGGTGTTTGTGTTGGTATTACCCACGATACAAGAGAAATAGTTCGAACCAATTTATTTTTCATTTAAAAAAATCGTAAAAATAAAGTGATATTCTGAAATATGACCACACAATTACATTAATGCTGTATAATTTTCGAAGCTGCAATACACATAAGGCACGATATAAGACAAATAATATTAAATTTTTGACATTTAAGAGCTACTATGAAAATTTTAACTTTTTGTTATTTTTTTTAATTAACTTTCCTTACTATAATTTAAATAATTTCACGAGACTTCACCCGTCGACACCATCACTATGCTATAAAAATAAAAAACAAAATAAAATATTTTTAACTTTTTTTAGTTATTAATATTTTTTCTTTTTTTTCTAAATGCGTTAAATTTGAAAGCTGCGTTTAACTATTTGGCCGATTTTTAACGTTAACATAACATACCTAGTAGTACACATAGATTTCATCAGTTATAATTTAGTCGCATATAAGAAGGGGTGAGCTTACCATGTGTCAACGACGATATATTACTAGACTCCTAATAACAGGCGACCGATAACTGTCAACACATTAGGCAAAAAAGTCTTATATCCATCTGATTTCGACCACTCCTGTGAGCCGTAAACATACCTTGAGACAGAACAGACCTTGAGTTAGCCAATCACAACGCAGTACCCCGTCCCCCTCGCTTACGTAGTACCTCAGCGAGTTGACAGAATGATTTTTGTTCCTTAGATCGTGCATGCGGGGTCTAGTAATATATCGTCGTTGCCATGTGTCGTTATCGTCGCATCGGTCAAATAGTTAATTCTTAGTTATAATTAGTATAGAAATTCATTTTTTTTTTTCATAATTACATATTTATAAAATAATTGCACCATCGATCACTGTGTCACGACATCCTGTTAGAGAGGTAGGTAGAATTGCTACACTCGCGAGCAAAAATATGGAGTCACTTACTACGCTTCCGCGCGATCTTGAGTACTTAATAACTAGTTAAGAATAATAAAAATAGTACCATTTTAAAGGGTTAACTGTTAACTTGAAATTGATACCAAATTCATTCAAATCACGCCATTATTTAAAAAGCAATCACGGATCAATTCCAAGTAAGTGATTCCTTAATTTTGCTCGATAGTGTATTTTTAGCTGCATTTTTTATTTCATGTTTGAATATAAATATGTAATTTCTGTTATCGAGCATTGCGCCCGCGTGGTGGATTACGGCACAGTTTCTGTTGCCGAGAGCAAGCCTGTGTCCCAGCACTGGGAACATTTAAGGCAGCTTGTATATCTTTATAACAATACGTCTTTTTTTGTTCCTATAGTTATCTTCATTTTATATAAATCTTTATATTAACAGGACGTCGCGAAGATTTTTCAGTTAGTATAAATTTTAATAAAAATGTATATTATTATAATTTATAAAATTAAATATATTCTGAAAATGGCACATTTGTTTCTTAAACCGGGCTGTATTGGAAGTTACCTAGTTGCCCTTTTTTTTTAAATAAAATTACTTGTTTGATTTGACATTTACCTACTTTAAATATTTTAGTTTTTTTTTAATGAAAATGACTTTTTATACTCTCTCAGTTTTTTTTCCAAGGTTTTAACTGCTTTGTATACATACTTTTATTATTTTTTGTAATTATTCATATTTTTGCCAAAATACAGCCCTTTCAAAACGTTTACACATAGTTACAGAGAAAAGGCACGAAATATCAAAAAAAACAATTCATGTAAATAACAATACTATCCATAATGGCACAGTCGGTTAAATCGAAGGCATCCAATATAAGGTCCCCGCAGGGCTAGCACTTTGTGAAACGTGGGCTTCTTGCCCAACAGTGGGACTTGGGGTTCAGTTGTGTCAAAGATAATGATCACCATTTTTGTACATGCTGCATTTTATGAGAGAGAGATCTTATGGAAACCTTAAATATATATAGCTTACTGTTTAAATACACTATTTGAGCATATGATGCGTATAATATATATTTTGGCATGGCAAACCAGTCGGATTAGTAACCCATCTCTGCCTTTCGTGCTGCGGGTCTCAGGATCAAATCTTGTAGGTATGCAAAACCATTTAAATTGCAATTCATCTCGAGTAAACTTATATAATTATAATTATAATTTTTGACGCTGCCTTGCTTCCAAATTCCAGCAGTAGTCTGTGAATATTTCAAAATATGACAAACCACTTGGAAAATAGATGCCTATTTACTATAAAAATCTTTGACACCACTTAACCCAAGTTATTAATAACAATAATAATTGAACTCCAAATCTCTAAGGCTGACTAAGACACCGTTGTTTTAAATAAAATATTAGCACCCTATATATTTTAATTTACAGTTTTAAATTTTAGTAAATTTTTGCTTTAGTTCATGTTTTTAATCTAACCTTTTTATAAATAATTATAAATTCTGTTTTTTTTTATAAATATTTTGGTTTATAAAACTTTTTAAATATTTATTAACTTTTATAAATGGCATTTTTTATTTAAAATGTTAGATGAAAAACATAAAAAAACATACAATTAAATAGGCACACTTTCTTTTCAGTAATATTTTCAATAAATTTTAGATTTTATATTAATATACAACATTTATACAATTTGTTTCGATAGATATTTTGACTTTAAACTTTTTTATTTTTTTAATAAATTAATAAAAAAAAATTGAGATTCAATTAAATGATCTTTGGATCACAAATGAATATTTCTATGTTTTATTAAATTTCGAGACAATAGCCAATATACACTCATCCTGTAAAAAAAATATACGATAAAAAGTCAAAATACCCACCAAAACAAACTTCGAGACTTTTTTTTTCAAAACATCAAATTACAAACACTAATATTATTAAAATATAAATAATTTCAAAGTTCTTATTAAAAAACGTGCATAGTCTTCAATTACAACACTTACACGACAAGACTACCGCCAAAAATTACCAGTACAAAAAAAAACCCTACTTAAATTTTACCCAGTTTTTTACCGCGGTAAAAACTGAGATTTTACCAACGGTAAAAAACAATTCAACCAAATATATACTATGGACTAAAACCAGTAATTTCGAGCGGTAAATAAAAGCATTTTTCTACAGTTAAGACACGCACCTTATTTAGAAATTGCCGAATTTCTTAGTAACGGTAGAAGACGATTCAGATTTATGAGAACTGGTCATAACTGACTTCCTTTCAATCGTTTCCGAAGTAATTGTTTGCTTCGAGAATTTCTTATCCAGTGCATCGATATCTTTGACCATTTCCGAAGGCTTTTTAACTTTAGTTATGTTCGTAGTTGTCTGGTAATCTGACGTTTGGAACTCTGAGGGCCTCATGAAAGATCGACTAGTATCCGAACTTAGTTTCGACTCTAAAGTGTTGAAGCGAGAGTCTAAAGTGCTGTACTTAGAGTCATTATCAAAAGACTTCGACAATTCGTCGATACCATCAAGCCGGATCGGTTCGTACTTAGTACTGGTGGTCGTTAAGTTTACCGGAGAAGAGCTGTATATTTTTGTTGTGGTAATCTTTTGGGTGCCATTAGGAATCTCCTTAACCTCCGTAGTAGTCTCCTCCATGTAATTAGGACCACCGTAACTCGAACTTTCCTTATACGGAGACGCAATTCTATCATAATCCGGGGTCACCGCTTTAACCAACTCCGTAGACCTATCAAACTTCGGTGTCGACGCAAACGGAGACTTCATCTCTTCACGGAATTCAGTCTTACTATACTCAGTTTTGGGGTAAGACTGGTAAGATTCACTGTGGATCTTGAATTCAGACTGTTTCGTACCTCCGGGGATCGCTTCTGTAGATTTCTGGTGTTCTGAAAACGTTTGGCCTACACCATCGAAAGGTTTCTTCAAAGTTGAGTAGATAGGTTCCTTGTCATCGAATTTGAGCTCTCTGGCGTTGAATTTAGGGCTCAATGGGGTCTTAGGGGGGTCGTACCCGAACTTTTGTTCCTTGTAATCGTAGTGGGATGTTTCTTGCCGTTCGGTTTTGGTCTCGATGTGTCGCGGGGGGTCGTGGAGGTGTCGCGGGGGGTCGTGTAGGGGTCGTGGCGTGTCGTACAGGCGTGTCTCGTAGCTGTAATGTTATATTTTAGTTGGTTAGAGGTTGATTTAGTTTTTTGTAGTCTGTTATTTGGTTTGAGTTGTTTATTGTGTTCTTTGTGCAAGAATGTAACTTTATTGAAAAGTGATTTTGAAATAAAAATTAATTCACTTAAACATTATATCTTGGTTGTTCTCCCAAAAGGGATTGGAAATTCGATTTCTATTTAAATAGTTAATCTTTGTTTCAAAATTTAGGCACAAGTCCCATTATGAGGCAAATGGCAAAATAATACCATTTATAGAAAAACAGTTCAATTTATATTTATTTTAAATAGATTTGTCGCTTAGAATTGAAGCTAATTTATAAGAAACAGTTATTACTGTTTATTTTTAAAAAAAAATACTTTTAGTACAAAATTCAAGTAATTTTCACAAATAAACAACACAAATCCAAAAATTAATATAATAAGTAATTCCAATTAAACCCCGTCCCAATTTTTTTTAAACCCAACATTTTTTTTAACATTTACAACTTAACAAGAAATTAACATCAAAAATTGCTATACAAAATGTGCTGAAGTTAGTCCCATAGATAGATTCCCCGAAGAGTTAAGACACCAACACCGACATGCCATGCCAGAAGAGAGTTATTAACAAGAAGAATTAAATTCAAGCAACAAAAATTAATTAAAACAATTATTATTAGTATTTTTCTTGATATTCTTAAACTTTTGACAAATGTCAAATATGACAGCTGTCATTTGACGTCAGTTGGTTTTTTTTTATATTAGTAACATTTTTTTTAGTTTTAATGACAAAAAATGGTTATGTTCACAAAATTATTATTAAAGGACCAACCTTTATCATTCATTCAATCATTCTTTTGCTCTTTATTATTCTTTTCGTTCATCACTATTTGTATCAAAGTTAAATTTAAACAATAATCAAATACCCTCTATTTACATAATTTATTAATGATACAACTTTATAAATTCAGTCATCATTCACCTTCACTCATTCATTCACTACAAAGTCATTCGTTCGTTCAATCATTCATTTTTTTTCCTTCTTATCAGTCTGTACAGTTTTCCCTTCCCGATTATTACACCACCTACTTATAATAATGTTGTAAGTACTCAGCCATCAATATGATACATCGAGTTTTACTATAGAGTTCGACTTTTGAATTGAACGATTACGAAATAATCTATTTTCTATGTTATTGATAAAAACGTTTCATCTTATAATAATTGTTTACAAGCTCTCCTAGCAAATATTTTAAATCTTTAGACCTAACCGTAATTGTGGATTGTTATTTTTAATTAATTATCGCATCAAAAGATCATTTTAAAATCCTCCTTTTTTTCTCCTAAAAGGAAATTTAATAACATCAATTTTATTTATGTTTTCGAAACTTAAACGTTTTACAACATTTTTTTGAAAAATATTTAAACTAAATTAGCAAGGAAAGCATTGTCTCGCAAACTATTACAAAAACAGCGTAAGAAAATTGGTATGCCTTTACAAAAATTAGAAGAACCTCTATTACAAAAAAAAAAGACAGTGGGCGACAGTATTCCATGCCAGCACCTTCTAGTGACCATATTATTTCGAGACTTAAGATCTCTCAATTCTTGACTGTTAGACATTTTGATAAACATGTTCAGCTTGCTTTTCATTAAACATTAAAGAAGTATTTTAAAAAAGTGGTGCATACTAAAATTAACACGTACTACACTCATTGTGTGCGCCCATTGATTGACACCTCTGTCGTTTCACACATAACAAATAAACCGATTATAAAGTTGTACTAAAACTTATGTATCATATAAACAGCTGAGTACTGTAACCATAGGCCAGCATAACCTGATCCCTCTTTACTTCTACTTCCTTGCAAGGTTGGGGTCAGGTCATACAAGGCACTAAAGTTCCCTACATGGCGTCCCCCTTTCCAAGGTCAGTGATGGTGTCATGTGCCATTTATTAGCACGATGTGTGTCCCCTTTCCTAACCCAATGTGGTTGCCAGGTACTTATGATGAAACTAGCCTACCATCACGTCTTATAGCATGAGTAGTTAAGCTGTAGGAAAGGGACAGAGCTATACAAGTCGTCTAGCGTCATCTCGTTCCCACAGCTTGAACTACTCTCGCTTTAGGACGTCATGTTAGGACATCTGATGGTGAAACTAATGAGATGCCCAAAAGTGGGACTGGTGATGATTGATGATTTGTTAACAATGGGATAGATTTTTTTGAGTTTTGAAGTATTTATTTTATGAAAGGAAAATATGACATGATTTTAGAAAAACCTTTGGTTATATCCTAAATCTTAAAAATCGATTTTAAATAATAATTATAATCTACTAATTATTACGATTAAGATTTTCGATTTAAATAAACTTTCTATTTGGTGTAATATTGTTTTTGCAATTTAGTAGTTTGGTAAAAGTTTTTTTACCACAAGACGAGAAAACTTTTCAGGGTATTTTTTCAAAAATGTTTTATTTTTATTAGGTCTTGTAAGTAAGTGTGGGTAGTTTTTGAACACAAAAACGAGTTGTATTATATATACAATCGATTTGTGCAACTTACTAAATCGAATTTCTTTTTCAAAAATATCTTATACACCGTAAATTCATTTTAGTCCGCCTTTGTACATGTTTTTTGTAACAGTGTATAGTCCGGTCAATTTAGACATTCGAAGTTACATAAAGTCCCAACAAGCTGGATTTTTGTGAAGTTGTTCAAAACATAATTATAAACAATGTCTGGAAGTTCCCCATCATTCCCCTGTAAGGAAAAAAATTAATTCAAGGTCAAAGGTAAAAAAAATGAGTTTTTCGCGATTTTCAGCAAAACGGTAAGTTTTATCATAAAAGTACCTCAGACAAAAATTGTAGATCATAAAATTATCTATAAAAAATGTATCAATACTTTTTTTCTTACGAGCCACCGTTTCTGAGATATAACGATTCTAAAAGTTATAAAAGTTGTTATCGTCATAATATGCATGAGTACGTATGAAAAACAAGATTTAATTCAAAGTGCTGAAGTTTTTAAAAAAAGTGATTCAACTCAACAAGAAGTTATTACCAACGGCATTCGCTTTCTTCTTTCTATGTACGGAGCTCCTAAAAAAACTACCTGTTTAGATAAACAATCGATATGCATGTTTCGTTAAAAATACTAAAAATAAAAAACAAGTTCAATTAGCTTGTCTTCCTCCAACTTCAGTTGCTGCTCACCAACATCTTTTTCGAGTATATTACCAAGTTCAAGTGTGGCTTGGTTATCAGCTAGACCCTACAGACTGGGGTTGGAAGTTGGTAAACAATATATTAGAGCCAGTTCAAACTTTACTTCCACCTGCGCCGGAAAAACTGCTGAACATTATTTTTTGCAACTGCAAAAAGGGATGCAGTGCTAAATGTGGTTGCAAAAAAGTCGGACTGTCTTGTTCTTTGGCATGCACAAATTGTCAAGGCCGGTCGTGCTCTAATATTTAATCACAAACAATGGAGGATTCGTTTGACTCCGACGAAGTATCATGCGATACATCGCTATTGACGCAATTTACTTGCATCCAAAATGAAGATGAAGAAGAAGCAGGAGAAGAAGAACAAGAAGAAGATCAAGAAGAAGAACAAGAAGAAGATCAAAAAGAAGAACAAGAATTTGAAACTTACGAATAAGACAAATAAACTTCAACACTTTTTTTTCATTTACATCGCTTTTATCTTTCCCAATCTTTGAAAATTTCCGTTATTACGCCTACTGGGGAAACCACGTTAACAAAAACGCGCTAAGTACACTACCTCATAGGTGGCGTGGAAACGTGTGCATATTATGACGATAACAACTTTTATAACTTTTAGAATCGTTATATCTCAGAAACGGTGGCTCGTAAGAAAAAAAGTATTGATACATTTTTATAGATAATTTTATGATCTACAATTTTTGTCGGAGGTACTTTTATGATAAAACTTACCGTTTTGCTGAAAATCGCGAAAAACTCATTTTTTTTACCTTTGACCTTGACTTAAATTTTTTCCTTACAGGGGAATGATGGGGAACTTTCAGACATTGTTTATAATTATGTTTTGAACAACTTCACAAAAATCCAGCTTGTTGGGACTTTATGTAACTTCACTCTCATTTTTTGGTCTAAATTGACCGGACAAGTACATAAAGTTTAAATAAATAAATAAATTCATTTTAAGTATTGACAAAATGATTTTTACGCCATCAAAATGATAATAAATGTTCAAAATTGATTGTTACAAGAACCCAGAAACGATTTAATAATTCCAAAAATGACTTAACAACACAAAAACGATTATTATTTTTAAAATGACATTTATGATCAAAAAAATGATATTTAGTACCAAAAACTACAATGAAATGACATGGACGAACAAAACAACCCCCAAATCACCCCTCTTATCACCCCCTAAAACGTCCCTGGCAACCAAAAGTGCAAAACAAGACAACAATAGAAGAAGAAGTAACATCACAAACCGAGTTCACTTAGTTTCCTCGCACCTAAGGAGTGATGCCCTCCGGGGCGGGGGAGGGGGGGCGCGTTCCCTCTTGTAGGGGATCCGGTCCTCCCCGACTAGGTGCGCCGTGCGGACCTCCGGCAGGGTTAGCGACCTCACTGTGACCTCCTCTAGGCTTGTCCTTTTGAAGCACCCCATGCAGGTTAGGTTAGGAGATTAGTTTGTCAAAATTGGTTTGGAAATGGCCGCACAGTTTTTATTGGAGATTTTTATTGACGTAATGTGTTGCGAGACATACGTATAACGCGACTCCGGTACACAAAGGGCTAACGAAGGACACCGTGGATTTTAGTCAATCAAGTCTGACAGTCCCTCCCGTCCTGTCCGGGGCAGAGTACTCATTTGATGATTTTACCATGTAAAAAAAAAAGATTTAATTTTTTATTTTTCATTATTCTCCATTTAAAAAATAAAACTGTGCCGCCAATTCAAACCATGCAATCATATAAGTGACAACATGCCTAGTTAGTTGCTCTAAGTACATGGTACAGACAGCAAAACAGGAATACTGGTAGCAATTTTCAAACGATTTTTTTTGCTAAAAGTTTCAATACCGAACTCTTTGACCAAGAAAACCGTTTGGAAATGGTTACCTGCACAGCTAAGAGCTTACTGACGACGCGATGCAATTCCAACTACAAGTGAAAATCATCCTTACCACTACGACATATGACATAAAGCATGCGTTTATCTACGAGTACATGAACAACAAAACACGCTCGCCACGACGACGTAAGTCAGTCGAATTGCATCATTATATCGTAGTAGCAAGGACGAATTTCATTTTTAGTTAGTAGTAATTGCAAATCGCGTCATGGATAACTGTACATAGGAAACAGTATATAAGCTAATACATAGTATTATGTACAGAACGATGGCTCGGTCCGCTTGGGCATTATGTTAGGAGCGTTGGGGGACAAGCAGATAAATTGTGACCAGGGGTTTCTAAAAGTCTAATAATTTGTTGTAATTTTCATATTAATACCAGTCAAATAAAGGAATTTTCACTGCGAACATTCGTTCGTGAATTGTTTCTGCGAACATTCGTTTTGAGAGCTTTTGTTAGGCTACGACCTTTTTTTAATGTGTTTAATTAAATTATCAAATGAATAAATGGTGTGGAGCGAAAAGGGACTGTCAGAGACGTAATGACTAAAATCCATTGTGTTCCTTAAATTGCTCTTAATGTGTCCAGGGTCACGGTAACGTGGTTAGAAAGTCCCGTGGCCCACGAAACGAATATTGAGTATCTTTTGGTGAAGACTAAAGACTTGACTACAAAAAATCGAATTGGAATGTTTTTTTCACAAACGAATATTCGTCACGTAACTTAACTTTGGAAGGAATGTTCGCAGAACAATTTCGTGAGCGAATGCTCGCGATGAATTCTATCTTTTAAATTATTATGGTGCAGAACAAAATGATTTTTAGAAACAAGTGGTCAATGTGTGTCAATTTGGATTTTTCAATTCAAATATATTTATATTTTACAAATCCATATCATTTATTTTCTTATCAAGTCATACATATCCAGTATAATCTGAACTCTCATTATAAAGAAGTCCTATACATGACGAGATCAGATTGTACTGGTATATTTATGTATAGTTTGTATAGTGTTTTTGTAAAATAAATAAAAATAAAGCAAATATACATAGGTTGGCAAAACGTTCCTAGCTTAATGCAAAGCGGATTTCAAGCTTGTTGGACGCTCACAAAAATATATTTACATTCTGTATGTATATGTTTATTTACATAATATGTATAGTTGATTTTAATATTAACTTTATGGCAATGAAAATAAAGACTATTTTCTTTGGTTTAGTGAGAGTAAGCCGTTATTTTGTTCTTTAATTAAGGAATTTCTCACTTGTAGATTCATGTTTCTGTTATAAATTTTAGGCAGGCCTGTTGGTCTAGTGGTTAGTGACCCTGACTGCTATGCCGGAGGTCGTGGGTTCGATTCCCATCCAGGACAAATGTTTGTGTGATGAGCACGATTATTTGTTCTGTGTCTGGGTGTAATTTATCTATAATATTTATGTATTATGTTTATCAGTTGTCTAGTACCCATAACACAAGCTCTGCTTAGCTTGGGACTAGATGGCATTGTGTAATAGTTGTGGAATATTATATTATTAATTTTATTATTGAACGCTCTAATCTCAGGAACTTCTGGTTCTAATTGATTAATTATTTTTGTGTTGGATATTACATTTATCGAGGAAGGCTATATAACATCACGCTATCACCAATAGGTGCCGAACAACACGTAAAAACACGGTTAAGAGCTAGTCAGTTATTAATAGTATGTACTAGTATTTTAAACGGGAAATTTTGTTTAGATAGATGGATGGATGTTTGTTACTCTTTTACTCAAAAAATACTTAACGGATTTGGATGAAATTAGTAATACAGAAAGTTTATAACCTGAATTAACACATAGGATTTTTTATCCCGTTTTTATGTTCATTTGGGATAATTTTCGAGTTAAACCGCTCGCAACAGCTATTTTTTTATATTAAGTTCCCTCTATCAACATTGCCATAATAAAATAACATTTCAAATCAACTATAATATATGTATTTAAAATGTATGTAAAAGCGTTGTTTTTCAAACTTACTCGTTATTCATCGTTCTGTCATTGGAAGATACTCTGTGAAATTAAAGCAACATGATATTCAACTAGGCATAGTACTAGGAAACTAGCTAAAGTACTAGGAAACTAGCCAGAGTACTAGGAAACTAGCCAGAGTACTAGGAAAATAGCCAAAGTACTAGGAAACTAGCCAAAGTACCAGGAAACTAGCCAAAGTACTAGGAAAATAGGCAGATAACTAGGATGAAATTTATACATAGATTTTTAAAGAATGATGGTAAAAGTGGACTTTAAGACCAACAGAATAAGATATCTTCGAAAAATAGGGAAAAATTAAAATACCTAAACTTTGATTTTTATAGCGTAACCAAAAACGTTGCCTTTGTTTCAGTATAGAGGTTGATTAGCCAAACCCGGAACAACTACTTGTACACAATACAAATATTTGTTTGACAAGGGATTCGAACCCGTGACACAAGGCGCAGCAGCCGATAACTGAGTCACTGCGCCAACCATGCTGTTTTAATTGATATCACAACATTATGACGGGACTAATTTTTTTTTAGTACAGCAATGTATCTTAATTCTGTTGGTTTTAAGTCCAAATTTCAAAGCCATATGTCATAATTTTCCCATCATCCTTTATAGATATAGGCTAGGCTAATAGATAATAAGCTTTATTTTAAGAGCATTAGATCTTAAATTAAATCTAGATTCAAAGCTAGGATATAATTTTAAAGCTCGACCAGTCTGTGGAGCGATAGAGTGGAAAAGTAATGTATGCAATGATATTATAAATGAATAGATACGTTACCTACACGACATTCTATCTTCAAAAACGGCACACTACCGCACACATGAATAACTAAATATTGCAATAGCACACTACATCACGATTAGTCGCTAAAGTAGGATGGCATCGCAAGTGAAAAAGAGTCAAATATAGTCAAAGTTTGTCAATTGACCACATTTGAGCGTGTCACTTTCTGAGAGCGTATAACGTATCTACACCTTTATACTTATAATATCATTGGATGTATGTATGGATTTACATAATATTTCTATATTTTTGTTGAGTATACATTGTGTGAAGCGTTGAGACATGCATGGAGTATAGAAATGTATAATTATGACAGTGAAATAAATGTATTGCATTTTGAAAAGCATTTAATTCATTATACAACGTGTAACGTTAAAAGCGCAAAACCTCTCGTGGGGTACCTCAGCACATGTTACTGAACAATGTTTGTTATAAAACTTTTGGAAATTCACAAAAAAAAAAAGATTTTTCATACAAAATGAGAAATTGATCGAGCCCATCAGTATGTAAAACTATTTTTTTTTTCGCGAATTTCCTAAAGTTTTATATTTTAACATTGTTCAGTAGCATTGGCTGAGTTACCTCACGAGAGGTTTTGCGCTTTTAACGTTACACGTTGTTTATGAATTAATAACGCTTGAAATTAATATTCTATCTCAACCCAAATCTTGATCCGTTGTCTTTGACTGCTGCCTATGATAGGACATGTTTAAGATTAGTATCAATCCAAATCTTGATCCATTTAATTTGATGACTGCGTCTGATTGGATATTATTAAAACAAAGGGTAGCTAAATTCGGTCCGCGGGCATGCGGACAGCGAGTAAAGGGCAACTCGCTGTCCGACCATGAACGATGCCCGGATCGACGGCGCGTCGTGTTCCACGCGCGCCTCAAAGAGCGTCAGCAAAATGACGGGGCCCCCTCTCAGAGGGCTAAAGCCTGCCGGGGTCGCGGGACTTATTTCTATCACCGTGACCCCGGAACATAAAGGGCTATTGTAGGACACCATGGATTTTAGTCAGTACAAGTCTGACTCTCCAGCCCTGCCCGGGGTTGGAGGACTCATTTGATGATATTACCACGCAAAAAAAAAAAAGCTAAATTCGGTCGTCAATAACCAATCATCGACTGAATTAATAGACATATTTCGAGATCAAGAATGGAATTGAGATAGATTATTTATTTCCAGCGTAAATTAATCAACTGTTCTATATGTCATATTTAAATTCAATTTATTAAATAAATGAAAAAAAAAAATCGGATTAGGCTCGATAAAATTTTGAAAAAGATTATACCATTTATTTTACTGTTCACATTTTTGAACAACAGAGTTGCAAAACAAAATAATAGTATAGTGTAATTTATAAGCTTTCCAATGTAATCAAAAATCTATCTAGTCTAAATATGGTAATTTTAGATTATAAAATGTTTAGATTCCGTGTTGAAGCCACTGTTTTATAAACGTGTGAGTGAGCGTCACGCATATAAATATTTTCCTTGGAGATGTTCACTTGTTTTACGTAGGAATCTAACGACGGAGGTAATTTTTCTTCCGTGGCTTCAAATCTCAGTAGCCTACTAGGAAACTGGACATTTTATAATCTTAGATATAGTAATATTTTAAAACACTACTTTATTGAAAGACTACTTTTACTGATTATTTTGCGAATTACCAACTTTTTTTTATTACCCGACTGTTTTGACAACCAAAAGCAACGACGATATATTACTAGACTCCGCATGCACGATCTAAGGAACAAAAACTATTCTGTCAACTCGCTGAGGTACTACGTAAGCGAGGGGAACGGGGTACTGCGTTGTGATTGGCTAACTCAAGGTCTGTTCTGTCTCAAGGTATGTTTACGGCTCACAGGAGTGGTCGAAATGAGACGGATATAAGACTTTTTTGCCTAATGTGTTGACAGACATCGGTCGCCTGTTATTAGGAGTCTAATAATATATCGTCGTTGACCAAAAGAAAGGTAATGTGTTTGGCTATAATTTTTGGTCTACAAAACATCGCACCTGTAATGCCTAGAGTGTTAGGCAGAGGGGTACACCCGGCTACACATCAAGCTACGCAAAACCATGGTCTAAAAAAACAAGGTCTGACACTCCCGCAGTGTCACAAGCCTACGTCACTTTCCAGTTGCCACTTTATTGCAACCAAATACGAAAATAAGGAAACATTTCTAGGCACCATTTTGTTTAAAAAAATATATAAAACATTTAAATTGTGTGTAGTCTAGCAAACGAAACAATCCAATACGTATACCAACACAATTGTTAAATAAAGCCGCAACGTTTTATAATATTCGCATCGGTAATAAATGCGGTTAGGGAGTTAAAACCGCACACTACTGGTAACACAGGAACGGGCTGTGTCATTATCATGCCGCCATTTTGTCGTGTATCGCTATCCTTGTTTTATGCATACGCCTGTCTCGCTCGGTGACTGTGTAACAAGCGGATCCCAACATTTATTTGTAAACGTCAAACAAGTTTCTTTGTTATATTTTTTCACATCAAAAACTAAATAACTGTTGTTATCTTTTTTTTTTAAAATAAATTATGCTTTTTGTCACTGAAAACCTACAACGCCGGTGAAGCCAAGAGTAAAAGTTAGCAATAATGTAATAATTAGGTCAAAGTTTTATTAGGTTGAATTACCCCTAAAGTGTAAAGTTTGAGAACCTTGGATAGCGATGATGACGTAGGCTTGTGACAGCCCACGTGACCAATGTGTTTCGGAGTGCCATACCTGGCGAAGTATATTATTATACCATGCGCAAAACCAGAATTAAGCTGATCATTGAACGTGTGACTAGATAATAGGAAGCGAGACCACGTTAGAGTGGTTTTGTATAGCTTGATGTGTAGTCGTGTGTACCTACAGGCATATTTTACAAATTATATCCAAATACCATGTAATAAGGAACATTTTCGGTCAAAACTCGCAAAATAAGCAATAAAAAAAAATCTTCTAAAAAATTTTATGTATACCTTGAATTTCGTGTCCAGATTTTTGTAATGTTGTGTTGATATATCTTATAAACTATTATATATAAGTATAATATATAATTTATATAATAGGCACATATCATAAGTTGTGAAGGCACATTGAAACAGTTGAAAGTTGTATATAAGTAAAGTATATAATATAGTTATCTGTATAAAATCCGATGGCAGCGTGGAAAGCAAGAAAATTTGGGTTAAAAATTTGGAAAAAAAAGTTAAAAAATTTTGTGTTTTGAATAAAAAAAATTGTTGGTTTTTGGTGCTGAAACCTACATTGATATAATATTAATCATTTTAAGCTTAGACAAAGAAAAATTTCGATTAATTATCTTCTTTTAGATCTTAATTTTTCCAACATAAGGGTATAATTATTTTTTTAATGTTGGATATAGGGTATTCGACTGGGCTATTTCGAAATCCGTAACACAGAGCAACTTAGTGTGAAATAACATAGTTTTAATGATTAGTATTAGCATCTTTCTAAGAAAAAAAAATCTTGTAATGTCAATAATTTCCTAAATAAGTTAAATAAAAATATTGCAATAATACCGTAGATTCTCCACCATATAAAATGACAGCTTTCAGCACCAAAAACCAACTAAAAAAAAATCTAAGAAAAATTACTCCAAAAACACTTACCGGGTAGTAAATCCCTCATAATTTTGTTTCGGTTCCTCTTGAGGTCTGAAGCTCGAGAACGTTGGACTCTGCACTGTATACTGCTTCTCTTCCCTCAATGTATTATAACCAGAATTCTGGGAATACGACGACTGATTCAATGACGTCTGATTTAAAGACGTCTGATTCAAAGACGTCTGATTCAACGAAGAATTGAAGCCATCAGGCCTTGCTGGTACTGTCGGGCTTTTGGGCGTAGTGTATCCGTATCCCGGAGATACGGGACTCTTTGGTCCCGGTGTCCCGTGGATAGAGTGGTTGAGTTGTGAGATGTGTGTGGACATGTTGTGTGTTGTGTTGTGTGTCGTGTGTGTCGTGTGGGGAGAGTATGTGCTGTTGGGGCTGTATGTTGTGTTCGCGAAGCTGCTGTTTGGAGTTTTGAATCTGTGGGAGATAAAATTAGTAGTTAATAATTGAGTTGTCAACTTTTTTGAGGAATTTTTTACGTCACTTTTTCTGATGTGATGACAAGATTTTAAGAACTTATGGTTGAGTAATTTGAGTCTTATTTGAATACACTATTCTTTACATATATTTTTATAATAATTATCCGGGAATACGAATCTAAGCTCAACTGGTTAAAAACTAATTTATTATTTTTTTTGTTTTATGACTTGTTGAAAAGACAAATTAGTTTCGTCGACGAGGTCTTTGACGATGTTTTAGAGAATAGCATAGTTGATATTCAGTTGTATCCTTCCGCATCATTAGACAACACCGGTGGCAACAGCGGTCTCCTAGTTTTATGAAAAGACTTGTAAAAGTGTTGATATAACGTACTTGCATAAATAAAAATCATTTCATCATTGTGCTGACACCTTATAAGGCTTGGAACACAAAGCGCCGTCAACCGGGGCATGGTCCATGGGATTCTGCAACGATTCGCCGACGACCGGTTCACTATTGAACGTTTCGTCGACAGGACGATTCACTTATGGCCGTTTTACCGATAGATTCTTTCACCTTTGGACTTTTCGCCGATACGACGATTCATTTATGCCCGGTTTATCGATAGAACTTTTCTCCTAAGGACTATTCGACGACAGGACGATTCGTCGGCGAATCGTTGCAGAATCGGTCAATGGTCGGACAGCGAGTTGCTCATTACTCGCCGCCCGCACTTACGGTGGCCGGAGATCGTCTAGCGTGGGCTTCTACCACCTTAGCTGGGGTGAAAGGACGCTGTCCTCTCCCTCACGCCTCTCTACTCCTCCTTCGCGAGCATGACTGCTTCGAAAACTAACTTTGAAGAGATAAGGATTTTTTTCCTTGTCTTACCTCGTCTGACTGGCGTCACTGTTGTAGCCGAGCTGCACGTCGGTGTCGGTGTCCTCTCCGGAGGTCTCTCCCGCTCGTATCTTGTACTTGGCCTGCCGGATGGCAGTGAGGCGGCCGCGAGCTTCCTCTAACTCTTTCTCTATGCGAAGGACTTCAGATCTGGTGAAAGAAGAGAAGATGGTGTAGTAGGTGGTAGTTTCATCAGTCTTTGGGCAGAGAAGAAAGGATTGTCAGACTCGTATTGACTCGTCAAACAAATTGTACGTGTTCCTACAATTATTTTTTTGCGTCAGGACCGCAGTAAGCTGCTTCGACAATTCTGCGAATCCGGTAGGCATTTGTCTTTATGGAGACCCCACCAGTTATTAACAGCCCTAACTAGGCTGGAACACTACGCGCTATTGACTCTTGCTTGTGGGCTACCATCTTAAGTGAGGAAACGAGACCGCAATACAAGTCGTCTAGCGTCACCTCGTTTCATCACTGGAACTACTAGGTAAGCCACCTGATCCTTGATCAAACGGCGAGCTACCGATAACTCCCCGACCGCAACCCCTGGACGGTACACCTAAAATTACGAACTTCCCTGAAGACAGGTTAAACTCCCCGAATATAGCCCAATTTCCCCGAACATAGCCGAATCACAACGAATATAGCCCAAGCTCCCCGAATGCAGCCGAAGCTCCCCGAACATAGCCGGATCACAACGAATATAGTCGAATCTCTCCAAATATAGCCGAATCTCCCCAAATACAGCCGAACCTTCCCGAAGATAGCCGAAGCTCCCCGAAGATTGCCGAAACTTCTCGAAGACAGCCGAACCTCCCTGAAGATACTCGAAGTTCCCCGAACAAACCCGAACCTTCCCGAAAAAACCCAAAACTCCCCGAAGTTATCCCACTCACCTAGCATCGATCTCCTGCGCGATCCCTCCCACCATGCGTCTGTTGAGGACCAGACTCCTCTCCTCCTCCGTCTGGATAGCGTCTCTGGCAGCTCGCACCAGGTTGTCAGTAGACCTGATGACCTCGGCACCAGCTGATTGGAGCCGGCGGGTCGATTCTGATGAGGGATCGGCTTTCACCTGTAGAGAAATAAAACAATTTGATTTTTATGTTTGGGTCATATTTTCTGGGTAATTTTTGTTCCATCGAGCTATTTTTTTGGCGTACGGCGAGCAATGGGCGACCCGCTGTCCGGTCAAGGTCCACGCCCGTGTCGACGGCGCGTCGTTTTCCACGCGTCTCAAAGAGCTGTCAGCAAGTTACTTGGAGAGCAAGAGTCTGCCAGGGTCGCAGCACTAACGAGCTACCGTGACCCTGGAACGTAAAGGCCTATTGAAGGACACCGTGGATTTTAGTCAATACAAGTCTGACAGTCCGTAGTTTCTTGCTCATTCTTCTTCATAGAGATCTACGCTTTGGAATGAGCACCTACGGTACTTTCACAGTTTTTATGTCTTGTGACTGGGACTGTAGCACCATAACTATTTTGTACTAGTTTTATTTTTATGATGTTGACAATTCAAAAGTGCCTGTAATGGCCTAATTGAAATAAACGCTTCGATTTTGAGTCCCTCGCGCCCTGCCCTGCATGGGAGGACTCATTTGATGATTTAACCACACCTGATGGTTACATACCTTACAAGCCACCAACAGCTGAGCAGTAGACGAGGCGACCTGCCGGGCGCTGGATATGAGTCTCTCCTCGGAGCCAGCTCCCTGCACCAGGGCGTTGGCAGCCTCCACCAGCGAGTGGGCCGCGGCTGCCACCAGCCGGGCGGCGGAGATCAGACCCTCGGACCACTGGCCGTCATCTGACGAAGATGTTGGACGACGGGCCACTTTACCCTGCGATAGAAGACAGTAAAAATAATATTATATAACATTCCACAACTATCACACAATGCCATCTAGTCCCAAGCTAAGCAGAGCTTGTGTTATGGGTACTAGACAACTGATAAACATACTTATATATTTCTAAATACATACTTAACAAAATAGATAAATTAAACCCAGACACAGAACAAATGATCATGCTCATCACACAAACATTTGTCCTGGGTAGGAATCGAACCCACGACCTCCGGCATAGTAGTCAGGGTCACTAACCACTAGACCAACAGGCCAGTCGTGAATGGGTGCATGATATACAGGCAGATATTTCAACTGGGCGTGGATGGCTATATCCGAAACTATGAGGAATATCGAAAAACATTGAAAAGAGTCTCGAGGCCGATTTTGATGAAAACTAAAACTGCATCATTGGATTTCAGAAAATTCAATAATCCTGGTCAGGAATCGAACCCGCTGATTATGAGTATGCGGGCGGCGAGTATAGGGCAACTAGCTGTCCGACCATGGACAATGCCCGGATCGTCGGCGCGTTTTGTTCCACGCGCTCCTCAAAGAGCGTCAGCAAAATGACGGGGCCCCCTCACAGAGGGCCAAAGCATGCCGGGGTCGCGGGACTTATTCTATCACCGTGACCCCGGAACATAAAGGGCTCTTGAAGGACACCGTACACTTTAGTCAGTAAAAGTCTGACAGTCCCTCCCGGCCCGGGGTGGGAGGACTCATTTGATGATTTTACCATGTAAAAAAAAACCCGCTGATTTTAGGAAAAAATACAAATGTGCATCCATTACCTGATCGATGAGCTCCCTCTGTGCCGCGGACGCAGCCCTGACGAGTGCTGAGGTGGCTGTGATGATGGACTTGGCAGCCTCCAGGATCATCTCGTCGAAGTTCAGGCTTTCATCTGCCTCCTGTAGATAAGGGCGAGGTTTGATTAACAAATCAATTTTGATTTAAAAAAAACCTCTTTCTGGTAAAGTAGGGTAAAAAGACAGAAAGTAATACAAAATATAATTATTATAAAGAAGGTATAGGACACGAATACTAAAGTATGTAGTGACAAAAATACCCTATTCAACCTACCCTTCCCATCCAACTCCCAACCTTCCTCTATTGGAATAAGGTTGAATATCTATCAATATTATAATAAGAAATTTGACAGTTTGTGGTAGATTAATGTGCTGGCATCTGTACATAACAATATTTCTGGCAAATTAGGGTAGAAAGACAGAAAGTAACACAAAATATAATATGTATGTTAAAGACAGACAAATACACAAGTGTGTAGTGACATAAAGTATGTGTAGTATAGGCAAAATGATTGAAAAATCTAATTAGTCCGTCAGTCAGATTATCAAAAATTATTAACCCGCATTTTTTCTTTTTTACGTAACCCTAAATTAACGAAGATACGACAGTTTTAAAATTCGTCACAAGCAAGTACAGTTTTTAAAAATTTCATTTGTTCTGGTTTGATTTCCCATGGATTCGACGTCACGACCTCCCAAGATATGATGCGTATTATCTTTATCAAAACTCATTGATTTTACAAAGAAAAAATACGTGTCCAATATTTTACAAAGTAAATGACGGACTATAGTCAGCGCCAAATAAGAAAGAATTAAAAGTCATTGACCCGACTTGTACCAAAAAGTCCACAAAACTTAATTTGAGATCGCTCGTCATTCAAAACTGTCGCTAATACTGCATCGTTCGAGTTTCATAATACCAAACACTTATCCCAACGGAAATAAGTAAGAAATACGTAAAGAAGGATGGACAAAACGTCCCACCCATTGTAACACTTCCACCCATATATCAAATGAAAGCACTTGAAAAGTGTATCATTTCATTGTATGACAGCAAACCTGTAAACCATGGGAGAAAAAAGTTATTGAGACTTGAAAGTCAAAATACCAACGATACATAATGTTAGGCAGAAGTCATGTAGGTCTTAAATTATATAAATCCATACTCAATACAGTGTGCTAATGCATCGTTGACGTTACTGTATTAAAAAAAAAAATGCCAGTAGGGGGGGCGCTTCTTGATTTAACCAATGAACCCAAAGGTAGAGTTTGCCGTTAAATAAAGAAAAGTGTTTATTTGAGAGCCGGTACACACAAAAAAAAGGAACATGATAACAAATCATGATGATGTCAGCTTGACAAATGTCACATGAAATGCAAAAAAAAAACTTTCTTTAACCAATTTATCGGACTACCTTCAGCTCATCAGCGATTCTGTGCCTTAACGATTGGGTTTGTCGACTATGAAAGTAGAAGACAGGCGTCAACTATGTGTTACGTGTTCGCGATCTTTACTTCGAGTCTTCGAGAATTCGTCATAGTGTTTATTACGAGAATTTGTATATGGAAGCTCGGCCGGGATTCACAGAGTTTATAATGGAACACATTGATTTCGAAAATGTCAGTTGTAATATTGAATAATAGCGTTTTTGAAAAAGAATAAGGCGCTATCTGCACAATCGAGTGAATCGCGGCGATATTGTAGTCGTGCCACATATTTCCATATACTCTATATGAACGTGTCTCCACACGGCGATGTTCACAGATTTACACATGGTAATGATGAGTGGGTACAAGCGTTGGTGCTGGTACGCATCATTACTTTGACAAAAAGCTATTCAGACACTGTTAGCACTTCTACACTAATGAAGGAAACCAACAAATGACTTCAACGACCATGTATAGTACACTGGTGATTTTTTTGACTCCTTTGCTACCTCGTTAGTTAGTTGAGTACCTAACGTTTTGGTTGTGGCGGCATGTGACGGTATTAAAGCCATGTTCTTCTAAGTAGGGGCTGTGGTAGGGGATTGAGCCTTTAAAGCTAGTAGCTAGCATTTAAACTAGTTTAAATTCATTATTTTCATACAATTATCACTACTAAGTACTATAATTTTCTTTTAAAAAGTCAGAAGTGGGTGCCGCTATGTCAACTATGTTACTCTTTTTCATGATCTGTATACATATTATCATAGAGAGAAAAAGCTAAGAGAAATGTTTTCTTCTGAAAATTGAAATTCATATTTTGACATAAAAGTCTCAATAACTTTTTTCTCCCATAGCTTAGAGGTTTGCTGTCATACAATAAAATGATACACTTTTCACGTACTTTCATTTGATCTATGGATGGGAGTGTTACAAGGAAAGGGACGGGGTCCATACATTTCTGCCCATTCTTCTTTGAAGAATAATTGTGGTATTTTTTTAAGTTTCAAAAATACACATTCAAACAATGAAATATGTAATTGCTATGGATTATGGCTTTCAAAAATATTTTTCTTGGTGTATATTTATTTTTCAAAATTACTTATATTTCAATAACAGAACATGCAATAATTGGATTTATTTATTTAGCTTTAACTCATATTCTTACAAGTATACAATAAACTTAAATAACCGAATTTTAAAGTTCATACCAAAAAAATCGATTTTTTGGGTTATGCCCTCATACTCGGCGCTGAGTGTGACGTCAGAGCGAGTCAGGGGCGCATTACCTGTTCGCCATTTTGTAATTATGTAGGTACCTAACGCGTCCTTCGTCTCTAGTGTCATTTCAAATAAGGTTTGCGCATTGGATTGACTGAGCGTATTCCATAATCGGAAAGTTTTCAACCATTTTTTATTATTATCTAACTGTTTAAAGGGTTTAATTAAGTACTACATTTTTAGGTACCTTTCAAAATAAATACGATTGAATATGGTTTTGGCCAAAAGGTTTGTAACTCATGCGCAGTGAATACGTCAAGGATGCCCCGTACCGCGATTCGTTTGTTTGGATCGTGTTAGCGACACTTCCTTTACATTTTTTGTATCGTTTTGAAGTATTGGAAAACATTGGTACACGGGTGTTAACGACTTTTAATTTTTTCTTATCTGGCGCAGACTATAATTAAATTAGTAATTTTTTGATACTGTCAACTAGTCAATTATGCTTAGCGATTAAATTCCCTAACTATACATATATACACAATTACACACAGACATGAAGTAAAGACACATAATGAAAAAAACACATTAAGGGGAATTCTTACCAGCCCGCGAAATTCAAAATTTCTTGCGTTTTTTGCAATTTGCAGGCCATTGTTGGGTTTTATGTTGATTATAATATCATTCGCGGCTGTAAGACGTATGTAGTTACAGAATTATAATCATCAAAATCGCCAATATAACCCTCGAAGTTGATAAAACCCTAGGAATGATTTTTTCTGGTTTTTTTTTGTTCTTAGGGTTTTATGAACTTGGAGGCTTGTATTGGTGATTTTAATGATTATAATTCTGTAACTACATACGTCTTACAACCGCGAATGATATTTTAATCAAAATAAAACCTAGCAAGTCTGCGAATTGCAAAATCGCAAGAAATTTTGAATTTCGCGGGCTGGTTGGAGCATTCACCTTAAAAAAGAAATATCTTAAGACAAAGTCGAAAGCTTCAATTAAAGACTTCTTCCTCCCTTCTTCATCAGTCGCCGTAGTTCAGTAGTCAGTACCGGCATCGATGTGTAATATGTTTGATTCCTGGGTGACGTTAACGATACAACCAAGAATATCAAACATATCTCACCGACACACGGTATTCTTCTAGAACATCTCATGTTTCTTCTTTTTGTCTCTTCAAGGCGTTAATTCTTGTTTATGATGGTATTTAGTGGGTTCCCACAGGTTGCCAATTCAGAATTTGTAGGTCAATTCAATTATGAACAGTTTCGTATAAATAACTATAGCGGTCCTGCTGAATTAAGCATTCTAAACGTGTTTTTGAGTTTATGCATTACAAACATACATACACAAAAATACAATTGTTAACTCTTTACAATATTAGTGTACACTAAAGGTGGAAACACATACATATTATAGATGAATTACACCCAGACACAGAACAAATAATCGTGCTCATCACACAAACATTTGTTCTGGGTGGGAATCGAACCCACGACCCGGCCATAGGAGTCAAGGTCACTAATCACTAGACCAACAGGCCTGTCAGTATAGGGGAGGTCTATGTTCAGCAGTGGACGTCCTCCGGCTACGGCCATTACTGATACAACTCCTTGGTGAAAGTTTTCATACGGTTTTATTTGAGGTTCCAAATTCAAATCACATTATTCCCACGGGAATAATGAAATCCAGTACAATATTACTGTCCGGCTCGAGCGAGGGGGATCAATGATGAGATATACAAAACTAAATAATATTATAATATTCCACAACTATCACACAACGCCATCTAGTCCCAAGCTAAGCAGAGCTTGTGTTATGGGTACTAGACAACTGATAAACATACTTATATATTTCTAAATACATACATATTATAGATAAATAATACACTAACCTGTACTTTAACACTTTTCCTAGGTCTGAGTGACTCCAGTTTCTTGGCAGCTGCGTCGATGGAGGCCGCAGCGCCCAGGAGCTCATTCTCAGCTATCACTGTGGGGTCGTCAGGGTCCACCCAGTCAGATCCTGAGAACAACATTAAAGATGAGGTGGTTTTATTGAAGGTATGTCATCGAGGAGCTCGTGGCTAAATAATTACAGCCGCACAAGCCGATCTTTCAGATTAAGCTGCGCTAGCTGAGGTTGGTCTGTGGATGGATGACCATCTGTTATAGGGAGTTTCCTCCGTGCCTCGGAAAGCACGTAAAGCTGTTGGTCCCAGCCTTAGAATAATAAGTTATTATTCTAAGGTCCCAGCTGTCATTTGGAGATTTAACAGTCGTTACTATTAGTCAGAAGCTCGAAAGTCTGACCACCAGTTTTACCATGGGGTATCGTATTACCCAGTTACTGTGTTGTGTCTGATAGTCAGTCGCTCCATGTAAAATACTGATATTCAGCTGCATCTGGTTCGACTGGAAGCCGACCATAATATAGTTGGGAAAAGGCAGGCAGATGATTATGTTTTTATTTTCCGTGGTAAAATCATCAAATGAGTCCGCCCACCTACGGCAGGGTGAGAGTAGTGGAGAGACTTGTACTAAAATCCACGGTGTCCTTCAATAGCCCTTTACATTCCGGGGTCACGGTGATGGAATAAGTCTCGCGACCAGATGATGATGACATGTTACCTTTGAGCAGTTCGGCAGTAGCAATGATATCGGCAGTAGTGTGCGCCACGTGCCGCGACAGCTCGGGCAGCTGGTGGCGGGCGGTGAGGTCCCCGCTGCAGGCCGCCAGCACGCCCTGCAGCAGCGCGCGGTAGGCCTCCGCCGCGGCCCGCCCGGCCTCCAGCGTGCGGGCCTGCAGCTCCGGGGACTCCGCTGAGTGAGCTGCGCCCTGGCGGGAGAGGATAATCGTAAAATTCCGTACTGTGCTGAACAGCAACTAATCGTTGAACTTCTGGGTCGCACAACCGTGCATTCGAATTATAATGATATAAAGTCATAATTTTTATTCTTAATACTTAATTGTACACACGCATACAACTTAGTGGGTGTATAAAAATTTAGAACATGGTTTAATTAAAATGTCAAAATATAACTATCTAGTTTTTTTTTAATATGGCAGCTGTCAGTTGAAAGCGATTCTCCCTAGGGCTGCAATGAATAACTTTCAAATGGCTCATCAGACATGTAATGACCTACTTTCAGATGATGAGTAATTAAATAGTTATTTATTATACAAGAGTGCAAAGTTGCTTTAAAACTGCGTGCTCAATTTTGATGACCGAGCAAGCGAAGAATATTAAAACTCAATCACGAGAGCAACAAGTGTTTAAAAATTAGAATCCTGAGCGGTAGCGAGGGAATCAAAAGAGCACGAGGTGAAAAATCTTTGCGCTCGAGTGCAACACGTAACTTTTCATCCCACCTCAGCAAGGAAATGACTAAATACAAAAGAATTACACATTACAGCTTTACTCTGGAGCCGTACTCTGTTTTTCACATCTACTGCGAGGAAATAAATTAGATTTTTGAAATTTGATGTGGTACGACAACCTTCGGACGTGAAGTTGGCACCACTGCAAGCGATTAGCTGTTGCGGCCAGCAGCCGCCATTACTGATACAACTTCTTGGTGAAAGTTTTCATACGGTTTTATTTGAGGTTCCAAATTCATATCACATTATTCCCACGGGAATAATGAAATTCAGTAACATATTATTGCCCGGCTCGAGCGAGGGGGAACAATGACTTGCTTAATAGTAGGTTTGCCTGACATATAATTTGACATTTACGAGCAAGTTGTCTGAAAAAGTTATTTGAACATACCTTGCAGACCACAAGCAGGTCTACTACGGTCTTCCTGCCCAAGTTGGCTGCGGCAGTCAGTTGGTCTTGCTTGTTGGCGTTCCCGGCGGAAACTGCGCGGGCGGTGGCCACCGTCATCTGTCTCGTGACCCTAATCAGTTCCTCTGGAGTAGCTGATGATTTGGGGGCTGAAGGTGACATTAGAACCTGTGGGAGGAAGATTTGATTAGTATTGAAGAATAGATGTGTTCTATTTTTAGTTTAATGGAGAAAAATAAAAATAAATCTGTAATCTGAAGCCCGTTGTACACATTGGGCCGAGGCATTGGGTCAGCATGTTGGGCCAAAACAATAAATTCCAAATGTGGCTGTTTACACATTGGGCCAACGTGTGAACACTGTATGCGAAGCACGCCAAGATCCTCTGATTGGTGGTGAAAAACCAACAACTTTCGGTTGGCCGGCCAGTATTCCCACCAACTACCAACATACCGCCAAGTAGTACAAGCTGGCCCAATGTGTACAGCGGGCTTTTGATTATAAAATGTCCTGTCCGTGTTTGAAATAAAAATAACGTTTTTAGTGAATCCATTTTTTTATAAATGTGTGACTGAGCACACCACACATTTAAAAGTTTTCTTTGTAGATGTTCTAATCTAACGACGGGGTAATTTTTCTTTTGTGTTTTTGGCTAAATTTCCAGTGGCCCACTAGGAATCTGGACATACTAAGCTGGAACGTAAAGGGTATTGAAGAATACTGTGTATTTTACTCAGTACGAGTCTGACATTCCCTTCTGCTCCACAATGACTGGAAGAACCCATTTGATGATTTTACCAAGCTAAAAAATAGTATTGGGACAAACCCCCCACACTTGGAAATAGTGTGGGGGGTTTGTCCCAATACTATTTTTGCACTGCAACTTCTGACAGCCAGAATCAACAGTGACGACCACCAGAAAATCGCCGAGACAATGAAGCTCGACGTGTCCTGGAGAATGAATTCATCTATCTTGGATCCTGCAACGAAATTAATCAGAAAATAATAAAAACATAGTATGTTTACATTCTTACCTCAATCTCCTGTGAGATAGCTTCAATGGTAGACT
This sequence comes from Agrotis ipsilon, assembly GCA_028554685.1. Classification (NCBI taxonomy): domain Eukaryota; kingdom Metazoa; phylum Arthropoda; class Insecta; order Lepidoptera; family Noctuidae; genus Agrotis; species Agrotis ipsilon. Next base: position 9,270,064 of record CM052982.1, read on the forward strand.
CCAGTGCCCTGGTGCCGCGAGTATGTTCATCCTCCACCGCCTTCACGGTCTTCAGCAGTGACGTCACATTCGTCACCATCACCTAGTGAACAAATATTGTTAGTATTGTACTATGTACGGGAAATTGGTGGTTTTTTGATCAAGTGTTTTGGGAACAGTCATCATATTTTTATTATTTATCTGTACTAATATTATAGAGCATAATATTCGCAGAGCAGATGGCCAATGGGGTCGAAAATTACTAAAGTGGAGACCACGGACTAGCAAGCGCAGCGTAGGACGTCCACCAAAAAGGTGGACAGACGACCTTTTGAAGGTCACCGCGAGACGCTGGATGCAGGTCGCTTCCAACCGGTATATGTGGCGATCAAAAGGGGAGGCCTATGTTCAGCAGTGGACGTCCTATGGCTGATACGATGATATTATAGAGGAGACTAGTTTGTTTGTCTGATTGAACGCGCAGGATTTTAATCTCAGGAACTACAGCGGGGGTGTAACTAAGGGTAGTAATTATAAACTAAGCCCCGTAATAATGATAGCTATGCCTATTTTATTTTTTTTCTGCCTGCCGGGGTCACGGGACTTATACCATCACCGTGACCCCGGAACATAAAGGGCTATTGAAGGACACCGTGGATTTTAGCCAGTACAAGTCTGACAGTCCCTCCCGCTCTGCCCGGGGTGGGAGGACTCATTTGATAATTTTACCAAGATAAAAAAAGCCTACTTTTATCTAGTCCATGATGTCCAATTGCTGGGCTTTGACTTCCTACAAATATTTCCAGGAACATGTATAGAGCCGTTTCGTTTTATTTATTGTTTAGAATCCCCATAAATGATGTCACTAAATGATGACTCTCCCTTTCTCGTCTGTCACTCTTGATAATTTCTTTTTTCTTCCGAAATTTTAAGGACATCTTCCTTTCCAGATGTAGCCTCATTCCAACACTTGGGGACAGTCTATAGTAAAGTAAAATGTAATTTTTTAAGATTGTAATATTTATAATAAGGAAAAAACTGTTCGTAAAGAGTCTGTTCCAAAAACTTTGATCAGAAACCACCAAATCTTCCCATCTGGCATTTCATATTAAAATACATTAATAAACGACAACAAAGTATTAAACTAAAAACATGAAATTTAAAGCTTTGGGTTGCCAACTAGAAAATTAATTATTTTTAATACGAATTATTAAAATAGTAAAATAAAAATGAGAAAACCCGTTAGCTAAACGACAGAAGCTCCATGCTATAGCTGTAACCCAGAAGCTTTCAAAATAACACCATAAATATATAATAAAAAAAAGATAAAATCTTTAAAATAATACATAAACATACTTCATATAAGGGTAGGATCAGAAAAGCGTAAGAGAATGAACGTACATATCGATATAGAATGACGTATGTTTAGCTTTAAAAGCTATTTCTGCTGTCTAAACTCGATTCCACATCGATTAGCACATTCACTCTCTAACACAGCGTAAATTACGCCACTCAAAATGAGCCACCGAAATTGAGTCGCGAAAATTGAGCGGCGTAATTTACGTCCCGTCGTACCCTTGTCATATAGATATTTGTTTGTCAATATTGGACCGTATGGCAGCTGAAATGAAAGCTTGTGGTTTTGTTATAGACAGATGACAAGCGTCCTCTTGAAGGCACCGTGATGATGGGTACCATGACATGATTCTATGAGAAATGTGTTTAGGGAGGCTGTATCTTCGGTCCAAATGTCTTCTTGGCTCCTAGGACTTGAAAAAACGATGGGAAAAGCAATTTATACAAATCTGCTTATAAAAATTTACATTATTTGACAGTTAACTGAATTTTTTATCGAAAAACTAGTTCCTATTCACTAGAAAGGCGAAGGTACTTGTAACTCACTTTAAAAATTAAATTATCCTACTTCTACTAAAAGTTTGTATGTGTGGATGGATGTTTGTTACTCTTTCACGCAAAAACCACTGAACGGATTTGGCTAAAATTTGGTACACAGATAGTTTATAACCTGGATTAACACATAGGATAGTTTTATCCCGATTTTATGTTCCCGTGGGATAATTTTCGAGTTGTAGCGGGTGAAGCCGCTGGCAACAGCTAGTCAGAAATAATGCCACGGGACTTTTTTTAATTTGGCTATAGTCTCACGTTTTACCAGTATCTCGCATGATGGTAAAGCTTCGGTTTCCTAGGAAAGCGGTGCCGTCGTAAAGCGGCTGTAATAGAGCAGTGAATGACGTCAGTAGAACATTGTCTATATAAACTAAAATGGCGCGGTTTTCTAGAGAGCGGTAACCAACGACGATATATTACTAGACTCCTAATAACAGGCGACCGATGTCTGTCAACACATTAAGCAAAAAAGTCTTATATCCGTCTTATTTCGACCACTCCTGTGAGCCGTAAACATACCTTGAGACAGAACAGACCTTGATTTAGCCAATCACAACGCAGTACCCCGTCCCCCTCGCTTAGGTAGTACCTCAGAGAGTTGGCAGAATAGTTTTCGTTCCTTAGATCGTGCATGCGGAGTCTAGTAATATATCGTCGTTGGCGGTAACTGACGCCATAACGTCAAAAAGCGGTGCCGCCATTTGCATGACCGCCGTCTTGTCTGTGTCGTTTCGTTTGTTTTAAAAATAATGACGGTGTGTTAAAACGTTCGTAGAACTTGGCACATGTCGTCACCGTATAGACGACCGCCTTTTTGCGTCCGTAATATTACGGCTGCTAAATGACGGCACCGCTTTCCTAGGAAACACAACCTTTAGCGAAGTTGTGGTCAACGGTGAAGCACGCTTGCAAAGAGGTAACATATTCACTCTTGACTTGGTCTTCAACCACAAGGTTATCAGGAGATACAGACTGTCAAGACTGGAGGTGTTTTTTTCACTCCACTCAGGGCTGAATTTGTAAATTTTTCACCCCAAAAAAGCTTACAATAAAGGCATAATATATCCCCCGAACTTCGTCATAGAGGGCAAACCTACTGCTCTTATAGATAACTGAAAAAAAAAATCAAGACTATACAATCGACCTTTAAAAAAATGCAAATGGTGACGTCACACATTAAATGACAAGTTAGTGACGTCATACGCAAGTGATATAGTGGTACAAGCATTGGACACATTGGGTTCATGCCACACTGCGACATAACTAAACACATTTCGAACAAGTGTGACGATGATGTGACGTAAGCGAGTTAGTGTGTGGCGGACGGATCTTGCAGCTGTATAATGTACCGAACTATTAATATAAAACCATAATAATCGGTCTATAATGTTCCCACTGCTGGGACACAAGCTTGACTATCCTACTATCCTACTAATATTATAAACGTGAAAGTTTGTATGTGTGGATGGATGTTTGTTACTCTTTCACGAAAAAACCACTGAACGGATTTGGCTGAAATTTGGTGCACAGATAGTTTATAAACTGGATTAACACATAGGATAGTTTTTATCCCGATTTTATGTACCCGTGGGATAATTTTCGAGTTGTAGCGGGTGAAGCCGCTGGCAACAGCTAGTATGAATATTATAACGTTCCCAATGAACGGGCGTCATCTCAGTGAGAGGGAGTGGGCTGTAATCCAAAACAGGCAGGCCCTGTGCGGGTTGGGTGTATGTCAAATGTCTTTGAAATTTTGGTTCTAGGACATACCGGTTTCCTCTTAATTAAATCGAGTGTCCTCTCTGTGTGGTGGGTATTTTTTTTTAATTTCCACTCATTTGCTCAGTAAAATTGGCCAAAATTATCATTTTTTTTAATTGCCCCCAATAGGTATTTCTTCCTGTAATTTAGCGCGGATATGTGAATTTGAGTTCGTTACCACGACTTTTTGAAAGATTTAGGCCTAGCATGTGTGACCTAATATTGTATTTATTAAATAAAAATTTAATTAGAAACCATAAAATGCGGAGTAGACATTTTGATGATTCAAAACTTAAAGTTAAATTCTTGCCTATATAAAAAAAATGAAACGTACTTGACAGCAATGATTTAAGCTTGCTTTTTGATCAAGTTATGATTTGCCCTATTTTTTTAATGATGAATTTGCACCCCTGAACCAAAAATACCAGAAAAAACACAATATAAAAAGCTTGAATCAACAGCGTGCAATATAAACAATAAGCGAACTTGCTGATGACGCGATGCGACGCAATTTGACTGATTCCAACTACAAGTGAAAATCGTCCTTACCACTACGACATATGACATAAAACGTGCTGTTATCTGGTAGATGAAAAACAAAACACGCTCGCTGACACAAGTCAGTCGAATTGCATCATAATATCGTAGTAACAAGGACGATTTTCATTTTTTAGTCAGTAGAGCAAATCGCACGCACCACGTCATGAGCAAGCTCGCTAAAGAAACAGGTGCAAAACCGTCCGCCACAAAACAATGACACGTTGAGAACCAATGAGAAGCGTCCACACCATGCGAGGCGTGCGCAGGCGCAGTAGCGATCAAATTGAAGTTTTCTGACCGATTCGTCCTCGTTCCTCGTCACGGCTTCCGTTTCCTTAAACCTATCATTCTTGATCTCGTCTAGCATTCTTAACTGCTCTTCCATTCTTGAACTGGGCCTGGACTTTGATTGGCTACGGATCAGACGTCTGATTCGTTCAATATCTTCAGTTGTTTCTGTTTTGTTTAGTATTTGTTCGTATACGTTCCACCAGTTATCAATCGAGCCGAATTGTTGTTCGCGACTTTTAAGTACGTCTTCGTAGATTGTCCACCAATTGTTGGCGTAGTACTCTAGTGGGTACGTTCTTGTTAAGTCGAAAATTTCTAGGGTATTTGGTGATCTTTCCGGGTTAGATCTCGTTGATTTTATAGTGTCTGTATTGTATGTTACATGATGATTAATATTTCTGTGTAGACTGTTAGTCGTGTACACATTTGTTGTTGTAACTTTATTGTTGAACTGCTGTCTATTTTCTGGTATAATATTCTCTTTATCTCTGAAGTCTTTTTTATATTTTCTGATGATTTCTTTGTAGTATCTCTCAAGAAGGCACAGTTCTTCATAGGTGTACTTGCTTGTGTCAATTTGTGAGTAGATGTTCAATATTTCTTGTATGTCAACCTTTTTGCGGCGATCAATTTTAATGTTCGACAGAGCTTTTAGCTGTTCTATTAGCGGATCAAAACCTTTATAAATAAAGTCTTTTTTAGCGAATTCTATGAGTTTTAAAACCATATCTTCGTATTTTTTATTGTATTCCAAATCTTGGTTCACAGCCTTAGATTTATCGACTTCTTCTATGAAATGTTGAAGGGTATGTTTCTCGTTTTCAAATCTGTCGAGTTGTGTTTGGAATTCTCCAAGAACTAGCTCGTGGCCGCTGAATCTCTCTAACTCTCTTCTTGATTCCTCCATTTTGTCCAGATTTCTTTTCGCTAAAGCTTTCCACCATTCCGTATCATCCTTGAACATTTTCCAGAATTCCATCCTAACTTTCCTTGTCATCGTATTGACGTCTGATACGTCTTTTGTAGGAGTTTTTGCTTTATATTCTGGTTTTACAACTATCTCCATAGATTCATCTTTTTGCTTTTCCTCTGGGCTTAGCATCTGTTTAATGGCGTCAGTCGCTTCAGGGGAAGTAGTCTGAATATCCAAGCTGACTGGTCTAACCTTCTTTACAGTAAAAACAGGACTTTTCAATTTAACATCTTCAGACTTAGGTTTTGTATTAACAGTCTCTACATTGACTTCCGTTTTAATGTTGATTTCGATTTCCGTGTCAATATTCTCTATGACAGCTGATAATCTTTTCATTTCTGTGTCTAAATCGTTATTGGCTTTGATTCTTTGGATTTTGTCTATTTTGCGTTTATTTTCTACTCTATCGCCAATATCTTGGACCAAATCTGCTAGTTTTTTGGTCTCTCCTAAGAGGATATTTTCGCCGTACTTTAAGACTCTCCAATCCATATCTAATAGGCTGTTCTTAGCAGCAACATTATACCTTTCATTCAAATCATCATTTTTAAGACTCCTAACAGGTGGTATGGTCATCAAATTCTCGATATACGAGATAACTTCCTCGCAATTATCATGGAAGATACTCGGGGAGACATCATCATCCTGGCTGGAATAGTCGAGGAGTTTGACAAGCTCATCTTCTTGGTCAGATTGGAAGATGTCAGTTTCGGAGTCGGCCGAGTTATAGTCGGATCTTAAGAGGGCGGAGCGCCGGTTGGGGCGGGGGATGGTGGTTGCTTTGAGCGGGAGGCTCCAGCGACGGGAGGCGTCCGACAGCCGCTAGAGAAAATACCAGCTCAGTCCAATATTGACAGACGAACACAATGGCGAGATTACAAGATGGCGGCGTTTGCCGGTACCATAGACAACACAAATGTTATGGAATGGATGTGTTCCTTGATTTTGCTTTTTTTTTTGTTACTCTGGGCTAAGAAGTATGGCACTTCTGTGTTTAAAATGCTTCATAAAGCATATTTTTTAGTATTTCATGTGCGTAAAAATCTACTAAAATGGTAGAATTTTAAGTGTTATTTCAACCAAGCTGTATTTTAATGGTGCTATACTTATTTGCTCAGTGTATTTTAAACTATGCTACTAATAAAATTGCATTAAATTGCGCTTTGCCAAAATTTGAAAAAAAAAACTGTGTTAAACACAAAGAAAAATTTGGAAAAACAATTTCGATCAAGCTTTCAAGGAATTTAGTCTGTTTTCCTTGATATAATAATTAATATTTATTATTAAAAATCTGTAGTGTATAAAACATACAAAAATACTGTACATAATCTAAACTACTGAAGCGACGTTTAATTCTGCATAATTTGATATTTACAATAATAGAAAACGTGTAAAAGTGCTTATTTAGAACTTTCATGACTATCATTGAAATATTGTATAATTGAACAAGGTCATCATTCAATCCAGCTAAAATTTGGCAAAAATCATATTAAATTATAGTTTTTCTTTGTAAGAAAGTCGTCCATTACAAAAAAAAAAACACTAAAAAAAACTGTTTGATAATTCAATTTGAAAATTTAATATACCGATAATTCGGTATACATATTAATTTTTTTTAAAACACGTGTGCCTTATTTTTTTTTGCCTTCAAGATATCGAGTTTTCTATCTCATTTTCTCACACGTTAAAACTTACGAATTCATAATGTCTGTCTGTTTTTATTATGGCTTTTTTGTTGCAACGATGCTAAAAAAGTTGTCACTTCTAAAACTGTACTATCTCTTGTATCATCACGGATCTCTCCTCTAGAGAGTCAAAGCCTGCCGGAGTCGCGGGACTTATCTCATTACCGTGACTCTGGAACGTAAAGGGCTAATGAAGGGCACCGTGGATTTTAGTACACAGTACAAGTCTGACAGTTCGTCCCTCTCTGTTCAGGACTCATATGATGATTTTACCACGTAAAAAAAAGGTTATAGCTATCAGGAAATACAAAATCCGACAGGGAATTCAATTGTAAGTAAATTGCAGAAAAGCAATCTTTATTTTCACTATTTTTTTACTAAACCTTGTACCAAAACACAATATTTCAACAACCGCCATAGAAATTTCAACCCTAAATAACCCAAAAGCTTCTTAAACCATAAAAACTTACCTTGGCAGCATGTTTCAACCGGTGCATATCAGGATGAGCCACGTGCTTCCCGGAGGCGGCCGTGGTGGCTGCAGCCAGGTCTCGCAGGGCTGCGGCCACGTCCCGCGCCGCGTGCAGCAGCAGGACCTGGGGCTCCGGGTTGCCCGAGCCAAGGGACATGGCGCCCAGTTTTACTACTTCGCATAGTTGGACTGGAAGGGTGAAAAAATAATGTTAGATCGTGCTAAAGATGAATCTTATCTTTCGGAAATATACTTTTTGTAGGCCTGTTGGTCTAGTGGTTAGTGACCCTGACTGTTATGCCGGAGGTCGTGGATTCGATTCCCACCCAGGACAAATGTTTGTGTGATGAGCACGATCATTTGTTCTGTGTCTGGGTGTAATTTATCTATGATATGTATGTATTTAGAAATATATAAGTATATTTATCAGTTGTCTAGTACCCATAACACAAACTCTGCTTAGCTTGGGACTAGATGGCGTTGTGTGATAGTTGTGTGATTTTTTTTGTTATTTTTAAACAGTATCATAAGGGGTTATAACTTACCAATAGTGCTGACAGCACTTTGCGCGGCGCTGGCTAACTGTTCCTGGGTACCAGCCGCTCCTCCCACGAGGGTCTTGGTGTCTTCCACCAGGGTCTTAGCTGTCTTCAGGATGTTCTCGCGGTGATCGGAGAACGTGTCCGTGTCTTTCTCGGAGTGGAGAGTTCCTGGGAGGGAAAAGGTGTGGTTAGCTACTCAGCATCATCATCAGCCTTTAAAATAATGTTCCCATTGCTGGGACACAGACCTCTCTATGAGAGGGAGTGGACCATAATCTACCACGCGGGCCCGGTTCGTGTAGGTGGATGTCACATGTCATCGAATTTTTGGTTCTAAGACATGCCGGTTTCCTCACGATGTTTTACTACACCGTTTTGAGAGCAGGGGTGATGAAATAAATTACAACAAGTAATTCGCCTAGCTGGGTGCGAACCCACGACCTACAACTCGTCAGAGCGGATACCACTGGGCAACCACTGTTAGCCACTACTTCAACCAAATGTACTTGATTTTCATGATATATCGTACAATTTGTTTCTAACCGATGGGGAAGAAAACTTCTCGAGTGTTGACCATGGAGCAGAAGGACGCAGCGTAGACTTCCCACTAGGTGGACCGACCACATAGTGAGAGTCGCGGGCAACTGATGAATGCTTGTCTAGTTCTCACATAATGTACAGTCTCAAGTTGAATGATGTATCTGCTATAATTTTGGCGATTTAAAAGAGTGTCCATGGACTTTCTTGCTCATTCTTCTCCATAGAGATCTACTCCTTGTAATGGGCATTTACGATACTTTCACAGTTATTATGTCTTGTGACTGGGACTGTAGCAACATATCTTTTTTTTTTAATCTTGTTTTTGACAATTCAAAAGTGCCTGTAACTGGCCTACTTGAAATAAGTTTAAGATTTTCTATAAGTACATTCATACTTTGGAATTAAGACAAGATGACATGAATTAATGTTTTTCTTACCAGCACTAGCGAACAGTATGGTGGTATCCAGGTCTCCAATGATAGCGGCGATGGTGGCCGCGGCGTCGATACAGGCCTGAGTACCACGGGAACCGGCTTGTAGGGCGGACAGAACTGCTATGACCTGGAGAGAATAGGAAGAATAAAAATACTTGAATGAAATTTAATTTATCAACTAAAAAGGTAAAATAAGAAACTTCTTTAGAAAAAAGGAACCGACTCTAAAAACAAACACAAAACCGAATAAATGAACTGTTCTTGCGAAGTCGGTGGCAAAAGACAATGAAGTAATAAAAAAAGGAAAGTTATTTTTATGTTTTTTCAGAAGTCGCTTCCTTTTTTATTTTTTTAGATAGGGTAATTATTTATCGAAAGTAGTTGAGCTTATTATTTTTCACATATTAAGATACAGTTACTGCAATTTCCCAATTGCAAGGTCTTTGAATCCGATAATTGTGTGCATAAAGGTACATTCACACATATCAGCCACCGTCACGTCACCGACAACGGATCAGTGACGATTTGTGTACGTATCAACAAACACCAGTCACCGTCACGTCGTTCGTCAGTCACGTAGTATGACTATAGTAATAGTAATAGTTTTTATTCATAACCCTTTTTATAAAGATGTTCTTATGCTATGGTGTACATTAGTATTGACTTAAACTACGGGATTGGGTATTTTGGGTTTTGGGCTACAGAAATTATAAAATTATTGTTGCTAGGGCTAACATTTGTCTAAAAAATACATGTATCCCTGACTCCGAAACTAGGCAGAGCCTGTGTCTTCCGAGCCAGTGGTTCCTTCTTTGTGGTCTTATTAGCCATTACAAAATAGAGACAATAATAATAAAAAAAAAAACATAGTTATCAAAAAATACAAAAATAAGAATATGAATGAGCAGTCTTAAAATTTTATGAAAGTAAATTAAATGTAAAAGGGGTATCGACTGGTATTCAGAAGAATCTAAATCGGAGTAGTGTATGAAATAAGGTGTTAAAAGAAGTGTGCATGTGCGAGTATGTATGTGTGTGTATTTGTGTGCGTGTGTGGTGTGTATTGGATTGCGGTCGGAAATAAACAAGTTATGTGGTGGGAGTTAGGAGTTTTTCAGTTTCGTCGTATGTCAAATTTAGCAAGTAATAAGTAAGTTTTCTTTTCAGGTTATATGGGTTTAATGTGTGTATATTTATTGATTTATTTAGACTGTTGTATAATTTGGATGCTAGAAAAGAGAATTGGCGTGTTGCAAAGCTGGTTTTTGTTTGCGAATATTTACAAATAGGTTTCCCGCTGCGCATTATTCTATTTTTAGCGTAAGAGACAGCGGCATGTTTTCTTATTATTGTTCGTAGGATGAAGAGTTTCCTTACAGAGAGACAGTTGCACTCTTTGTAGAGTGTTGATGTGGGGTATCGACGAGGTTTACGAGTCATTACTTTTAATAAAGCCCTTTGTGCTCTTTCGAGGCCTAACATTGCGGTTTTATCCGTGCCACCCCAAATGGGTATGCAGTAGGAGAGTATAGACTGGCACAGGGCAAGGTATATGTGTCTCATCATATCTTTGTCGGCTACATCTCGTAGGTTTTTAAAGATGTAAATGAGTCGCCTCAGCCGGGTTTTTAATATTTCTAAATGCGTGTGCCAATCTAGCCTCTCATCTATGTGGACACCGAGATACTTGGTATTATTTACCAGCATGAGAGTAGGACATGTACAGGGGAAGGATGAACTTTGACATACGTGTGCGGTTAAGGAGGACTGTGCATCCCGGGGTGCGGATTTGGCGGTAATTCTAAAGGCAATTGCTTTTGTTTTAGATATATTGAGGGTCAGTAGGTTAGCGGAAAGCCAGGCCATTACTTTTCTAAGTGAGGATTCGGCGTTAAGTTTGGCTACATCCCAATCAGCGCCATAGGCGAGGAGTACAGTATCGTCTGCATACATAAACGTGTCGCAACATTGTAGTTTTAACCTGCATAGGTCGTTTACATACAACTGGAAGAGTGATGGTGAGATAATGCTGCCCTGCGGGACTCCGTAACCTATAATTTCCTCGCTACTAATGACCGAATCGATTTTTACGCATTGTCTGCGATCCGTCAGAAAATCTTTAAAAAGGTTTAATGCCTTACCCCGTATGCCTGCATTTTCCATTTTGTGTATAAGGATGGGAATAGAGATGGTGTCGAAGGCCTTTGATAGGTCCAGAAAGATAGCGAAGCTTTTCATTCTGGCGTCCATTTTTTTTGTGACTTGCTCAGTAAAGTCTGCTACGGCATCCTCGGTAGAAATACCCGGTCGGAACCCGTATTGGTTTGTTGCAATTATATTGTATTTGCGAAAAAAATTAACTAAGTTATTGTTCAAGATTCGTTCCAAAATTTTTGAAAGGGTTGTGAGTACAGATATCGGCCTGTAGTTTGATACGATGTCTCTATTCCCGTCCTTATGAATGGGATGGACGAGGGCCTTCTTGAATGCGCGAGGGAAGGTGCCTGTACTTATCGAGAGATTGCATATGTGCGTAATTGGCGGAATCAAAGGGTTTTTACACATTTTTATGATTTTTGATGAGATGCCATCCCACCCAGCCGCACAATCCCCCCTAAGAGATGTAATAATACGTTCTACTTCTTCCTGGTTTACTTCTAAGACGACTAGAGAATTGGGTTGTGAGTTGATTTCTGGCAGATTTATGTTGTTGTTAGGTGTGATTTGTGACGCCAGTTTATTGCCTATATTGACAAAATAGCTATTGACTTCGTTGGCGGATGAAGTGGGATTATCTGCGAGTTTCAAAAGTTGGCGCGCGGGTTGTCTGTCTTGTTGGGTATGCGTGATTGTTTTGATGGCGTTCCACGTAGCCTTTGAGTTACCTTTGGCTTTCATCAGTTCGTTTTTTTCATGCTCCCGTTTCAGTTTGCGTAGCAATAGGTTACAAAAATTCCTGTACCGTTGGTAGGTAATTTTGAGGATTGTGTTATCAGGGGCTTTTTTAAACTCTTTGTGCATTTTATCCCTGTTCCTTATGCATCGTAAAAGGCCTGGTGTAATCCAGGCTTTAATTGTTCTTTTTCTTCTGGGGACATGAATTAGCCTTGTGTTCTGTTTGATTACCGATGAAACAGTTGATATGAACATATCTGTAGCCATATTTGTATCCCAACATTCGAACACAGGTGTGAAGTCCGTGTTTTCTAAGGTGTCAAGAATTGCTGGGTAGTCAATTTTGTGATAGGAACTTGCTGGGTCGAGTTTGGGTTTCCCCATGTCGAGGCATAGTAGTATCGGTAGATGGTCCGTCACGGGTGATTCAATTACCATTGTAACAGCCCTTTTCGTCGTTCTTAGGAGAATATGGTCGAGACAGTTGTTTTGACTGGTAGGCATATTATGCGTTGGTAGTAAGCCGAGAGACGCTGTGAGAGTAAGGTATTGGTCAGATAGTCGGTCAGCGTTGTTAACTTTTATATCTATGTTCATGTCTCCAATTACAGCAACGTTAACATTAAGCGGTAAAGGGTGTATTAAATTATACAGGCTGTCAAGAAAATTGTCGATATTTTGGTAGGATGGGGAGCGGTAGAGGGATACAAGGCACAATTCATTCCCAACATGACATACCAGACAACTGCCATCCCGAAACTGCGGTTCTGATACCTTTACATTCAATAGGCTTTTGGCGTAGATAACTACTCCGTCATTTTGTGATGTGTTATTTGATGTGGAGAAGGTACTGTATCCATCCATTTTTGGCAAAGGACCAGCGACCTTTAGCCAGCATTCCGATAGTACCAGGATGTCAAAGTCAACGTTCGTAAGTGCAAGCGTGGACATGAATAGGTTAAAATTTTTCTTAATACTCCTTATATTTTGATGAATAATTTTTAAATATTTGTTTGGGTTTTTAAGTAGAGTAGTGCACTGATCGGGGGGACAAAGGAAAGATTTCGCTATACTGAATGAGTCTATTTCGGATGTTAAGTGATTCGTGTCAGTCATTTATACGTTTAAGACGGAAATCTGTGAAAATATGACCGACGAAACTGGTGGAAAAACAATTTGGGGTGAGGGATTTTCTGTAATGGGTCTCAGTTTCATTTGTTTTTATTGCATGTGTGGAAATTGTGTGTATTGTAATGTAAATATGTTTTGTGTATAGTTCTGAAAAGTTTGTAAAAATTGTGTGTTTGGTTGAGTGTATAAGATTCTTTAGGTTAAATGGATAATTTGGAAACATAAGTTTGAAATTTGGGACAGCTACAAAATTTAGTCATTGCTTATCTTTAATAACTAGTAGGTCTAGTTCCGAATTAATAATGAATTGTTTCATACCCTTATCCTTACGTAGACAAATTTTAGAGTTATTGACCCAGCAGAATTTAAAATCATTACGTTTGGCGAACTCACGGGCTTGGAAGAAGAGCTTTTTTCCTGATGGTGGGAGGTGTTCGTCCACATAAAACGGTTGTTTATTTCCGGGTAGGCCAATGAGTTGGGAGTTAAGTTTCTCACCGAGATCGCGAGTCTTATTATAATTCCTTACTAAGGATAAAAACTCGTGTTTTCTTTGTACACTAAAGAATTCCACGATGATGTTCCTGGTAGTTCCCGGTTTTGCGGGAGCTCGGTAGATATATGACTGAATCATTGAACAATAAAATCAGTAAAATAACGGGTTGGTCACATGTTTCGGTAGCACGACGTTGACTGAACTGAGACATGACAATCCCGGGTGTGAAATAAATATTATTTGACGTGCCTGACCGGTTGGACCGGTCCCGGACGTCATTGATAGATCACGTGCCGGTGACTGACGTGTGGGAACATAGTCATGCTAGCAGTAAAGATTTTTTTCATCCCCCCATCTCGGAAAGGGTACTTTTGCTCTTCGATATCTGAGCGTAAAAGCCGTTTTTATCCTCAAGTGAGTAAAAGCTGTTTTTATCCTCTAGTGAATAAAGTAAATTTGAATTTAGAACATCGTGTGCACTTTAAAGAGTAGCAGCAGTAATGGCGGCCGGTGACCGCAACAGCTGATCGCTTGCTGTGGTGCCCACTTGACGTTCGAAGGTTGTCGTACCACATCAATTTTCAAAAATAGAATTTGTTTCCTCGCCATAGTTGTGAAAAAACAGAGTATGCTCCTCGGGTATAAGGCTGCGTTGCCTTGGGCTAACTTGAATCCCTCGCTACACTAAGGATTTTTAACTTTATTCCCTCGTTTCTTTCGGGAATTAACACTTGAACCTCCTCGCTGCGCTACAGACGGAGGTTCAACCCCAGAATCCTTAGTATCGTGAGAGTGAGAGTAGCTTAGAAAAGTGAGTGTATAAAAACGTGGGAATAAGTAACTTTGAAAACTACTACCTAAGTATTATTTGTTTTAATTTAAAAATAATTCTGTTCTATAATAATGTATTAGTTAATACTTAAACTGAAATAAAAGCCTATCTTGTGTTTGTACAACATCTTTTTTTTTGTTTGTTTTTGCATTAAGTCATTTCCTCGCTGAGGTGGGATGAAAAGTTACGTGTTGCACTCGAGTGCAAAGATTTTTCACCTTGTGCTCTTTTGATTCCCTCGCTATCGCTCATGATTCTAACTTTGAATCACTCGTTGCACTCGTGATTCAATTTTAGAATCATTCGCTTGCTCGGTCATCAAAATTGAGCACGCGGTTAAAAATCAACTTTGCACTCTTGTATAACAAATAACTATTTTAACCTGGTCGGTGGATTTGACGTGACAATGACTGAACTGATGTGTGTGAATGCACCTTAATTCCGCAATTTTCTAGCCAGTGTGCCAAAAGATTTATACCATAATATTTACCTTCTCATTGACGATCTTAGCAGAGTCAGCGACGGCGCGCTGGTTGGCCGGGATGGCTGACAGTCGACAGTGTCCTCCCGCCTTGATCAACTCCGACACTCCTTCGCCGAGCTCTACCACTGCCACGCGGATCCTGACGAAGAATATCAATGGTAAGTTTAACTTTGTCAGAAAATAAATGGTTATAGTGGATTTTGAACTTTATGACATATGAAACAGAGTCTTTTTGTCTAAAACTTGATCAATTTGAACTTTTTTATACACTTTCGTGGTGGCCCAATGGTATCGGCTTACGAGTCGTAGGTCGTGGGTTCGAACCCAGCCAGGTGAATTACTTTGTGTAATTTATTTAACCTCTACTGCTCTCAAAACGGAGAAAACATCGTGACGAAACAGGCATGTCCTAGAACCGTAAATTCGAACCGCACTGGGCCCGCGTGGTGGATTATGACCCACTCCCTCTCACACACACGGGAGGCACGTGTACCAGAAGTGGGAACATTATAGGCTGATGATGATGATGACACACTTTCAAGATGCTCAAATTGCATATGTCCAAAAAGCCATTCGCAATAATTATTATTATTGACATATGCTTGCTTGGAACAACTTGCGACCCACGAATGCCCCTCAAGTTAAAGGGCAAAATATACAAATCCGTGATTAGACCAGGGGGCCAATTCTCGATTTTAGAGATGGTGTCGAACTCGAGAAAAAATTCTAATGTCGTCATTTTTTCGACAAAAAAATTTCTGTGTCAAATTCGCCATTTGTCGAAGGCTAACGTTAGAGTTCAGTAAAATTTGTCGAAATAATGACGTTCGACACCATCTCTAAAACCGAGAATTGCCCCGCTGTCGTATTGTATGGATCGGAATCCTGGGCTGTGAAAAAGATGGATGAGAAACGATTGCATGTAGCAGAGATAAGGATGTTGAGATGGATGTGTGGAGTGACAAGAATGGATAAAGTAAGGAATGAGTTTATAAGAGGAAGTTTGAAAGTAGCACCTGTGACAGAAAAAATGAAAGGAAGTCGTCTGTCTTGGTATGGACAAGTGATGAGGAGGGATGACACTCATGTGGCTAAGAGAGTGATGAGTATGAATGTTGATGGATGGAGAGGAAGAGGAAGGACAAAGAAAAGATTGGATTCTGCAACGATTCACCGACGACCGGTTCGTCATTGGACGTTTCGTCGGCAGGACGATTCACTTATGGCCGTTTCACCGATAGAACCTTTCACCTAGGTACTTTTCGCCGACAGGAAGATTCGTTTATATCCGTTTCATCAATAGACTCTTTCAACAACGGACTTTTCGATGATGAAGATGATAAGTTTAAAAGAGTTTAAAGAGTTATAGGTTAACCGTCGTGTCGGCAAAACGTGCGTTGTTGAAAGAGTCAATTGATGAAACGAATCGTCCTGCCGGCAAATAGTCCTTAGGTGAAAAGTTCTATCGATGAACGGGGCATGAATGAATCGTCGTATCGGCGAAAAGTCCAAAGGTGAAAGAGTCTATCGATGAAACGGCCATAAGTGAATCGTCCTGTCGACGAAACGTCCAATGACGAACCGGTTGTCGGTGAATCGTTGTAAAATCGATGGATTGTGACGTCTGATAGGCGAGAATGGAAGAAAAAAACGTATTGTGCCGACCACAAGTAAAATGGAATAAGGGCAGGAAGATGATAATGACATAAGCTTGCTCATCTATTTAAAATAATTAGAAATATTGAAGTGATAATGTACCTGTTAGCTACATCTCCATTGGGCGTGGTGGCGGAGGCTCCCACACTGTCCTGTGCGAGCTGCTCGTACTTCTGACACATCTCGTTACCGAGCTGGACCAGGCGGCTGGCGTCCGTCGCTGACTTTGCCGTCTATTGGACAAAAATCAGATTCAATAAAAAAAAACATTTCAGACAAACTGCAAAGGTTTATAATAATGGGTCCCAGGAATTATCAAATTACCGTGACCCTGAACGCCTGAATATTAACCCTTCCGTCAATGTACATTTTAGAGGCCATCATGTTTGTCAAATTGAATTCACATCTGTTCCCCTTGGTGTCAGATCAAGTAGTTAGAAATAGGCGTGACAATACTAAGCTATGCATTCCGAGATCCAAGACAATTCTAATGCGTAAAAGTGTATTCTGTATGGCGCCAATTCTTTATAATAAGTTGCCAAAACATTGGAGGGAATTACCGACTGAAAAATTAAGAAATGTATTAAAAAACCTTCTGTTAGAGAAAGCATATTACAGCACTGACGAATTTCTGACTGACAAATTAATTTAACTAGTATAATATTGACATCCTAATGATATAGATAGTTGCTTCAACATCGTTATTTTCTTATTTGTATCTGTATATTGACATGAGATTTTTTGATATGATTGTATTTTATTTATTCTACCATTTAGTTTTAAATATTTGTAACTGTTTAAATATTTGCTGTAATAATGAACGAGTTTAAAATGTATTAATGCTGTGTAGCGTCCGACACATTATATTTGTACGCCGTTCAGGCAAAACATGACTGACATAATTTTAATCAGATGTAACATCCTGCATGC
Source organism: Agrotis ipsilon (assembly GCA_028554685.1). NCBI lineage: Eukaryota > Metazoa > Arthropoda > Insecta > Lepidoptera > Noctuidae > Agrotis > Agrotis ipsilon. The sequence goes on from CM052982.1 coordinate 9,287,616, forward strand.
TATGTGTGTGTATACTCATGTTTTGGACAAATAAAGGAATTATTATTATTATTATTAACGTAAAGGGCTATTGAAGAACACCGTGGATTTTGGTCAGTACAGGTTTGACAGTCCCTCCTGCCCTGTCCCTTTGTGCCTATTGGCCTTGTTTTGTTCTGTCTCCTGCTTGCACGGAGGGAGGTGGAAACATTTTTCTACTCCTCCATTATTCTTTTCTGATTAATTTCGTTGCAGGATCCAAGACAGGTAAATTCATTCTCCGGGACAGGTCGAGCTTCATTGTCTCGGCGCTTTTCTGGTGGTTGCCACTGTTGATTCTGGCTTTTAGGAGTTGCAGTGGTTTGGGAATAGTGTGGTGGGTATGTCCCAAATAAAAAAAAAGTCCCTCCGCCCTGCTCTGGGTGGTAGGACTCATTTGATGATTTACCAAAGTAAAAAAAGCTTCTTTGCATGATGATGGCTTAAACTAGAAAGTTTCTTATGACGATATATCAACTTACCATATCAGTAGCAAGTCGTGCGATCTCCTTGGCGGCGCCCACCATCCTGGTCTGGTAGTCCACGAACGAGTCCGTCTCATCATACGTGCCGATCAGCGACATTCTACAACAAACAAATTAACAATTGTTAGAGGATTATAGTCTTTAATTGTTATACCATTTAGTGGCATGTTTCAGAGGCCCAGCTAATGAGAATCAAATCGTCTCACTGCCTTTTCCCAACTATATTGAGGTCGGCTTCCAGTCAAACCAGATGTAACATTTTACAAGGAGCGACTGTCTGTCGGACCTCCACGGCCCTGTTGGTAAGACTGGAAGCCGACTGTCAGACTTTAGAGCTTCTGACTGTGATAACGACTGTCAAAGATCTACAAATGACAGCCGGGACCAACGGCTTTACGTGCTTTCCGAGGCACGGAGGAAACTCGCCATAACAGATGGTCACCCATCCACAGACCAACCTCGGCAAGCGCGGCTTAACCCGGAAGATCGGCCTATGCGGCTGTAATTATTTAGCCACGAGCTCCTCTGTATGTTTCATTGAATCACTGGTATATAAATATATTATCAACTTTCCAACTGGAAGTCGTACTAACAAATAAACAGACGCTGTACGGTGGACGTGACCTATATGCCGCGGGAATTTCTCGCTAATACAGTACATGGTGCGGGCAGGAGTGCCAAGTAATATTATTGTTTAATTTTTGACCAAGTACTCCCTCGTCTTTGCACGAATTATATTAGTTTTGACTACTGTTTGTAAACATGTCGTGAACGCATGGAAGAATTAAATAATTTTATTCAGTTTCATAAGATTTAACACACTAACTGCTCGGATATTTTCCTTCCTAACTTGGCAAACACTATTTTTATGGACGACTCATAATCATTCATAATCATCAGTCACAAGACAATATAATTTGGTCATACCAAAAAAAATCCTATACAGAATGAATTTTTCAACTGAGCGTGGATATATTCGAAACTATGAGGAAAATAAAAAAACGTTGAAAGGAGTCTCGAGATCTATTTTAACGAAAACTAAAAATGCATCATTGGATTTTAGAAAAATCAAAAATTCTGGCCAGGAATCGAACCCGCTGATTTTGGAAAAAAAATCACACCCTGTATTATTACACCGTTCGATAGTGTTGCTAATAAGGATTAAATTCTGGGAAGTAATCATATACGGCAAACTAAAGGAAGTGGCTGATTTTTATGAAATTGCTATTTTTCCATGTTAATTTACATCTGCTGACCCACTTATTCGAAATTATAAAATTTCGTTGTTTTCAAAGTTTCACTAGATTTGACGTTTCAACAATCCCACTGTACTTAGCAATGCCACATTATTGAGTTGAACTAAAAAATAACCCTGGCCAGGAATTGAACTGATGAATTTGAAAAAAAAAACAGGGTTATTACACCATTCGGCAGAGTTGCTAATAAGGATCAAATTCTGGGAGATAATCATATACGGCAAACTTAAGTTTATCATCGGACAGTCACCTTCTAATCGCCGCCGTCGGCATGCCCCCAGATCAACCATCCCTTTTATTTTACGTGGTAAAATCATCAAATGAGTCCCGGGCACTCCCGCCCAGGGCAGGGCAGGAGGGACTGTCAGACTTGTACTGACTAAAATCCACGGTGTCCTTCAATAGCCCTTTATGTTCCGGGGCCAAGGTTTTGAAATAAGTCCAGCGACCAGTTCTATACCATCCCTAGTTCTAGATAATTCTAAAAAACTAACCTAACCTTGAAACCACGACTTGAAACGCGGGGAGCACACTACACCAGTTAAAATAAAGTTTACGATGTCGGCTCAGCGATGTGACATTGACGGAAACACTGGACTTTATTTACTGGAACATTTTGTAGGATTCCTGTCTTTTATGACCGATTAAAAATACTTCCGCATTTTAGAAATAAATCATTATTATTACTATTGGTATTTTACAAGAAGAAACGGTATGTGTGTATCGTGTCGCTGGTTCGATACTCGCACATATTATTAATGTACTAGCTGATGCCAGCGGTGCAACTCGCTACAACTCGATAATTATCCCACGGGAACATAAATCGGGATAAAAACTATCCTATGTGTTAATCCAGGTTATAAACTATCTGTGTACCAATTTTCATACATATCCGTTCAATAGATTTTGCGTGAAAGAGTAACAAACATCCATCCACACATACAAACTTTCGTAGGATTAAAAACACTTCCGCATTTTAGAAATAAATCTTTAATATTACTATTGGTATTTTACAAGAGACGGTTGGTGTAGTGACTGCTGTGTATCGTGTCGCGGGTTTGATACCCGCATGGGAAAAATACTTTCATGCAGAGGTCGATGCAAGTGTTTGTTCCAGGTCTGGGTGTTTAATGACGGGCCGTCATATAGGGCCAAATCCTGTCGGGATTGACGGACCAACGAGCTACAATGTTCCCGGAACGTAAAGGGCTATTGAAGGACACTATAGGTTTTAGTCAGTACTAGTCTGACAGTCCCTCCTGCCCTGCCCTGGCTGGGAAGACTCATTAGATAAATGAGAAAAAAAAAGGTCTGGGCGTGTGTGTATGTGAGTTTATATGTTTGTAAACGCATCCACGACACAGGAGTAATTCATAGAGTGAGGTAACTTTTTTCCGGTCTGCATAAATAAGTTCAGAAATTCATAATTTTCACTTTAGATACCCATTCCGTCTGTTAAGTATCTAATTACTATAAGAAGTTTTTCAATATTATTATTGTTAAACATAGATTTTGTTTCCATCATTTATATTGAAAATATCGATAGTGGATATTAAGCTAACGGTTTGAGTTTGTATTTACTTTTTAGTACATGTTTACATGTCTCATTTAAATTAATTTATCTGCTATCTATTAAATATATTTAACCTCTGAATCACGGTTCAAATGCCAACACAATATGTAACAGTTAACAAATCACACTAACTTTAATTTCTCCATGTTGTCAACTAGCCTTTCAAACTGCGAAAAGCACAATTATTAGAATCCCCAAAACTTCACAAAAATATAACTAAATCACAACACTAAGACACAAAACATCATCTTATAAACACAACACTATTTTTTTTTAACTTTTAAAAAATCACCACAATCAAGACCACTTTTTTTTAACCGACTTCAAAAAAGGAGGAGGTTATTGGCTTACACTTTCTCACTGTTGGGCTAAGAGACTTGACAATTCAACTAAACACGCAACGTATAGACACAATCATTTAGTCGCATCAACTGGCTAAGTCTCAGTTCGCAACGATCGACCTGACTCAACTGATGGGCATAGTAAACAAGAGCTGCGTATGCGCATACTACACTCGCGAGCAAAAGTATTGAATCACTTGCTTTTTTTTTGGTTAATCATTAAATGAGTCCTCCTTCCCAGGGCAGGGTAGGAGGAACTGTCAGACTTGTACTGACTAAAATCTACGGTGTCCTTCAATAGCTCTTTACGTTCCGGGGCCAACGTTGCCCAATAGTCTCGCGACCCCCGCAGGCAATAACAGATACTTTTTTTTATCGTGGTAAAATCATCAAATAAGTCCTTCCACCCAAGGCAGGGTAGAAGGGACTGTCAGGCTTGTACTGACTAAAATCCACGGTGTCCTTCTCTTTACGTTACGGAAGCCGATAGTCCCGCGACCCCGACAGAAAATAACAGATACTTACCTACGTATTTTTTACAAGTCAATATTTACAAAGATTAAATGCATTAAAATTCCAGAGTTCCCTCGTGACGTCAAAAGTAAGTGAAACTTGTTTGTGACGTCATAACTCCACCGATAAGGTAATTTACTGCTTATATAAATTGAAAATCTCCGTTTCGTCCGTCAGTTACAATATTGAAAAATAAAAACTTTTTTTTTTTTGAATATTGACAAAGATAAAACGCTTCCAAATTCCGGAGTAGGAGCTTGTGACGTCATTAAGCTTGTAAAATTGTACCGACCGAGTGACGTTTTGTGATTTTAAAAAGCGTTGTAATTTCGTCAATTTTGGTTCACGTAACAAAATAAAAAATACGTGTCAAGTTTTTTTTAACCATCTAACCAACGACGATATATTACTAGACTCCTAATAACAGGCGACCGATGTCTGTCAACACATTAGGCAAAAAATTATATCCGTCTTATTTCGACCACTGCTGTGAGCCGTAAACATACCTTGAAACAGAACAGACCTTGAGTTAGCCAATCACAACGCAGTACCCCGTCCCCCTCACTTACGTAGTACCTCAGCGAGTTGACAGAATAGTTTTTGTTCCTTAGATCGTGCATGCGGAGTCTAGTAATATATCGTCGTTGCATCTAACTGAATGAATAATAAGATTTTCAGTGGACTTAGTCTATGGTATTCAACTTGTGTTTGTTTCTACAGCGCAATGTCACTAACTAACCCAATGACGTCACAGCACTAACCGAAGACAAAAATACCATCATCTTCAGTTAGATCATCGACAATCAAAGAGTTGGATCGAAGCCAAAATGCAACTCACTGAACAGTACCCACTTAGGAAGTTAGCGAGCAGTAATTAATATATCAATTAATATCTGACAGTTTCAGATCAAAAGTGGACTCAAGTGGGGTTTGGGGAGACCGGGAGGTATCATAAGGGCGCTCCCTCACTGCGAGCATTCACCTGTAATCGGTGAGGGAGAACAATCGAGCATCACAATGCGCACCTTGTATCAAATCTATACTAAAAAACTAGCGGCCCGTCCCGGCTTCGCAAGGGTGGAAGTCCACCCCTCTAAAACCCGGTCCCGATTGCTACTAAACACAACAATAAAAGAATTATCCGAATCGGTCCAGCCGTTTTCGAGTTATCAGCTTAGCAACACATTTTGCGATCCATTTTTATATTATAGAAGACTAGCGGCCCGCCCCGTGCTTCGCTACGTGTTACAAAAAATGTGATAAATGAAGAACCGGTCGACCAATTTTGTGCAAACTTCACACAAACCATCTACTAAATAGTCCGAACAATGCCTAAACATTTGGTTTGGATAGATGAGCCCGTTCTTGAGTTGTAAAGTTACAACGAAAAGTGGCATTGATTTTATTTTATTATATATAGATATACGCGAATGCTCGTCAGTCATGGAGGTAGTATTGTAATGTAATGCTCAAAGTCGAATCTATAATGTTACATTACACGCGAATGTTCCCGGTGAGGGAGCGCCGTAATGGATAATTAGTTCAAGTGCGAATGTTTTGAAATGCAGGAGAGATTTCGAAAGATCAAAAGCCCAGCATTTAAATTGGTGGAGTCATGAGTAATAAGATGTTTACAGTTTACCAAATTCAAAAGCGATTATCTCGTTTTTTCGGGCCGGTGCACCCTGGGATGCGGGCAAAAGCCTTTTCCTTAGGCACTGTGTGCCTAAGGGGTCTCTTTGCCCGTATGCGAATAGCCTGTCGTGGGAACGCCCCAACGCGTGTCCCTCTGATCAGTAGAGGGCAGAGCGGGCTTGCGGACGGTGAGTAATGGGTAGCTCGCTGTCCGACCAAGGACCACGCCCGGGTCGGTGGCGCGTCGTGTTTCGCGCCAAATGCCTGCTGGGGTCGCGGGTTTTTCTTAACCCAGGTTACCGTGGCCCCGGAATGTAAAGGGCATCCGAAGGGACACGGGTGGATTTAGTCAGTAAGAGTCTGACAGTCCCTTCCGCCCCAACCAGGAAGGGACTCACATGATAATTGTACGACCTAAAAAAAAACAGCGATTATCTCGTTAAATACTACATTCAACTTTTAAATAAGTCCCATTTCCTAAGAAGAAGAAGGTTCATGAAAACGAAAAAAGTTTAATCAATATGACAGGAGAATATCACTTATTAATTCTGCTAAGTGTATACATATTATTGCTCGTCTTACTTACATACGGAGTGGACCAGACTTTTCATTTTTAAGAAGTCCTGTTTTTTTTTCGTGATATAATTATCAAATGAGACCTCCTACTCTCGGATGAACAGGAGGGACTGTCAGACTTGTACTGACTAAAATCTACAGTGTCCTTCAATAGCCCTTTACGTTCAGGGTCACGGTTTCCTGATAAGACAGTCCCGCGACCCCATTCTTGATAAGATCGGCTTTTGTTGCACACACTGTATTCTTTACATACAAAGTCTGTTCAATGGAACTTGAGTGAGTGCGACCACGGCTCTACCTTGATCATTTTTGTACCATTTATAATTTTGAATTATTTTATTATTTCGACCTTTTTAGACTACTTTTTTTAATCAACTTCGAAAATGGAGGTTTGATTTAATTTGTTTAATTTGTTGCAATCTCTTTTTTTTACATAGTCGGATTTAAGTTTTTACAATTTTATCTTTATTAGTGCCTATTTTCTTTTTTAGACGTATAAAATAATTTTATTATGCAACGTTAAAATTAAGGATTCCATTACAGAGGAACCGCACATCAACCTAATGTAATCTGTCAAAATCCAGTCGAACATAAAACTTCTTATTTTATGATAAACTATTAAAGAAATTTGATAGATTGGAGTAGATTGAAGTACTGTTGTCTATACGACCAGAAGGTGAAAAAATACGGTCGTTAAACTTTCGTTATAGAACATCATCATCATCACCAGGCTATAATGTTCCCACTGCTGGAACACAGGCCTCCTCTCTGTGAGAGGTAGTGGGCCATAATCCACCATGCGGGCCCAGTGCGGGTTGGTAGATTTCACATGTGTTCGAATTTTTGGTTCTAGAACATGTCGGTTTCCTCACGATGTTTTCCTTCACCGTTTTGAGAGCAGTGGTGATGAAATAAATTACACAAAGTAATGCACCGGGCGGGGTTCGAACCCACGACCTACAACTCGTAAGTCGGGACCGATGCCACTGGGCCACCACTGCTCTATTCTAATGCTAACGTTTAAACTACAAATTTCCTGAAGATCCCAGTGTCCCTGAAAATTTCTCGTACACAGTATACAAAGCCTACATCACATTCTCGGTACATGTGGGTCGTTGAGCGCATCTTTAAATAGCGCGCACTGTTATATCTGTACTACAGCTGAGCGGTTAAGGCCAACTGGTGCTTCAATGATAATAATAACACGATTCAATTTGTATACGAAACATTTCAAAGGAGTTTTTAAAATTTCACATTCACTTTCAAAAACAACCATACCCTTAGCACTAGTTTTCAGTATTTGAGACGTAAAGTAAACTGGAACTTTGACAATTTCAAATTGACAATTTTCAAGGAAAAAATGATTCGTTCTTCGCACACCAGAGACCCTTTTCCATTTTTTCATACAAGAAACGCTGTAAATACTAGACGCTGTAAAGTAAAAGAGTGAAAACTCGTGCTAGGAGTACAGACCCGGAATAAACATAGTACATAGACATACGAGTTGTAGGTCGTGGGTTCGAACCCAGATTGGCGCATTATTTGTGTAATTTATTTCATCACCACTGCTCTCAAAACGGTGAAGGAAAACATCGTGAGGAAACCGGCATGGCCTAGAACCATCAAATTCGAAGACATGTGACATCTGCCAATCCGCACTGGGCCCGCGTGGTGGATTATGGCCCACTCCCTCTCACACGAGAGGAGGCCTGTGTCCCAGCAGTGGGAACGTTATAGGCTGATGATGATGATGATGATAGATCATATAAATATTTTTTTCGTGCGGGACTCGAATTGGCGATACGCAGCGTAGCAGTTGCTTAACCTAACCACTGTGCCCTGATGCCATTAATGATCTTGACAATATACTCGAGTTCCATCACGTATATCACGGGCTAGTGTTTTATAACATGTTAATAACTAACCTGTGCTCCGTTAGCCTGGCGATGGCCCTCTGCATGGTGTCCAGCAGTGGGCCCACGGCCCCTCGCGCCGCACTGAGCTCCCTCACACACGCCTGCAGCTCCGACAGGGACGAGCGACACTGGCCCACTTGGGACGTCACTTTGCCATGGATGTTCACTGCCTGTGTGACAAACAAATAACCAATTTTTATAGTTGGTGCCAGTTAATACAACAATATCGGACATTGACCTCTACCTAATAAGTCCTCGTATAATGACATAAGCTCAGAATTAGCATTTTTATAAAATACCGAATAAATTAGTAAGTATATTGTAAGGATATAAGTATCTAAATATTCATAAGATATCAAAATGGTAAAAATATTTCACCTGTACCTAAGATTTTATATTATTTTTATATTTGAGATCTTAACTAGCACCAACTATAACCAATACCCGATTGAAAAAATAACTGATTTTTTTTTCTTCCGATACAATGAAATGATCCTTAAATGAATTAGAGTAGAATGGCATTATAAAACTTTTTTTTTGTGGACAACTCACACTTGACCAAAAAAAATAAAAACGCCAAAATTGTGAGTATAAAAAAGAGCTAAAGGTTTCTAAGAAAGCTTTCCTGTATCTCTTATCGATGCGGATTCCCCCCTTTTGGCCAATTTAAAAGAAAGACCCTGTATAAAAGAATAAGGAGTTCGTAGCTAAATAATTACAGCCGCACAGGCCGATCTTCCGGGTTAAGCCGCGCTTGCCGAGGTTAATCTGTGGATGGGTGACCATCTATCATAGCGAGTTTTCCTCCGTGCCTTGAAAAGCACTTAAAGCCGTTGGTCTCGGCTGTCATTTGTAAATCTTTGACAGTCGGTACTGTTAGTCAGAAACTCTAAAGTCTGACAACCAGTCTTACCATATGGTATGGTATTACCCAGTTACTGTGTTGTAGAGGTCTGATAGTCAGTCGCTCCATGTAAAATACTGATATTCAGCTGCATCTGGTTCGACTGAAAGCCGACCACAATATAGTTGGGAAAATAGGGGGAGGCCTATGTTCAGCAGTGGACGTCCTACGGCTGATTACTATCTTTCTAAATTCAAACAAAATTGGCTTATATCCCAGCAGTGGGGTCATAGGCTGGCTATGCTACATTTAAGTTATTGATTTGCAATGTTTATTAACAAAAATTAAAATCGTCCTTGTTACTACGATATAATGATACAATTTGACTGACTTACGTCGTCGTGTCGAGCGTGTTTTGTTTTTAATCTACTCGTTGATAACCGCACGTTTTATGTCATATGTCGTAGTGATAAGGATGATTTTCACTTGTAGTTGGAATCGATCAAATTGCGTCTCATCGTTGTGGGGAAGTAACGACGATATATTACTAGACTCCGCATGTACGATCTAAGGAACAAAAACTATTCTGTCAACTCGCTGAGGTACTACGTAAGCGAGGGGGACGGGGTACTGCGTTGTGATTGGCTAACTCAAGGTCTGTTCTGTCTCAAGGTATGTTTACGGCTCACAGGAGTGGTCGAAATAAGACGGATATAAGACTTTTTTTCCTAATGTGTTGACAGACATCGGTCGCCTGTTATTAGGAGTCTAGTAATATATCGTCGTCGTGGGGAAGCTTCCGTAGTGTACTCACCCTAGGGTTTCCAGCAGCAGTCTTGGTGTTCAACACTAGTTGTGCGTGTGTCTCCAACACGGTGCGCGTGTGTTCCAACAGCGCGGTCTGTGTCGTGGACTCTGTTATGTTGGAGGCCGCGCCGATGGCTCCGGAGACTAGCGGTTCGGCGTATGATACCTGTTGGAGAAAAATTGAGGTTATTTATTTGTTCATATTATTAGTAGTCCTCCTGTTTTGGCCACAACGAAGATTAGCCAACTGTGCGGGACATATTATAGTCCATTCTAGAGCAGATGTACTCTCCGTTCCTTTACTCTCATAGTTCCTCAGGGACGATAATCCGACACTCACGAAGAGAGATTAGGCGCAGGCCCAATGGCATAAGGTGCTTTTCAAGATAAGATAAGATAATTTTATTTGTCAGAAACATGTGTAGGTTTACAATCAGTTAGTACGATTAAAGAAAATGAAATTTCAACATGTTTTGCCTGAAAGGCGTACAAATACAAAATATAGTTTGAAATACGAAGATCATGCAATTAACTTGTTAGAACAATTCAAAATAAGGTACGGGTGTATTACACCGCAATTTCCAAACTCCGGGCTGCTACTGAGAAATTATGTTTAGAAAAACCCAACAATGCTTTCCTTCCCCGACGTTCAAAATCGAACCCAGAACCCAAGGTTGGCACCCACTAGAGCAACAGGGGGGGGGGGGAAGAGGTAGAGAAAGTTCCCCGCCTCCGCCCAATCTCCTAGCGCACGTACCATTGACGATCTGCAGGTCTATGCCACAGAGAGAATGAGAACAGATCTCTCAACAAGGGGACATCCCATCCCCTACGTAGTTGGTAACTCACCAGTTGTATGACGGCATGTCCCAAGTTCTCGGCCTCTCCGTTGGCGGCGATCCTCAGCGGCTCTAGACGTTCTAACATCTCGGTAGCGCTGTTCTCTATCTGTTCTGAATAGCCTGGTGGAAGAGAAAATAACGGTCAAAATAGATATTTTTTAACTTGACGATCTGGGTCGCTAAGATCGCGTTCGATTTTATGTGCTCTTTTTAGTTATGCATTGATAAAGCAATATTGGTAAACCATTAAAGTAAATACAAATATTTGTTCCGTATGCAAATTACCTGTTGTCTACCAATACATCGATTTAATAATTTGATTAAATAAAAAAATGTAAATGAAAAAAATGTATAAGTTTATAAGGGGCAGTTTGAAAGTGGCGCCTGTTACAGAAAAAAAATGTGATGAGGAGGGATGAGACTCATGTGCCTAAGAGAGTGATGAGTATGAATATTGATGAATGGAAAGGAAGGGGAAGGACAAAGAAAAGATGGATGGAATGTATAAGTAAGGATATGAAAGAAAAAGGAGTAAATGAAACTATGACTTGTGAATCTTGTGACAGGGGAGAATGGAAGAAAGAAACGTGTTGTGCCGACCCCAAGTAAAATGGGATAAGGGCAGGAAGATGATGATGATTTGAGACATGTATAACTTTGAAGAGATTATGACTCTGATGTTTCCAGTAGGTATAACAAGATACCGGTTTTTGACATGGATCGCCTGCTGGTTATATCTTACCTTGCAGTGAATTGTTCTTCCTGGGGTACAGCTCCTGGCCCACAGCCTGCATGGCGGCCTGGTCCAGTTCTCTGAGTTGCTTGTTGAGCGTCTCCAGGGCCGCGGAGCATTCGCGTTGACCTGGTGCTTTCTCCCTGTAGAAGATAATATAGCGTTAGATATATTACAAAGAATATTCACGTTTCGATCCCTACATTAAAGTTTTCAAAGTCAAAGATCTTTATTGTGAGACAGCGGTATAAAAAGTTGTTCTAGAGGTTGTTGTGCTCTTGCACTGCTCCACCATGTTAAGCATACAATTTTATTATATTTTTCAATTTTATTATTAGGTATATTTTTCAATTTTATTTATATTTTTTAGTGCGGAAATTAATACATTCGTGATAAAAAAGCTATCAAATGGTTCGGTTAAATAATGAAGCGTTTCTTTTTTTAAAACTCCAATGATGCTGTTTTAGTTTTCATCAAAATCTGCTTCGACACTACTTTCAGTATTTTTCGCTATTCCTCATAGTTTCGGATTATAGCCATCTATGCCCGCTAGTAAAATTCACTCTGTATATTTTTACGGCCAGCATTTAATTTTGATTTTCACGTATATCTAGTTGATTGTTGATCGAAAGTCTCGGCAGACTTTGACATCATCATCATCATCATCAGCCTATAATGTTCCCACTGCTGGGACACAGGCCTCCTCTCTGTGAGAGGGAGTGGGCCATAATCCACCACGCGGGCCCAGTGCGGATTGGTAGATGTCACATATCTTCGAATTTTTGGTTCTAGGACATGCCGGTTTCCTCACGATGTCTTCCTTCACCGTTTTGAGAGCAGTGGTGATGAAATAAATTACACAAAGTAATACGCCTGGCGGGGTTCGAACCCACGACCTACAACTCGTAAGTCGGGACCGATACCACAGGGCCACCACTGCTCCACTGCTTATGACTTTGACATAATGTACAGCAATTTCTTAATCGAATTTGAACCTTCTTCTATTATATTAAAGTTCTACTTACTTGATGTTAGTAACCAGTGCCTTGATGCTGTCGGACACGGTCTTGCTGTGCGTCGCCAACAGCTGCCAGTGAGCGCGCTCGGCCGGAGACACTGCTAGTGAGCGGGCTGACTCCAGCATCGAGCACGACCCGGAAATTATGTTCCTGTGGACAAAATAATGGATTAGGTACAAAATCAAAAAGCCCTGGCCACACTAACGGCATTTCCATCATCGGACTACAAGACGTACGGTAATGCATCATTGATATAAAGCGTGCGAGCAAAGTTTTCAACAAACTTGTCGGTGAATATGATTTAGACATTTTCAATACCAGTGTTTCTCGGCTTAAGAGTATTCTAATACAAAGCTTTTTCAGTGAGGGATGACTGCTTTGTATTTTAACTTTTAATTCTTGTTTCTTTTAAATTTCTTAGTTCGTAGTTTTCTGTTTTCTAATTTTGTTAATTTTTTTTTCTCTGTTTTTGTTGTTGTCTGTTCTGTTTTCAATGTTTCATATATTTATCTGTGGAAACTTGTAAATGGCCCTCAAATGTTTATTAATTAAGTAAATTGTAAAAACTAGCTGTAAGTTTCCCGAATAGTATAAAATAAAATAAATAAATAAAATATATGGTGGACTTCCCTCCCGCCTCCCGCGACTCTCTCTCTATCAGTGGTCCACCTAGTGGGAGGTCTACACTGCGTCTTCCAGTTTGTGGTCGAATTGAGAGAACTTTTCTTCCCCTTCAGTTAACAGATCGGAATATGTAGAGCTATGTTATATGACTATGTTTATGTTCTATGAGAAATAAACATACAAATTTTTATTATTATTTTTCTTACCTGCCACAATCCAATATAGCCTCCTGGTTGTTCCTGGCCTGCACGGAGATCTTGGCGGGGATGGAGGCGAACTCCGGACTGTCCGCGAACTGACACAGGCTGCGCACCGCGTCCTGGAGCGGACCACACGCCGCCGCACAGCTGGCGCGGTTGGCCTGGAGGGACAAACGAAACATATTTAATTATAATCAGATTCAGAAGATGGATAAGCCAGTTCCGCGACCTCGGCAGGCTTTGGCCCGGGCAGGTAAGTGGGGCCGCGTCATATTGCTGCCAGCTCATTGAAGCACGCGTGGGACAAGACGCGCCGTCGACCCGAGCATGGTCCATGGTCGGACGGCGAGTCGTTTATTACTCACCATCCGCATGTCCGTAAGGAATTAGTTATGGGCTATGAGAAAGACTGACAATCGTCGTCGGATATTGTGTTTCTAAGCAAAAACTTGTGGAATATGCTGTTGGTTGGTCTGAATACCATCATTATCTTCCTGTCTTTTCCCAACTATATTGTGGTCTGCTTCCAGTCGAACCAGATGCAGCTGAATATCAGTATTTTATATAGAGCGACTGACTATCAGACCTCCACAACACAGTAACTGGGTAATGCGATTCCCCATAGTAGTACTGGTTGTCAGACTTTAGAGCTTCTGACTAACATTAACGACTGTCAAAGATCTACAAATGACAGCCGGGACCAACGGCTTTACGTGCTTTCCGAGGCACGGAGGGAACTCACTCATCCACAGACCAACCTAGGCAAGCGCAGATTGGGCTGTGCAGCTGTAATTATTTAGCCACGAGCAATGCACAAATAAAGACAGGCCTGTTGGTCTAGTGTTTAGTGACCCTGACTGCTAAGCCAGGGGTCGTGGATTCGATTCCCACATAGGACAAATGTTTGTATAATGAGCATGATCATTTGTTCTGTGTCTGGGTGTAATTTATCTATAATATGTATGCATTTAGAAATATATAATTATGTTTATCAGTTGTCTAGTACCCAAAACACAAGCTCTGTTTAGCTTGGGACTAGATGGCGTTGTGATAGTTGTGGAATCTTATATTATTATTATTATGTATGTGTTACCTCGCTATAATCAGTATCGAGCGCTTTAATCTGCTTGACGAGCGCGGCGGTACAGTTGGCGACGTCCTTGGCGGCCTGCACGAAGTGTCTCTTGGCCTGCGGCTCGCTGGTGCGGCCGGACGCCACGCGGCAGGCGTTGCACAGCGCGCTCGTGTGCTTGGCGATCACTGTGGCCGCAGAGAGGACCTGAGGAGGGACGGAGGGTTACTCAGTCTTCCATAAGAGGCTAACGAAGCTTTTCCATGACGCGATTCATGGTAACTAAAAATGAAAATCGTCCTTACTACTACGATATAATGATGCAATTCGACTGACTTACGTCGTCGTGGCGAGCGTGTTTTGTTTTTCATGTACTCGTAAATAACCGCACGTTTTATGCCATATGTCGTAGTGGTAAGGATGATTTTCACTTGTAGTTTGAATCAGTCATCGCGTCATCAGTAAGCTCCTTACGAGTAATGGCAAAATATATAGGATGAATTTTTCAACTGGGTGTGGATATATCAGAAACTATGAGGAATATCGAAAAACGTTGAAAGGAGTCTTGAGGCCGATTTTGACGAAAATTAATACTGTATCAAAAAAATTAATCAGCGGGTTCGAGTCCTGGCCAGAAATCAAACCCGCTGATTGTTGCAAAAACACAAATTCTGGGAAGTAATCATCTACGCCTACGGCATAGATATTTTTTGGTCTTCATTGTCAAATACCAAATGTTACAGTTTCAAGAGTTGTCCTAGTCAAACCAAATAAATACACCAATAGTTTGAGCCAGATAAGTGTGGAATAAAATTCGTTGACCCCCGTGTACCAATGTATTCCAATATTTCAAAAACATTCGAAAAAATGTAAAGAAAGTGTCGTAACACGATCACAATAAACGAATCGTGGTAAGAGGCGACCGTGACCTTATATTTTATTTTGAAATTCGAACGATGGTATAATGGAATTCTAACGATGCAGTGTTAGGCCAATGACCTTTACTCCAGACTTATCTGGCGGGGACTATAGTGAAAATACATACCTGTTGTTGGTTACTGCTGCTATCACACAGTGTTCTGCAGGCCTGGTCGATGGCCACAGCGGCGCGCGCGAACTGCGCCTGGTCCACTAGACCTGGACGACCGGCCACACTTGTCTCGTCTGATACTGCCACCTGGGAGGAGGATTACTGTGTTAATTCTGGACATTATAGGAAGGACTGTCTTAAATTGACGCCGTGGCGAGGATTTTTATTAGTCAGTAAGAATCTGACAATCCCTTCCACGAAAGAAGGACTCTTTTGAGGCCTCTACTGACAGAGCCAGCGTCGTAAAGCATTATATCGTCTTCAGTTTTGGTTTACGTAACAAACTAAAAAATACAGATCTAATTATTTTTTTTAAACTAGTTGAGCTGATGTTAGACTTAGCGCAGTGACTTAGAGATTGGACTGCTGCGCCGCGGGTCGCGAGTTCAATTCCGGCACGGAGCAATTATTTGTATGATCTACAAGTAAAGATTGATTCTACGCGGATTCACAAGGGTAGATTTGTATGGAGAAGAATGGGCAAGAAACTCCATACTGTCTGTACTCTTTTAAAAAGGTTTAAAAAAATTACTAGATTTTTATTTCATGTAAAATAAATAATGTGAAAGCAATGTACCCTGAAAATCTAGACTTAAGATTATTAAAAAAAATTACAATATACATGGCGTTTACATTTTTCACAAAATATTGCTTGTTATAGACTCACCAAGTAAGCAGCCTGTGCCGTACACTCCACCAGTCCCTGTACCGCGGTGGCCACAGTCCCCACCGCGCGACAGAACTGATCCACTTCACTCCTCTTCACAGAGCTCGCCATTGAGGACATACCCTCGCCTGGGAAGAGGAAAAAATTTGTTAAAAAAAATTAATGAAAATTAATTTAATAAAATAATAAAAAAATGAAAATTAATTTAATTTTTTTCATTAATTAATTAATGAAAAAAATTAAAAATTTATGAATTATGCGAGCAATCACCTGTAATGTAACGTTACAGATTCAAACATTTCATCAGTGACGGAAGACAATCGAGCATCACAATGCGCACCTTGTATCAAATCTATACTCAACTAGCTGACCCGGCAAACGTTGTTTTGCCATATAAATAATTACATTTAGGGGGATGAAAAATAGATATTGGCCGATTCTCATAGATACCGGATAAGCACAAAAAATTTCATCAATATCGGTCAAGCCGTTTCGAAGGAGTATGGCAACGAAAACTGTGACACGAGAATTTTATATATTAGAAGAAAGATGTACGCGAATGTCCGTCAGTCAGGGAGGTAGTATTGTAATGTAATACTCGGATCTATAATATGTTTCATTAGACGCGAATGCTCAAGGTGAGGGAGCGCCTTAAGGAAAGCAGGCTTAAACGCACGAATTAGACGCCGTTAATCGGCGACTTCGCTCCAGCAGGCCTATTGGCTAACCGGTGGGACACTCTGGCATAAGTGGATAGTTACTGGACACCTCTAATTTTATCGACTGTTATGCGGCTAAGTTGAGGAGTGCCTCTAGAGCGTTAGAATAGTTGCTTAGAGGGAACATTTAAATTTATCAGTTTTTATTGAAATTTACCCTTTGACAGCTATTTGATGCGTTCATTTGGTTGCGTTCCGATTGTCTAACATCAAATTTATAAGAAACAAAACACCCTAACACCCAAACAAGATAATCTAGAGGGACTCCTCAACTTAGCCGCATAAAAGTCGATAAAATTAGAGGTGTCCAGTAACTATCCACTTATGCCAGAGTGTCCCACCGGTTAGCCAATAGGCCTGCAGGTCCCAGTTATAAAGGTTCCTCTGTGCAAGCGAGACTCGTTGCACATTTACGCGGGAGTGACAGAGACAGGTAATAGTAGGTCAATGTACGTATTTTCTTCTGTTTTGTGACTTGACTTTACTCACTCAAGCTCTTGCTCTGCTCCACGACGCAGTCGAGACAGGCGAAGTACCCGAGCTCAGTGAGCGGCTGAGTGGGACTGTTGAGCAGCGGCCGGGTGCTCTCGATGCTGCGGATGGCGGCCGAGCACTCCTTCTGACCTGGAGCTGCCTCCGTGCAGACGTCCACCTGGGGAGACCATCAAAGCATTTATTTTAAAAAGACCAGTTACAGGCAACTGTGAACATGACACATGTACCAGCACCATTCTGCTCAAACATTTTGAAGGGAACTAAATGATCCGATACACGCGCCACCATCAGCGAGACATTTGAGTGAACATGACATACTTTCAACCGCTTTTCGAGAGATGGATCATCAATTATGGTTCAGTAGAAGTAATAAAGTAACATAGAAACCCAGATTTTAACCTTATTAACAACACAACACTA
The DNA here is from genome assembly GCA_028554685.1 of Agrotis ipsilon. Classification (NCBI taxonomy): domain Eukaryota; kingdom Metazoa; phylum Arthropoda; class Insecta; order Lepidoptera; family Noctuidae; genus Agrotis; species Agrotis ipsilon. Next base: position 9,305,461 of record CM052982.1, read on the forward strand.
TCGAATGTTGGAATAATACAGGCTGTAATTTTTATTCCAAAATCTGCGGGATTGATTCCTGGTCAGGATTATTTAAGTTAATTATTTAATTTAATCCAATGATATAGTGTTAGTTTTCGTTAAAATCGGTCTCGAGACTCCTTTTAACGTTTTACGATATTCCTCACAGTTTCGGATATAGCCATCCACGCCCAGTTGAAATTGAAATCACTCTGCATACAACGTGTAACATTAAAAACGCAAAACCTCTCGTGGGGTAACTTAGTCCATGTTACTGAACAATGTTTGTTCTAAGACTTTTGGAAATTCGCAAAAAAAAGAATGGTTTTTCATACAAAATGAGAAATTGATCGAACCCATCAGTATGAAAAAACATTTATTTTTTTACATGGGCTAAGTTACTCTACGGGGGTTATGCGCTATTAAAGTTACACTTTGTATAATGAGATAAAGAATATAATAAGTATATTATTCAGTTATGTACTTACAAGTCTGTTGATGCTATCTGTGACGGCGCGAGCTGCAGCCGCGAGCTGATTCTTAGCATTAGGACGAGTCAAGTCCTAAGGGAAAAAAAAAACCTAATTTAAACACTATGACAAAAACAATTATTATTATTTTAGCTGTATTTATGTTGAGAGGAGCTCGTGGCTAAATAATTACAGCCGCACAGGCCGATCTTCCGGGTTAAACCGCGCTTGCCGAGGTTGATCTGATGGGTGACCATCTGGCATGGCGAGTTTCCTCCGTGCCTCGGAAAGCACGTAAAGCCGTTGGTCCCGGCTGTCATTTGTAGATCTTTGATAGTCGTTACTGTTAGTCAGAAGCTTTAAAGTCTGACAACCAGTCTTACCATGGGGTATCGTATTACCTGGGTAATACGATACCCCATGGTAAGACTGGTTACTGTGTTGTGGAGGTCAGATATTCAGTCACTCCATGTAAAATACTGATATTCAGTTGCATCTGGTTCGACTGGAAGCCGAACACAATATAGTTGGGAAAAGGGAGGCAGATGATGATATTTTTAAAGTTTTCAAAGAGAAAATTTCATGTATAAAGATTTAATATCTTACCTGACTGACAGACTTGGCAGTTCCCAGCAGTTTAGAAGAGTTCACGGTCACACTCTTCATCGAGCTCACCATCAGAGTTTGAGCGTCGCGGTCCTGAAACAAGACAATCAAAATGTCTAATACTTTACAAACATTAAAACAAACATTTAACCAAATTCTCGTTTACGGCCTAGTTGGCCGTATCTCTGTTGACAGTTCAAATGATCATCACTTGCTCTGGTGACCATCGAATAGTTGTCAAAAGTTAAATATCGTACTGGCTTTTGCATTTGCAATGAAACTGATAAATGTAGATATTTCCTAAAATCAACTTTTCTAACGCTCTTGAGGCACTTCTCAACTTATCCTCATAACACTCGATGAATATACAGGGTGAATTTTTCAACTGGGCGTATATGGTTGCTTCCCAGAATTTGACCCTTACTAGCAACATTATCGAATGTTGTAATAATACAGGTTGTGATTTTTTTTTACAATATCAGAGGGTTCGATTCCTGGCCGGGATTATTGAATTTTCTAAAATCCAATGATTCAATTTTAGTTTTCGTCAAAATCGGCCTCGAGACTCCTTTTAACGTTTTTCGATATGCCTCATAGTTTCGAATATAGACATCCACGCCCAGTTGAAAAATTCAACCTGTAGAGATGTCAAGCCATTCAAGTTCAGTTGACAACTGCTGGTCAGTGACTATCAAGTTAGCCAATAGCCCTGCTGGTCTCTCACCTCAGTATGTCCAGCCATCTCCATGCTGACTCCCAGCAGCCTGTTGAAGGCGTCTCCGAAGTGCGCGCTGGTGCTGGCCAGGGCTGCAGGTCGCTCCACGTTCTGAACGACCTCCGAGGAGGCCGTGTTCAGGCCTACTGCTGCTGCGTTTAGTTCTGTTTGCAGCTCGCTGTGAGAGAAAAATGGAGTTTAGAATTTGATATAGTAGGTTGTAATACGGATGAAAAGCTCGTAGCTAAGTAATTACAGCCGCACAGGCCGATCTTTCGGGCTAAGCCGCGCTTGTCGAGGTTTGTCTCTGGATGGGTGACCATCTGTCATAGCGAGTTTCCTCCGTGCCTCGGAAAGCACGTAAAGTCGTTGGTCCCGGCTGTCGTTTGTAGATCTTTGACAGTCGTTACGATTAGTCAGAAGCTGTAAAGTCTGACAACCAGTCTTACCATGTGGTATGGTATTACCAAGTTGCGGGGTTGTAGAGGTCTGAGCAATCGCTCGATATGATATATTTTTCGACTGCCTACGTTTTTTTGTTTCGTAATATAATCATCAAATGAGTCCTTCCACTCAGGGCAGAGCGGGAGGGACTGTCAGACTAAAATCTAGCATCCTTCAATAGCCCTTTACGTTCCGGGGTGACGGTAATTGTTAAATACCGCGACCCCCGGCGGGCATGACTAAGATATATGAGACTTACCCATAACTCCTGTCGGAGGGCGGGAACTCTCCACTATTGAGGATGTTGAGGGTCTCATTGATGTTCTCCATGGCCACGTCCAGCTCCGTGTGAGAGGGGATAGCTTCCAGAGTGGATTCTAGACCCTGTAGTAGAAGAAATAAAGTTTAGTTTCATATAAGACAAGGATACTGATCTAGTTTTTTAATTCTTACAAAAAAAAAGTAAAAATGAATACACACAAATAATTTATGTACATATTAATTTATGTTCTTATTTTTACTTTCCTTGTATTCCTTGTGTAATTTAATAGGTGTATAAAAAGTTCTAAACATGTTTCAGTAGAAATTTCAAAATAAAACTTTTTGTTTTGACAGCCGTTTGTTGAAAGTGATTTTCCCTAGGGCGGCAAAGAATAACTTTCAACCCGCTCATTAGGCATGTAGTGACCTAGTTACAGAGTTAAAAAAAACATTTATTTATATTCAGCTACCCTATCTCACCTGTGATATATCCTTGGCGATGCTCATGATGGAAGTAGTGTCCACGGTCTCCGAGGTGGTGAGGTATCTCTTCACGTGTTCCACAAGCGTCTGAGATGAGTAGAGGACTTGGCGACCGGAGTTGATTACCCTGGGAAGAGAGAGATTAGGTTTAGAGGAAGAAGTCTCATAGTGTTGATTGTTTACATAATATAATAAGGCAGTGGACATCTTCCGGCTGGTGATGATGCATTCTCCGGGACACGTCGAGCTTCATTGTCTCGGCGCTTTTCTGGTGTTTGCCATTGTTGATTCTGACTCTCAGGAGTTGCAGTGGTGGTGATGATGATATAGTTCCTCACCTCTCCCTCCGCGGCTGCTCATCATGCAGCGCGGCCGAAGCCCTCAGTCCCTGCGTGAAGTCCTTGAGGCTCTGCGCCAGCTCCCCGGCCGCTCGCCCGCACGCTCCTGGCTCTCCGTGTCGGGCTGCTGACACCAGCTGTGCCGTGTGGGAGGCTGCAGAGCGAGAGGACGTCTTCATGGTCGAGGATGCCCATTCAGCCTGAGGAGAGAGAACGTTAAGTTAGTACTGCCAATAAGTACAGTATAATTCATTCATGTCATGTTCACTCAAATATCTCACTGATGGTGGCGCGTGTGTCGGATCATTTAGTTCCCTTCAAAATGGTCGAGATGAACGGTGGTGATATATGTGTCATGTTCGTAAACGGGCCCTGTCAGTTGAGACTGGTCATCTCTTAGCTGCCATGGTCTTTTTAATTATTATTCACTTTGCAAAAAATAAAAATGCTTACAGTCTGTCCAGGCAGAGGTCTGAGCTCGAATGCTCGTGCGGCTTCCTCCAGCTCGTCTAGTTCAGCTTGTAGAGACTTGATGATCTCAGCGGCCGCGTCCAGTTCCAATCCTTTGCAGGAGATGCGGGCGCGACCTACTGCTGACCTGTAGAGGAAACATAGGTTCAGAAGTTTATAATATTTAAGTAATTTTTAGTCAGGGGCGCCTTGAAGAAGTACGTTTAGAGGTGTTTATGTTTTATTATTCAATTGAAACGTAGAGCTCGGAGCGTTTGGCTTCATTTTAAGCAGTAGTTGACAAAGACATCGCGTGTTAAATACAGGGTGAATTTTTTAACTCGGCCTGGGTGTGGCGTGGCTATAAAGAATTTCGAAAAACATTGAAGGGATTCTCGAAGCCGGTTTTAACGAAAACTGTCTCATTGGATTTTAGAAAAATTTATAATGTAACATTTTGATTTAAAATATTTAAAATAAGTGTTTTAAAATGAATATAGATAATATAAAATTCTTTTCACACTACTTGCTCGTAAATGTCAAATTATATGTCAGGCGAACCTACTGTAAAGGAAGTCATTGTTCCCTCTCGCTCGAGCTGGGCAATAATATTGTACTGAATTTCATTATTCCCGTGGGAATAATGTGATTTGAATTTGGAACCTCAAATAAAACCGTTTGAAAACCTTCACCGAGGATTTAATCAGTAAGTTGTATATCAGTAAGTTGTGTGGAGGTTGTAATCAGTAATGGCGGCCGCTGGCCGCAACAGCTGATCGCTTCCAGTGGTGCCAACTTCACGTTCGAAGGTTGTCGTACCACATCAAATTTCAAAAATCGAATTGATTTCCTCGCAGTAGGTGTGAAAAGCAGAGTACGCTCCTCGGGAGTAAAGCTGCCTTGTCTTGGGCTAACTTAAATCCCTCGCTACACTAAGGATTCTTAACTTAATTCCCGAGTGATCCTCGCTGCGCTACGGAGGTTCGCCCTCAGAATCCTTAGTGTCGCTTCGGGATTCAATACGCCCGTGACGTAAAACAATGCTTTACTCCCTTGTTGCGTAATCTACTATTGTTTCTCCTCACAATGATAACCTTATTCTAGGGTTTACATCAATTTTATTAGGGTTGCGATTTATTACCTGAGTTCAGCACAGCTGCTGGTGAAGTTGTGTGTGGTGTCAGCTAGGTGTTTGGCAGTAGGAGCGTCCTGCACTGTGGGCAGGGCGCCGCGGGAGGCCGAGATCACGTGGCCGGACGGCTGCAACAGAACATCGATGTATCATACGCGAAACAAACAGAGATTGTCTATCAACTCTATGCGTAAGGGACTATACTTATGTCGCAATGCGACATGATTCGAACGAATTCTAACTACAAATGAAAATCAACCTTACCACTATGACATAAAACACGTTTTTATCTATGGGTAGATGAAAAACAAAACACGATGGCCATGACGACGTCAAGTTAATCCAATTGCATCATTATTTCTTAGTGGCAAGGTTGATTTTCACTTGTAGTTTTTTCGCATTGCGTCGCATCGCGTCATGAGTAAAGTCCGTAACAGATAAAAAAAACTTTTTCTTTGAAGCTTTCTTTAAAGGTTAGAGATCTTGATCTCCTTATAGCTAGAACCCTGGAAAATAACCTACCTGGAAAATCGGTGGCAAACAAAAAAAAAACAAAACAAAGCCATCGACTTCCTGGAATGGGTGGAGTGGAGTGGAGTTTTTGTTTTCTCATAGTGGGTGATGAAAAGCACAGTGTATTATTCGGGACAATCCCTCGCTACGCTCGGGATTCTACTGTAGAATCTCTCACTTTGCTCTGGATTCAAAATAGCGCCCTCGCCTTAAAAATATTATTTTGCTCCCTTGTTATACAATCTACTATTGTAGTTGTTAATGAAGTTGGTTACATGTTTTTATTTAAGAAGCTTTTTTTATCAATCATACTAAAACTGTTCTTGCTAATTTACTACCGACTAGAGAATAAATACCACATAATATAAGCTACCAACCTGTAAGAAAACCTCAGACGCTGATATCAAGTCCAGTTGTGCTGCTGCCTCTCCAGGTCTAACACTGGACACCTTCACAGCATCCACGACGCGAGGGATCTGTTCTGAGAGGGACTTGCACTCCTCGATCAGGGTTTCCTGGTGACAAAGACAGTTTGAATAAAGTTTTTCAGATCATTATGTAAGGATCGTAGCAGGTGGAGGTCTTTAGTTTCTGCCTACCCACAAGGCATGAATTTATATATGTATGTACAGTAGAATCCGTTTATTATGACTCCGCTTATAATGACCAACCGCTTATTATGACGTATTAAACAGGGAAGTTTGGTTTTCATAGAAAATTCTTTCAACACCTTCGACAAGTGTTCGGAAGCGTCACGTGATACCCGATGATGTTCGGCGCATGCATGGTTGTTTTGAGTCTCAGTGGGTAATAACAATTAATATTATTGACTGAGTTCTATATTGTCTCTCTGTTAAAATAAATACATACTGACAAAAACAGGAGGTTGTTTATTTTGTACTAAATGCTTTGTATGACGTCCGCTTAGAATGACCGTCCCTTCAATGTCATAATAAACGGATTCAACTGTATTTCAGCTAGGGACCTACCCATGACGCGATTCCTGCGATTTGCAATTTCTACTAACTAAAAATGAAAATCGTCCTTGCTACTACGATATAATGATACAATTCGACTGACTTACGTCGTCGTGGCGAGCGTGTTTTGTTTTTCATGTAATCGTAGATAACCGCATGTTTTATGTCATATGTCGTAGTGGTAAGGATGATTTTCACTTGTAGTTGGAATCGGTTGAATCGCGTCATGGGGTTCTCCTTTAGTTTAAAAACATATAATAAAAGTCAGATTTAACATACCTGTGCATACTTGTTGGTGTTGAACTGAGTAGCGTTGTGAGCTGAAGTGATCAGCTGAGTGGCGCTTGAAGCGGCTTGACGGGCACTCTCCTGTGAGGACAACACAAGTATTAATTATCACATAGAAACAACAAAGGTTAAATAAACCACTTTTTTACACTTTCGTTTGGTTTACACTTTCTCTTTGAAATTTCACTTTCCATTGGTTGCAATATTTTATCAAAAATGCCAAAATACTTGTTTCATACTGGTCGATAAATCAAGGTCTAATCTACCATCGATTTTTCACAACAAAGATCATCTATAGAAATATGATTATCCACTTGCTTTTTTTATTCTGTTACAATCATCAAATGACTCCTCCCACCCAGGGCGGGACGGGAAGGACTGCCATTCTTATACTGATTAAAATCCATGGTGACCCTTCAACAGCCCTTTACGTTCCAGAGTCCCTGATGAGACAGTTACCTGTAGTCTTGCAACTTGTGATCCCACGATGTCCTGTCCCTGTGCATAGTCGACAGTGATATAGCGAAGTTCTTCAGCGGCCTTGCGGAGAGCCTCTTGCTTCTCGCGGTCCTGCACAACAAAAGACATATTTACTAAAGAAAATTCGTGAATTTATAAATAAATGTGTCACTTTATATAACAATTATTACTTTACATTAATTTAGTTTTGCATTAATTTCGATTTTTCCAATTAATAACTAAACTCGCATAGTTGACGCTTTATGATTTTTATTTATCTAAATGTTGTATATAATATCATACAACACTTATAATAAAAATCAATATCGCATTAAAATTTACACATTAATCCTTAGTTTTAGTTTATAATAAAAATAAAATAAATCATCAATTTCTATTTATAGCTTAATTGTAAAACTGACAAATTAAAAATTAATCGTTATATTTAAAAAAGTTACGATTTTTATATTGCGAAATTAGATCACAAACTACGTAGTTTGTGAAATCACATGTTACAGTATTTTCATGTTCACTGATATTTTGGCAACAATTTTTAATCGTAGTGCGTGTTTAGCCTTAAAAATAGCACATGGAAAGTGCTAAATCAGTATCGTCACCTGTGGCGAGGAGGCACACTGCCTGGCGGCCTCCACCATGCGTGCGGTGGCGTCCGCTAACAACTTGGCGGCCGCTAGGAGCTTGCGCTGGGAGTCCGATGGTTGAGACTCGGCCTCCGTCTGTGGACAAAGATGTTTAACAGATTATTTATACTGATTATGTAAATATGTGGTGCAAATATTTTATTCTGTTGTTCTATTTTAAATACAGAGTACAGAACACAAGATAAAGTTCTTTTTGTTCGCAAGATCGAGACGATCTCCGGCCACCGTAGGCGCGGGCATGCGGACAGCGAGTAAAGGGCAACTCGCTGTCCGATCATGGACCATGCCCGGGTCGACAGCGCGTCGTGTTCCACGCGCGCCTCAAAGAGCTGTCAGCAAAACGACGGGGCCCCCTCACAGAGGGCCAAAGCCTGCCGGGGTCGCGGGACTTATTTCTATTACCGTGACCCCGGAACATAAAGGGCTACTGAAGGACACCGTGGATTTTAGTCAGTACAAGTCTGACAGTCCCTCCCGCCCTACCCGGGGTTAGAGGACTCATTTGATGATTTTAGCACGCTAAAAAAAAGTTCTTTTTGTTTTTAGTTTTTTTAAGAAAGAAACTACGAGACTATCAATAAAGATAAAAAAAATACAGAACATATAGCTAACTGTAACTAATATGTAAGTCTTAAATGTCATCAGAACGGAACAAATAAAAAATGTTAAAAAAAATTGTCTTAAATAAATGATAAGTAAAAGTTTAATATTAGTTTTAATATTAGTTATTTATTAACGTCACAAATTAAATAAAAGAGAGTCTCCAATGAGTTTCTTGTCTATTCTTCTCCATAGAGATCTACTCCTTGCAATGGGCATCTACGGTACTTTCACAGTTACAAGTAACTGGGACTGTAGCAACATAATTTTGTACTGTATTTTTTTCTTTTAACAATCCAAAAGTGCCTGTAACTGGCCTTCTTGAAATATTTTTTTGAATTATTGTCGGTAACTCATTACCCAAGTTCCATACTTTGATATTAGTAATAAGGTGTGCAGTAGCCTGTCCCAGTAGTCGTGCATGTCGCACCATGTCCGCGGGGTCCCCGGCCGCCACCACCCGCTCGCTGGCCGTCATCACGGTCTCCACGGAGCGCTCTGTTACTGTGGGCTGTTGGGCGCGACGATCTGTGGGAGAAAAACATAATAAATAAATCAATAATAATACTCCACAACTATCACACAACGCCATCTAGTCCCAAGCTAAACAGAGCTTGTGTTATGGGTACTAGACAACTGATAAACATACTTATATATTGCTAAATACATACATATTATAGATAAATTACACCCAGCCACAGAACAAATGATCATGCTCATCACACAAACATTTGTCCTGGGTGGGAATCGAACCCACGACCTCCGACATAGCAGTCAGGGTCACTAACTACTAGACCAACAGGTCAGTCATGTTATGTCTTGTGACTGGGACTGTAGCACCATAATTTTGTAGATATTTAATTATGTCTTTTGACAATTAAAATGACTGTAAGTTCCATAAAATAAATGCTTTGATTTTACTTGAATTAACCCAATGATCTTACTATTTATCAATTACAGAACTTTGACGGCACGGTTAGTGCAGTGGCTGAGTGATTGGATTTCTGCGCAGGGTGTTGCGGGTTCGATTCCCGTAGGGAGCAAATATTTGCATGATTTATAGGTATTTGTTCCAGGTCTATGCTTCTATTTTAGTCGAAAGGTTCTTTATAAGTTAATCCGGTCTTCGAGTCAAAAAGAAATTGTTTTGTTACAGAAATGAGACTTTTGGAATTTTTGGTCAGTACAATCAAATTGATCGTCATCGGCCTCGACTTAAAGATAAAGATAAAGATCAATTTATTTGTTAAACATGTGTAACATGATACATAGATGCACATTTAGATGGTAAAATAGTTTTTACAGAACCAACATGTTTTGCCTCACTCGGCGTACAAATATTTGGAATTACAGTAGAATCCGTTTATTATGACTCCGCTTATAATGACCAACCGCTTATTATGACGTATTACACAGCGAAGTTTGGTTTTCATAGAAAATTCTTTCAACAACTTCGACAAGTGTTTGGAAGCGTCACGTGATACCCGATGATGTTCGGCGCATGCATGGTTGTTTTGAGTCTCAGTGGGTAATAACAATTAATATTATTAACTTAGTTCTATATTGTCTCTCTGTTAAAATAAATACATACTGACAAAAACAAGAGGTTGTTTATTTTGTACAAAATGCTTTGTATGACGTCCGCTTAGAATGACCGTCCCTTCAATGTCATAATAAACGGATTCAACTGTATATGTTTAAATGAGAATAATAACGCAAATGTCAATTAAAATATGTCAAAATTATGATAAACAAAAGAAGAAAATAATAATAATGGAAAAAAATTAAAATTTATCATTTAAAAAATCAATTATGCTATAATAACATTTATCAGCCAGTAGGTTTTTTAGTTTTTTTTTAAATAAATTAAGAGTTATAGGTCGCGGGTTTGAACCCAGACCGGCGCCTTACTTTGTGTAATTTATTTCATCACCACTGCTCTCAAAACGGTGAAGGAAAACATCCTGAGGAAACCGACATGTCCTAGAAACAAAACTTTGAAGATATGTGACATTTACCAACCCCCACTGAGCACGCGTGGTGGATTATTGCCCACTCCCCTCCCTCAGAGAGGAAGCCTGTGTCCCAGCAGTGGGAACATTATAGGCTGAGGATGATGATGACAATCAAATACCTAACTGTGATAACAGGATAAAGTTTTGTCAGTACGAAACTCATTCTCCTTTCCATTCAACCCAAGGCGTGAAAACCCACATCCTCACTGACTGGTAAGACAACTCACCCAGGTCACAATGAGCCAGCAGTCTCTCCAGCTCCTCAGTGACTCTGTGCGCGGCCTGCGTGAGGTGTTCCACTCCGGGCGCGGCACTCTCCGGGACTGTCCCACACGCCTCCACCAGCCTCTCTACTGCTTGCGCCACCAGACGGGCGGCGCTGGTCAGTTGTTCCCGGCATGCTGGGTTGTGGAGGGTCGGGGCTACCACCTGGGGAGGAAACATCAGTTATCAGCATATATTGTAATAGGTAAAGGCTACTAGGTTCATTGACCGCAAACATTGATGGATCAAATAACATCATAAAAAAATATTAGTAATTTTGTCATTCATACAATTTGTATGAAAAAATATTTTGCAAAATTTGACCAACTTCCGCTGTCCCGATTTTTTTCCTCCGATACAATGAAATGATTCCTACATGAAACAGAATCGAACGGCAATAAAAAAAAATTGGCCAACTCACACTTGACCAAAAAATAAAAAAACGCCAAAATTGACAACATTAAAAAAGAGCTAAAGGTTTCTAAGAAAGTTTTCCTGTATCTTTTATGGATTCGGATTTCTCCCTTTTGGCCAATTTAAAAGAAACACCCTGTATAGTTTAATGTCTTTGGTGATCATTCAATATCATCGACTGAAGAATTATAGCTATAGTCGCAGAGCAGGAGGAATTTCGTACATTGACCTCTTTACCAACTGACAGTGATCACAACCATTTTTCTATTAAGTAAAAGATATTTAGACAGTATGCGGTTATGCATACTATTGCTAAAAGGTTTACAATCCCTGTGACAGTTGAAAAATTCACCCTGTATATTAATTATATCCAGTTTTCTCCTTACCTTAGCGCAAGCCACAAGTTGGCTGGTAGCGAGCGCGCAGTGCGTAGCAGCTGAGATGATGGCGTTCTGCAGAGGCTGGTCATCACGACACTGAGCTGCCACGTTCTTGGCTTTGAGGACGAGGGCGGCCGTCGTGTTGGCTACTGCCTTCGCTAATGAGAGGAGGATATCCTGTTGAGAGATAAAGAAGGTTACGTTATTGTTTAAAAGATTTTATGATGAGGAAACAGGTATATCGGTTATAAGTAATATATAAAATTCTCGTGTCACAGTTTTCGTTGCCATACTTCTCTGAAACGGCTTGACCGATTGCCATGAAATTTTATATGCATGTTCAGTAGGTCTGAGAATCGGCTACTATCTATTTTTTATACCCTTAAGTGATAAGGGTGGCATACACAACAGGGTCCGCGTACGAAGTCGCGGGCAGAAGCTAGTAAATAATAAAAATCTTAGTATTTATTTCGAGTAGGCCACGACACGGGGATCCCTTTTTAGTTTTTTGTTTTGTTTGAAAAGTTGTAACCGCACACTAGGTATTTCTCCTGTATCGTGGGTGCGTTTACAATCATAGAAACTCACATACACAAACACTTAGACACGGAACAACTACTAGTAGATAATACAAATTTTATTTTTCTTACGGAGATCGAACCCGCTACACACTGCGCAGCAGTCGATCGCTTAGTCACCGCGCCACCCGCGCAGTAATTATAACATAGTTATTTAAGTCATAATTACACTATTTAGTTCTCAGAAATAATAATTTAAAAACAAATGATCTTGTAGATTTCAAAAATAAAAGCGTTTTTTTTAATTTTTTCTTCCCATGGAAAATCTTTGTGATTCGCGACGAACAGTTTATAAAATATTAAGACAGGAGAAGTTTAGTCGAACTTTCATACATTTTTCACTAAAAATATTACGATGATCTATTTCTGAAATGATTCGTAAGCGTACACACTGTATACATACAATACATAGACAAGTTATGACGTGATCGCATAAATAAATCTATCCGGTAGTCGTAAAAATAATTATGATGTAATGTTTACATCTAGTTCATTACATGCTTACATTATATAAAGTCTAGATTTTGCTATTGAGAATTGAAGCCAAAAACACGGAAAAAAAATTAATCTCAGTCGTTTGATTACTACGTAAAACAAGTGAACATCTACAAGGAAAATATTTAAATGTGTGCGTGACGCTCACTCACACATTTATAAAAAAGTGGCTTCACTAAAAACGTTACGTATTGTATTGAAATTGGAATCTGGACTTTTTATAAGGTATTATATGTATGACCAATATTTATAAAGTTTCAATCTATAATCGTCATCTATCTATGGGAATCTAATATTAGAATACTAGCTTTTGCCCGCGACTTCGTACGCGCATAACGATTTTTATCGTTCCTGTGTGAATTTAGGGATAAAAATCTATCCTATGTACATTCTCGGCAGTCAAACTAATTTTGTTCCAAATTTCATCCAAATCGGTTCAGTGTTTTAAGCGTGAAAAAGTAACAGACAGACAGAATTACTTTCGCATCTATATATATAAAAATGAAACCCGTTTTCCGTTGTCACGACATAACATGAGTACGGCTTGACCGATTCGGATAATTATTTTTTTGTTGTGTTTGTAACCATCGGGACCGGGTTTTAGACTGGGTCCTCCACCCGTGCGAAGCCGGGACGGGCCGCTAGTTTATAATATTATATTAGTAGGGATGACTGTTGAACGGCCTATTAGCCAAGCCACTTAGTTACTATGTTGAATGTTATTATATTTATGATTCATTTTCGTGTCCGCAGGAAAAATATAATAAATATGGAAAAATATATACGTCAAATACATTATAAAATAATATTTCGTTACACGTATTTTTCATTTTTTTACGTAAAACAAAATTGACGGAGATACGATGCTTTTAAAATTGCCAATACGCCACTTTTAGGTTTGATTTCTTTAATAGTTTAGGTTTCACGAGCCGTCCATTCCTATCATGCGTTTTAATCTTTCTAAATATGTTTTTTTTCGATATTTATTTATTTATTTGGCTAAACAATAGGTTTAACATTACAATATTAAAACAAAAACAGTCACATTTAACATTTGGCTAAAAGTATTACTAGACACATTTTCCAAAATTATATTCATTGATTAACAAAAATATACGTGTCCATTATATTTTAATACCCTAAATAAAAGACTTTATAGATAATTTATTAATAATGTTAACAAGCCTATTATAAAGTACATCCTACTAATATTATAAACGTGAAAGTTTGTATATGTGGATGGATGTTTGTTACTCTTTCACGCAAAAACTACTGAACGGATTTTGTTTATTTTTGGTACAAAGATAGCTTATAACCTGGATTAACACATAGGATAGTTATTACCCCAATTTAATGTTCCCACGGGAGTTGTAGCGGGTGAAACCGCGGGCAACAGCTAGTATCTCATATTTTTCAAAAATTCTTTCGCTAACAGCTTTTAAACGCTATTCATAAATTCATCCCAGCCAACAATCCAGGCCGGCCATTATTCTCGACTCAGACATCGAGCACACGACACTCGTTATAAAAACCAGACGCATGTCCACTCAACTATGTAGGTCAATGGCGCGCAGTCATTTTTATAAAACAACGCCATCTCTTGACAATGTGGGGAATTACTTCCGTATGTGGCTAGCGTGGCTTGTATGGTAGTAGCTTAAATTATTATAGTTTTTATTTATTTTTCGTACTGTATATTATTTTATATCTTATTTCTTTGACATAATTAATGTGTTTTGCTACACAGATCTATACTCAAAATTACAAAACTGATAAGTTTGTTTGGTTGATTCTAGTCTCAGTAACTGCCGGTTCAAATTGGAAAATATTTTTGTGTCGTATAGTCTATTTGTCAAGGAAGGCTATGGGCTATATAACATCACGCTACTATCAATAAGAGCCAAACAGCGGTGTTAAAACAGCTACAATTTATAACATTAGATAATTTTTATCCCATTTATATGTTTCCAAGGGATAATTATCAAATTTTAGCGGGTGAAGCCGTTGGCTACAGCTAGTAGATACTTATTTTATTACTAAACTAGACAGAGGTGTTATAGTACACCCACATTTCGCCTATTATGTTTTAAAGTCCCATAAAGTGGGCGAGCCAATTATACTTCACGTATTTGGCTTCTAGAGTGCCTTTAGTGAGTTAAGACTATTAAAGATTTGTAATGTTTGAAATATCTATTTGAGGCAATCGTTAGGGACACTTTTTATTGTTATTTTTTAAATTGTGTGTCCATAAATAATAAAAATGGATCGTAAAATGTGTTGCTAAGCTCATAATTCGAAAACGGCTGGACCGATTCAGATAATTCTTTTTTTGTTGTGTTTATAAACATCGGGACCTGGTTTTAGAGGACTTCCACCCGTGCGAAGCCGGGACGGGACGCTAGTTTACTATATAAACACTTAATCCCTTTTTTTATGCAACCCACTGTTAAGCTAGGTGGTAAATTCGTCAAATGAGTCCTCCCACCCTGTGTGGAGTTGAAAGGACTATCAGACTCGTACTGACTAAAACCCGGCGTGGTTCTTCAATTGACCTTTGCGTTTCAGGGTCACGTTAACCTGCTTAAGCAGTCACGCAACCCAACATTATTAAATCCTCAAAAAAAAGTTTTTTACTTTTTTTTCACAGTTCCATGGCGGGCCATAAATCATGGTCAAACGACAATTCATTTTTTTTTTATCTATCACCAGCTTATATACAGCATGTTACTTTAAATTTCCGATCATAATATACAGGGGGGTTTATTAGTAAGTTATTTTTGCTAAATACATTTACTTGCATAGACAGTTAGTTATAAATAAAACAATTTGTTTTTTTTTAAGCAAATGTATTAACCAAAAATAACCATAGTGGCAGTGAGGGGTAGAACCACAACCGTGCACTGTCGAGCAGAAGAATTGTACCAGTATTTTTTACATTTGATATTTATTACCTTTGATTTTATTAATAAAAAGGCTGATTTAGTGAAAAATAAGCGTAAAATATCATGAAAAACATTTTTTAAGTACTTTGAGAAAAAAGAAATGAATTACTGGTACAATTTTTCTGCTCTCAAGTGCATTTAAATAAATTATTATAAAAATAACTATGAAAAAATTGCTAGCGAGTTTCAAGTTGGAAACAAAGTTAAATAATTTAAGATTTTTGATAGAAAAACGAAATTAGAGAAATGAAATCAGTCTTTTCGGTCAAAATTAAGTAACTAGTTCTTTTTTTAAGAAAAATTGCTTTCAAGTTTTTGCCACTTAGATATTATTAATAATAAGACATTTCTGTAGTTTTTAAAAAGAACTAGAAACTCGCCAAGCGTTTAAAAAATAAATGGCAAAAAAATAAAATTAAAAATAAACCTCTGTTTTTCTATAGAATGGCAATTTATATGTTTGTACCATATGGCGGCAATATGTTGAATCCATGCATAATGTGATACTTTTTGCATTTTATAAATATCTTTCAATTATGAAATTGTATAAAAATCATTAGATTCTGTTGTTTTGCATGAAATATGAAGTGAATATAAAATATCATCATATTAAATTAACCTTTTTTTTTTTTTCAAAAATAAAAAAAAATAGGTACTCCCCGAATTGGGATTCATTAGCCAAGTATTAGTTATATAAATTTTCATAAATTTTAATATTTTACTAATAGTTATGATTATTCAGCAATGCAAAAATACCACATTTTCATGGACATTATTAAAAGATTTTGCACAAATACAAACTGTCGAATAATCTCATAATAAAACATTCTGTAGTTACCGAAAGGTTAGCTTATTATCTGATTATCGACAATGTGCACTAGTACAAAAATAAACAAACAGAAAAATATTTACAGATAAACGAATTCAGACCTAAAATAAATAAGTAATATGGTGCTTTTTACAAAGAAGCATATTGTCAATACAGATCGATGCAGGTAAAATGTTCTTGTATGCGCTATCACATTAACAAAGGTTGAAATTTTTTTTTTTTACTTGGCCAAATCATCAAATGGGTCTTCCCACTCAGGGCAGGGCGGGAAGGACTGTCAGATTTGTACTGACTAATATTCACGGAGTCTTTTAATAGCCCTTTATGTTCCGGGGTCACGGTGATGGAATAAGTCCTGCGACTCCGGTAGGCTTTGGGCCAGCAGGCATGGAACCATGGTCGGACAGCGAGTTGCGCTTTACTCGTCGCCCGCATGCCCGCGCCTACGGTGGCCGGAGATCGTAGCTTGAAAGACTTGGCAGATTATAGCGTTTTCTGAATATAAGTTATACCTGCACCGACTAATACCGACTTACTTCTTTATGAAAGCACCAATAGGTTATAAATCAGCTGCCAATTAATATTAACAAAAAAACAAAATAAGGGCCAGTCCTATAAACGTCCAGTTTAATAAGTTAGCAAGTTAGGGCGACCCCTATTAGCTGCCAATTACCTTAATGCTTTTAATAACGAAAACATAACCTCCTTATTTAGAAGTCGGTTAAGAAAAAAATAAAGACTAGATTAGTAAGCATTAAGATTATTGTTAACAAAAAATAAATAAACAGAAAAAAATAATATAATTGTTTATGCTTCTTTACGCAATGGTTTACGATGAACTGCATAAAATAATGGTACAGTGGCAATATCTCCGGCTGAACTGCTGTAGGTAGTAAGTACGAACCTAGATTTGGATATTTTTGTAAATAATATTAAACATATTACATTTCACGGCCCGGTTGGTGCAGTGGCTTAGCGATTGGACTGCTGCAGTGCCTGTCGCGAGTTCGATTCCCGCACGTGTATGTGAGTTTATATGGGTTTGTTAACGCACCCACGACTCAGGAGGAACTTGTAGTGATGGGCAACGTTTAAAAAATTGTTAAGCATTTAAAAAGAGTAAGTATGAAGTTTCTTGCCCATTCTTCTCCATACGAATCTACCTTTGCGAATGGCTGTAAAATCAAATTCATTTCCTATAATTTTAACTTGTGACCTTCAAAACGAATGACCTTATTGATTTGACTTTGAATTATTTAATCAGAACTGGACTGTCCAAACTAAACTTCGAAGATTTTCTAACATCTACCAATCCGCACTGGACCTGCGTGATGGATTACGGCCCCCTCCCTCTCACAGAGAGGAAGCCTATGTCCCAGCAGTGGGAACATTATAGGCTGATTATGCTTTAGGTATATGTCCAGCTTAAACCATTGCATATAGAAGCCTAAAAGGGTTACTATAAACTCGCTTATGTCTTATTTTTTGTGATGGCAAGATTATGATGATAATATTTATAAATATGGCTCTTAAAAATGGCAAAACGTCGTCCGATGATTATTTATAAGTACTCAGTGATATGTTTTATAAATGGCCCACAAATGGCAAATAATAATTCTGTCTACACTGGCGAGCATTCAATCCGGATTGAACCAAAAACACCCTCTAAAATTAGTTATAAAATACATCTTAAAATGTATTATAGTTTAAACACATTTATTCCGGGTTTGGGTGTGTACTAGATTTTAACAGTCTTACTAAAAAAAAGTGTGACTGCAAAACGGACCTTATTTCAACGTCATTATCTGTCATTTTTTTACACACACACAAGTGTTCAAGAGGCGTTTAAAGGTTTTTGTGGTATGACGGTAAGTGTTTGTAGACGCACGCACGATACAGAAAAGCTTTCTAAAGTTTTTTTTTAGTGATGTGTTGACCCAATATTATTGCTCGCAAGTGTATTGTTATAAATTCCTAATAGTTACTATATTTCAGCTGCAATTCGACTAGAATATATTTTTTGTAATAAGTCTTTTTTTAAATAAAAAACGGTTATATTTTTTTGACTAAGTTCGAAAACTGTGATGACTTTTTTGACTAGCAACCAAATCACTGCTATTTAATAATTTTTTTAATTACATTTTTCAAATAATTTTCAAACAGTTTTATATTTATTTTGTTACATTAAACAAGAAATGGTTTGTATTCGTTATTAAGTACCATAAGCGAGTCGACCCTAGTTTCTACCTTCTTTTCACCAACCTGCCCAGTTCCACAAAATGCCTACACAATAAAACGTAAAGAACTAACATTGAAGTTAGTACACTAAGTTTTTACTAAACTATTCAACGAACTATAAAGACACCGTTCCACGACCACGGCTTAGCTGTGCGTAGCTAAGTCGCGGTGTTTCGTTCAACCTGATAAGTAATGCCTTCCACTATCTTTGTGTTTCCAATTTTTGCCTAAGATCCATTTGGAAGAGGGCCAAAGCCTGCCTGGGTCGCGGGACTTATTTCATTACCGTGACCCCGGAACGTAAAGGGCTAATGAAGAACACCGTGGATTTTAGTCAGTACAAGTCTGACAGTCCCTCCCGCCCTGCCCGAGGTGGGAGAACTCATTTGATGATTTTACCACGATAATATAAATAAATAAAAAGATATCCATTTGGAACTTGAGGCAGGCTGAAAACTTGCAAAATACTTCGTCAATTATCTCTAAACACAGAACTGAGACCTGGCTGAGAGAAACTGGTTTTGGACAAAGCCAGACGTATTTGCGATTTTTTTGGTTCCAAAAAAAGTGTTTGAGAAAAATAATTTCTAAACCTTTTAAAATTTATTATTTTAAGAGTGGAAAAATTAATAAGCCAGATCACCTAGTTGGGATTTAAATCTCGCCAGACCTAAAAAATTAACTGTGTGTGGACGGTGGTCTTTACTATCCAACAGTCTACCAAACTAAAGATTAATTAACACTAACTGCTAGTTAGTACGTTAACTCTTTGTTGTGGAACCGAACGAGAGTACGTGATTTACACATCGAAAAAGCTATACAATTACTTGGAACTGATTCTACGAACAAATTTTATTTTTTGAATTTTATTAGATGTTTGTGTGTTTATGTTGGAGATTTTAATTAATACCTTGCAACACCAACATCAAATAAGTGTAAATCGTCATAAATGTAGTGGCAACACTATCTCCCCTTTCATCTGTGACATTGGTACAATACACACGTGCATCTACTACCTCCGATATTTTATTCCATCTTCCCTGTCTCCAATTACCAGCGCCGCACCAGCTATCGAAATCTAACAAGCTCTACAGTTTGTAATGTTTTGCTTCTAAACGGCTTAACTGATAGCAAGGAAAGGTATGGAATTACTCAGATTCTGGGCGATCTCTTGTATTTAATGACTAGTTAAGAATAACAGATACTGTACCATTTTAAAGGTTTAACTGTTAATTTTAAATTGATACCAAATTCTGTCAAATAACGCCATTATTTATGGAGCTATTCCGGATAAATTCCATGCACATCCTACTAGCCTACTAGTAGGATACTAATATTATAAACGTGAAAGTTTGTATGTGTGGATGGATGTTTGTTACTCTTTCACGCAAAAACCACTGAACGAATTGGGCTCAAATTTGGTACACAGATAGTTTATAACGTGGATTAACACATAGGATAGTTTTTATCCCGATTTTATGTTCCCGTGGGATAATTTTCGAGTTGTAGTGGGTGAAGCCGCTGGCAACAGCTAGTGATTGTATACTTTTGCTCGCAATTGTTACAAAAACTTATTGGCATGGATGGTGTTTAAGTACATTTTGTTCCGAAAATAAGTTTTTTTTTAAATAATCTATGTGTAAATCACATACTCCCAAACTACATAACCTTACAATCTAATAAAAATATCATAGTGCAGTCTTTTCCCTTACTCGTGTCTTTATAATTTTGATTATATTTTGTTATCCAACAAGAAAACGTATAAATGAAGGAAAAAGACGAATTTTTAACATAAATTGAGAGTAAAACGTGCTTTTAAAATTAAAATATTAAGTAAATAAAGCCTATAGAGGCAGAATAAAAGGAATACTTCAGCAAAATATAATACTTTTATATATTTTTAAATACTTTAAAAGGGATAAAATATTTCTAAACGCGAAACTGGTACCTTTTCTTTTTTTAAACCACCAAATATTTAAGACCCCTTACCTCATAGTTGTAACTATAGTACACCTAAATTTTGCCACTAGTTAGGGCGAACCTATTGCCATAAATTGAACAAAAACTGCTTTAGTCTCCGCCAGATAAGTGTGGAATAAAATTCGTTGACCCCCGTGTACCAATGTATTCCAATATTTCAAAACGATACGAAAAAATGTAAAGAAAGTGTCGTAACACGATCAAAATAAGCGCATCGTGGTAAGAGGCGACCTTGATCTTATATTTAATTTTGAAATTCGAACGATGCATTGTTAGGATCAATGACCTTTATTCCAGATTTATCTGGCGGGGACTATTGTGTGAACTTTAAATATATTTCCAGTTTAAGTTCACTGATAGTTCCTTTTCTACTAATACTATGAAGCAGTATGGTTGAACGCGCTCATCTCAGGAACTACTGGTTTGAATTGCAAAATATTCTCGTGTTGGATAGTCCATTTATCGAGGAAGGCTATACGCTATATAACTTTACGCAACGACCAATAAGAGCAGTGCGGGTAAACCGCGTAGAAAAGCTATATTATATATTATTAAAATTCAGATTGAAGTGAGATTCTTTAAGAGAGCATTGTTAAAGACACAGGGGATATTTAAAAGGAACTTAATACCACACCGGGGTACTTTAAAAGAAATATAATATTACTATAGGTCCCTAACACCAAAGGAATATGTCACCGAACATCAAAAACTTCCACAACATTAAGTATTTAGTATTTTTCCAAAAATATAAATGCGAATGGATTTTGAAAACAAAATATATAAGATTTAAACCGTTAGACTACCAACCTCGTCAAAAAAAGTTGACGTATAACCTATATCTCGTTCATACATATTAAAAAACGTATCTATCGTTTCATAAGGGATCTCCCAGCTCACTCTAGTCTAGTGGTCTTAGTATAAACATTATTGTGCGACGGACGGTACAGGACGTACATTTAACGATTTAGTTATTTGAAATTTAGTCAGTGTTCATTTAAGCACCATTTTTACCAATACAATGTTAGACATATCGACTCGCCCTATCAACAACGCAGGGTCTGAATTTTGCCGAACGTATTTTTAACAAAATCAACAGGTTCGATTCCTGACTAGGATTTTCATATTTTCAAAAATAAATACGCACATTTAGTTTTCATCGAATTGGGCCAAGAGACTATTTTTTTTGTTGCTATTCTTCAGTCCCGGATTTGGCCCTACACGCCCAGCTGGAAAATTCATCCTGTATATTTTTATACTTTTTCAAGTGTATTACATAAAGATGTAATAAAAAATAGAAAAAAAACCAGATCCTGCATTATTGATAAAATGTGTCGATATTTTTCTATCTAGAACTCTGTGGATTTTATTCAGTACAAATCTGACAGTCCCTACAGCCCTGGAGTCCTCCCAACTCATTTGATGATATTACCACAAAAATCTCTGTTCTAACCGGTTTATAAAACATTTATATTTTTGGAAAAACCCAAAGAACTCTTCATCTCCTTATCACATCATATCAAAACACTTCTCCCCAGTTTCCGTACTATTGCCCCCTCCACACACATCGCTCGGCATAAGACACTGAATTAAGAGCGCTAACAACATGAATATAATCGACAACAAACACAAAATATTCAACCAATTATCTTTCCAAATCGTCGCTAGTTCAATTTCTAAGCATTCACATTTCGGACAACATTTTTCCTCCGTCCTAGGACACTTTTTTCTACAATACTGACAGAAACCACGTATCTTCTCCCCCGTAGTCTTAAAAGTTGGGTTATAAAATATCCTAATTTCAGTTTTTGGTTTATTTTCTGCAGTATTGTTTAATATTTCAGTATTTTTATCTCCGGTCTCACTTGTGTAGTATCGCTCGCTTTTTTTAACGAAGTTTTCGAAGCCATCGTGTCGTAGTTTTGAAATGTTGTATTTTGTGAAGCTGGCTTCGGCAGTTTCCATGAAAGTTTCTGTCGTTGTTAAGACGCGATTGTATCGTTCCGGGTTTAACAATTTCATATTCAAGGAGCCTGAAACTTTGACATCCGGCCCTGATTTAGTGACGTCATTAACTATACTGTGGCATTCGATTTTTTTACCGTTATAACGATTAAATTTATCGTTTAAGTCATTTTTATCGATATTGTCTGAAAGGAAGAATTTTTCGCGGAGTATATCGTTTTTGGTGCGACGGTTTACATCGATATTACCGTTATCGATATTAATGTTAGATTTCTCGTTATTCAAATTAGATTTATCGATATTACTTTTAAGGTTATCGTAATTGACATTGACGTAATCATGATTAGAGAAATCCTTTTTAAAATTATAGATTTTATCATAAATCGTTTTGGGATATAGTTTAGGATTACTATTATCCAGATACCCTTCACAATTCTGCACAATCGATTCGAAATCGTTTTCACTTTCCGATTTTTGCGGTCTATTCTTGAAGAGCATGTTACAATAATCGATACTCCTATAATAGTCGCTATCCGACTCTTCTTGTATGACATCAAGTCCCCAATTACGTGTGGTATCAACATCTTCATAGATGCCATCATCGATGGAATCTTTGGACTTGCCATTGCCTATATGGACGTTTTCGAAGTCGGTGTCATAAGTATCATCTTTCTCTTTGCCAAAGAAGACTTTGTAGAAGTTATCGTAGCAATAGTTTAGTTTTCTGTATAGGAATGATTTCTTAGGGTTCCGCTTTGGGTCTGTTACCTGTATCTCCTTATCTTCCTCTGTCTCTTCTCCGATGGTGTAGAGGACTGTTGTGGAGGCTTCTCCTACGCGGGATGCTGCGTTGAGGAGATTCTGGCGCGGCTGGAAGTAGATGGAGAGAAAGTTAGTTTTTTTCTAAATATTTACAGACGCCAGCAGGTCAAGCTACCCGAATCTGTCAAATTGTACCAATCGAACATTAATCTTACGCTATTGTGATAAGGTTGAAAATCTATTCAAGAAATTTGATAAATTGAGGTAGGCATGCGTCTATACAAAAATACATGAAATCTACAGATTTAGATGATTTTATAAGATTTCCTCCCAGCAGGCATAGCATAGCACCGTAGAAAGGAGTTTTGTCGATGGAAGAAAAGACAAAATAACAGAACGTAGAAACATTTTTAGCGTTTTAAGCATGGTAACCAAAAATTTTTTTCTTTTCTTCAATAGTGAACATTTGGTGTTATATTTGTGCCAAAAAAAAAACAGGCAATTTGTACAGAAATAACGATGAAATAACTTGGTCTATTCTTGGTAGAATAGAGATAGAATCGCCATGCTACGCGTGCAGGACCAGCTCCCTCCCAAAGACCCCATCTCACCTCCTTAGTCTCCGGCTCAGCCGCCTTCAGAAGATCAGTGAAGGCACAGCACAGCTTCCTGGTAGCGTCCAGCAGCTTGTCTCCATGATCTCCATCATCCATGAGCGCGGCGATCATCTGCACGCCCTTTGTCATCTCCGGCAGGTTGCTGGTGATGGTCGTGATGGCCGCGCCCACTGCTGTGTGGTCCACTTCGTCTGTTCCTGGGGGGAGAGGGGTGTTTAGTGGGTGGACTTTTAGAGGGGGTTTTGCTTATATAAAATAATAATAATATTCCACAACTATCACACAACGCCATCTAGTCCCAAGCTAAGCAGAGCTTGTGTTATGGGTACTAGACAACTGATAAACATACTTATATATTTCTAAATACATACATATTATAGATAAATTACACCCAGACACAGAACAAAAATGATCATGCTCATCACACAAACATTTGTCCTGGGTGGGAATCGAACCCACGACCCCCGGCATAGCAGTCAGGGCCACTAACCACTAGAACAATAAATTCATTAAACAAAGCTAACTGACTAAAATCATGGTCTAAAAAAACAAGGTCTGACACTCCCGCAGTGTCACAAGCCTACGTCACTTTCCAGTTGCCACTTTATTGCAACCAAATACGAAAATAAGGAAACATTTCTAGTCACCATTTTGTTTAAAAAAATATATAAAACATTTAAATTGTGTGTAGTCTAGCAAACGAAACAATGCAATACGTATACCAA
The DNA here is from genome assembly GCA_028554685.1 of Agrotis ipsilon. Lineage (NCBI taxonomy): Eukaryota > Metazoa > Arthropoda > Insecta > Lepidoptera > Noctuidae > Agrotis > Agrotis ipsilon. The sequence goes on from CM052982.1 coordinate 9,330,060, forward strand.
CACAATTGTTAAATAAAGCCGCAACATTTTATAATATTCGCATCGGTAATAAATGCGGTTAGGGAGTTAAAACCGCACACTACTGGTAACACAGGAACGGGCTGTGTCATTATCATGCCGCCATTTTGTCGTGTATCGCTATCCTTGTTTTATGCATACGCCTGTCTCGCTCGGTGACTGTGTAACAAGCGGATCCCAACATTTATTTGTAAACGTCAAACAAGTTTCTTTGTTATATTTTTTCACATCAAAAACTAAATAACTGTTGTTATCTTTTTTTTTTTTAATAAATTATGCTTTTTGTCACTGAAAACCTACAACGCAGGTGAAGCCAAGGGTAAAAGTTAGCAATAATGTAATAATTAGGTCAAAGTTTTATTAGGTTGAATTACCCCTAAAGTGTAAAGTTTGAGAACCTTGGATAGCGATGATGACATAGGCTTGTGACAGCCCACGTGACCAATGTGTTTCGGAGTGCCATACCTGGCGAAGTATATTATTATACCATGACTAAAATAAAGTTTTAGTTTCCTGGGGGGAGAGAGGGGGGGTGTTTAGTGGTGGATTTTTCTGAAATGTTTTTTTTCTTAAACCCTTTCTTTTTCATTTATCTATTTCTTTTCTTTTTTCGTTTCTATTTTTTAAGGTTTTTTTAAGAGTGTAGTGGTTATTCTATATTTGAATAAAAAGCCATTGGCTTTATGTCATTATTTTTATTAATAAACCAGTCGTTCCCAAATTTCTGACTCAATCTTCTACAAAGATCGCGTTGAAAACTTACCCATCTGAGAGACTATAAATTAATTTAATAATGGTCATGTTAATAGAATCAATAAAATTACAATTTTAATTTGTCCATAGGATTATTTCTTTAGTAAAATCTATAAGTGAATATCTATTTTATTAAATAGGAACAACAAACAGCTATGTGATATTACAACATAATTATATTTTAACTTAAATAATAATGTAGCCCACAGCGCTATTATATTATAAATGTTTATTAGTTATTTAAAAACATTGCCCCACTATGGATGGATGAATTTCTCCTGTATCGTGGGTGCGTTTACAAATACACAAAACAACTACTTGTAGATCATTAAAATTTTTGCTCCGTGTGGGAATCGAACCTACGACACGCGATTCTTTTCTAATAGCCTGTTACGGCGAACTACTACTATTTAAATAAAGTTTGTATTCTTACCGGAAGTCAATGTGACGACCTGCGCAGTGGCAGCGTTCATGGCGGCGATCTGTGACGTCACGACCTGCTTGTTGGTGTCCATGGTCACCTGCTTCCACTTCACTGAGGCCGCGTCGTGGCCTAGAGCTGGTAATGTGGCCTGGAGAACAAAAAAAGAACAATATATCAAAAAATACACTTAATTTTCAATTTGTACTGAGTGTTAACACTCAGTACAAATTATGAAACTTCGCAAGTACTCTTGTTATAAAATGTAATGGACAAATTATTGATAATTTTACCCTGAAAAGGAGTTAAATACGGATTGAAATTTTATTTCAACTTAATGTAGAAATAAATATCGTACAACGGCGGGCTTAATGCCTTGGGCATTATTTGCCAATGTTCCTTAGGGTGATTTTGAAATAATAAGTCCTAATGTTTGCTGGTTTGAAAAAGGTTTTTATGAAAATATTTAGTTTTAAGACAAAAATCCAGACTTGGATGAAGAATGCAGTTTCGGATCCATTTCTGATCCGAAAACTATTTTATTATCATATCGTACCCACACAAAGATGGAAGTTCCCGCCACGATGCAGTTAAGGAAGTGAAACCAAAAATAGAATTGGACTGACAGCTGAACTATTTATAAAAAAACGAATTCCGTTTTTAACTCTCTGAAAATACAGGATGAAATTGAATATATGCGACAAATTGAAATTTACAATAATACGTGTTGTCAAGAAAATTTATAAAATATCAAATGTTAAATTGAAAGATAATACAAAAAAGAACGCTGCTGTGTAAAGAATTATTGTTCGTAGTATTGTTTTGATAGAACTGTGTGCAAAATATTAGCGTTATGGAGGGGCAATTGTGGCTTCACCGGTTTTCTATACATTTTGAATTCCACGCCATGTCTCCTTCTTTAATATATATTCTATGGTGTAGAGGCTCTGATCGTTCCACTACATACCCTGCTGAGTCCTTCCTCTGTCTGCTTGATGATCTCCACTCCGCTGCTGATGGTGGACAGCAGCGCGCGTTGTGGCTCCGTCATGATCGACGTCACTCGCGTCTGCTGCATTTGAGACGCCTGGACACGGAAATATAGACGTTATTGATTATGTTCTAAAGCTTGTTTTTAAATGATATTTTTGGGGCCTTAAGTGATATAATGCTTTGCAGTTAAAGTTCTGAATTTAATCACAGAATCCGGACTATTAAAAGTTCCTGACGAAATTATGAAATGCCTGTTTTATTGTATCTATGGATTGAACCAACGACGATATATTACTAGACTCCGCATGCACGATCTAAGGAACAAAAACTATTCTGTCAACTCGCTGAGGTACTACGTAAGCGAGGGGGACGGGGTACTGCGTTGTGATTGGCTAACTCAAGGTCTGTTCTGTCTCAAGGTATGTTTACGGCTCACAGGAGTGAGAGAAATAAGATGGATATAAGACTTTTTTGCCTAATGTGTTGACAGACATCGGTCGCCTGTTATTAGGAGTCTAGTAATATATCGTCGTTGGATTGAACCAAGGATTTCATATTCTACAGTTGTATTCGGCTGATTGAACTGCCTCTAAGGCAAGTTAATTTCTGTAATTAGTATTATGTATAATAGTGTGTTTACAATATATACCTACACAGCCCATTTCGATGACTACATGTAGCCATTATAGCAGCATGGAACAAAATGTTTAACAGGTTAATATTAAAATTGTAAGACAAAAATAGTTGAGATACCCAAACGAAAGTAGCAATGCTTTCCGTTGTCACATTGTTCAACAAATTACTTGTTTTTAGTACAAAATAATGCAATATTTATTCAATGAAAGATATTTGAAAGTAAATAAGTGAAAAAACGTCAATATTTCCCAGAATTTAACAATAACAACAAGCATTGCCACTTTCTAAAAGACATCTATAAAAAAACCTATTTATTTACAAATTACTATTCGACAGAATATACAATGACCTCTACTTTAAAAAGCACTTGAATATAATCACGATAATTTGACGGCACGTTTGGTGCAGTGGCTGAGTAATTGGACTGCTGCGCTGTGTGTCGCGGGTTCTATTCCCGCACGGAACAAATATTTGTATGATCTGCAAGTAGTTGTTTCGTGTCTGGGTGTTTGTGTATGTTAGTTTCTATGTTTGTAAACGCACCCACGACACAGGAGAAATTCTTAGTGTGGGGCAACGATTATTAAAAAAAAAATCTCTGGCAAGGTAATAAGGTACTTTCACTGTTTTTTTTTCGAATGACTTCAAAATATGGCTTTAGCAAATTTTCGTAGTAAATTTTATCACATAGTAAAAGCCTTGTATACATTGGGAACTATTTTATAGTAAACATGTTTTACTACATTTTATATTAATCTTACTGATGACGCGATTTCAACTACAAGTGAAAATCATCCTTACCACTACGACATATGACATAAAACGTGCGGTTATCTACGAGTACATGAAAAACAAAACACGCTCGCCACGACGACGTAAGTCAGTCGAATTGCATCATTATATCGTAGTAGCAAGGACGATTTTCATTTTTAGTTGGTAGAAATTGCAAATCGTACGAATTACGTCATGGAAATACTCCCTTAGTTCCCAATGAACACAAAGTCTAAAAAAAAAAGCTAAAATAAAACATAAACCCGTGGTAATACTGACAGCGGGCGGCGTGTGGCCGGTGATGATCTGTCCGGACACGGTGGTCTGTTGCGCGCCCGTCATGTGGTTCACGGCGAACGGCTTGGCTCCTAGCGCGCAAATTATAAATGTGAGAAGCGAAGGCAAAATAAAAGAGAAATAAATAAATAATGGTGGGTTTTTTTGGTGGAACATTATATTGCAAACTTGTGTAGGGGAGGCGAGCGACAAAATCAAAATCAAATACATATTGTTATTTCACATAGGCCCATGAAGGCACTTATAAAACGTCGACAAAATGTGCTCGATTCGGGTTGGTGGATTACGTGGAGAAGATCCGGCAAGAAACTCAACATTAAAATAATTAATTTTATTAAAATAATATATTTTTTTGACACCATAATTATTGTCATCAACGCGAGACGATACATTTTTTTATTTTATTTTTCCGTTAATGGACTTTATATCTAAAATAGTGATAAGATGAGGTGAACTCAAATAACATCATTTCTAATAAATTATTTTGTCACTGTTTTTAGTACTGTAAGTATAAGTTTGACTATTGATCAGTAATTCTAAAACATAATTTCCCAAAGCACACTTTATTTTAGGCACAATAACGCGGGCAATTTTAAAAACTTTAAAATTGGATAATTATAAATAGTAAGATAATTAAGTTCACTTCAGTTTGCTATTGCCATACAAAATCTATGAGAGAATAGCGTTTCGACAACTCATAAAAAGTGCGTTAATTGATTGATGGTTTAAATACCCAATAATGAGCGCCGTAACCGTAACTGAACGAAAATACAACACGATGTTCCACCAAGTTACTTAATAAAATTCATAAAAGATAATAATTACATAATAATTTGTCTACCTAATGTAATACATATGTGGTACATACCTTCAGCGCCCGGTCTGTGCACGGCTGGCTTGGCGACGGACTCAGTGTTCACCTTGCCCGACTTGAATGTATCGTGTTGGATTATGTTGGCTCTGATGACAAAATGGTACAGTGGTTAGATTGAGATGAAAATTCACGAAGATCTGGGGGCCTAGAGTAGTAGCTCTGCTTAGGGAAAAATTTGGGGATAGGAGGAACAGAGTGGAAAGTTCCACTACCTGGTGAAATGGAAGGTACCTTCCGTCTTCCGACCAGACGGGTGTTGTGTCTGGTGGGCTTTCTGCCCGACATTCTTAGTCGGAATATCTTATGTGTTCTAATGTCGAGGATAACTTTGATTGCGCGATGTAGACATCTGAGTTACTCAGTCTTAGCATAGGTGGCGCTGCTGTTCTTTTTGTAGTAGATTATTACCGCTACATCTCGTTCCCACACCGGAACGCGGGACCTCTGTGTTCTGTAGAGGTCCAGCGTAATTTATAACTGAATTTTTAAATTCAGCTCAATCCTACTACTACTACTTGTTACTCTTTCACGCAAAAACTTCTGAACGGATTTGGCTGAAATTTGGTACACAGATAGTTTATAACCTGGATTAACACATAGGATAGTTTTTATCCCGATTTTATGTTCCCGTGGGATAATTTTGGAGTTGTAGCAGGTGAAGCCGCTGGCAACAGCTAGTAACCCTATAATGTTACCACAATGAGAGTGTTCCATTAGACATCTACGCTGTGGAAAGGGCTTCTACAAAACTTGTATAGTTCTTGTGACTGAGACTGTAGCACCAAAACTATTAGTTTCTCTTTTAAGCTTATTTTAAATGCTTTGATATGATGATTCCTGGTTTAATTTTAGACTACTTGATGAATATCAATGTACAAAAAAATAACTAAGAGGCCGGATATTTGTACTTTGTGCAGGTAATTGGTTATTTTCTTTTGCCACCCAAAAATACCAGTTGAAAGTGGGTGAAATCTGGAATTCATTGGATTTGAACATGATGTTTTCATCCATTTTCCAGAAGATTTCAAAATTTCCAGACTTTTCCAAGTGTTCCAGTCAACGACGATATATTACTAGACTCCTAATGACAGGCGACCGATGTCTGTCAACACATTAGGCAAAAAAGTCTATATCCGTCTTATTTCGACCACTCCTGTGAGCCGTAAACATACCTTGAGACAGAACAAACCTTGAGTTAGCCAATCACAACGCAGTACCCCGTCCCCCTCGCTTACGTAGTACCTCAGCTACTTGACAGTATAGTTTTTGTTCTTAGGTCGTGCATGCGGAGTCTAGTAATATATCGTCGTTGCAACTGTAAATACTGGAAAGACTCTGTAAAGTAAAATAGTGAAAACTCGTGCTAGGGGTACAGTACTCACTTGGAAGGCGACACAGAGTCCTCCAGCATGGCAGATCCCTCATCTCCCTCGATCCCCAGATGTTCCTTGGCGCGTTGCTTGCGTACGATGATGTCGATGTAGCCCGCGATCACCTGCAGGATTTGTTCAGCTTCCGTGGTCTGGACTGAGTAGTATTGGTCGCTGGAGACAAAGAGAAGGAATTGTTAGTTTTTATTAGTAAAATGTGGAAGAAATTATCGTGATTGCGTTAATGGACTAGTTGAAATTTTGGTAAAATAATGGTAAAAATATTTCCACTCTTTAAATAATCAATTTTAAAGGCATGAAGGTCAAAAACTTTTTAAAATGAAAACTTTTTTTTTTAAATGCATAAAAAATCGAAAAATATAGGTGAATTTTTGTAGTAAAACCTATAATGTGGTAGGGGTTATTAAAAAATCAAATGACGCAGTTAAAATACCCATCAGAATCGGGCCCTTTTTATTTAAAAAAAAAGGTGGTTAAAATCTTCAAATGAGTCCTTACCAAATGGGACATCAGAGACATTCGATTTTATTAAAATATTTTTACATTATACTATGCGTCGATGGAATAAAGTAGTGTCATCATCATCTGTCTAGCCTTTTCTCAACTATATTGGGGTCGGCTTCCAGTCAGACCAGATGCAGCTGGATATCAGTATTTTACATGGAGCGAATGCCTGTCGGACCTCCACAACACAGAAACTGGATAATACCAAACCCCATGGTAAGACTGGTTGTCAGACTTTAGAGCTTCTGACTAACAGTAACGACTGTCAAAGATCTTCAAATGACAGCCGGGACCAACGGCTTTACGTGCTTTCCGAGGCACGGAGGAAACTCGCCATGACAGATGGTCAGCCATCCACAGACCAGCCTCGACAAACGCGGCTTAACCCGGAAGATCGAACTGTGCGGCTGTAATTATTTAGCCACGAGCTCCTCCCGTCCTTTTCGTCTTTCCCTTACCTGTAATCACCAAAATCCAGTGTGAAGGTGTTAGGACTGGCGCACCACCTCCTCACGGTGGTGAGCGGCCAGGTCTGCAGGATCTCCTTGGTCTTCTCGTCCAGACGGAGCACCGAGTCCTTGGTCACTCCCAGAAGACGAGGGACTAGCTTGTTCTTGCCTTTCATTTTTTCCTGTTGAAATTGAAAAAGATCATGGTAACAATATAATCTTGCAAATGCAATGTTTGATAAATTATTTATATTTATACCATTCCCCCTCGAAAAAGCTACTTTTACTCACGGAAAACAGTGCGTAAAAGTAGTCTTTTACGCACTGTTTTGGTGTTTGAATTTAGAACACTTTAGTACATTCGACATCGACCGCGATGATGGACAACCCCCTTGCTAATATGAAAATTACTCTTAATTCAAATCATTGTTCCGATTTTAATGTCAGCTTGTTGGCGCAGTGACCGAGCGATTGGACTACTTCGCACCCTTATTAAAAAAAAATGTGTGTGGAGCAGACTTATTAAAAAAAAATACTTTGTTTCGTAGAATATCTTTTATCGCTCAAATCTTTCTTTTTCTCGTAGTCATGGTATAAAGTATCGTTTGCAACTCTTGAATAAAACGGATTTAAATCGAGGGCCTGAATCACTCGCGTCGCTCAGGATCGTGACGGTCGTGATTCAGTCATTAAAATCCTTCGCTTGCTCTTGATTCATATAATGGCCCTCGCTTTAAATCCGCTCTTTATTCAATCGTTGCAAAATATACTATTTTATATCGGAAGTTCCGTACTTATATGAATCCAATGTATTTACTTTTATTTTTAAAAACCTCTCTATTTTGGTCAATTCTTGGCCTACCATGACGTCTTAAAGCCATCGTAGTTCCAGTGAAGGAACAAGATGGTGCTAGACGACTTGTATAGCAAAACACCCAGATCTGGAACAACTACTTGCAGATCATACAAATATTTATTCAATGCAGGAATCTAACCCGCGACACACTGAACAGCAATCGATCGCTCAGCCACTGGTCCTACCATCCCATCCACGTGTTCAGCAGTGGGATGGTGATACTTTTTTTTTTAATCGTGGTAAAAACATCAAATGAGTCGTTCCACCCAAAGCGAGACGGGAAGGACTGTCAGACTTGTAGGTACTAAAATCCACTGCGATACTAAAATAGGCCATTACGTTCCAGAGCCTCAGTCACCTGATGAGACAGACCCGCGACTAAGGACCTATTCTAAACCAATTTCAAGTGATTCCATACTTTTTGCTCGCAACTGTACTTGCAAAACATACAAATATTAAGTGCCATGCAGGAATCTAACCCGTGACACACACCACAGCAGTCGATCGCCCAACCCCTGCGCCAATCACCCACCCAGTAGTACAAAACATACCTTGACCAAAAAGAAGGCGACTCCATAAGTCTTAAGATCTCTGGCACTCTTGGTGTACAGTACTTTAGCGTCCAGCTCGCTCAGCGTCACATGCTTCTTATGTTCCTTGAAGACTTTCTTCTCAATGCCTTTCACCTTCACGTAGGAGGCTGGCAGGAATTCTTTGAGGCTGGAATTAAGGGGTATTGATGTAATTTTGACTTTTTTAGGGTTACGCAAGCTCAAAAGAAAAAAGGGAACACTTATAAGATTAGGTGGCCTACCATGACGTCTTAAAGCGTGAGTAGTTCCGCTGTGGGAAAGAGACAGAGCTATACAAGTCATCTAGCGCCAGCTCGTTCCCTGAGCGGATCCACCCAAGTTTTAAGACGTCATGGTAAGCCACAAGTTTGTTACTCGTCTGTCGAGATTCTTTTCCTCAGTAAATAAAAGTTTGTTAAATGTAACTACAATTTGGTATGGAACCCTTGGTGCGCGAGTCCGATACGCACTTCATCGGTTTTTTTGTGTATAATGTAAAGGGTGATTCTTTTAAGTTGGCTAACAGAGGGAAATCCGAATCTACTTAAAAGACTTGCTGGAAAACTTTGTTAAGCCCGCTGTACACATTGGGCCACCGTGTACAGACCTACTTGGTGGTATGTTGATAGTTGGCGGGAATACTGGCCGGCCAACCGAAAGTTGTCGGTTTTTCGTGCACCAATCAAAGGATCTTGGCGTGCTTCGCATACAGTGTTTACACGTTGGCCCAATGTGTAAACAGCGACATTTGGAATTCATTATTTTAGCCCAACATGCTGGCTCAATGTGCACAGCGGGCTTTAGCAAAATATCCCTCTTTGTTATGTTAACAATTTTGGCACGACTTTTTAATTTTTTGGTGTATTAAAATGGTTTTTATGAACATCTTTCGTTTTTGTTTCGTGTAAGGATCATTCAATATGGTCGGCGGAAGTTGGTGAAATTGTTTGAAAAAAGAATCGCCTACAGGTTGAAAGGACAGGGGGTCCTTTCAACCTGTAAAAAAAGGGCATTAAATAAAGCAACTTACTCTAAGAATCCGGTTGTATGCTTGTCTTCTCTGTGGTCTCCGAATTGTATCTGACATTGTATGCCCGCGAACTCACAAGCTGTGGACAATGCAAATATTTTGATTTAAGAAACATTAATTTGACTATCACAAATGTTGCCTCCGAACAGGGTTAGAAGCAGACGAAGAACTAGCGTACGCTACCCAGATATTTTGTAAATAATTACAGCCGCACAGACCGATCTTCCGGGTTAAGCCGCGCTTGCCGAGGTTGGTCTGTGGATGGATGACCATTTGTCATAGCGAGTTTCCTCCGTACCTCGGAAAGCACATCAAGTCGTTGGTCCCGGCTGTCATTTGTAGATCACTGACAGTCGTTAATGACTTCATAATTGACCCTGTCATGGTCACAAAGATGCTAGGGTTTCTAGGTGACAGAAACAATATGACCAGGGGGGGCGTCGTATGAAGGGGGATATAAAGGGAGCTCCCTTGGACACCCAAAGCCTGCCGGGGTCGCGGGACTGTCTTATCAGGTAACCGAGACCACAGAACGTAAAAGGCTATTGACGGACACAGTAGATTTTAGCGAGTTTGACAGTCCCTTCCATTTCATCCTAGGCGGAAGGACTCATTTGATTATTTTACCAAGAAATAAAAATACGTGTCGCACTCGTGGACTGCCGCGGTAAAGGTATTGGCATAGCATTTTATGCACTTTTTTTTGGGTATGTTCAGCCACATCAATCATGCGAAACGTCAAGAAAAACACCGTGCCGAATTCAGCCGGACTGAAACGACGTTAGACGATGCGGGGTGTTAGGTTGATTTATCGTTACGGAATTTTTTGATTCAGTCGCCACACTCAGAGCCCGCGATAAAAGCTATGCATTGGCTTAAAAGGTGACAGAAACAAGCCTGTTCACTCTAACTGAAGACATTCAAGTAACAAAGTAGCACATACCTTTATCACAAGTAACAGGATGCGTGCCATCCAGTATGGCGTCCCTCGCCTGCACGTACAGTAAGTTGAGCTGCACGGGGTCGCGGGAGTCCACGTTCCGGTCCGAGAAGAACAACTTGCGACGGAGGAGGAGGGTCTCTGTCACGTCTATGCCTTGTTCACGGAGGGTCTTTGCAGGTTCCACCCAGTTCACTGTTAGACAAGAGAAATGCAATGATATTTATGCAAGCAGGTTATATCTCCGGGGTCGCGAGACTTATTCCATCACCGTTACCCCGGAACTTAAAGGGCTATTGAAGGACACCGTGGATTTTAGTCAGTACAAGACTGACAGTCCCTCCCACCCTGCCCGGGGTGGGAGGACTTAAGTCAACCAAGTCAGTGACAGTGACTTAAGGACTTAAGTCCCGGTTTACTGTTGGACAAGAGAGGTTGTTGGTTAGAAGATCGAGTGGATGCGAAGAGGTATTACACATTAGGAACCCGCTGAAATAGCACCTTAACTATTCCACATTCGGCTCCTATTATTTTTCAGTACCCTCAGCACGAGTTTTCAGTATTTGAGACGTAAAGTAAACTGGAACTTTGACAATTTCAAATTGACAATTTTCAAGGAAAAAATTAGTTACTTCTTCGCACACCAGAGGCGCTGTTCCATTTTTTCATACAAGAAACGATGTAAATACTGGAAAGACTGTAAAGTAAAATAGTGAAAACTCGTGCTAGGGGTACTGGTGTCTGCATACTTGAAGCGTGTTAACTGACGATGTAAGTGATGTCCCTTCATAATTTTTTTAATTTTTAACTAAAATTTTAAAAACATGCTCAATTCTTTTGGTAGTAGATAGTAGTTTCAGGGTAGGTAGGTTCGCAATTCGGTCGGTATATTTTTTACTAAGAAATTGTTTTTATTACTGCACAATTTTTAATTATTAATCGAAAAAACAATTCGTTTATCTCTAAAACATTTAAATGAAATAAATCCTTTTTTTATCTATAGCGTCTCGTCTGACCACTATATCGCGTAATGGTAATCGAAGATGTGGTCGACGGTGAAGCACACTTGCCCAGAAGTAATAATATTCCACAACTATCACACTACGCCATCTAGTCACAAGCTAAGCAGAGCTTGTGTTATGTGTACTAGACAACTGATAAACATACTTATATATTTCTAAATACATACATATTATAGATAAATTACACCCAGACACAGAACAAATGATCGTGCTCATCACACAAATATTTGTCCTGGGTGGGAATCGAACCCACGACCTCCGGTATAGCAGTCAGGGTCACTAACCATTAGACCAACAGGTCAGTCAAGTAACCTGTTCACTCTTGACTTGAAGACCACAAGGATATAGCTATCAAGAAACACTTCTGGGTCTATAGCCAAGCGGCAATCGACAATCGTTAACGCTCAGCAGTCACTAATAAATAAACTCTATACCCGGCGCATAAAGTTGAAAATCTATTAAAGACTGTTTTAGCAGAAGCGAACGAAATAAACGAAAATGATCTGTCAACTTTTATGTATTTTCAACTTTATGCGCGGTTGTATACAGTTGCATTTGCAAGGTGTAGAAAGACATAAGTTTACCTTCATCATCAGTCCGGAGTTTCTTCCTGAGCTGTTCCATCTTGGCGTCTCTCTCCTTCTCCTGGTGCTTCCTCTTGAGGGTCAGGGTGCCGAAGTTGGGCTTCTCACATGGATCTGGCTCTTCTTTCTGCTCTTCACGGACCTAAAGAGAAGAAATTTGCAAATGTAAAAGTATGTTCTACCAAACATTCTTGTGTCTAATGTGAACACTAATTCTATTTTACAGATCACTCTTTTTTAATCTTCTAGAGTCCGCTCGCCTTGGATGGAGCGGTAGGTTCTGTCAGACGTGCCAGGGTCCTTAAGTCAGTTTTTTTTTTCAATGAACTCCTTTAGGGGCGTGTAGATGATTCTGCAACGATTCACCGACGACCGGTTCATCATTGGAAGTTTCGTCGACAGGACGATTCACGGGTACTCTTTTGCCTTTGGACTTTTCGCCGATACGACGATTCGTTTTATCAATAGACTCTTTCGGCAACAGACGTTTTGCCGACACGACGTTTAACCTATAGCTCTTTAAACTCATTTAAACTTCATCATCGAAAAGTCAGTTGTTGAAAGAGTCTATTGATGAAACGGATAAAAACAAATCATACTGTCGGCGAAAAGTACCTAGGTGAAAGGTTCTATCGGTAAAACGGCCATAAGTCAATCGTCCTGTCGACGAAACGTCCAATGATGAACCGGTCGTCGGTGAATCGTTGTAGAATCCTACACCGTGACGAGTCCAGGCCTTGTTCCGTCCGTCCGGCACGGTGTAGCGTGACTCATCCTTTATCGGACGGCGAGCTTGCTATTTATTAAGACCCGATGATATTTAAAAACCTACAATGTTTGCAATTTTAAACTCCAGAAATTCATTACAGAAAAAAGTTTAAAAGTGCCTCTTTGATGGCTTAATTGAAATAAATGATTTGACTTTGAAACATGACATGACGTCACGCTAGTGTTTACCCGGAACCTCGTGCTCCTTGCGATTATGGAAATATTGAAGTGAAATTATGTTGTTTATGTTTCCGTGGCCAATAGCAGTATTTTTTTAGTTTGACTCACCAGTCCATACTCGTCATAGTTGGTGATGCCGATCTTGGTGCAGATGACCACCATCAGGTTGGCCACCACCTGGCTGTCGTCCACCAACAGGGTCTTCACCGTGCCTGTAATAGGAAGGGTACTGTCAGGAATGTATGTTAAGGGACTTGTTGACAAGCGAAAATCAACCTTGGTTCTAAGAAATAATGATGCAATTCGATTGACTTGACGTCGTCGTGTCGTTCGTGTTTTGTTTTTTATCTACCGAAAGATAACAGCGTGTTTTATGTTATATGTCGTAGTGGTAAGGTTGATTTTCACTTGTAGTTGGGTCGAATTGCGTCGCATCGCGTCATCAGCAAGCTCGCTTATGCGTCATCATCTGCCTGCCTATTCAATCCACATTGGAGTCGGCTTCCAGTTAAACCAGATGCAGCTGAATATCAGTATTTTACATGGAGCGACTGACTATCAGACCTCCACAACACAGTAACTGGGTAATACGATACACCATGGTAAGACTGGTTGTCAGACTTTTAGAGCTTCTGACTCAGTAACTTCACTCTGTAACTAAGACTGTCAAGTTGAACAAATGACAGTCGGGTTCAAAAGCTTTCCTTCGCACGGAGGAAACTCGCTATGACAGATGGTCACGCATCCACAGACCATCCTCGGCAAGCGCGGCTTAACCCGGATGATCGGCCTGAGCGGCTGTAATTATTTAGCCACGAGCTCGGTTATGAGTATCTTCTTCTATAATATAAAAATGGATCGCTAAATGTGTTGCTAAGCTCATAACTTGAAAACGGCTGGACCGATTCGGAAAATTCTTTTTTTGTTGTGTTTGTGACCGATGGGACCGGGTTTTAGACCGGGTCTTCCACCCGTGCGACGCCGGGCCGCGCCGTTAGTGACATATAAAAGTGACTCACCATCCAACATGCGCACCCTGAGGTTCCTGGTCTTCTTGTTATACTCCAGCAGGTCTCCATTCCTCAGCATGTAGTAGTCCAGGCTCCGAGAAGCCTCCAGCCATATGCCTTTCTTGTTGTCCTCCTCGGACGCTAAGAAGAGGCCGTATTCTTTTGCTGTTGAAGAGAGGAGGGGTTTAGTTGAGGTCACTGAGATACAGATTTTTTTTTTTGTTTCCTCACACTAGGGATTTCTCCTGTGTCGTGGGTACGTTTACAAACATAGAAACTCACATACACAAACACCCAGACCCGAAACAACTATTTGCAGATCATAAAGATATTTGTTCCGTGCGGGGTTCGAACTGGCAACACGCACCGTAACAGTCAATTCGTGCAGTTACAACTACAGGCAGTGTAACTTATTTATTTTTTTATTACAGAAATCAATCAAAGAGCAATAAAAAATCAAGAAAAAATACACACAATTTTTTTTTCCAGCAGAAATATGTAGCAGTGGATTAAAAATAATTTTGAAATAAGGTATTATCAAGATAGCAATTTTTCGAGATACCTAATGCAAATCTGAATAAGGAAAATATACAACGTGTAACGTTAAAAGCGCAAAACCTCTCGTGGGGTAACTCAGCACATGTTACTTAACAATGTTTGTTATAAAGCTTTTATATTTTTACATTGTTCTGTAGCATTGGCTGAGTTACCTCACAAGAGGTTTTGCGCTTTTAACGTTACACGTTGTAGAAGAAAATTCAGGGTTATTGAATTCTCAACTTTGAGCACTGAATCCAATGTTGAAAATCCAACAACAAGAAACTTCACGTAGTACTCACGGTCGCCACTGCTGGCTTCTAGAATCTTCTCTCTAATGATCCTGCAGGCGTCGTACACCGTGGTGGAGGGGTCGAACTGTATGGTCTTCACCACCTTCCCGCCGTCTATTGATATCTTCAGTGATAGAGCCGCCATTTTGGTTAGCGAGTGGGCTCTGTCGACAAACGTATATTTGTTACTATTGAGCAATAATTCCAAACTCAAAACACACTTCTTTCGTAGATCGGTGGCTTTGCATTTTATTTCTTTGACTTTGCTACCGACTTCCGAAACAAAAGTAATTTGAGTCAGATAATAAAATAGTGTTTGTTTTTGAAATCGGTACCTTTTTTATTTTTTTTGTTCTATAACAAAACCATTCCCAGAATTAAACGGACACCTTTCTGAAAAACGCTCCCCAAAAAAAATCGGTTCAGCCAAATATATATATAATGACGAACATACTTACAAACAAACATAGGGTTGAACAGAGAACCTGCTTTTTTAGAAACGGTTAAAAAAAACTCAATTAGACCCGAAAAGTCACTTTCAAACCTGATGGCCAACGACGATATATTACTAGACTCCTAATAACAGGCGACCGATGTCTGGCCACACATTAGACAAAAAAGTCTTATATCCGTCTTATTTCGAGCACTCCTGTGAGCCGTAAACATACCTTGAGACAGAACAGACCTTGCGTTAGCCAATCACAACGCAGTACCCCGTCCCCCTCGCTTACGTAGTACCTCAGCGAGTTGACAGAATAGTTTTTGTTCGTTAGATCGTGCATGCGGAGTCTAGTAATATATAGTCGTCGCTGGTGGCATATCTCCTGGATTCAAGTTTATCCATAATAGGTAAATGGTTACTACCACTGCTCATCATCCAATAGAAGCCAATCCATTTTTTTCCTTTTTACTGATTCTCATAGAATTTCAATGAAGCTCACCTGTGTATAGTAGCAGTGTTGTAAGGTCTGTCTTCCAAGTCCTGGTGGACCTGGAGGTCGAGCGAGCACGCGCTGGGCCGGCGACGTCGCTCCTGGCTGAACGAGCGGAGCCGCGCTCGGGGCTGGAATGAACTCTGGAATGATGGAGGATGGATGAGGAATTTTATTTTGTAGTTATTGGTAAGGGAACAGCATCATCAGCCGGAAGACGTCCACTGCTGAACATAGGCCTCCCCCTTAGACCGCCACGCCGAACGACAATTCGCCACTTGCATCCATCGGTTGCCCGCGACTCTCACGATGTCGTCGGTCCACCTAGTGGGAGGCCTACCTACGCTGCGTCTTCCGGTCTGTGGTCGCCACTCGAGAACCTTTCTTCCCCATCGGTTGTCAGTTCTACGAGCAACGTGGCCTGCCCATTGCCACTTCAACTTGCAAATTTTACGAGCTATGTCGGTGACTCTGGTTCTTCGCCGAAAAGAACTCCGAGCATAGCTCTTTCTATTGCTCGTTGAGTGACTCTTAGTTTTTCTAAAAGGCCAGCAGTAAAAGACCAAGTTTCAGAGCCATATGTAATCACTGGCAACACACACTGGTTAGGGAACATACCGATAATCTATTTAAGACATTGATCACTCCTCTCTATGGGCATTTCAAATATCAGACGTATCCCAATTTTTTTTTTTACATTGCTTCTTATTAGTATTTTCTCCCCGTATCCTTGGTGCCTTTACAAACATAAAAACCTAGAAGGAAGGAACAAATATTAGTATGACCTATAATATTAGTTCCGGGACTACTATTATAGGTCATACAACAACGACGATATATTACTAGACTCCTAATAACAGGCGACCGATGTCTATCAACAAATTAGGCAAATAAGTCTTATATCCGTCTTATTTCGACCACTCCTGTGACCCGTAAACATACCTTGAGACGGAACAGACCTTGAGTTAGCCAATCACAACGCAGTACCCCGTCCCCCTCGCTTACGTAGTACCTCAGCGAGTTGACAGAATAGTTTTTGTTCCTTAGATCGTGCATGCGGAGTCTAGTAATATATCGTCGTTGGTTCCAGATGTTTATTATAGGTCATACTAATATTTGTTCCGTGCAGGAAACGTGAAAATCATTCATTTGCTTTCCGATCAAGAAAGATGTTTGAAATAGCTTTCCAAAAAATTAAACATCTGTTAAACACTTGTGTCAAAAAAGTGTAACTGCAAAATGACCCTTATGTCAAACGCCATATGCGGTTTTGAAGTTTTGTTTTTTTTTTAACAAAGTGTTTAACCGATGTTTAACACAAATTGCGTTGATCAGTGTGGTATCTGAACCTTACCATAGAGGGAATGATGATGGAGTGAGTAAGTACTTACAGAGCGAGAGGCAGTCAGCCGCCGCCAGTTGTCGTGTAGGGCGTCCTCGATGCGTGCGCGCAGGCTTCGTCACGACTCCGTCTGTGTTTGCGATGGTGGATTCTCAGTTGGTACCTGGTGACAAAGATGACAAGATTAGAAAAATTTAAAAAAAAAAACTAGTGAGACAATTCATCATCATCAGCCTATAAATGTTCCCACTGCTGGACACAGGCCTTTGTGAGAGGGAGTGGGCCGTAATCCACCACGCGGGCCCAATGCGGGTTGGTGGTCGTCTCCATGTCTTCGATTTTTTGGTTTCCTCACGATGTTTTGATTCACCGTTTTGAAAGCTCTGGTGTTGAAATAAATTAAACAAAAAAATACGCCTGGATGGGTTCGAACCCACGACTTCCAACTCGTAAGTTGTCGATACCAATGGGCTAATAGACGATTATATAAATGAAAATTGGTTCTGTTGAATTTTTATTTAAAACGAGAGACAGAGGTGTACCCTGTAGTACACTCATATTCCGCCTATTGCATTTAGCTGCTGGTTGTAGATTTAGATATAAGGCGATATTGTTATGTCCACGCATAGAGATGAAAGAAAACTTGTATGTAAACGCATAATAATTATGACATAATGGTGTTTTTAAAATTTTAAGTAGCACAAACGCTTCGGCAAAATTCATACATATTAGGACATGGCACGACAGGGGCATGGCAGGCATGGTGGCTGAGCGCGGACTGCTGTTGACTGCTGTGTCGCGGGATCGATCCCCGCAAGGAACAAATATTTGTATGATCTTCAAGTAGTTGTTCCGGGTCTGGGCGTTTGTGTATGTGAGTTTCAATGTTTTTATTGTAAACGCACCCACACTAGGTACAGATGAAAATCCAAGGACGGGAAAAGTTGAAAAAAAAAACCTGAATCACCCAAATTCATTCTCATTCCCATTATATCACGATTCAAAATTCTCAAGTCGGTCAACGTACTGCGGCACGGCATGGCACACCATGCCAACACCATCACCTGTGACGATAAATATAGCTGGCTATTTATAAATAACAACTAAAAGGATTCAGCAGAAGTTTCAGTTTGGAGAAGAAAATAAATGGAACATAATAAAGCTCGTGGCTAAATAATTACAGCCGCACAGGCCAATACCGCGCTTGCCGAGGTTGGTCTGTGGATGGGTGACCCTCTGTCATAGCGAGTTTTCTCCGTGCTTCGGAAAGCACCGTCTTGTCATTTGTAGATTTTTTGACAGTCGTTACTGTTAGTCAATAGCTTTAAGTCTGGCAACCAGTCTTACCATTGGGTAACAAATTACCCAGTTACTGGTTTGTGGAGATCCGAAAAGCAGCTGCATCTGATTCGACTGGAAGGCGACCCCAATATAGTTAGGAAGAGGCAGGCAGATGATGAGTTACTGCCGACAAACTTTCTCGCAGTTCGGCAAAAGACAAATGGTAAAAAACAATACTGATATAAATGAATTCCACGACTTGACGATCTAAAATACTCCATTAAATCTTCACTAGGCGACATATTAACCAAAAAATCACACACGCCTAAGGCCTGTCAAGCCAAACTGTCAAACTTATGACAAAGCATGCAACACAGCGTATCAAGCCCGTCAATGTCTTGCACCCTCCATAAAAATAATTGAAGCGCGCCGTTCGTAAGGGCGTGTCATTCGCGCTCAATTTCACTGAATTTACTGCCGTTTGCTTGTTGTACGATCTTGGGTGTTTACGACTATGTAACTGGTGAAAATCATCGCACACGTTCATGCGTTTTTTATATATAATGAAAACAACGTAAGTACAAATACACAAATAAATTCTTACTAGGCATCAAAAAATTATTCATCCAAAAACTGTTAGGCGACCCTACACGTTTTTGATCAACATTGAATTTGTAGATTTTTTAATTATTACGAGACATATCTACGATAAATAGGTCCAATTATTTAGAAAATAAGTAAGATCTACTTTTGTTCAATATTTGGACAATCAGTCCTACCCAGGGCGGGGCGGGACGCTACTAGACTTGTATACTGACTAAAATCCACGGTAATCCTTCAATAGTCCTTTATGTTTCAGGGTCACGGAACCTGATAAGATAGTTCTGCGACCTCGGCTCGATTTCGCCCTCTACTAACCCTAGAAGGTCAAGAACATTGCTCAATTTTGTAATATCAAAACTTCTATACTTTGTGTTGAACAGTCTATTTATATATATAACTAAGTATATAAGAAGGCTATAATTACATCACACTACGACCAATAAGAGCCCAACAGCGGTGCGGAACCACGAGGACCAGCAAGTTGTTCAACATAATTGCTCGTGTAAGCCTGCCTTATCCTTCTGTATAATCTGTCTTATCAACAACAGCGTGCGCTACACGTCAATCCTTACATTCATAAACATAATATTTCGTAACTCAAGCGTTTAGTGTCCGTCGTAACACACAACCGTTGATACATTAAAATCATGATTCACTTACCAAAAGATCACTAAATTTACACATGGGCTACTGATACAACATTAAACCAAACGATATGTCAAAAGTTACTGAGATTGAAAGAAAGAAATAAAGAAAAGAGATTTATTGTGACAAGTTATTGCAGAGAACAATTTATTGGAGATGGGTCTGGGACAGTCTAAGCAAGTAACTGTGACAGTGGAACTTAAAGGGCATTTGGGGGAAACACGATTGATTTTAGTCAATAAGAGTCTGACAGTTCCTTCAGCCCCAACTACGGCTTGAGGACTCATTTGATGATTTCAACATTCCAAAACAGGTGACCCTAACATGAGGATACGACAATCGAAGCGACTAAGTCCAGAATTTAAGTTCCGTTTGAAATCAAAACTAAATCCATTTATGTAGCTGTGTAACTAAGCCTCAGAAATCATACCGTAGGCGCGGGCATGCCGGCGGCGAGTAACGGGCAACTCGCTGTCCGACCATGGACCACGCCCGGGTCGACGGCGCGTCGTGTTCCACGTGCGCCTCAAAGAGCGTCAGCATAATGACGGGAACCCTTCTCAGTGGGCCAAAGCCTGCCGGGGTCGCGGGACTTATTTCCATCACCGTAACCCCGGAACATAAAGGGCTATTGAAGGACACCGTGAATTTTAGTCAGTAAAAGTCTGACAGTCTCTCCCGCTCTGCCCGGGGCGGGAGGACTCATTTGATGATTTCACCAGGATAAAAAAAAGGTTAAGAATTTAAGTTATGTTTGAAATCAAAACTAAATCAATTTATGTAGCTGTGTAACTAAGCCTCAGAAATCAGCAGTCGCCAAAAAATTATCAAGACAGTCCTCAAATGGTAAGCAAAAGGCTATATTCTTTGAGAATAGCACTGCTGGTCGAAGCCAAAATTAAGGTCATAATTGACACGACGACGAAGAAAGATTTCAAAGACTTCTTCAGAATAGAAACGCGTTTTAAATTTACACCCCTACTAACTATCACGTATTCGGCTCTAACAAACATTCTAAAAATACTAATTCCTAATGACACGGTCCATAGAGTTGATAGAACATTCATTTCCTTAGTTATGATTTGTAGCAAATGCTTCAAAGAAACTATCTTCCGCCATTTTGTAGTGGAAGAAACAGTTAATGATGTGTTTGATGATAATTTTGTAAATTGGATGCTTTGTTTACAAGAAGAAAGGAATACTGAACGAAACAAAGAGTGTCTGTTTGCAGTTTTTGATGTGGGTAGTGTTTGATTATTTGGAGCAAATGACGTCATTTATACTAACTACCTTCTTTCTTTAGAAGTAAGACTAGTGCGTAATGTTAGTCATGGTTGAGAAAAATATCAATTTCAATTGCTAAAAGGTAAAATTTTTAATAACCACAAGAAGGTAGAGCATCAAATTGAGGGTTTGCACTTGCAAATTGAGGCTTTAACCCAGCAATAGTTTTGGCCTAAGAAATACTGAACTAGATCGAGCAGCATAAAACACAACAATTTTTTCAGACCGTAAACTGTCTCATCAATCATTACACAACGTTATGACAGAGCGAGTCAATTTTTAGATTAACGACGCCAAGATTACAGCTTTAAACTAAATAAAAATAACACTGAGAAAACTATTTAACACGACGAGGTACAATCAACGACACATCAAAAGTGAAATTCAGCTACAAATACCGACTTTACTGAAAGGAATAAGGACGTTGTAAATCTGAAAGTGTTTACCGTGTACGAGCAGCTAACGATACAACATTCAAAGAGTCAAAACCCTGAAACTCATTCCATTTATTGGCCACAAAGCAATATTTATGAGTTCATCTATTTCTGGAGCTAAATGTGAGAGTCGGTATGCGGGCGAGAATAAAAAACGAATAGACATACACAGCTGATAGTTATTTGAGAGATAAGTATGGGAATGAGATTAGAATTTTGATGTTTGGTGAGTAACTCCTTGCAGGATGTGTAGATTTTTTTTTGTATGATAGCGGAGCAGATGCCAAAGTTATATATGGATAAATCATTATATTTATAAGTAATGCCGCAGATAGAGATCGAAATAGTAATAGATATATTTGAACTATCGTTATAAATTATTTCTATGCTAATATAATTCATATTAATACTTATGAATTAAAACAAATTATTCCACGAACGAATTTTTTACTGGAAAGAATAATCATGTGAACTTAATTTGTACTAGACTTGAAACTAGAAAAAATGCTTTAACTTATAGAAGTCATGCTGTCAAAATATAAACACAGATTATACAGGAGAATTTAAATTATCCTCATGACCAATAACTTTTAACATGATTTAATCACAATTCCGAAACCCCATTAAATAGAGAACGACATATAAATGACGAAAACGTGACTAATACGAAACAAGCAACCAATAAACTTAACATCCGTAAAAAGTACTAACCCTCGAATTAATATCTAGATCTATAAACTCATACTTAACAGAACTAAGGAGTAGACCCCTCAACAACTCAACTGAGATGCAATAAAAACCGACGCGAAGGCATTTCAACCAATCCATGAAACATTAAACCTTGCTACCCACACATAAGGGCGACTGGAGATGGATTCGGGTTATTACCAAATTCGCGTGGACTCATTAAAAAGCCCATAGTCATAACGGGCGAGTTATTGCATACAGTTTTGCATAAAAAGGCATCAGTGGAGCCCCTAGCACTCGAAACACACCAGTAAACCACCCAGTTGGAATTTTAATAGTTCAATATAAGTTTGTCTGCAACCGTATTTATATGGACGACTTTATTGTTTTACGACCTGACTGTCCTGATGAAAATTTTTGAGTGAAGTCATACATATCTAGCATATAATTTAGTTTAGATTATTCAAAGCACTTCATTTATTAGTTGACATTCAACAGAAATGGGGACGCGTCTAATAAAATTACGGAGATAATTGACGAAAGCCAGACATTCATCAGTAAATAACTTACTAAGTATAAAAGGGGTGATCTAATAAGAATTATCTCGAGTTGATTAGATACTAACTAAATATGAAGTTATTTAATATGTTCTGTTGATAGCAAGAATGTTTACGGCAAAGTACTGATTGTAGTTCATACAGCTGATCAAGCTTGTCAAAGTTTTAGTTATGGAATTTATAATGACGTCTCTATTTTTTTTTTATTTGTTTAAAACTAATTAGCAGTCTATCACTGAATTAGCAGACGATTCTCTTTAAATTTTTCTTATTTTAATCGGTCCATAATCACTATATCTCCACAACAGATGTTTAGGAGATATAGTGCTTCTAGCGCTACAACTGCCATTGACCCCATAGAATTAGAAATATCTTAAGAGACACGTGTAACAATTTTCAGGTAACTACAGAACATTCTATGAAACATATAGCTAAAGATAAATGCAGACAAAAGTATACAATGTTTTAATAAGACATCCCTGTTGACATTAAAGAAGAAAGTAATAAACACTGCCGCTTCAGATCAAGCGTCTCTTTTTATACAGAATACATCAAAAAAATTGAAAACATAAACAACTGAGGGTGAATATCAAATTGATGCCTTATCAAAATATTCATAGAGCTCAAAGCATGTCAGTGCACATTGCTAACGGTTGAATGGATTTGAGAATATTTTCATCGGGAGCTGATGCATGTTGACATCTCGATTTAACGCGTCGGTTGGTGTTAGTAGATGTGCCTATGGGATTGACTGTTAAGTCTATCTGACGATTAGAAATAAGAATATGTATGGTAAACTTTAGAGAAAACTCAACCTTCTTGTTAGTTACATCACTACCAAAGGGGTTGAGATTTCTCTGAAGCTCATTCGTCATACAAAATGGCAATTTTCTACAAATAAAATGTTTAAAGTAACGTTTAATTCAGTCGATTTAGGACTTAATTTTAATGAAACTTTATAATCGGCCTATAATGTTCCCACTAGTGGGACACAGGCCTCCTTTCTGAACGAGTGAGCTGTAATTGAAATGAAATGATTTATTTATGCAAGTAGGTTATATAAGCACTTTTACATGTCTTTTCATAAAACTAGAAGAGGCCGGTGTTTCGTACCTGACTACTCTGAGAAGAAACAGCCGAAACGAACTCAGAGGTCACAGTCTCTTTTAAAGTCCAGACAATAAAAATGTAGAAAAGATTATACGAATTAACTATCCGAGCCTAGTGCGGCATGGTAGATGTCGCATATCCGGGAAATTTCGATTTATGCCATAATACCGCCCATTGTGTAACCTTTATTATAAGCTTTACTTTGTAATTTTACCTGCAGTTTGAATGATGGCCACGGTCATTATCAAGATTATTATATCAATCTAGCTTTACAAGAAAATCTTAATACACAAGAAAGTGGGACACACGAAAACAATTTTACCAAAAGAATTTTAAAACCTCCCATTGAATCAAATCCTAACCCAGAAACCCAGGATCGAGCAAGACACCACAAGTAAACTCTGCCCTACTTTCGATCAAAAGCCTCGATGCCAAAATAATTACTACTACCCCACAATACGTTTCAAAGTCAGTCAAGCCTGAAGTTTGAGCGGCGACGCTGAGTCGCGTCGGTTGCCTAGCAACGGTTTTCAAGTTAGGAGGTTGAATCAATTGAAAAGTTGACTGAAAGCCGCGAGGGATGAATGGGAGGTAAAATTGGGCATTGATGGTAATAAGTAATGATTGCTTCGGATTTCGTTGCGGTTTTTTTGGGTATAAAGAGATATTTTTGCCTCATTGAGGAAAATTTTAATAAGAGTGAAATGGTCCGAAAAATAGAACAAACAATGGATGCCTTGCTCTTTCTTTGTATAAAAGCTAAGTCTAAACCTTTTATTGATACTATAAAAATAGTATCTTCAAGTGTACTTAAGGGGCATAGTCAAGTATATCAGTGTTAAAAGGCACACTGCAAAAATAACTCTTACAGCTTCGACAGAAGAGAGCTTTCATTAATCTACGTTTGACTATACGTCCGGTGGGATAGTCAGCTCACTTAGTAAATGGTTGATAGCTTCATGTTTCAACAACAATCTGATGTACTGTTGAATCGTCAATGCAAGTCTTAAGGCTAGATCTTTGCCCAGCAGTGGGATAACCCAGGGTAACATTATCATTATAAGTTAATGCAGGAATAGAATTGAAAACAGGACTACAGTAAGTAGAAAGAAACCTTAACCTATTAGCGTAAAGTCACAAAGATGATGACGATAATGATACAAGACAAGAATTATCTCATCAAGACGCTAAAGAAGTACCAACATAAGAAATGGCAACACATCTCAATATATCTGACACCATACCGCGACATATGTCAGCAATGCAACCACAAGAACCACTAATCAATACAAATACACAAAGGGAGCGTCACGTCACGTCACTGACCATAGTGTCACCACACAATAGGAGCCATAGACACTATTATAGTGTTACGTTACAGTGTTAGTGATGTCACTACTTCTTTTTTGTTTCGAAGACAATAGACGGAGCTGTTAATCCGATATGAAGGGTTGACGCAGTTTTTGAAAGGAATTCAGTTAAGAAAAGTGGTGCAGAAAATTGATTCGATATTGGGATTAAGGATGATGTAAAAATGTGGAAGTGGATTCTTTAAGTATTTGAAGATGATGGACGTCTTGTAATTCAGCCGTAAGATGTCCACTGCTGTACAAAGGCCTCCCTTAGACCAAACCTGTACTTGTGTCCATCAGTTGCCCGCTACTTTACCAAAGATTCTTAACGAACAAGATGAAATTGTAAAAAAAAATACACACACTTCGTTGAGTTTAAAAATGGTTTGAAAAGATGTTTAATTTTAAAATCATTTTGTGGTATAACACCAGACAGAAAGATCCAGAAATAAAAAGGTTAAATTTTCCCCAATACTAACATGTCCATACCTGAGCACAAGATATCATTATGACGTCACTAAAAAACCTACGAATTGGAATCTAATTACTTCACTATCCAATCAAAACAAATCACATAAACGACAAACCCTCAACTAATGTAAAAACGAAAGCGTCCATAAAACTAAAAGCTAATAAACCTTCAGTACATAATGTACTTAAAGAAAATCTATAATCGGAAGAAATCTTCACAAACAATCAGAGCGCATGCGTCCCCCCTCCAAGGGGAGGATCAATAGACTCAGGCGCCGCCGTGTCTGGCGCCGGGGTGATGCTGTCTCACTTACTCTTGGAGAAAAAGATTTTAAGCTAAGTGAAATAGAAGATTATGTAATGGGAGATGAAACGGGCGTGGTTGACAATATTAAGTAGGTTCTAGAACTTGATAATCGTAAAAATCCTTGGGAAATGATTTTTCTTAATGGAACACTTGGTGGAGACAAGGTTCCATTAAGCAAGACAGATGAAGATGATGATTGATACGAACAAAAATGTGTGAGCGATTTAAAATGAGAAAATCATTTAATAATGACAGAAGTCATTATGATAAGAAATAGTACTGAATAAAAGACTTTATTAGACTGTAGAAAGAGACGAAGTTAAAGTAACATAATTATAAAGATTTTTGTCTATAATGACATGTTAGTACATAAAAGATACCTTTTTAAGTTATAAGAGCTCAAGGATCTGCATTCGGGAACAAACGACAGGGAACTGACTCAAGTAAGTAAAAGACCAAAGACTACAGAGCTGCCACCAATGACAAGTTTTTAAGGCACATTCGATATGGAGCTAAAAACTCAAGCAAGCAAATCCAAAGTCTATAACTAATGACGAAAGAGTTATTTTAATTTGAACAGGTGATTCTACTGGTATATGAACATAGCTCTAATCAGAAGATCCTGTTCCCACTACTACCAGACTACAAGATTCTCTTTTTGGAGGGGAATAGATTGTATTAAACTAAGAAGGCACAGTGCAGTTTGATAAAAGTATGCGAAGTCTCTGAGAGGAAGTGAAACTTAATCAACCACGAGGACTAAATTCAGAATAGTAAATGTCACGTGTATCTACCTTCTTTAAATAAGCAACACTATTAATATCCACGATTGCAAATAAACAGTACATACCAAGAAATAGTATACTAAAAATAACGAGAAGAACAAACAAGAATATCTCAAGGAGAGATAAAATCGTCCATACATGTCCGCCAACAAACTTCCGGTGTCCACAGGAAGTCGTCATGGCGTGCGCGGGAAATCCGATAGTTTTGTTTTTCTATTAGCGAATTAGGGGATTATTGAGTGGCCGGATGTAGGGGAGGCGCTGCCATATTTTTAATATATTTAGGGGATGATTGGTCAAATTGTTTGTTAGATGATTGAAGATGTTGGATCAGATTTTGCGAATTAAAAGATATATTGTACCGAAGTCAAATAACGCAATTGAATATTCGAGATTTCTTGACATAATAACGAATTAAGGAAACAGTGAAGGAAGGAAAGACGTATTTTTATGTAATAATTGAGAAACCCCGTAAATGACAGTACAATGTACACCTCACACTACGTATATGTGATGAAACTGCATTTTTGTATGACAATTTCTAACTCGTATTTAAAAGAGGAAAATTGAACAAATCGCTTAAAAAGAAAATCTTTCATACAAAAACTTGTATCAATGGAACAAATGAAAGCTACAACAATATAACAAATGTTACCAATTACATGTCTCAACCGAATCGTAAAGACTAGATGCCAAAAAGTTCAAATCAGAATTTCCCTAAAAAAAAACAGACGTACTAATTCAATGACACAAACAAAAATATCTCTTTAAATAATCCCCCATAATCCTTAAACAAGCCAGACTAATTCCCATTCATTCATCACCCCTTAATCGATGAAGGTAGGATAGGAGACAAGCCAATCATCTCTATAGGAGGTGACCCCCGTGGTGACAAAATTGACTCTAACGATGCTGGCACAAAACTAATGAATGACGATACTATTCTTATACACATCAAGCCTGTCTGATTAGAGAATTATATTGATAAGATAGCCAGGGGAGTACGTAACGGTAATCAGGGTATCCATAAAGATACTGCCGATAACGTAACTGATTATTTTAATCACAAAACTGCCAAAACAGATATGAAAATAATAATATCTATGTTACACAATAAAGCAATCTACGTACAACTTTGACATTTACCTATAGAATTACGTAACGTAAAATGCATTTACTATTCATAAAGATAAGGATTAAGATAAGATTGGCAATACAATTTGAATGTCAAGAGCAACTATTGTAACGATAGTAGAATTTATGAATGGGAAGCTTCCATTCAACGGATAAGAATAAGGAAGAGGACAACAAAGTAATACGCCGATGACGTAATGCTGAGAAAGACAGCCAAATGTGTAGGTGTTACTGAGAAAAAGCTCAGAGGTAAGCAAGATACCTGCGTAAAAGAAAATGGATTGAATACCGTAAAAACGGTGGTTCAGCCAACTACTGACTAATTTAAAGACTCACGTTTTAAAGAACAAACAGATGAAGAAAATTCTGGTTAATTGATAGGCATACAAATAAAGCTGATCGGTGAGAACCTTGAAGAGAACTAACGAGATATAATCACATAGGATGCAGGCGATAATCATACGGTATGAACGGAATTGATATGGGGAAACGTGTGGTTTTAATGAAAAGGTACGAAATATAGAGAGTTGTGTAATGATGGAGCAAGATCTCAAAGCAAATCATTTGACTGATTCTGAATGCATTTGAGATAAAATGGACGATAATTGGGTTCTTTGTACGGGGTAAGGATTAAATTGTTGAAATACACAGTAAAAATAGTGACTACAGTTTTGGTGTCTGTAATTAGATAAACTCCTCTATAAAAGGATTATCTCTGATAAGAATAACTTAGAAAACCGGTAGAAAAAATCCTATTCGTTCTAATAAGTCTGAAAGACTTAGGAAACTTAGGAAAGTCTGTAGGAATATACAAAAGAGAAATGTACAAAAATATCGAAGAAATAGAGAATAAGCGATAAAGTACCTAAATAATTCAATAAACCCAACTATAAGTAGGACACAGACAAATAGAAGCCAATTGGATAAACATTAACAAAGCAACATACAACATAATCAATACAACATATTACGAACGTAGGAAATCTGTGAAATGAATTCAAAAGGGGGACAAAAGCTTTTGACGAAACAACGGCCAGCGGCGAGTTCCAACCACCTGAAACTGAAAACTAAAAGTTGGAACACGTGGCCCCGTTCAAGTGGTGCTTACCTCGTTCGGGAGCGGCGTACCATCTCGTCGTCTCGTTCCCACTTTAGAGAAATACTTTTCCTTCTCGCTCTCTCACACCCCGCTTGTGTTGTTAAGCTTGGCTTTAGAAGACTTGGAGCATTGATTCGAATAGAGTTTGGAGAATAAAGGAGACTGAGTTGAATTGTACTAAGTCAGGGCCCAGTGTGACTCCCTGCGGTGCACCTAACACTTAGAAGTGTTGTGCAATTGTGCAAGGTTGCTAGCTGAGGGTGAGAGAGCGGGACCTCCGCCTCCGCGGACGGTCCACGGAGGAATGTTCCGCGACCCCGGCATCGCGCCAGGATCTCGCGTTTGCCACTATCAACGTTCTCGGAAGCTCATGAGGGGTTGACCCGCGCACGCGCCCTGCGAATCTCCCATCCCTTACGCACCCCCGTGAAACACAGAGATGGGGGAACGAACTTTAGGGATGATATTCGGAGGGTGAAAAGACGATGAAAGATGGAAATGCATCTCGGACTCCGCTCGGATTTCCGGAGCTCGTGATTTTGTTTATTGATTCGTATCGGGACGAAGACTTCCATGGGATGCTTTTTGGGGACGCCAAAGTTATTAATCCCCTTATCATGTCACTATAAGATTTAGTGCTGTAGTTACTAATATAACTTTTTACTGGCCATTAATATCTCCCTCGATGATGGACTAAATTTTGCGAGCACCGATTCAATACAACAATAAAAGAATTATAAACGAGGGTTGGGTTAACAATGCACCTGTGGCCACTTTTGCCAACAAAAGACTGCTGATTGACAGGAAATTTGAAAAACACCACGTCTCACGGTAAAATCACCTTTATTTCTTTACGCTGAAGATTTTAAACAGTTCAATGAACTACTGTAGTTAGTGGGCCGAGTCGTAACCCCAGAGTGTTGTTACAGAGTACAATTATGAATATTTACGTAGCGGAGTGCAGTGTGCGGTGGGACAGAAGTAATGGGTGACGACGTGAAGGGTTGAGACGCTGGCAACACTGATGTTGGTGACGCTGTTGATGTTGCAAATTGAGATATTGATGTCGTTATAGATATTGTTTGTGTTATCGTAATTGCGTTAGTTGGATAAACAGATATACTGTTTGATATTTGATGACATGTACATTCAAAATCAAACGATCTATTGTACTTCACATAATATGAAATTATAATTTGTTCCTCTTACAAACGATTAACATTCGTATGAACTTATTTCTATATGGTCAGTCTTTATTCGTTGTCTGTTATCAAAAGACTTCAACGACATAGCTTCCCTGAGCAGAGATTTCCCTATCCAGTGCTCTCAGGTCAATCAGTTCTGATTCATATTGATAATTTCGAATTGATAGATAGAATGCTCTTCAGGCTTGTTTTTTTTATTTACTTGTTATGTTTTTAATTTTCTTTCAGTCTGTTTCTCCTACTGTTCGTCCACTTTCTCTATTTAAGGTTATTTGAAATTAACATCTAAACTGACCAAAATAAGCTACTTTTTAATTTTTGATTTAACAAGAGTTAAGACTACCTTTTTTATTATTTCCCTAAAAACATTTTAGAATAATACAAACTTGCTTTTTGACCAGTTTACATCAAGAAAGGCTCCAAATAAAGTGGGTAGGTTTTCTATTGTATTAGATAAGGAGTTGTTCTACGGGTTCGGTTTCGCATGATTGAATTTTTTTTTTGTGTTAAATATATACAAGCGTGCCGAAGTCGCTCGTTTCCTTTCTGGTTAGGACATAAGTTACCAGTTTAATTTACCACCGAAAAAAGAAAATGTAACATCTAAGGCATATCTGCAGCATCATCTCTTATTGATTTAGTCTTTGCATACGCTTCTGCTGAAAATATGTTCTTGGGCTCAATTTCCAGATCAGCCAGTGTTTTTAAGATTTTCTATGATGTTACAATCAGATTTTAGACTGACATGGTTACTGTTATCTGTGCTGTTACAAATATTTAGGTTTAAAACGGGATATTTACCATGTCTATTTGTTTTGAGTTTCCGACATTTCGGCACTGTTGCAAGCGCCATGACCACGGATGAACATTATACAATTATTAATGTCACAATCAGTTCTGCATCAGAATAAGCTTTTCGTTGATTAAAATATTTTTCCAATAACTTGGGATTTGAGCATAACTGTCGCAACATGGGTGTTGCTCGTATCTTTGCCAAATACCTCAAAAAGAACAAATGAGATGTCATATTTTCAAATTTTGCTTCATCACTGTCAACTTTATCATTTTTATCGTTACAATCCTCCATAACCCTTCCATCTTTATTTTTGTCATTCCCTGCTTATTAGCGAGGTTGCTTTTCCTCTGCCGAACCCATTATCAAAGTCAATATTATGACAACAGTTGTATCACACGAATCAATTATGATTGCTACAGTTGCGTTTGAGCCATAGAGTTAACCCCGTGCTAGAAATGGCATTGTCAATACCACATAGCAAATACTGCGTTTAGAGATAGCAGTACTAATTCCATTCGTGGCTTTAAAATCTTTTCAATTGATTTCATAGATTGTTTTTAAAAGCAGTCAGTTTCAACGCATGCATCACCATCCGTCTAGGCTATTCTGACTTAGTCTAAAGGTTTTACCTGAATACCAGTATTTTGCTACTACTACTTCTGCCTAACCTCCAAATCCTGGGCAAGATTGGTCGTCACTTTCTGGCTTCCGACTTAAAACCAAAATATTTTATTTTAAATGGGCCTCAATGGGCACTTATAAAACGTCGAGAAGAAAAAAAAATTGGGTTGGTCGTTTCCATGGCAAGAAATAAGGAGAAGAAATTCCATGGTTGCTCTTTTACTGACTACCTTTAAAGTCTGCCTATCTAATCCAAATTCTGGGCAAGATTGGTCTTTACTGGCTTCTGAATAACTTTATTTGCAAATGATTACCAGCCAACAGCTTAAATCGCTTTCTCTATATGGAAGCTACCTGTCTTCAAACCTACCTCACTAAATGTTGCCTAATCTTGGAGATGTAACCGTGCTGTGCTATATGTCTAGTTCGTATCAGCGTCTGCGCAGCTATTCCTTGTTCTATGGTCTAAGTGGACTGCTTGTTTTGTAAGTGAACACTTTGAGGTCCTCATTCTTGGTAAGACATGAGTGTTTATGTTGATGATTATATTATTGCCACTTCAGGAAAAGGGGTAAACGGAATTGCATGTGTGTAATGGCTGTTTACTTGGGAGGGCTTGTAAAGTAATCATGTTCCTTATTTATTTTATATTGGATCATTGTATCTTAAAATGCTACGATGAAGAACTATGCTTCCAAAGAAGTCTGTTTGCAGAGATTTTGACAGGGCTAAATACTCGAGACGTTAAGGTTTCTTTTTATGAAATTGATTAGATGATAAGCGATGACCAATTATAAAGAAATACGTAAAAGCAGATTCAGCGACGAACCTACATAACTTGGGAAACATGTGGGACAATGTTACTGCTGAAGTTTCAACAACTGATTTGGCAGAAATATGGTAGAAGAAGAAATGCTGCGCTGACTCTGACATAAATTGGGATAAAGACCCAAAAAGAACTGAGCTTTAAAATTATACAATTCTTTTCTGCAAAAAAAAACGCTAGTTAGAAGATTTAATCTTGGGATCACTTTAACAGACTCATAATAAGAATTGCAATAAAATGGTCTTTCTTCTTTTTTACCATGGCAAGCTAGAAAAGACCATTGCCATCGATTTAAGTGAGGGATGGATATGCGGGCAGTTCAAACACCCCTTATTTTTTTAACCCGCCTTCTTCACAAGTATTTTGTTTTACCAAAAATCCGTCGATATGTTCAGTAAATCTTCAGCACTTAGACGGACGCGTTTCCCGCTGCGATGCATAGAAAATACATTTGGTTTACAGTGAGGGTCCGTCTCTTACATGAAAATGGACTGTGCGGACGTTTTTTGGGTAAATAATAGTCTGTATAGAACAACGACGATATATTACTAGACTCCGCATGCACGATCTAAGGCACAAAAACTAATCTGTCAACTCGCTGAGGTACTACGTAAGCGAGGGGGGGGGGGCATTGTGATTGGCTAAATCAAGGTCTGTACTGTTTCAAGGTATGTTTACAGCTCACAGGAGTGGTCGAAATAAGACGGATATAAGACCGTTTTGCCTAATGTGTTGACAGACATCGGTCGCCTGTTATTAGGAGTCTAGTAATGTATCGTCGTTGCTACAACCTTGTGGGAAACCCCATATGAAAGCTTTTAACTGCAACAATCCACTTGAACCGATAAACTTTATTGGCATCTCGTGTTACGGATGACTTGGCTAATAGCTGAACTTTTGTATTCGTATCATTACGGCTGTAATCCCAGAAGTGCATATTTCATCTTTGGTGGCTTTTTTCTTTTTTACTTTTTAAAATCATCAAATGAGTCCTACCAGGGCAGGACTGTTAGATTTGATTAACTAAAATCCACGGTGTCCTTCAATAGCCCGGGGTTACGGTTATTCGTAAGTCCCGCGCGACCCCGGCAGGCTTTGGCACTCTAAGGAGGCCCCGTCTTTTGATAAGAGGCCTTAGGGAACAGTGGTGTTCCAGCAGTATCAGCCCAGATTTAAGAGTTTTAGGTCTTGCGTTCAAACTCAGTCAGGCTAGTTACTTTATGTGATTTATTTAATCACCATTTCTCTTACATTGCTAAAACAGTAAAGAAAAGACCGTGAGGAAACCGACATGTCCTATACCTGCCTTTTCCCAACTTTATTGCGATCGCCTTCCAGTCAAACCAGATGCAGCTGAATATCAGTATTGTACATGAAGCGGCTGACTATCAGAACTCAAACAAAGTAGTAACTGGGCAATACGATACCCCACGCTAAGACTGGTTGTCAGACTTTACAGCTTCTGACTAACAGTAACGACTGTCAAAGATCTACAAATGTCAGCCGGGAACAACGGCTTTACGTGTTTTCCGAGGTACGGAGGAAACTCGCTATGAGAGATGGTCACCCATCAGTTAATAGTACTCACCAGTAATTCTCGTATCGTCTCTTCGTATCGTTCGTAGCTAAACGTAACTATTTCTATACAAAATAGGCACTTAGTCGTTTGTAAGGCACTCGTTTGGCGTGGTTAACTAAGTCTTCTTCACATTGCAGTCTGTTTACCTGAGGAAGAAGGAGAAACTTATTAGTATGTACATTTATAGGAACTGAGAGATCTTATTTTAGAGAAGTGAGGATGTAAGGTAATATAACAACATCGTCAACATAAGTTTTGATTTAACAATTATGCTAAGCATGGATTCTTATCCAGTCTTACGTGAATTTCTTGATAACATTTATGTATAGGTTTCATTACATAGCGACAAGCCTATAAGCTCTTAGGACAGTATTTTCCAAAAAGGGAGAATCTTGCCATCAATCGAGCATAAGTTCCAAATCTGGACAGACTATATTTCTGGAATTCCGTGTAAAAAGAAATCATTATTATTCTTTGCCCAGTATGCAGATAGCATAAAGCAGTATTGTACGCACAGCTAAGGAGTGGAATTCCCTGCCGCCATCTGTATTTCCCGACAGCTATAACCTTGGGGTCTTCAAGTCAAGAGTGAACAGGTTACTTCTAGGCAAGCGTGCTTCACCGTCGACCACATCTTCGCTTACCATCTGGCGAGATAGCGGTCAAATGCGAACCTATCTATAATAAAAAAGCAGTACCCACCTAAGAACGCAAGCAGTGACCATAGCCAACTTTAGAGGATAAAAACCATGAATACCAACCATAACCTAAGAAACTAAAACGTACAACAGTGCACACACATAAGAGTTGGAAAATAATGCCTAAAAGCCGAAAACAGAAATATCAAGGCTGGACAACGTTGAAATCGCCGAAGAAAGCACCAAAGCACCCAATAACTTAAAGATTAACAAAAGCCATACTCATAAAGCAGCCCATAAATAATACGATGGCATAAATACGAGAAAATAAAAAGAAACAAGTACTAATAAACAATAGTTTGGCAACTCTTTAGATCCAGTCATTGACATTAGTGATCTGTGTTGCTAAGGGAGGGTTTTGTTGGCAAGCGAAGCATAATCTCATTTATTTCAAGGCTTATGTTTAATTCTGACAACTAGTCTTGCTAAGGGGTATCGTGTGACCTAGTATATGGGTTGTGGGGATTTGATGACATAATATTACTCATATGAGAAAGTATTGTAGTTCTTGAAACTGGTTTCAATCAAGGAGAAAATCTATTGTACAAAGTACAAGTTTTTCATGTTTTTTAGAAATTGAGTTTGATTGCACAGCTGCATTTTTGATTTGGAAAAATTGGACTTAGAAATATTTAATTCAAGGAACGTTTTAATTTAACGGTTATGGATCATAAATTAAGATAGTTCAAAGAACATTTCATTCAATGCATGCTTACTTGCTGAATACTGAAATAACTTGCTGAATAGTAAGATAAACTTTTCGCAATCTTGTCTCCACTTATCTTAACATCCATCTAAATAGTTTCCCTCCAAAATCTACCCTCCCCAACCAATAAATTAAAAAAAAATCCCAAAACGAAAACTACATCAAAATTTATCTCCGAAAACTCTGCAATCGAAAAAAAAATAACACTGCAATAAATTTAAACAAATCAAAATGCTATAAAAACAGTTTTCCCCCCTAAGAAGTTATGTAGTAACGGTCCCACGTTGGGCGCCAACAGTCTGTGGGGGACAGAGAGGGGGTGGAGAGTGCGTCTGTCTTTGTCTTGGCGCCAGTCGGGTTGGCGCCGTCTGGCAGTCGTCTGCCGCCAACATGGAGCCTCTTACATAACCTGAGCCCGGCCACAGCCCGGGAATTCGTCGGTTTGTCCTTTAACTCGCGAAAATTTTAGCGCGCATTATGGAGATATTTCGGCATTAAATATAAGAGCAGATAAGAGTGAAATATGATACAATTTGTTCTTGTTCCCTTGTTTCGTTAATCTAGTAGGTTTTATCTGAGGATTATGTGATTTTTCAGGTCCTCGTTTAGAGCAAGGGAAACAATTTTCCGCTGTAACATGGGATTTTGACCCCATGCAAACTTAATAGGATTAGATCGCGCAAAGAAGAAATAGGGTATTTTCAAGGCATACTAACGTAAAATGTCTCTGTAACATGGCAATTGGATTTAAAATCTGGCGAAACATACCATAAATGCATAGTTATAATTACGCCGTACCGTTAGATGAAGACCCATAAACTTAAAAGACAAATCCCAAAATATGTTTTGGGAGGCTTTCTAACTCTTAGATAACTACCCTCTCTTTAGTAAAAGATCAGAAATGAGACCAAGCACTACCATCTCTTAGCTAACTACCCACCTTCCTTCACACGATTGTACTCAGAAATCTATAACCACAAATATATTTCGTCCCATTTCAATACAAAGAGAATGACAAAGACAGGTGAGATTTATCAGCCGCCTAGCGCGGCTAGATACAAGTAGTTGTATTGAGGGCAACTCGGCACCTACTGCTGGGTAAATAGGTCAATCATAACTAACAGAAGCTCATAAAGAAAAGCATAGTAAAATAATCTAATGTACCACAACGACTGGGATACAGGTATCTGTTCTAGAGGGAATGGGTTGTAACACGAGGATACAATGCTCGGGTCTGTCTTTGATTTTTGAGTTCTAAGACATGCCAATTTCCCGTGAGAGTCAAGATGGCGGATGTACCTCAACGAATCAAATCCTTATAGGTATCAAAAAATAGTACCAAAAAAAAAATTGTTCAAAAGCACCCGCCATCTTGACGTCAAGATGGCGGGTGTATTTGAATTCTGATATAATTTTGTTCTGATGAAGGTACTATATTTTTAAACCCAGGTACTGAATAGTACAGTTTTGGTACTATTTTTTGATACCTATAAGGATTTGATTCGTTGAGGTACACCCGCTATCTTGACTCTCACGATTTCCCCACGCACGATATTTTCCTCCAATACTTTCCTATAGCCTTTTTGAAATACATTAGAGTTGGTTTCTATTCCAACTACAGGCGAGAGCAAAAGTATAGGGTCACTTACTCCAATTCTGCGCGATCCTGAGTACTTAATAACTAGTTAAAATAAAAAAAAAATGGTACCATTTTAAAGGTTCAACTGTTTACTTTAAATTGATACCAAATTCATTAAAATCACGCTATTATTTAAGGAGTTATCCCGGATCAACTCCAAGTAAGTTTCCATACTTTTGCTCGCTAATGTAGATCTCAGTTCAACATAAAGATACTAAGAGCCGATTTAACCATTTCAATTGAACGTGATCACTTCAGGCTAATCTCAGTTTAGGCATTTAACTGAGTTCAAAGGCCCAAATTGGATTTTACCAACACAAACTGAACTCAGAGCTTGAACTCGTTTAACTGAACGCCCAATTTTTTAAGGTAAGTCTGATATCAGATCA
This sequence comes from Agrotis ipsilon, assembly GCA_028554685.1. NCBI lineage: Eukaryota > Metazoa > Arthropoda > Insecta > Lepidoptera > Noctuidae > Agrotis > Agrotis ipsilon. Next base: position 9,367,441 of record CM052982.1, read on the forward strand.
CAAAACCCAGTTAGCACAGAGTAATATGATACCCCTTGTGAAACAGGTTTTCAAATTTTTAAATAACCGTTAACCGGTTTTGAAAACAGGAAAAAAAATAGAATAATTTACACAAAGTAATGCCCCGTTTCGAATCCACAGCTCACAAGTCGAGGCCGTTACTACTAGGGCATGCCGACACCTAATGGCGGTAAATAGGTCAATAATGACATAAGCACATGCCTGACAGTTATTATATGAACAACTGAGGACGTGCCATTGTATAAGGCGAAGCTTTTGTTGTATACAAGAGGAGATGTGAGAAATAATTGTATGAAGATTGAGATGAAAACTATGAAGTTTTAGGAGTGTTGAAGGACTTTGGACCTTGTAGAATTTACATAGGACTACAGAACTGAATAGAGGAGGTCGTGGTTAAATAATTACAGTCACACATACCGATCTTCCGGGTTAAGACGCGGTTGCCGAGGTTGGTCTGTGGATGAGTGACCAAGTGTCACAGCGAGTTTCCTCCGTGCCACGAAAAGCACTTAAAGCCATTGGTCCCGGCTGTCATTTGTAGATCTTTGGCAGTCGTTATTATTAGTCAGAAGATCAAGTCTGACAGCCAGTCTTGATTATAAGACCATAGAACTTATCCTCGGAATTCTTTAATGGCGAGCATGCTTGGTTATTGATACTCGTATCTTCTCTGTGAAAGAAGCCTGTGTCCAGCAGTGATACAAATGTACGTTTGGTTTTATTTTGATAACCTCCAATTGTGCATCCAAATGTCCTTTCTTTGGAACATTTCATCGTGTCTTTGAGCATCATGAGTTATGAGTTCAGCTACACGATTCCTACTTGCACTGACAGGATAGGTCCACTCAAATCTGTGTGGTTCTTTTCCCAAAAGACTATAGACTGCATAGTCCTCGCTTCTTCGCTTCGCTTGACCAGTATAATGACTGGACTTTAAAAGAGACAGTGACCTCTGTTCGTTTCGGTTATTTCATCTAAGAGTAGTCAGGCACGAAAAACAAGAATAATCAAGCTTTTAAATTGATGTCGTGTAAAAGAGCTTTTTTGAAATCAACTTTTTTTTAAATCATTAATTGGTATACTTAATTTTGACGTGAACCAATTAAAAAACATTTAAAACAAAAAAAAACACATGTAGTGATGGAGCGATGCGAGGCAGTGTTGACACGTGCCGGTAACGCCAGTTATCTGCGCCGGCGCACGACACACGTGCTAATAAACTAGCTCCTGTTTGTTGTTCTGGATTCATGTTTTTTGTCAACTGTGCTTTTACTGCGCTTATTTTTTTTTTACATTTGGGAAGCAATTTTGCCTTTTTATTTCTTCATTACGCCTCTGATTAGTACTGAATTAACTAGGTTTTTATGCGCCTATTGCGAGCTTCTTAACTGCGTCCTGGTTTTATTTACCAATTGTGGTTGTAGTTTGGGTATATCTGCGCCCTTTGCCAGGATACCGTTGGCAAACGACTATTTTTGGCAATGCTATTAAGCCAACTTTTCAAAAAGGAATGGAAAACCTTTATCCTGATTTGATTCGGTGATCACGTCGTGATCTGCGCTTACAATGTCGAAAAATATTATGCTGGGACTATTGACTCTAATAAACTTGTAGGGGTGTCCAAATTCTGGGGGAAGACCAGTTTCTCGGGAAATGTGACAGAAGGACGAAACTTAAATATTTTTCTGCAGATAAACCCCACACAGATCATAATAATCAATCAATTGTGTTGTAGTAGTACCCCTAAAATTAACCCTGACTCCCTTCATGCTAGCCTTTTCCCCATTATACTTCGCTTTCAGTCTAAACTCCTGCAGCTAAAAGCTATTAAATTACTTGGATCGACTGCCTATCTGACCTCCACAACCCAGGCACCGAGACCCAAATCTTTAGAACGAACATTGTCTTACCTCAAGTTTAGCCGAGTTCCTCTTCATGTGAAATTAAACCTTGATAGTATGAAGTTGAGTTGCATATTCCTAAAGGCAAAAGTAACCAAGCTTATCATACGAATATGAGCGTTAATTGCAGGCGATTAAGATTCATTTTCGGATGAAGCTTGTTTGACCTCAGGAGTGACTTCGGCTAAGCTAGTTTTGGGTCAAAGACAGATGTCTCCACTCCTTACTACCACTAAAATAACTTGCAAACCAGTATATTATATGAAGCAACTGCTTATCAGGCCACCAAAACCCAATCACAACAAAACAAGTCCCTATCGACTACGGAATAAAGGCGCTTTTCAATCAACCTGTTCCCCCACATGTCTGAGCGGTTGATTTGACTAAGTAAGGACGCGTGGCAAGCGGCGCGGGCGCAGTGGCACGCGCTGACAATCACGCTACTGTGTAATATGTTGTCATAGCCTGTTTGTACTGATATGATATGCGCGGTTAGAACAGGGGCCTTACTCTTGAAATCAATCCCAATCTTGATCGTATTCCAATTCGATTCAGTTTCAATTCCAATATTCAGAAAATTGGCACTCTTGAACGAAGTCGAGATTGAGATTTGAATCGACTGCATGTTCGACTACACTGATGTGATGAGGGGGTGGCTATACAAATGAAAACGTTAATTACCTTTAAAAATATTGAATTATACATTAAATCAGTAAATAAAGTAAGTACTGATTTTATTTTCGATCGAGTACAGACGATTTCATTTAGTTTCAATAAAATCCGCCCAATACTGTTCCAATCGTGAGCTAGTTTAACATTCAAGAGTGCCAAATGACAAGATCTCGATCCCAATTTCCAATTTCAATTGAGATCGAGTGTCGAGAGTAAGGCTGCAGGATAGATGTTGTGGGTTAGGTTATCGTCTGCCTGCCTTTTTTCCCAACTATATTGTGGTCTGCTTCCAGTCGAACCAGATGCAGCTGAATATTAGAATTTTACATGGAGCGACTGACTTTCAGACCTCAACCAGTAACTGGGTAATACGATACTTTGGATTTGACCAACGGTAAGGGTTTGGGTAAGGTGTTGACCTAAAAATAATAATATCTAGCTAGAATATCAGAAGAGGCGAGGCACAACTTTTCCTCATCTGCAACTTTTGGCCACCTAATGCTTAGAAAGATATCTTCCTAATATCTTCAGTTTTGGAGATTTTTTGCCATGGTTATAGAGCTCTTTCGGCCAATTTTACGATATAGGAATATTGAATATTAGACTAGTTGAACACGGGAATTTTCGACATTGATCAAGTTCGATATGAAATGCAAAAACGTAAAACAATATCATATTAAAAAAATTAAGAAACGAATAGTTCAGAGTGAACGAAAAATTTTGCAAACTTATCTTTTTAACCGTTTAAGTTACTAATTGTGAGCTGAGGCGCAAAAAGTACAACTTACATAATAAATTATCTGGTCGAGCTGATAAAGGAGTATGGCACATACTTGCACGATCAATCCGGCTTTGTATGTTGTCACCTTATTCAATCATATCTTTATGAAATTCTCTGATAAACCAGACTATTTATAAATCTTTTTGCTTCTGCTAGCTTATTTTTTTTACGTGGAAAAATCATCAAATGAGTTCTCCCACACAGAGCGGGACGAGAAGGACTGTCAGACTTGTACTGACTAAAATCCACGGTGTCCTTCAATAGTCTTTTAAGTTCCGGGTTATCTGATAAGACAGTCCTGCGACAGCTTAAATCATTAGCAATTCTTAACATGAATGGCAGCATAGTAAAACAACTGCTACAAAGATCCACCCACGTATAATTTGTGCAGTGACCATAAGTAACGCAGTTATGGCGGCCGTGGGCGACGCTCGACAACCTGTCATCAGATTATACCCAACACCTTTTGTGTAGGTCGATGATATGATGACTTGGAATTGATGTGATGGCACATTTTGTTGCTACCTTATGCTTTACCAAAAAGTATAATGGGTAATTTTGGACTACAGAAATGTTCAGTTGTTAAATTAGAACACACAGAGTCAAACTTATAAGGATGCCACAATCATGGAGTAGGTATGATTGTTCAAGTTCAAGCTGTTAACATATATTTAATTACCACTAACTTTCCTAGATGGCGTTGTTAGATTTTGTAAATCACGCTATGGTTTCGTTACAATCGTATGTATATCAGGTAGCGGAATTATTTCCATACATGTCTTCGTTCGGAATACGTGGTGTTTCTTATCCCTACTCGTCGGCACAAGAGGCTAAGCAGTGCGCCTTTAACAATGATAACCATGGTGTTTCTTGCCGTGCCATTTTTTTTTCTCGACGTTTTATAAGTGATTTTGATGGATCACGAATGGATAAGTGCCCGTTGAGGCCCATGTTAAATAAAATATTTTGATTTTGATGCATCAAGAAAGGCGAGTTAGAGTTATTAATAAAAATGGGTGTTGCAGCTGAGGTAGGCCTAAAAAACGTTGGATTTACGACTTTTTGAGAGACTGGCCACAAAAGGGCAAGAGTTAAAAACGATTGGGAGGACATGGATGAGACTTTTTCCCAGGATTGGCACAAAAATAATAACCAGAGCGTCGCTGAACTACACTTTGAACTAGTTTTCAGAAGATGAAGTAATTTTAACTACCTTTAACATCTTACTAATTTAAAAAAGCGATAGATTTTTCGATATTTGTTGCTGTTTCACGCCCAAAACTACAGAACAGATTTGGATGTGTGAAACAAACACAGTTTAAAATCTGGATTAACATACTGGTTGCTTTGATTGATAGTTCGATCCTATAAAAAAAATACAGAAGATCACGAGCGCCAAGCCACAGACAATCAGATGAAATAATTTAGGGTGCTTGTACACGGTGTATGTAGCTTGAGCATGTTGAAGCACTTGCGCGGGTTACATGGACCGTGTACAAGCACCCGTACATACAGCTTGCGCAAGGAGCCCGCGTCTTTACTTGCTCCAGTTGCTCCAGTCATTTGAAACATGTACAAGAACAAGCGAGTAACTTGATCAAGCTTGCGCATGTTACTCGCGCAGGTAACCCGCACCTTTACTTGTTTCAGTTACGTGCACCGTGTACGAGCACCCTTAATAACGAAAGATTCCATTTTTACCCATGAGTTAAAAAAAAAAACTTAATTTAGAATGTCTTTTTAAGTACACCAGCACGCGTAGCATGGCGCTGTAGAAACGGGTTTTGTCGACGGGAGAATAGACAAAATGACAGAAAGTGAAAGTTTTTTATCGATTTAAGCATAGCAATGTTTAAAATATAGATATGTTTCTATTCTCTATTGGTGTAAGAATCGTGTCATACTTGTGCAAAAAAAAAGTCGATTTGTATAGAAATAACGATGAAATAACTTTGTCTTTCTTGGTAGAATAGACATAGAAACGCCATGCTACGCGTGCAGTTTCATAAGTACTTTCAATTTCACAAAGTTTACTCTCCAATCCAAGGCACGAGGCCATATTTGCCCATTGCATCAGGACAGTGGGTTTATCAGCCTCATAAACGACATGGTAACCCACTTTTGAGCCGTCATATATCATGAGGCAATGGTACTCGAAATAGCCGCGGATTTAACTGTGGCGCTAGTGTCGTGAGAGGTCAGTGGTCCAGTTTTAAGGATAGATTAGTTGGTTGACACTTATTATAATTTGTCATGTTTTGTTTTTATTGTATGATAAGTTTGAATTATTACGATCAAATTCAAAAGTCAAAATTAAAAAATGACCCCTGACTTTAAGCAATAAGCTTGCGCTACCGCAAGTCGGAAGTCGGTTGTCTTTTTTTTGTTTCATTGTCTTTTTTGGCCACCGACTTCCGAAAGATATTTTTTTGAAGTCGGTTAAAAAATAGCATATGTGAGGTATCGACCAACCGAGATAGCCCTTAAGACTAATTAATAAAATCATATTTATATCTAAAAATTGAGAAAAATGAGGAAAGGTAAGCAAAACCAGATCAGTACAGCAGTGGTGGCCCAGTGGTATCGGTCCCGACTTACGAGTTGTAGGTCGTGGGTTCGAACCCCGCCAGGCGTAATTATTGTGTAATTTATTTCATCACCACTGCTCTCAAAACGGTGAAGGAAAATATCGTGAGAAAGCCGGCATGTCCTAGTTAGAACCAAAAATTCGAAGATATGTAACATCTACTAACCCGCGGTGGGCCCGCGTGGTGGATTATGGCCCAGGGACACAGGCCCCTCTCAGAGAGGCCTGTGTCCCAGCAGTGGGAAGAACATTATAGGCGGATGATGATGAAAACCAGATCTGAACAAAATCACATTCAACGAAAAAATCTTTTAAACAACATCCAAACGGCACCATATTAAAATTCCGCAACACGGTGTACGGCACTTCTATCTCCCAGAATAGGTCAGACATCCGGTCGGTTGTCAGTAGGCGTCTACCTACGACTGCAAAAGGTCGCAGGGCCTGCAATCATGGAGAAAGTCGTCGAGTGGGCTGGAGACGAGATTTTTTAATCGACACGTGTTGCGAAACGGAAAGTGGGGCAGGGAAATTACATCTTTTGGTTTTTTTGAGGTATCTGCTACTGTTTTTTTATCGTAAGATCCAATAGGTCCTCCTGCCCAGGGCGGGACGGGAGGGACTGTCAGACTTGTACTGAATCCACGGTGATCCTTCAATAGCCCTTTACGTACCAGGGCGACGGTTACCAGATGAGACAGTCCCGCGACCCCGGCAGGCTTTGGCCCTCTTAGGGTGCCCCGCCAGATTGCTAACAGCCGTGCGTGGAACACAACGCGCCGTCGAGCCGGGCGTGGTCCATGATCGGACGGCGAGTCACCCATAACCCGCCGCCCGCGCCTACAGCGGCCGGAGATCGTCTAGCGACGTCCGTTGCCGTCCTAACTCCCACGTGTACTAATTTGTAACAAGGAATGTCTGTATGTCTTACAATCCTACTAATATTATAAACGTGAAAGTTTGTATGTGTGGATGGATATTTGTTACTCTTTCACGCAAAAACTACTGAACGGATTTGGATGAAATTTGGTACACAGATAGTTTATAACCTGGATTAACACATAGGATAGTTTTTATCCCGATTTTATGTTCCCGTGGGATAATTTTGGAGTTGTAGCGGGTGAAGCCGCTGGCAGCAGCTAGTTATACATAATGATCTTTGTTTGTCTGCTTGATTCTTTTACCGTCTGTTTATATAAACGTTGTCACGGTCAATTACACCACAATTTAGATCATTGCTCTTACAGAAACGTAATCATGTTTACTATTGTTTTGTCTTCGGCAACGCCAGGTTTTCTTATGGCGCAATCGTTGAAATGTGTCCGTATTTTATATGTGCTCGTTTCCCACTTATTATCTGCCTGTCTTTACATCGATATATCGAGGTGTCTTTCTCATTTATACACATTAGCTGGACAAGTTTCGGGGTCGCGGGACCGTCAGGCTCCGGAATGTAAAGGGCTCCTGAAAGACATCGTGGATTTTAGTCAGACCAAGTTTGACCAAAAAATCCACGCTCTGGGTATTGAACCCTGGAATGGCGAAATGACGGGGCTCCCTCACAGAGGGCCAAAGCCTGCCGGGGTCGCGGGACTTATACCATCACTGTGACCCCGGAACATAAAGGGCTATTGAAGGACACCGTGGATTTTAGTCAGTACAAGTCTGACAGTCAGGACTCATTTGATGATTTACCACGCAAAAAAAAAAACCCATAAGATACAAGAGTCTCCGTTCACCGAGCGGCGCGGGCGCCGGCGTCGATTCGACATTGACATCGGTTGCGCAAGTGCTTACGACATCATGTTTGGACTCGCCATTTATTCGCTACACCGACTAATATGGTGTTTTGTACACATTTGTGTGTAAGGCCTCTTATATTTGGTGAATTAAGATTGGGAGCTTTCAAGATAAAATCTACCCTTGCCTCTGCCTGCCTGGTCGCAGGACTAACGGGCTACAGCAACGTAAAGGGTTATTGAAGGACACTGTGGATTTAAGTCAGTATAAGTCTGACAGTCCCTCCTCCCCTGCCATGGGGGGGTATAACAACGTCTTAAAACCAGGCTTGTTCCAGTGAGCGAACGAGATGGCGCTAGACGACTTGTATAGCTCTGTCACTTTCACTCGCCGGAATAATCCTGGTTTTAAGACGTTGTAATACCCCCCTGGATGGTATGACTCATTTGATAATTTTACCACATAAAAAAGATTAGACCATGACTATAGTAATCCACACAAAATCCGTTTCTACGATGCCATGCTGCGCATACTTGACTAGAGTTGAGCAAAACCAGATGAAATTAAAAAAAGAAAACCCTTGATGTGTTTTTTTTTTTTTAATTTGATCTGGTCTTGCAATTAAACGATCTACATCTTTAGTTCGAGGTAAATCCTACTAATATTATAAACGTGAAAGTTTGTATGTGTGGATGGATGTTTCCTACTCTTTCACACAAAAAATACTGAACGGATTTGGATGAAAATTGGTACACAGATAGTTTATAACCTGGATTAACATATAGGATAGTTTTTATCCCGATTTATGTTCCCGTGGGATAATTATTGAGTTGTAGCGCACCACTGGCATCAGCTAGTTATACAAATAAAAACGCTCAAAATTTGACGTAACGTCATTATGAATGACCGTGACGTATCGTGTGTCATGACCAGTTCGAGGAAAACCGCTTCTAAACATACAAACATACTTGTTTATTTGTTTGTAGTATTGGGAAAATAAATATTGTTGTGTATTTGTGCTTGAATGGATCGGGATAAATAACAGTCACTAACTAGGTACAGGAAAACACAATGAAAGAATTAGTCTACTACCGCCACTACAAAGGCCTGTGTCAACGACGATATACGATATAGACTCCTAATAACGGCGACCGATGTCTGTCAACACATTAGGCAAAAAAGTCGTATATCCGTCTTATTTCGATCACTCCTGTGAGCCGTAAACATACCTTGAGACAGAACAGACCTAGAGTTAGCCAATCACAACGCGGTACCCCGTCCCCGACCAAGTTGACAGAATAGTTTTTGTTCCTTAGATCGTGCATGCGAAGTCTAGTAATATATCGTCGTTGTGCCATCCACAAACCAACCTCGGCAAGCGCGGCTTCACCCAAAAGATCGGCCTGTGTGTGGCAGTAATTATTTATCCACGAGCTGCTGTGTAACAATAAAAGGGTATTGACAACACAGACAACAAAACACTAATCAATTATTTCCACAAAATGACGAAACCGTCCCAGTCATCCTGCAGTAAAAACACCGCGAATGATTCGAATCACTTGTAGGTCAATGTCGTTTATATTAGCGCTACTTTAAATACGCTCCGACGAGGAAAAAACATTGTTTTTCAGGCATAAATGTTGAAAAGTGGAGCAAAATTTGCGGACAGTCTTGAGAAATGATATTCAAGAATAAAATTGAACTATAATGTTCCCAGCTGGGATATAGCTCTATCCGAAGGAGTCTGAGTGATTAGGCGAGGTTTGTGCGAGTTGGACGATGTCATAAAGTTTTTCATATTTCGATCTAAAACAGACCACGATATTTTAGCTAATATATAAACTTCCAAATTCAAATTATTATTTATTGTGGATCACAGGTACAGTAATAAAATACAGTACCCCTAGCACGAGTTTTCAGTATTTTACTTTACAGAAACTTTCCAGTATTTACAGCGTTTCTTGTATGAAAAATTGGAACAGCGCCTCTGGTGTGCGAAGAAGGAACTATTTTTTTCCTTGAAAATTGTCAATTTGAAATTGTCAAAGTTGCAGTTTACTTTACGTCTCAAATACTGAAAACTCGTGCTGACGGTACAGTACCCTTAGCACAAGTTTTCTGTAAATGAGACGTAAAGTAAACTGGAACTTTGACACTTTCAAATTGACAATTTTCAAGGAAAAACTGGAACAGCGCCTCTGGTGTGGGAAGAAGGAAGTAATTTTTCCCTTGAAAATTGTCAATTTGAAATTGTCAAAGTTGCAGTTTACTTTACGTCTCAAATACTGAAAACTCGTGCTGACGGTACTGGTCTTTAAAATAATGGAGTTCAGCTATGTCCCGCCTTATAGGCATACAATAATGTTAACTGAACAATAGTAAAATTTTAAAATATTATTTTCCACAAGATTCATCCTTTTGACATAGGTATTATGCAAATCTTTTGTTATTTTCGATTTGGGAAAATGATAGAGGGAAAATACTGAATCCTTGCAGATATTGTCTCCAGCGGAGAGCTAATATTATTATAATCAAACCTGAAAACTTGGACACTGTAAAGTTGTGCATATTAATTCTCAAATAAGTTATCCTCACTAAATATGTATACGTGACTCCACTTCATCCTCATTTATTTCCTTCCTTCCCAGAATCATCACTCTGGTCTGAATCATTTCATGTATGACACTATAAATTCTTTCAGTGGGCCAAGGTGAGGTACCTCTCAGAACTTTGTGGTTTTCCTGATGATCCCCTTATCTCATAGGCTCATGCATTCTTTTATCAATGACATAAGCTGTTCTGTCTTCTTACTAGAAACATAAAGTTGAGAATCCATCAAACAAGAACCGTTTATTTGACGCTTCCGCGGTAGAGAATAGTACAGCACGCATAGCATGACACCGTAGAAACAGGATATTAGTGAGAAAGGAAAAGAAAAAATGCAGAAAGATTTCGCAACGTTTGGAATGTACAAAATCATGTTTCTATTTTTCGGTAGATCACGCCACTGGTCGTGCCATACTGAGGCAAAAATAATGTCGAATTGAACTGAAATGACTTTGTCTATTTGAATCGGGATGGTCTCATTATTACCTTTATTTTACATCACACAATTAATACACACTACATTTAAAAACTAAAATTAATACTTAAATATTTACAAAAATTACTAAAAAACTAAAAAAAATATAGGGCTTCAAAAAATTCATCCACATCGTTCGTCAATGGGAAAAGTGCCCAGAACGCTGCAAGCATTGCCACGTTGGATGGCAATGCTGATCCTTTGACCAAGAAATAGGCCAGCCCTCTGGTCACGAGAGGCGTCGACTAAACGCTTGGCGATGTCTTTGAAGACTTGGTGGGCACTCGGACCCAATGGCCCTAGTGTTTCAACCCCAAACTGCTCAAATACATAGCTAGTAGTCAAGACATTGTATTTGCGCCGTGAATGAGAAATTTGCTTTTTCGAGTATTAAAAAAAAGTAGTTTCCAAGAACTCCGTAGATGGCGTTGAACTGACTACGTTACTAGATGTATGCCTTTATGGGAGCAATGATTCCAGGAAGCAGATCGGTTCCCATGTAATAATAACACTCCGTTAGAATAGTGCACAGTTTATTATTCACAAACACGGTTTCACAATAGCTAGGCGTCACAGTTCTTAAAGCACAGAAATATTATAGTTAACAGGTTAACAGAGTTGTAGTTTGACAGTCTATCTCTTCTCCAAGAACATGGCGGCAGTGTTGCCATCTCTAGTCGGTCGTTCGGAAATCAAACGCCGCCACACCACCCCCCTAGGGAGTGGGAAAGATCATAGGTCAAAAGGTTTTGCGAAGCGAACACTTCTACCTGAACGCGTAGTATAAGGTAAAGTACGTTGAGTATTGTGTGTTGTATCTTCTGTTTGGGATTTGTGAGTGCTTGAATGAGGTGTTTCAGAGGATGTCTGACTGTTGCGAGTAGGAAGAATGGGTGTGTCAGCTGTGTGAGCGAGAGATTGTGTGGGAGTGAAAGGTTGCGCAAGAGTGTCCACGTATGCAGGTTTAACGCGGTCTACACTCACGATTACTTTCTTGTTCCCGACCATGATGGTCATTGTCTTTTCAGAACGACTAACGACAGGATGAGGGCCAGAATAAGGTGGTTGCAATGGTGGCTTCACGTGATCGTATCGTAAGAACACATGTGTAGCCGTGGCAAGGTCTTTGAATAGAAAAACGTTCTTTTGGTCATGTCGTGACGCGGGAACAGGTCTCAACTCGGACATGGTTCTCCTAAGTTGCGTGACAAAATCGGCTGGGTCAGCGGTAGATTGCGCTGGCTGGAGAACAACCATCTCGCAAGGTAGGTGTAGTGGTTCTCCGTAAACTAATTCGGCTACCGAGGTACCGAGATCGTCCTTCAGCGCGGCTCGCATGCCGAGTAAGACGATGGGCAAGGCTTTGATCCATGATTCGCCACGACACATTAACGATGCCTTTAATTGGCGGTGGAGCCTTTCGACCATTCCGTTGGCACAAGGATGGTAACTGGTAGTGCGAACTTTCTTAGTGCCTAGTTGTGCCATAAGGCGATGGAATAGGTCAGATTCAAACTGCCTTCCCTGGTCAGTCGTGACGCGGGAAGGTACTCCAAATCTTGAAATCCAACCGGAGAGCAGCGTGTCGGCAGTTTCCTCGGCGGTAATGGTTCGCATGGGCCATGCTTCAGGCCAGCGTGAAAATCGGTCTACGGCCGTCAAAAGATAGCGATAGCCTTCGCAGACGGGCAAGGGACCCACGATATCGATATGGATGTGCCTGAAACGGCCAGATAGTGAAACGAAAGTACCAAGCGGGGAAACTGTATGCCTTGTGACTTTATTTCGTTGGCAAGAAAGACACGTTTTTGTCCATTCGCGGATGTCTTTTCGGATGGAAGGCCACACGAATCTGTTAGCCATTAGATTAGTAGTCGCGCGAATGCCGGGATGACTCAAACTATGCAGTTTCTCAAAGTACTTTCGTCGGAAGGGAACGGTGAGAAACGGACGCGGTTTGCCGGTGGATGTGTCACAGATTATAGTGACGTCCGTACCAGGTAAGGTTACTTTTTCAAGTTTTAAAGAAGTGTCAGCATTCCGTAAGAAACTCTGTAGTTCCTCGTCATTTCTTTGCGATTCAGCCAATGCTGAGAAGTCGGTGTCTAGAGAAACCGCCTCAATCCTCGACATCGTATCGGCAACAACGTTGTCTACACCTTTGATGTAGACAACGTCGGTCGTGTATTGCGAAATGAAAGAGAGTTGATTTAGCTGCACAGGGGGCAACTTTTCTCGGCGCTGAGTAAAAGCGTGCAACAGAGGCTTGTGGTCTGTAAATATTGTACAGTGTTGCGCTTCTAGAATGTGTCGGAAATGTTGTACAGCCTCATATACAGCCAAGAGTTCTCTATAATAGGCCGGCCAGGAGGATTGGCGAGGATTCAGTTTCTTGCTGAAGAATGCAAGTGGTTGCCATTCAGTACCCGAACGTTGTTGCAAGCACGCACCGACATGCGTACCAGAAGCGTCCGTGAAGAGACCCAATTGTGCATTGAAAAGCGGATGTGCCAAAAGAGTCGCTTGTGTAAGGCTTTCCTTGCAAGCATGAAAGGCACTCTCAAGTTCTGGAGTCCAAGGTACTGGCTTTGCACCCTTGAGTTTTGAATCGGCCAAGACATTTACCAACGGCGTCTGCATCAGAGCCGCTCGTGGCAAGAAACGCCTGTAGTAATTTATCATGCCCAGAAACCTACGGAGGCCCTGAACAGTTTTAGGCAGGGGGAATTCCTGCAAGGTAGCGATTCTCTCTGCTGGTGGACTTATGCCTTCCCTAGATACACGGTACCCTAGAAAGTTAACCTCTTTAGCTCCCAAAACGCATTTTACTGGATTTACGACAACGCCGTAGTCAGCCAGTTTTTGAAAGAGAGAGCGTAAATGGTGCGCGTGTTCTTCTTTGCTGTGGGAGAAAATTAGAATATCGTCGAGATATGGAAAGCAGAAGTCGAAATCCCTTAAAAGTTCGTCCATAAATCTTTGGAACGTTTGTCCCGCGTTGCGCAATCCGAAAGTCATATACGGAAATTCATATAAGCCAAAAGGCGTTATGATCGCGGTCTTGCATATGTCTTCATCGTGCACAGGTATCTGCTGGTAAGCTTTCACCAAGTCGATGGTACTAAATATAGTGGAACCTGCGATATTATGCCCGAAATCTCCGATATGACGCAACGGGTACCGGTCGGGGATGGTGCGTGAATTTAAAGTGCGGTAGTCGCCGCATGGGCGCCAGGAAAGATCTTTCTTTGGTACAAGCTGCAAAGGCGAGGCCCACGGACTCTTGGAAGGTCGCGCGGTACCGTTTTTAAGCATCTCGTCGAATTCCCGCTTAGCAACTGCTAATTTATGAGGCGCAAGACGACGAGGGCGACATGACACAGGTGGACCTTCAGTAGTTTTTATGAAGTGAACGGTCGTGTGTTTAATGTCCCTGTGAAGTCCTGGAGGCCTAGTAATAGCAGGAAATTCGGCGAGAATATTACTGAATTCAGATCCTGAGGCAACCGAGATAGTTTTGATACTTGCCTGATCGGTAGACGCAACAATGGTGGAAACGGAAAGTCCAGTGATGCCGTCCAGAAGGCGTTTGTTTCGGCAGTCAGGCAGCAAATGGTAGTGGGCTAAAAAATCAGAACCTATTATGGGAGTGCTGACGTCAGCTACGACGAATTGCCAGCGGAATTCACGTCGCAATTTAAAATTGAGGTTAAGCGATACCATACCGTAGGTCTTTATCGAGCTGCCATTGGCTGCGCTGAGCTCATAATCGGAAACAGGAGTCTTGCCTATCATCAACCTCCGAGGATAGCAGCAAAGGTCAGACCCTGTATCAATAAGGAATCTGACCTTTGAAGTTTTGTCTGTGACAAAAAGACGACGGCCTGGGGAAGTGGCACAGTCAGTTGCCGCCGTTACTGACTGGCTTCCTTGTTTTCCAAATTCCACGAACAAGGAGACCACCACAAATTTACCACCAGAAATTTAAAGCTAAAGCTACCAAATGTATTAACATTTGGTAGCTTTAGCTTTAAATTTCTGGTGGTACCAGCAAAGCTTCACGTCAGATCCCTGGGAATGGCTCCTAGACCTGCTTTGACTTCGATTGCGGTTATGGGTGCGACTGCGCTCGCGAGTGAGTGTTGCAACAGTCGCAGTCAAATTCTGCATTTGTGCAGCAATGGCATGTAAGCCATAGGGGTCAGGAACAACGGGCGCTCCTCCAGATGCTGCAGCAGCGTGAACAAAAGAAGACGTTGCGATGCCGGGTGCGACTTCCAGAATTTTGTCGGCGCGGGCTGCGATGTCATCAAGCGGATCCGCGCTGGCGGCCAATATCGCTTGAAGATGTTGCGGCAAACGACGCATAAAAAGTTGTCGCAAGATACTGTCGTCATTGTCTATCAGTTTGACGCCGGCTAGGGAACGTAAATGTCGTAAAAATTGGGAAGGTTTTCTATCCCCAAGCTCTTCCTCAGTGAGCAGTTGTCTTACCCGTTCCTCTTCAGACTGTGATAAGCGGCGTGTCAGTTCCTTTTTAAGGTGTTCGTATTTACCAGAGGTTGGAGGACTGGTTACTATATCCTCGATATCAGCCATAATTTTAAAATCTAGTTGGCTAATCACGTGATCAAACTTAGTCTGGTCACTTGTAATGCCAGCAATACGAAACTGCGTTTCGACGTGCGCGAACCATATTTCAGGTCGTTGCTGCCAGAAGGGAGGTAATTTTGGCGATACTTTGCATACTTGATTCCCTGAGTCATCCATTTTAGGCTCCTGTTTAGGTTCACCTTGGGTAAATTTCTGGGCTTGCATTTCAGTGCGAAGTTGGGCATTCTCCTTTATAGTTGCTTGCAACTGCAAAGACAATGATTCAAGCTCACGTCTGAGACCTTCCAGCTTCGCTGCGGATTCGTCTGTATCAGACATGGCGAGAGAGGGTAAGTAGTTAAAGCGTGTGCGTGAAAAACAAAAGGTAGTAGGTAGTGTAAATGCGGTGAGTCTGTGAGCCTTATACTAGTTGTTAAGGCAGAATATCAGCAATCACTGGTTAATAAACCCTAAGTGCAAACGGCATGTTCGTGGATGGAGAAAACAATACACATGCAAATGAACAAGGGCCTTAAGATTAAAAATGCAAATGTTAGGTTAAAACTTATGGCTAAATTCAAACAAATATGATTAATAAGTTGGCATTCCGTGCAACACAATGCAAAAGGAATATCAAGTATCGATTAGAAAATAAATAACCATTTATACCCGATAATTCAGTTAGCACAAACACACATAAACGAGCTATATCAGTAAAATGATAGAAAATAAGCAGTTTAGTATAAATATACCAAGAAAAAAAAATTAATACAGCAAAAATATTTCCTTAAAACTAAAAGATACCATAACCAATAATGTAGTAATGTCTCTTAATCTTTGTTAAAAAATCAGTCTATTTTTAAGCACGTGGAAACAAAAACACATTAAACGTTGTCTTGCAAAACATGCGATGAATTTTTAAGTAGTGGAGCAGCAATGAACATCAAACCGTGTCAGCAATGAATGTCGAAATGTACTAGCCAGCCATGGACTGGACTTCAACTTGCAGAGGCAATGTACTTCGAACTCGCAGCAGCAATGTACGGCGAAGTTGATGCGGGTCAAAATAGTCGACCAATCAGATCGACAGATTCAAATGTGCTAAAAATAGCTTCGACGCTTGCGAACTTTGACCTCGGAAGAATTTTTCTTGTAGGCATACGCTCGATGATTGTGAAACAATTGTGATAAAACTCTGTCACCGGCCCTCTCAGCCCGTGAAAACAGAGGTACCTTGCACGAGAATATCCTTTTTCAGCAGATTCTTCGGGAAACGTGCTCGACTCGGGGTCACCAATATGGGAGCAATGATTCCAGGAAGCAGATCGGTTCCCATGTAATAATAACACTCCGTTAGAATAGTGCACAGTTTATTATTCACAAACACGGTTTCACAATAGCTAGGCGTCACAGTTCTTAAAGCACAGAAATATTATAGTTAACAGGTTAACAGAGTTGTAGTTTGACAGTCTATCTCTTCTCCAAAAACATGGCGGCAGTGTTGCCATCTCTAGTCGGTCGTTCGGAAATCAAACGCCGCCACACCTTCATTTTTGCACAAATCCACGAGGCACAGACTTCTCTTCTTTTTCTCTTGGGACATTTTCTTTATGGCGTGGAAAACTCATAAATTAAAAATACTGGTCAATGAATATTTTTTTCTTTTTCCTTGTTGTTATTTATTTCCAAATGCCAATGGTGTGATGTGATGTGACTGACAATGACATGACATGTACGTTTCGTTTTAGGATCTCAAAATTACAATCAAGTGTAAAAAATCAAAAAATGACGACGTTCCGTTCATTGCAGTAACATACCAAGTTAAGTGCCATCTATCCATCGACTAGGGAAACAATCAAAAGAAAATCCCTCATTGCCATTATATTTGAATCGTGAATTTATTCACTACAATCTTCAAATAATTACGAAACAATGCAAGAGCATATAAACCTTGAGTATTGAACTTGTTGATAACTCGTAAAGAGTCGACATAGTAATTTATTGTGTAAGTAAATGCACGTTTCCAACAATATGTATCTCTTATCAGTGACCTGACCTTACGCTATATACAGAGTGACTAACATACATAATATACTCGGTATTGTTAGTATTTTAAGAGCTTGTGTCAGAGAGCCTTGACTAGAATTGCGATTTACCATGTGCCTGCCTTTTCCCATCTATCATCTACCTACTACCAGAAATCTTTCTACATTCTGTCATATTGTCTATTCTTCCGTAGACAGAACCTTTTTCTACGGTGTCATGCTACTTACGCTTGCTGACGAATGGTCACACGTAAATGTAGAAAAATAATCATGGACACGAAACACACAAGTTCATTTTTTTACTGATAAAATCTTGTTTATTTTTAACTGTGTAATTTATTGCATTATCTGAGTACATTATTTATAAACAATTTATTCTGAGCGATTGCTCCTCAAATATACTTGTTTTTGCTACAATTAGAATTATGACTCATTTGACTATGAGACAACGGATAATGATGATAATGTCTATAATTATAGACAAAATCATTGACAGAAATGGTACCATGACATCAATGGTGTTTAAAAAAACTTTGGCATAGAATTCAATGAGCCATCTTTTTACAACTGTCAAGGTTCGTCCAAGTACAATATCATGACTAAAAACATAGCAAAATTGAAGCAAAATCGAAACGTGTGATACATTGACTCTCTCAGGCTTGTCGGGCACCCGTTGTCCGGCATTTGCTGAACTGGGTCTATTTGACGCAGCCGTGAGTCACACACTATTTAAGGTTAAGTTTCTTGTAAATATTTTTAATTATTTTATGTTGTGTACTTATGGCGTGTGTCAATAAACGTTTTTTCTTTCTTTCTTTCTTTCACAGGGCCAGTTCTGTCACGGAGGCTATATGCGGCCGATATGAGTTTGTATTCCGACATTCTCGCTTGCCCTAGGATGCCGAAGACGTAAGGTATCGGAGGTACAGACAAACGGGGTGAATAGGGACGCAGGGGTGAATCGGAACCAAACTTTGAAGTGGATTTTAACGAAAAATTATGATGGTATGTTGCCAGCAAGGTTTCAAATGAATGCAGTATTAATAAATAAATAAAATTGAGTAGTTGTTGGTAACCTATCACATTAATTCAACATTTAAATCCCTGTTAAAGTTTTGTCCCGATTCACCCCTGCGTCCCTATTCACCCAGTTTTACGGTATTGTTCCAGATCTGTGTCAAAATCATGAAATGAGTCCTCCCACCCAGGGCGGGACGGGAAGGACTGTCAGACTTGCTGTTTGTACAATTATGTAAGTTTGAACGTTTGCAAACGCACCATCGACACAGGAGAAATTCCTACAGTAGAACATCGTTTAATAAATGAAAATTACAGCGCATGATACATTCATGGGGTTTTATCAAACTCTTCACCATTGATTCATTTGTTATGAGTCATATAATTACTAGGAAGTTGGGATGCTGATACAAGTGTTTCCTCTCAATGCGTGCCTATAATAATACTGAGTGATGATGAGTAATTTTATAGTAACTGTTACAGTTATGACGGGGCCCCCTCTAGAGGGCCAAAGCCTGCCGGGGACGCGGGACTTATTTCATTACCGTGACCCCGGAACATAAAGGGCTATTGAAGGACACCGTGGATTTTAGTAAGTACAAATCTGATATTCCGCCCCGCCCTGCCCGGGGTGGGAGAACTCGTTTGATGATTTTTCCACGAAGGAAAAAAAACTGTTACAGTTAAATGATTTTGTATTGTTACAATACAATTCTTTTTTCATTGGTTCATTAAGATGAGTCCGCCCCGTGGGTAGAGCGTAAAGGACTGTCAGACTCATACCGCCTTATTACAAAATGGGGTTTAACTAAAAATCAAGGTTTATATCACCAAAAATTACGGTTTACACAAACGTTATTACAAATCTTGGTTTTGCGATAAACCATGGTCTAACAGTCGTAGCTGTCAAAGGTGTGTCAAAGTTTCTCAAAGCTACTTTTTCATTGTGTTGTTGTTTTTGTGTTATTTTCACCCAAAATTGATTAAAACGTGCTAGATTTAATTGTTAGTACACATGGCGTATTTAAATGTTAAGACAATGGTTCAAATGACGGTACTAAAGTCTACGTTTTATCTAAGTTTATTAATACGGAGAAATTTAAACCATGGTTCTGAAGATAAGCCTGGACTTAATAGTACAGGTTTAAACCAAGGTTTATTTAGTTTTTGTAATAAGGCCGTTAGTGCCGGAGCACACGGCGTGTTGCGGCGTCGCACCGCAAAGATTTCGGCTCATAAATGATTGTCACGTGTTCCTGCCACTAGGGCGAAATTTCCGTGTGCTATAATCTTCAGTAACCCTTTTCGTTCCAGGGTCACAGTTCCCTTAACAGAGGTTTCCGGGACATTGTTGATTTAGTTAACATGATTCTATAGGTAAGCGTTGTGATTATCAATTTGTTATCTGTTACTACTAAAAAATTACTTGCTCCTTTTTATTTTTATTTTCGTGTGTGTGTGCACTGCTAACCTTAACATCAATATTCTGTTAAATATTTGGAATAATTTTTGAAAAAAATATATTACTGATCCCCAGGAGCTTAAATCATCTTATTTATTTAAACCAGAATCTATAAAAGGCTGATTTTCTAAAGAGATAGACTAACTCAATTAGTCTCAGCGTGGAGCCCTACTTCAATTCCTAATCAGGATACTGTGATGAGCGTCTTCATCAAGAAAATTGAACTGGATAATCGGCTAGAATTAAGTAGTCTAATCAGCCTAGTTGTTAGGAGACTAAATATGTCGGAATTTGGGAGAGGCCTATGACCAGCACGCATATATTTTCAGCCAATTACTGTCCACTGTTAAACGTAAGCTTCCAAAGAGCGTCATCCCTCCCGATCTTGAGCAATCCGAATCCATCCACTAGTGAACACATTATTCAAATGTAAAAAATCCAGCACGCATAGCATGAACAACTTTATCTTTAGAATAGACGTGCAGGCTTAGCATGACACTGTAGACATAGGTTTTGTCTACCGAAGAATAGACAAAATGACATTATGTAGAAGGATTTCTATGGTCTGCTCAGTTTTTTATAAATTTGCCGAAAAAAAAAATCTATTTTTTTTCAATTTGTTTATCATTTAGTTGTACGTACTTGCGTCGTGCTTAAATCGGAGAGTCGGAGTCAGTAAATAACCTTGTCTATTCTCGGTAGAACAAGGACAGAATTGGTTATGCTACGCGTACAAGATTTGCAGGGACCGATCTCAAAAATTGTCGAAGAACAAGCAAGTCGTCGAACGTCTTTTCCCCTAGAAGACTGTATTAGTCACTAACAGTATGCAAAAGACCTCTTTTGTCCATATTTGGTCACCAGGAACTTGTTACAATAATCCAACATCTAACATCCAACTTTGAACCATAAAACTTAGAACATAAAGCATATAACTTATTGTATAGATTCAAATATTTTTAGAACCTTAACAGTATTATAATACGGTCGATGTTTTTAATACATATGTATTTGACCTTGTTAAATAATGAGTCAGACTCATAGTTGTAATTGCATAGATAATAGTTAGAATAAAAACTATTTTTGTTTTGATTGTAAACAGCTGTTTCGTACTTCAAAGATTATTTCTTGACAAAAAAAACATTGCCAGATTTGAGAACTGTTACTAAATTATGGCCAGATGTTTAAATATGGAAAGGAGTAGGTATTCTGTGTTCGAAGCAGCTGGCGTTTTTAAAGATTATGCCCCTTGTAAAAATAATTTATTTATTTTACGTATATGTTTAACTGAGTAATAAAACAAAGTTATGCCTTAATGTGTATACTCGTAACTTCGGAAAAACTGCAACTGTTTGTATAATTCTTAAAAAAAAAATACACAGCTTTACCATTCCACAGCGTATATCTCTATGGAGAAGAACGGGCAAGAAACTCCATGGACACTCTTTTTAAATCCCAAAAGCCCGTAAGATCAGCCTGTACGGCTGTAATTATTTAGCCACGAGCTCCTTTACCATTTACATTGTACACACGGCTACACATCAAGCTATACAAAACCAGTATTAGCTGATCGTGTATTGTGTGCAAAAATCGTACAAAGGGGGACCAACACAAACTGGTTTTGTATAGCTTGATGTGTAGCCGTGTGTACATTACCTTATAAATTCTAATAATACTGTTAGCAACCGTTCAAAAACTTTATAAGTATTAAGTTCACTATTGTAACTTTTCAACGATCTCCTCTATTCAGATTCTCTGTATAATGTAAGAAAATAAACAAATTCGCTAGCTTCCGATCCTGACTCATCTACACTGGCTCTCCATGACTCTATCTTTGGCCCAGTGCCAGCACATTTGGGCCAGCGTCTGATAAAAAGATTAGCTCATACTTATAACGATTTCTTTTCTCTGATCTTTGGGGTCATATTGAGATTAGGTTAGATTTGTTTGATGATTTTGTTTGTATAGAGTTACTTATGTGGGTTAGAAAAATAACTGGTTAGTAGCAGAAAAGGAATAGTTACAAAATGTTATATGGAAAAAGTTTATATCAGCACGCGTAGCATGGCACGGTAGAAACAGGTTTTGTCTACGGAAGAATAGACAGTATGACATAATGTAGAAAGATTTCTACCGTCCTGAGTATAGCGATGTTTTAGATGTAAACAGAAACAAATACTATTTTTCAGTCGTATGTAGAAGAAAAACAAAGATTACATTTTTCAGTCGTCTACGGATTGTGTTTTTCTCCGCGCTGTCGATGGCAAAGTTTAAATACAAAAAAAAAACAGAATATAGAAAAGAAATTCTTCTATTCTTCAACGGTGTACTGATCGTGTCATAATATTGCAATAAAAAACAGTCGAATTATATTGAAGTAACGATAAAATAACTATGTCTATTCTTTGGTAGAATACAGATAAAAATGGTCATGCTACGCGTGAAGCAGAGAACTCTAGTTGAAATGGTAGACAAAATAAACCAATTTCTGACCGCAGATTTTCAGCGTGCATTTTTAAATGCAAAGCTTCATAATCGGGGCGTTCCTGTAATTTGGATGAGATCACCGATCGAATGAGACGGACCATGTCACGCTCTTGAACTGTCTGTTGGCACGCTGAGTTGTTAGTGCATCTTTTGTTTTAAAATATCAACATTTAACAGTCAATGTTTTGATCATTGACTCTTTGAAAACTCTCCAAAATAAACAACAGTCCAGGGTAAGCCCCTTCTAACAGAACGCGACGCAATTCTCCAATACCATACGACTTTATCCCGGCGACTATTGGAATGCAAATCGCGTCAATGGATACCAAAGTCTTAAGATACTCCGTTACCATACGGCTTTGGTATCCAGGCGACTATTGCAATGCAAATCCATAGAGGTTAGTACACAGGTACGAGTCAATGGATACCAAAGTCGTAAGATACTCCGTTAGCATACGATTTTGGTATCCAGGCGACTATTGCAATGCAAATCCATAGAGGTTCGTACACAGATACGCGTCAAAGGATACCAAAGTCGTAAGATACTCCGTTACCATACGATTTTGGTATCCAGGCGACTATTGCAATACAAATCCATAGAGGTTCGTACACAGGAACGCGTCAATGGATACCAAAGTCGTAAGGTATCGGAGACTTGCGTCGCGTTGTGTACGAAGGGACTAAGCTTGGGTCCATTGTTTGGAGTTTTGGACCATCCAGAGGACATGATGGAGATTACTTAGATCTACCCGGCAAAGCAACGCCGTGTTCTCGCTCGGATTGGCTAAGGCGGTGGTAACTTCTAACGTCCGGCACTAGGGTTCTACACTCTTAACCCGTCAACGAAGATACGAGCCCGTAGAGTAGTAACTCGATACTTTTGATTGGACCCTACTCACTATCAGTTTTGAATTCATACGCTCTTACAACACATCAGTAGTCGAGACAAATGTCCAATCATGTTGTCACCAAAGTCCGTAGGTGAGAGAGAGCAGGAAACACCCGAAACTTTGAGCGAGGCTACGAGTTTCGTGCTTAGATAGTAGAACTCTTGTTTCAAGCCATGTTACGGAGCGACGCGGACTGGGAAGCAGTCACCTCCTCATAAGTACGTATTTTTGATGTAGCGCTTTCGGCTGGAAAGCACGTAAAGCGGTTGGTCCCGGCTGTCATTTGTAGATTATTGACAGTCGTTACTGTTAGCCAGAAGCTTTAAATTCTGACAACCAGTCTTACCATGGGGTATGGTATTACCAGTTACTGGGTTGTGGATGTCCGGCAGGCAGTCACTCCATGTAAAATACTGATATCCAGCTGAATCTGGTTCGACTGGAAGCCGATCACAATATAGTTGGGAGAAGGCAGGCAGATGATGATGCTTTCGGCTGGACAGGCTCTGGGACTAGTCTTTTTGAGAAGGAGTGGATCATAATCCGAAGATTTCATTTTCCTCTTATGTATTTTTGAGGTAGCGCTTCGGCTGGACAGACTCTGGGACACAGGCCGACTATCTGTGAGAGGGAGTGGACCATAGTTCACCTCGCAGGCCCAGTGTGTTTTGGTAGATGTCACAGTCATGTCTTCGAGCAATGGTGGCCCAGTGGTATCGGTCCCGACTTACGAGTTGTAGGTCGTGGGTTCGAACCCCGCGAGGCGCATTACTTTGTGTAATTTATTTCATCACCACTGCTCTCAAAACGGTGAAGGAAAACATCGTGAGGAAACCGGCATGTCCTAGAACCAAAAATTCGAAGATATGTGACATCTACCACTGGGCCCGCGTGGTGGATTATGGCCCACTCCCTCTCTCAGAGAGGAGGCCTGTGTCCCAGCAGTGGGAACATTATAGGCTGATGATGACATGTCTTCGAAGTTTTGTTTCTAGGACATCTTTTCTCACGATGTTATCCTTCACCGTTTTGAGAGCAGGCGCATGAAATAAATTATCCGGGCCAATACCACTGGTCCACCACTGTTCTCAAGTATTATATTTTCATAACAAACCAAATAAAATGTCTGTCGTTCAGAAATCAACGGCTCCGTCGTCTAATGCACAGCAGGTATATGTTGTGACCCAACTTCCTGCGCTATTTCAGCGCGCCCTATATATTTTACTACAATTGTGTTACGACCAGCCGTTTCAAACGTTTCCTATATTATTTGTGGAAAGTTTATTAACAGAATGTTTTGATCAGAAACTGGAAAGCTGTAAGGAAGACTGACTTGGAAAATGGAGAGGGAGGAAGAATGAGGGAAGAGGATGAATGGAGAGGGATTAGCAACGACGATATATTACTAGACTCCTAATAACAGGCGACCGATGTCTATCAACACATTAGGCAAAAAAGTCTTACATCCGGCTTATTTCGAGCACTCCTGTGAGCCGTAAACATACCTTGAGACAGAACAGACCTTTAGTTAGCCAATCACAACGCAGTACCCCGTCGCCCTCGCTTACGTAGTACCTCAGCGAGTTGACAGAATAGTTTTTGTTCCTTAGATCGTGCATGCGGAGTCTAGTAATATATCGTCGTTGGGTATTAGGGATAAGAGTGAAGAATTTAAGTCGATAGATGGAGAAGACAAAGAATAGATTGTTTTTTTTTTAACAGTCATCCCACTAACCATATTATTTAAAAGATCTTTATATAGTTGTTTCAGGTGTGGTTATTAGCGAATTATTTTTAAAAAGGCCACTCACTAGTAATATCTTTTTTACCTTTCTTGGGAGTCTATCTTGGAATATGATGGAGAATAATGAAACGAATGTGAGTAAAAAAGTGAGGAATAAAAGTCGATGGATGGAGAAGACTAACAAAAGTTTTTTTTTTTACATTTGGCTCACTGACTCGCCCTGCCCGGGGTGGGAGGACTCATTTGATGATTTTACCATGATAAAAAAAGGACTCAAATACTTCGTTAAAATCGTACAGGACAGAGTTATAAAACATTAAGTACATATTATTGGGATGTCGTTATCAGCGAGTCAATGTACTCTTATCGTAATATTTTTATCAACAAACAAAAATCTGTGCTTACAGATTGTGTCACTGCAGATATTTGCAGCATAAATAAGAATTGTACGCATTGGTATTATTGATAAACGCAGTAGACTATATTCCTTGGCTTTTAAAACTAGATTAGGTTGGCTAAGCATGATGCCTCAGTACAATTCTCGAAAACTGTAATGAGAAGTTTTCTTTTTAGAGTATTAAAAAAAAAGTAGTTTCCAAGAACTCTGTAGATGGCGTTGAACTGACTATGTTACTAGAAGTATGCCTTCATTTTTGCACAAATCCACGAGGCACAGTCAATTAATATTTTTTTCTTTTTCCTTGTTGTTATTTATTTCCAAATGCCAATGGTGTGATGTGATGTGACCGACAATGACATGACATGTACGTTACGTTTTAAGATCTCAAAATTACAATCAAGTGAAAAAAAAAAACAAAAATTCATTCATTGTAGTAACATAGTCGATGGATAGATGGCGCTGAACTTGGTCAGCGCCATCTATCCATCGACTAGGGAAAAAATAAAATCCCTCATTAGGTTTTCCTATCATTCGACCAGCATTTCTTTCTGGATTTGTGAAGTTTATGACGTCTCTAGAAGTTTGCCCTTTTAGACAATAATATAACAGATCCAGAGAAGTTAGTTTTTTCGGAATCTTACTATACCATCGGCAAACTTCTGCCTAACCATTCGGAGAGACCAATAGTGAAGTTCCTAGATAGTTTTTTTTTACGTGGTAAAATCATCAAATGATTCTTCCCACCCTGGACAGGGCGGGGGGGACTGTCAGATTAGAACTGACTAAAATCCACGGTGTCCTTCAATAGCTCTTTACGTTCCGGGGTCACGGTAATTCGTTAGTTCCGCGACCGTTTATCACTAGAACTACATATTATAAAACAAAGTCGCTTCTCGCTGTCTGTCCCCATGTATGCTTATATCTTTAAAACTACGTAACGGATTTTGATGCAGTTCTTTTAATAGAGTGATTCAAGAGGAAGGTTTTCATGTATATAAAATGCATAATTATTTGGACAGGCCTGTTGGTCTAGTTGTTAGTGACTCTCACTGCTATGCCGGGGGTCGTGGGTTCGATTCCCACCCAGGACAAATGTTTGTGTGATGAGCATGATCATTTGTTGTGTCTGGATGTAATTTATCTATAATATGTATGTATTTATATTATCTAAGTATGTTTATCAGTTGTCTAGTACCCATAACACAAGCTCTGCTTAGCTTGGGACTAGATGGCGTTGTGTGATAGTTGTAGAATATTAATATTATTTTAATACAGTAAAGATTGTACCCGTGCGGAGCCGGGGCGGATCGCTAGTGATTTAAAATACTTAACACCCTTTTCTTTAATTCTTTAAGCAACCTTACACAATAATATTATAAAATGAACGCAATAAGCTATTCTTGCAAACAACAATCTTAGAAGCCGTACAAGAGAAGCCAACGACTCTTCAGTACTGAGGTGTTAATATTACACAACGACGATATATTACTAGACTCCTAATAACAGGCGACCGATGTCTGTCAACACATTAGGCAAAAAAGTCTTATATCCGTCTTATTTCGACCACTCCTGTGAGCCGTAAACATAACTTGAGACAGAACAGACCTTGAGTTAGCCAATCACAACGCAGTACCCCGTCCCCCTCGCTTACGTAGTACCTCAGCGAGTTGACAGAATAGTTTTTGTTCCTTAGATCGTGCATGCGGAGTCTAGTAATATATATCGTCGTTGATATTACACGTTCGGGTTTTAGACAGAGACATCTATGTCTGAAAGAGACGACGCAAGTTTTCATTGCTGATCTGCGGCTCTAGTATGACAAAACACAGGTGAGCTACAATCGCAGGCATAACGGACGGCGAGTAATGAGTGACTCGCCGTCAGATCATGAACCATGTCCGGTGTTCGACGCGCCTCAAAGAACTGTCCACAAACTGACGGGTATAAGAGGCCCAATCGCTTGCCGAGATTGCGGGACTGTCTAAATAGGTAACCATGAACCTGGAACGTAAGGAACTATTGAAGGAACATTGTGGATTTTAGTCAGTAAAGTCTGACAGTCAGTTCCACTCCATTCAGGGTGGGAGGACTCATTTGATGAGAAAATAAAGGTGAGCTACTATACTTCTATCATAATAATTATAACGATCAAATCTATTAATATACGAGTATCGTACTAATTAAAATAAATATTAGCTGTACGCATCAATACATAACTAATTATATCAGACAATGTTATTACATTATGTATTTACATAAATATAAGGAGTTGAACAGACGTACGGCATTCGACAAACACGTACACACGGCTACACATCAAGCTATACAAAAACCAGTATTAGCTGACCGTTCATTGTGGTTAAAAATCGTACGAAGCGAGACCAAGAGAAACTTGTTTTGTATAGCTTGATGTGTAGTCGTGTGTACACATTACGGCGACATTATAAAGCTACTAGCTAATGACTGCGGCTTCGTCTGTGGCGGCGATTGAGGCTTGTCCACTAAAAATCTTATTACCTTAGTTAAATTTTCAAATAATATTTTATTTTGATACATACTTAAACAAAAATTGACAAATATAGGACGTTTTTAAAATTCACTATACTTCACGTCGTGGTACAGACACCATCTCATCGACCTACATCAAATCTTGTCTAGTTCATCTTAGTCATTGGCAAATGGCTGACCCAGCCTACGCTTGCCATATTAAAAAATAGAATAGACCTACATCAATCTGTTACTTTGAATTGATTTTCAAACTTATTACAATACCGGAAGGTTAATATTCGTATAATAAAATATTACACATTCGAGTTAGCAGGTCAACCTAGACCTGCTAACATCTGTACCTAATTATATCAATAGAAAAATCATTATCTGTATGAACTAAGCCTTAATTTGAAGGTTGGGTTATAAACAGTGTACTGTGTAGCTAAACTTTAATGTAAATGAAATAATCTGCATTGTACACATAGCATTACTGATAAGACAGCACACACAATATAACAATAGATAGAGCAAAGAGCGTAATAATAAAACATTAAGTTAAGGATAACATTAAGGATTCAGCAGTCATTGTGCCGATAGTCGTGTCGGTCCATGGCTTAATCGCCAAGAGCCTCGACCAACATCTCAGGAGGCTCTCGTTAGGCAGCTGGATCAAGGGCCAGATTCAGAGAGCAGTTCTTCTGGACACGGCGCGCATTGTTCGGAGGTTCCTTACTCTGGAGCCCTGACTGCCGGTAGCTTGGACCCTGTTCCCGATACCGGCGGGCCACTATTATTTATATTTTTAAATGTTTTTATTATTATTTTTGTTTTTGTAAAAATATTTAAAAATGTACATGATAAGGAAAAGAAATGAATAAAGAAACATTAATATGAATAATAATAATATTCCACAACTAACACACAACGCCATCTAGTCCCAAGCTAAGCAGAGCTTGTGGTATGGGCACTAGACAACTGATAAACATACTTATATATTTCTAAATACATACATTTATAGATAAATTACACCCAGACACAGAACAAAGGATCATGCTCATCACACAAACATTTGTCCTGGGTGGGAATCGAACCCATGACCCCCAGCATAGCAGTCAGGGCCACTAACCACTAGACCAACAGGCCTGTCAAGAATATCTTTGACTACTTTCAGTATACCTATGCAGCTTCAACCGCTCACCGTCCCACCTCAAAAAATTCTGTCACTCTGGGAGTGGTACAGTAGTTTCTGAGTTTATTTATTACAAACATACACATGCACACTAAATAACTTCCTCTTCATAATATTACTGCAGATTTGGCTCCACTCTATTTCTCGTGACGTCGCTTTCGAAGCTGATATTTTTTTTATGTATAGAACTCGACATGTAGAACACTCTCCTAAAATATTTCATTTCGATACCTCATAGTTTTCGAGAAAAAAAATCCTAAAGTTACGAAAAAAAATAAACGTAACCATGTTATTATTTACCACAGATAATGCACGAATTTCACTCCTAGGCTGTTCCGTTTTACGTTTAGATAATGTTGGAGCTGATTTTAATGATTATTATTATTAATTTTACGAGTTTCTTACTTTAATTTATTCTTAAATTACTGCTAATACATTGAACTCGATGATAAGTTAAATAGTATAAATATTAACAAAAAAAAAAATTATTTGCACTTCCAAAAATCCGCGCGTAACGAAACGTGATTGAATGTAAACATAGACATAGAGAACTTAGGATACAAGAGCGAGCGAAGCGAGCTCGAGACTTAGGGCACCCCGACTCGGATAGGTTAGGTTCGAAGGGGATGGCGGGGTCTGGTGAGCGAGCGGAGCGAGCGAACTAAGACCCCGCCATCCCCTTCATGTTAGGTTACTTTAAACCCTTTACACAGAAATAGGAGCCCCGCGTAGCGGGGCTCCGTCAATTACGCCTTATTACAAGATTTTTTAAATTTGATCTTTACTTGAGCGCTTTTATAAGGTAGCATTTCAAAATTAGAAAAAAGATTAAGTTTATCTAGCTTTTTTGACTTTTACAGTATTTGTCCTTGACTTCTGAGTTGTCGGCCTTGACCTTGAACATGTCATTGACTTCATTATCACTTAAAAATAAGTTAAGACCCTTCACATGATTTTTACCACCCATAATACTCCCACATTCCCACTGATTCTGAAGGAAACTTTCGGATTTTTTTTCTCAACCCCTATGGTTTTCCGAAATTCGCCGTTTTCAAATTTACTATAGAAATGGTCTAATCTGCCTAAAAAAAAATTGGCGCTATAAAATTCGACGTCACGAGAAATAGAGTGCTTCCGCAGATTTCAATAATATTGACAGAGGAAAGAGTTTCTAGAAGTAACTAGGGAAGGTCTTTGCCCAGCCATGGGATAGGAAAAAAATTAAAAAAAAAAGGAAAGTGATTTCTGGGACTGTCTTATCTTATCCGAAGAACGAGAAAAAGTATCAAGAAGCAATAACCTTCAAAAAATTTTCAAATTTTTAAAGAGTTCAGTTAAGTTTATTTGAATTTGATCCTTATAAGCAACACTATTGAACAGTATAAAAATACAGGTGTGATTTTTTTTCCAAAATCAGCGGGTTTCTATTCTGGCCAGGATTATTGATTTTTCCAAAATCCAATGATGCAGTTTTAGTTTTCGTCAAAATCGACCTCGAGACTCCTTTCAATGTTTTTTGATATTCCTCATTGGTTCAGATATAGCCTTCACCACCCAGTTGAAAAATTCGCCCTGTATAGTATTGACTATTATGCTAACTTTCATAACTGATATAATTATCTTTTGCAAAATAATAGAGGAATGAAAAATATCCAATTAAAAACATTTAGAAGGAAAATTAGCACAAATTATAAAAACCGCAAAACTATTTGATTTGATATTCATTTTATTGGTTAATTTATATCAATAAATCAAACAATTTTAATTATTGATAATATGAGGAAAAATTAGTAGTAATCATTAAATAATATAATCATTAATTAGATATAATAGCATTCAATAATATTTCATTTGAATTTGTTGTAAAACGGCCCATGGTTTTGTTTTTGATATAAAAATGAAATTGATGATTTTATATTGAATCATTCAAAACAACACCTACAATATTTTGTTAAAACAAACTCAGTTAAAATTCTGATTTGAAAAAATGATTCTGATTGTTAAAATGTTTACTTAAATCCATTAATGTCATTTAATATTTTTGTTATTTTCCTCTTATAGGAATGAATGAATTCGTTCATAATTAATTATTTATTCTGAATATTATTTATTAGTCATAGTTGCAGATGAGAGCATTTTGAATTATTCATCATTAAAAGATTAATCATTATTTAATGAATTGTAAGTAGTTATAGTAAGACTCACTATGGAATATTTTCAAGAAAACATTGCACCACTTCAGTCTATTTTAGTGTTAGGTCATAAACAAAATTGGGTCTAGAATCTAGATTAACACACAGTTAACTAGTGTACACTATGCCTTATTCATAAGCTCAAAAACATTTGACAATCTATAGACAATTTGTTTTTTTTTTAATGTAATGTCAAATTCTAGATAGAAACTAAACGGACAGGGACTAGGCTAGGTCATCCACTTAAGTTCATACATCATTTTTTGCGCTCGATATAACCACCTAATATAGCATTGAAGATATTCAAATGTCGTGCCTAAAGGTAAACGAGTCGAGACGAAGCGTCCAATGTAGTAATATCAACCAAAAACAAAGTATTCTTTAGTAAATTCTATTTAAAAAATCTGATGTCACTCTTGGTTATGTAGGCGCCTCGAGCAAGGCCGATAGAATACACGTAAACTACTATCATTACTAGCAATTAGAGAACTGTTGTAAATGTTTCAAAATAGTAGTAAACCAAAGAAGCGTTACATTTGCATTTTACACGGCTTCCTCCCAAAAAAACTAGCTAATCTTCAAGTTTTACACAAAAAATTACATGATACTCTATGTCAACAAAGCATAACGCTGCCAATTAAGACAAGTTAACATGTAAACCAAATAAATTATCAGCATTTAACAGACGCTATGCTTCATGTAGAACGAGAATAACGAAGGAATTAGGTTACACAGAGCTTCCGATCGATATATTTATACGAAATCCTGAAAGCTCTAGTCACAAGATGGCGGGAATATAACCCTGCCGAATTGAAAACGTCGGGTCCACTAGGAAGTGCATCGATAATGACGCGACCCAAATTCGGTCGGGTTATACGTCTGATCGGACAGATGTAAGAATTCTCGTTTCCTACGAGTTTTCTGTAAAGTTGACGATGTTGCGATTACCGTATATGAGAGTTTGGGATGATATATAACTATTCTTACCGTATTTATTCTCCATTAGCGCTTAAAACAACACAAAACACTTAAATTTTTACACAAGCACTCACACGCCCATACGGTATGTAACAACATCACGAGTACTACTGCGCCATCTGGTGCGTTCTTGTCGTTCTTGATCTAATGCAGCAATTACCTGTGGCTACGTTCACTATGGTGTTAATTTAATTTCATCGGTAATTAGCGCAGTTAACTTTAAATTATGACTAATTTTAAATATAACAACAATTATTGAGGACAATATTGTTCAAAACACACACGTTAAAGGCTTATTGACGCCTCAGTCGATTGAAAATGCGGAATAAATTCATGTAACGCGCGCAGTATTGATTTTTTCACGCAGCTGATTCACTAGCGGGCAAACGTAATAGGACGTCCGAATTCGCGCAATCGAGAACAAAATTTGACTCATCGTTATTTCTGTTCGATTTTTACGAAGTTCTGACTGTTATTTTATTGTTGATAATGCTTTATTCAGTTAGAAATTGTTTATTTGAGCTCATGGCTAAATATGGCAAGTGGTCGGCTACTTAGGTAGATCTTGATTTCATCTTAGGAATTCATTGAATCAAGGTCGGCGTAGGCTTGTTCGACTTGTAAGGAGAGCTAATCAATCGATTTATCTTGTACACTGCCATTGACTTCCGCTCTGTCTCTGTGATGTACTGATACCTACTGGCTTATCTAAGTTGGAAGAAAGTTATTTACTGCCAAAGTTTATTCTAGTCTTATTGAAAGACTACTACAGATTTTTGAAGGAGCTGACACGCCCCCCTATTTCTGAAAAAAATAAGACTATGGTATGCACTTTTATCCAAAAGGACACAGCACGAAAAAAATGGGGTCTTATTTACATACACTTATTGTCTATGTGATGGCAGTACATAAATAAAAAATAATTACCATTTAGAAAGCTGTTTGCACGTCATCATCATCATCAGCCGGAAGACCTCCACTGCTGAACATAGGCCTCCCCCTTAGACCGCCACGCCGAACGACAATTCGCCACTTGCATCCATCGGTTGCCCGCGACTCTCACGATGTCGTCGGTCCACCTAGTGGGAGGCCTACCTACGCTGCGTTTTCCGGTCCGTGGTCGCCACTCGAGAACCTTTCTTCCCCATACTATTCGGCTATTCTAATACTCAATGATATTATGTATAATTGTAATCATTGCTAACACTCAATACACTAGCTATTCCCCGTGGTTTCAGTCCCGCTACTCAGTCTCCTATTGATAGTAGCGTGATGTTTTGTAGCCTAAAAGCCTTCCTCAATAAAATAATGGACTTAACCATAGTTCCTCAGATTAGCACGTTCAACTAAAAAAACATACTCTTCAGATCCACGGCGTCATTCAATAGCCTTTTACGTCCCGGGGCTATGGTTACTCGATAGTCCCGCGACCCCAGCAGACTTGGGCCCTATAAGAGGGCACCGTCATATTGATGACACCTCTTTGAAGCGCGCGTGGACCACGACGCGGCGGCGAACTGGGCAAGTTCCATAACCGGACGGCGAGTTACTGTGGGCGTCTCCCGAGGCGGCTGAGTCGTTAGGTGGACGCTGTCCTCTCCATCACGCGGCCCGCCTCCTCCTTCGCTAAATTCTTCATCTTGATAACATTAGCACAGATTACGTACAGATGAAGGTTCTAGATATTATGCTTTGCAATTGGCTAACTCAAGGTCTGTTCTGTCTCAAGGTATGTTTACGGCTCACAGGAGTGGTCGAAATAAGACGGATATAAGACTTTTTTGCCTAATGTGTTTACAGACATCGGTCGCCTGTTATTAGGAGTCTAGTAATATATCGTCGTTGATGCTTTGCCACATACTGTAAAGTTATGCAACTTACGGGGCACACCCTGTAAGTTTCATAATTTCAATTTACCTAATGGATTGACTACTGCAGCGTTCTGACGGTGCGATAACGACGTTGCGTATTGGCAGTCTTCGAAAAATGCTGGGCTAATATTTTTCACAAAAATGATTTTTCATACTGATGGGCCCGATCAATTTCTCATTTTGTATGAAAAAGCAATTATATTTTTGCGAATTTCCAAAAGTCTTGGAACAAACATTTTTAAGTAACATGGGCTGAGTTACCCCACGAGAAGTTTTACGCTATTAACGTTACACGTTGTATATGCTCGGAGTTTCTTTGCGGGATGAAATCCGGTACATGGATATTCGGCGAAGAACCAGAGTCACCGACATAGCTCGTAAAATTTGCAAGTTGAAGTGGCAGTGGGCAGGCCACCTAGCTTAAAGAACTGACAACCGATGCAGAAGAAAAGTTCTCGAGTGGCGACCACGGACCGGAAGACGCAGGGTAGGCCACCCACTAGGTGGACCGACGACATCGTGAGAGTCGCGGACAACCGATGGATGCAAGTGGCAAATTGTCGTTCGGCATTCAAATTGAGATCAAAGTAAGTGCAGAGTTTTGATAAATGTCAGTTTTTAGTTTACGGTCATTGACCGTATCCTTTTCAAATCATTGGGTTTCTCTAACAGTAGGTGACACCTAAAATGAGAGCACCTTTTGTCAATCAACCAGAAATAAGATACAATATATTTTTATTTAGTTGCAGCATAATGTCACAAACAAACACGCTTACAAATCTAAGAAAACAATTTTATATTCCGTGTTACCGTAGTGGAGAATATTTAAGCTAGAAAATGAAATGTCGCTATCATTTTGCAGCCTTTATATCTTTCCTGAACGATGAAATTATATGTTGTGTCCTTCGGCCTCATTCGGGGTCATATAAACATTATTTGAGTCTAGCATCTTCCGTTTCCGTGTCACATCTATACAGGTATATGCAAATGTCGCCCATTTGACAACTCGTTGATGACGTATTTCCGCCTTCGTTCACCAGGTGGCTGCAGCGCGCCAAAACCTTCATTGGCGTCCTGTTTTTCGGACGGTTCACATCTTTAAAAGTTAACGTTGTTAACGTTCGATATTTGAAAAAATATTTAATATTATCAGAATTATTATTATTATTACTTTTTTTTTTTTAAACAAAATAGTGTTCAGTTTAGTTTTCTTAAAATGGCGGATAGAATACAGACGCGTAGTCGTAAAGATTCTGTTTCGTCATCGAGTTCGTCGAGTTCCTCAAGTTCCTCTGAATCATCACCGTCGGCTTCAGAGGTTGAACAGGTTGATAAGTCCCGTAAGAGGAAGAAGGCGAGTAAGAAGAAGAGAAGTAAGCGTCTTCGAGGGCAAAGCAAGGTAATCAAAAAGCTTGCAAAACAGGTCAGTGATTTGAAAAAATTATATTGCTACCCTCATAATATTATGTATACTGAAAATGGAAATTATGAGTGTGATAACCCGATATATTATGGTAATAACTGCGATATGGCCCAAGAGCAATCAGAATCAGAAGGATTTTCAGAACCCGTCGCAGATCCTGCACCGGTTCAATCATTTAATTTTGATTTGGCAACGCAATTAAAGGAGCCAGCTGTCACTGCAACCCCTTCTAATCAGTTAGAATTGTTAAATTCCATTCAATATTTTAAAAATGACAACTGGAATAATGTTAGATATGTGGAAACACAAAAAGTATATAATGCTCGTCCAGGATATGTTGACCTTGAAGTTAATGATGAGATCAAGTCTTTAGAAAAAGTTAGCCATCTACCCTCTTCGGATAAATTTCTTGGCTCTGTAACTCGGGCATTGATAATGCAAAGCGAGGCTATGCAACAAGGTTTTCGACAGATTGTGGACTGGGCAAAGGATACTAGTAGTATGGATCCAGAGCAGTTAGTATTAAAATTAAAAGAGGTTTTTTCTGCCGATTATCAAAAAGTTTCACGAGATTGTTTACAACTAGTTTGTGGTCGTAGGGCAGATATAATTGAACAAAGGCGCGAAGTGTTCGCTAAGCAATTAAGGAACAATGCATCCATTTAATAATAATAGATTTTTTCGTCCTCAATCAAGGGGACAGCATGCTGGACAACGCTTTCAGCAGCCCAGTTTTCGGAGAAATGAACCGCAAAACAATGTACCACGAGGCAAAGGCTCTGGTAAATTCAATAAAAAGTTCTGACTCGGATCAGAAATTTCGAGGGGGTTGCCTACAAAATTATGTTACGGAGTGGAAGAGATTGAGGGCACCAGAACCATTAATAAAAATAGTGAAGGATTATCGTATTCCATTTCAAAAGAAACCGCCTCTGGTACCGCCAAGGCAGGTGAAACGTTGCAATCTCACTCTACCATCTCCGGAGATGGACACGGTCATTCAAAATTTGTTAAAACAAGGAATTTTAGAGCATGCCCCCCTGACTCCGAGTTTCGTATCAAATTTCTTTCTGATTCTCAAAGGCGACGGAACCTACCGTCCCATTTTCAATTTAAAAAGTTTGAACAATTATTTGATTATAAGCAAGTTTCGTTTGATTTCGATAAATCGGATTCCCGATTTTATTCAGGACAGGGATTGGATGGTCAAAATAGACCTCAGGCAAGCCTACAATCACGTAAATGTTGCACCAGTACATCGGTGTTTTCTCCGCCTATTGTATCGAAATCAGTTACTGCAAATGACTTGTTTGCCATTTGGCCTGGCGACAGCGCCCAAAGTGTTTGCATCACTGACCAACTGGACTGCCGAGATTTTCAGGAATCTAGGCATACGAGTAGTGGTGTTTCTCGACGATTATCTCTTAGTAGCACAGGACAGAACGACACTTATAAAACACGTGGACATTGTTCTGCGAACTCTCAGTCAGTTGGGTTGGCAGGTAAACATGGAGAAGTCGATTCTTGTCCCTCAGAAAGTAATAGAGTATTTGGGTTTGATGTGGGATCCGTGGCAAAATCAAAAATTTTTACCAGAAAACAAAATTCAGAGCATGCAAATAGTTTTATCGAAGTTGCTCCGCCGGCGGAAGGCGTCTCTTCGAGAGATACAGAGTATCATAGGAGTTCTGAATTTTGCTCGTCTGGTAGTTCCAATGGGTCGTTTGAATTTTCGCCATCTACTGGCTTATTGCAACCTGGTACTGAAAATGCCAAGTCAGTCGACTTACCTCTTGCCTGCGGAAGTACTAGAAGAGTTGAATTGGTGGAAAGTTCACTGTCTAGAAAAGTCCAGGCTTCATCCACCACCAGTGAAAAACTTTTTGACCACAGATGCAGCCGATTCAGGTTGGGGGGCGGAGTTGAATGGTCTTCATTTATCGGGCAAGTGGACAAAAGAAGAAGAGCGGCTTCATTCGAATCACAAAGAGATGCTAACCATTCTAAAATGTTTGTTAGAGTTCGCTCCGTCTCTGAGTCATACATCTCTCCTACTGCAGTGCGACAACAAAGCGGTGGTGGCGTACTTGAGAAAGGAAGGGGGAAACAAGTCAAGGATCCTGATGGACTTAATATATCGAATATTTCATTTATTTCAGAAGTACGACATTCATGTAATCCCCCATCACATACCAGGCAGGTACAACAATGTCGCAGACGGTCTATCGCGTCATTCGACGTTACAGGAATGGCATCTACTCCCCGAATTCACCAGCATTGTCTTTGCAAAGTGGGGTGTTCCCCAGACAGATCTTTTTGCCTCCAGCACAGCTCACGTAGTGCCTTGCTATGTCACTCTAGATCAACGAGACCAGCGAGCATGGCGGCACAACGCGTTCTCATTCAATTGGGACTTTCGCCTAGCTTGGGTCTTTCCTCCTCCGAGTTTGTTACCCCGGGTTCTGATGCATCTCAATCAGGCTCGAGGTATATTCCTGATAGTTGCACCGAGGTGGTCCCGAGCATTCTGGAGAGCAGACTTGAAAACCAGGTCGACCGCACCTCCATTCACGATTCACAGGTTATCGAAGGTGCTAGTGGACACGAGGACCGGGCAGCCACCACCTCGGGTGAAGGAGCTGGTCTTAGAAGTATGGAAATGTGGGGGTGGTCTGAATCCTTAGGTGACTGGTCGGCAGAACAAAAGTGTCTGCTCAAACAAGGTTGGAGGTCGTCAACTTTGAATACCTATAGGCCAGCATGGCAGAGATGGTTAAATTGGTGTTCCAAGTTCGGTGTAAATTTTTCAGATCCGTCTGGTAGTGAATTGGCTCGATTTTTAGCAGATTTACACCTAAAAGAAAAATTATCGTATCGTACAATTTTACTTCATAAATCGGTGGTGTCTACTTTATGCAATACAAAGATCGAGGCCCGCTTAAGTTCAAATATTTTAGTTAAACAAATGATTAAAGCTATAGCGTTGCAGCAACCTAAGAAGTGTCCACCCACTATTTGGGATCCTGGGTCTCTGGTAGGTTGGTTGGGCAGTAGACCTCTTCAAAATCAAAGCCTATTCGATATTTCAAGAGTTAGTGCAGTTCTTTTGTTGTTATGTTCAGGACGTAGGATACACGACTTAACATTGCTAAGTGTATCTCCAGACAGATGTATAGTAGGCGAGAATAGCATAATGTTTTGGCCGCATTTTGGGTCGAAAACTGATTCAGAAACTCACGTACAGTCAGGTTGGAGATTATTAGGTAATGTTGAGAATGAGGCGCTTGATCCGGTGGTTTGGCTTAAAAAGCTCATAGAAATTGGAAAACCATGTCGTTTGCTTTGTTCTAGTGATAGATTATTTATTACAGTTTGTGGAAAAGCTAAGCCAGCTACTAAAACTATATTGGCTGGTTGGGTTAAGTCGATTTTGAAAGAGGCAGGAATTCAGGCTACTCCGGGTAGTTTTCGTTCTGCGGTTGCTTCCCGAAGTTGGTTGGATAACGAACCTCTTGACGAGATAATGGCACGAGCAAATTGGAGATCCGGTAATACTTTTAAAAAACATTACAGGAGGGAAGTGGTTCCAGCAGTTCCAGCACAGGGAAGCTCATTGATTCATCTTTTTCAGCCAATTAATTAATTATCTTTGTTTCAATTAAATGTTATTTGTTATTTTTATAGTGAATAAGGTATGAGAAATGTTACATGATTATGGTAAGTTTACAAAAAGATGTTACAATTATAAGGTACGTATAAATGTGCAGTTTATTTCAGTTAGTAAGTGTTAAATTAGTTATTTTAAAAGGTTATTATTTTATTGCAATATATTTAGTAAATGTATACTTAAATTGGTCATTGGCGTCCCGTTCACCAGGCGATAACAAACAAAGCCTCAAATAATGTTTATATGACCCCGAATGAGGCCGAAGGACACAATAGTAGCGTTTTACCTTCAAATAAAACGCTTGTTGTGTCCGGAGACTCATTCGGGGTCATAATTTTAAAGTCTGCCTAGTTTAATTGTTTCTCAAGTTTTTAGGGTTTTTGAGGTCACAATGAAGGTTTTGGCGCGCTGCAGCCACCTGGTGAACGAAGGCGGAAATACGTCATCAACGAGTTGTCAAATGGGCGACATTTGCATATACCTGTATAGATGTGACACGGAAACGGAAGATGCTAGACTCAAATAATGTTTATATGACCCCGAATGAGTCTCCGGACACAACAAGCGTTTTATTTGAAGGTAAAACGCTACTATTATATACCGGAACGTGTTTTCGTCAAAGACTTCAGTGAGGAAAACAATCGGGGTGTATTGATTTACTACCCACAAGCCACATGTAATTTTTCATGGGTACCGCTAGGAAAACTGGTAACAGCGCCATCTGTTGTCGAGTAGAAAAACTACACAAATATTTTCGAGTTTTTTTTTGTTGTATAAAGTTTGTCAAAAAGTAATTTCTATAGATTAGGAGTATAAGTAATTATACCATAAATTAAACATATAATATATAATAAGTAATGTATATATAGTAAAAAATTAATAAAAAAGTACGTATGTGAAAGTAAAATGCATTGTTAGTAACGTGTAACGTGCTCAGTTATGTTATGTGCGAAATTTATGGAAGTTAGTGCTCGGTCTATACTCTATGTAAAATACCATTAATAAATCTAAGAATACGACGTCTAAGATATTTTTGAATGTAAGGTTACCCTTTCACGGTCTAATAAAATAAGTATATGTCATAGAAGACCATGACATGTATTTCGACATAAGTCACCACATAACCACCCCATAAGCGTCGAAAAACTTAACGACCCAAAAACATGGAAATACCGTCTTCCATCCCACTAAACAGAAAAAAAACTTCGTCCAGAAACAACATACATTCGTACCTACCCTACAAAACAAGGGTTTGTAGATACGAAACACTAATAGAGATAAATATCTCAGCGCTCCCTTGCGAAATTTTTGATAAATTGTCCTATTCACTTCTCGCTCATTCTAATGTAATTTGGTGTTAGCGAGAAGGGGACAGGATAACGATATGAATATTTTTATTGTTCTGATACAAGGGTGGGTAGTTATGAAATGACTTGATTGTGTACTGTCGGCAGAAAAGTCACTAGTTATAATAATATGTTTTCTTGTTATTTTTCTGCGGAAAACTAAATTAAGTAAAATGTTTTTTTGCGTGTACTTCATCTGCCTGCCTTTTCCCAACTATATTTATTATTTTGACTGGCCTGTTGGTCTAGTGGTTAGTGACCCTGACTGCTATGCCGGAGGTCGTGGGTTCGATTCCCAACCAGGACAAATGTTTGTGTGATGAGCACGATCATTTGTTCTGTGTCTGGGTGTAATTTATCTATAATATGTATGTATTTAGAAATATATAAGTATGTTTATCAGTTGTCTAGTACCCATAACACAAGCTGTGCTTAGCTTGAGACTAGATGGCGCTGTGTGACAGTTGTGGAATATTATTATTATTATTTATATCTTTTTAGATCTCGGGATAATAGGATCCCGGACTTTTAGAGGGCATGCCAGGAGCCGAAGCCATCTTGCAGAGGCCCATTACGCAATTTAAATGAAATGAGGCCCCAACCGGCAGTTGTCCCTGTATGCACTATGCCAGTGTACCCAAGGACAGCCCCCGGTTGGAGTTGAACTATTGCGGAATATGGAAATAAAAGATAGGGTTATGGTTTTTGGTGGGTTTGGTGGACTGGTTACTTATAACTATGGAAAAACTATGGCCCCTGCCTAATCAATGTTT
The DNA here is from genome assembly GCA_028554685.1 of Agrotis ipsilon. NCBI lineage: Eukaryota > Metazoa > Arthropoda > Insecta > Lepidoptera > Noctuidae > Agrotis > Agrotis ipsilon. Next base: position 9,408,792 of record CM052982.1, read on the forward strand.
AATATACATAGACACGCTGGCAGGGGGTGACTTGCACACTCAACAAATGGGCCCCCGAACATATCGCTAGCACTAGGTGACGTAGCGACAAGGGGCAAACATATCCTGAGGTGCTTGAGGAGTGGAGAGGTATTTCACGGTTCTCAGAATCGACCAGGAACCCGGAAGTATGGTCGATCCCTACAAACACTTACTGAAAGACTTCCTTCCTCCGAGCACGTTTGCTCTTGCGAATCTCCACTCTAGCCAGCCGGTTAAGGCAAGAAAGAGGTGGGGGGTCTGTTCCTCGTCAGTGTTCACTCTGACCGGCCAATAAAGGCAAGCCAGAGATGAGGAACAAGATATCTCCCGGGAGATCAGGTCCGTGTGGGTCGCAACTGCCCAACAGCTCGCCACAAGCTGCCCTGCGGGTTTATATTATTATTATATTGTGGTCTGCTTCCAGTCGAACCAGACGCAGCTGAATATCAGTGTTTTACATGAAGCGACTGACTATCAGACCTCCACAACACAGTAACTGAGTAATACGATACCCCATGGTAAGACTGATTGTCAGAATTTCGAGCTTCTGACTAACAGTAACGATTGTCAAAGATCTACAAATGACAGCCGGGACCAACGGCTTTACGTGCTTTCCGAGACACGGTGGAAACTCGCTATGACAGATGGTCACCCATCCACAGACCAACCTTGACAAGCTCGGCCTGTATGGCTGTAATTATTTAGCCACGAGCTCCTATAAGTTACTTCTGGGTATGATTTTTACGAGCCCTACTTAGTAATAGTTTTGATGCGTTTTAAAACATTTTTAACCGACTTAAAAAAAAAAGTAAAGTTCTCAGTTCGACCTGTATGTATGTATGTATGTTTGTCCGATTTTGATGCGGTTTTGTTGCTTACTAGGATTGTAGATTTTCAAAGACGCCGATTATATCTAAACTAAAAAGGGAAAAATGTTTACAGTTTTTTTTTGTTTGGTTTTGAAGTCGGTTCCCTTTTAAAAAAAAGTTTTTTATTTTCTGACTATACAACGCACAACACAATGAAAAGATGTCATAATTAAGTTAAAACTTAAACGGTTGGGCGTCCCTTAATGTGGCGCTCATTTAAATAATTGTTGTTTATTTGATAACGAATTGTTCACTCAACTGTGAAGAGACAGATCTGCAGAGACGTAGAACCGCCGTATCAATTAAACGGGGCCCCCAAGTGTCAAGGGCCCCGGCGATCTGAATAAGAATTAAAACGTAAAATGAAAACTTATAGACGACTGGCCTCTGTTTAGTGGTTGTCTTGGTTTTGTGTGATGAGCATGATCATTTGTTCTGTGTCTGGGTGTAATTTATCTATAATATGTAGGTACAATTGTACGTATTTGGTCGCGGGACTCATTCCATCACCGTGACCCCGGAACATAAAGGGCTATTGAAGGACACCGTGGATTTTAGTCAGTACAAGTCTCAGACTTGTACTGACTAAAATCCACGGTGTCCTTACGGTAATAGGGGTGGGAGGACTCATTTGACGATATTACCACGCAACAAAAAAAAGGCTAGCTACAATCAAATAAATTCTAAATATCCAAGAATAGATCGGATGTCACCCCAATAACCAATAAAATAGCAAATCCAATCAAATCTAATGAAAACATTTTTGAAAATAAATCAGATTCACCATTAGATAACTTGTTACAATTGTACTGGGGACTGTATCGATGTAATTTACTGTTGTGTACGATGTTCCATGCAATGTAGAAGATGTTTATCGAGATATATCGCGATGGACGCCCCGTTGAGATGTCTTGTGTCGAGAAAATAAGTAGTTTGTTACAAGTACGATTTGGGGAGCAGGAGCAGTGGCCAGGAGAAGTGGTGGTCGAGCGACTGACTATCAGACCTCCACGGCGTAACTGGGTAGGTAATACGATACCCCATGGTAAGACTGGTTGTCATACTTTGGAGCTTCTGATTAAAAGTAACAACTGTCAAAGATCTACTTAATTATGATTACCGGAACCAATGGAATGGCAACTAAGAATGGATGAAAATAACAGTACGTTCAGATGGCCGATGGTGCAAGGGGTTTTGGTGGATAAGAAACATTTTAATAGTATCCTAATTACCTGTATAGAAATAGTTTATTTGACGACACGATTAGCGCAGTGGCTGAGCGATTGGACTGCTGCGCTGCGTGTCGCGGGTGAGATTCCCGCACGGACCAAATATTTATATTTATGATCTATAAGTAGTTGTTGCGGGTCTGGGTGTCTGTGTATGTGAGTTTGTATGTTTGTAAACGCACCCACTACACAGTAAAAATTCCTAGTGAGGGCAACTTTTTTTTTTAAATTAGCAATCAAAATTATTTATATTCGTTTGGATAACAACCATAACTTTAAGTTGCAGACAATCTTAAGTTAAACCACTTTACAAAATACAAAACACTTTGCCATCAACTGCGGGTCAAAGTGCTCATAATTCATATTTGTTAGAAACCCTCCCTGCAGGGCTTCACGAAATATAATCAATTGTATAAAGTGTATCACTTAATACTGGCTAGTGAACCGCGGCCGCGCAAATCTGTACAAATACGCTAAGCTCCCACAAGAGGGGAGATTTAACAAAGATGTTCGTATGCTAGATAAGGCAGCGAAAATAGGATACTTTACTGCATAAATAAATTCGAAATCTGTTTAGTTTGTCAGTTATAGAAAAAAAAAATAATGTACACGTGATTTTTCTTTTTTTAAATCAATATTGACACAGATAAAACGCTTCGAAATTCGGAAGTGGGTCTTGTGACGGATTTATGGATCAGGTGACGTTTTGTGATTTTTTATACGCGTTTTATCTTCGTCAATTCGTCATTCGTTCAAGATTGGTTTACGTTACGTTAATAAAAGAAAAAATACAGGTCATATATTTTTCGATAGGTCATTTTTTTAACAAAATATCATAATCATCATTTGCCTAGCCTTTTCTCAAAATTGGTCAGCTTCCAGTCAAAATAGTGTAGCTCAATATCAGTATTTTACATGGAGCGACGGCCCATCCGACCTCCACAATCCAAAAACTAATGGGTAATACGATATCTAGTGTCCCAGTAGTGGGGGCATTTTTTTGTTTTTTTTAAACTTTGCCCCGCACTAGGAATTTCTCCTGTATCGTGGGTGCGTTAACAAACATATAAATTCACATACACAAACACCCAGACCCGGAACAACTACTTGTAGATCATACAAATTATTATTATACTAATTACAGCGCAACAGTCCAATTGCTCAGCCACTGCGCCAAACGTCCGTCGTGTGATTATAATCATAATCCTACTTCCTACTAATATTATATATAAATAAACGTGAAAGTTTGTATGTGTGGATGGATGTTTGTTACTCTTTCACGCAAAAACTACTGAACGGATTTGGCTGAAATTTGGTACACAGATACTTTATAACCTGGATCAACACATAGGATAGATTTTTATCCCGATTTTATGTTCCCGTGGGATAATTTTGGAGTTGTAGCGGGTGAAGCCGCTGGCAACAGCTAGTAAGCCTATAATTATAGGCTAATTATGCTATACTATTTTATTCTATCCACTTGAATTTGTAAGCCACATCCAGCATCTTTAATCAGTCCAATAAGCCTAATGCACGCTAAACTCTTCGCGTCAATATTTGTTCGGAGTTTCGGACACATCGACTGCGCTCGTGGGGACACACATCACGGTTCAATGCCGGAACGGGATTAGCAGGAGTCAAGTGGTTTGTGTTTGAGGATTGCTAGTTATGTCGCGAGGTTGTTAAAAAGTAAGGCTCTGGAAAGCAAAGGACGTGACGGACTCAGTAAGAGTCTCACAGACCCCTCCAGGTTATACGGACGGCAGGTAATAGCCGACTCGTCGTCTGATCATGGACCATGCCCGGGTTGACAGTGCGTTGTGTTCCACGCGAGCCTTAATGAGTTGTCAGTAATATGACGGGGCCCCATTAAAGGGCCAAAGCCAGCCGGAGTCGCGGGATTATCGAGTAACCGTGGCCACAGAACGTCAAGGGCTATTGAAGGACATATGTAAGTACAGGTCTGACAGTTCCTCTCGTCCTGCCCTGGGTGGGAGGACTCATTTGATGATTTTATATAATCAGCCTATTGCTGTCCACTGCTGAACGTAAGTCTCACCAAAGAGCGTCAACCATCCCGGTCCTGGCCAGCCCGCATCCATCCACTGCCAGCCACCTTCCTTAAATCATCTATCCATCTTGCAGCAGGGCGTCCTACACTACGTTTGCCCATTCGCGGTCTCCACTCTAAAGTACGATTTTTAATTGTAGTCAGTAAAATGACAAGTGCAACTGTCACTGATACAAGGAAATTTAGTACATTTGTATAGTGAACAAATGTCATTTTACTGACTACAATTAATAATCGTAGTTTAGCATATATTTGCTCCACAGACTAGATAGGATTTGCTCCAACTGCTGTCTGTGATGATTTTACCACGATAATAAAAAAATACAAAAATATCTCTGGATATCTTCATATCTTAAAAAAACAACATTTCTTCTGTGCTTCTGTCACCGAGCTGTCACTGAGACATCAAAATAAATAATCGTCTTCAAAAACCACAAAACCCGAAGTAAACTACGTAAAATTCCACAAACTGTACAACGGACCAACTCAAGAAAATCAATATGAAAGCAGCATGCATTGTGTTGACAATTTTCATACTAATTGCCATCATGGGAGTATGTGTGATGGTGAAATTCGCCACAGACATAACAGTAGAAGAGAGAAAGAGAGAATTTATATTTGGTGAAACAGTCTACCAGTATCCAAAGACCAAATCTATGGGAGTGATCTCCTTGTTAGAAAACTCCTCGTTAACGATCACTGAGAGATTCCCATACATCGCGGCGATCACGAGAAACACGTCAGACTTGTGGTCTTTTGGTTGTTTTGCTAGCGTTGTGCTTGTTAAATGGGTGATTACTTCGGCTCATTGCAGGTAAGAGATACTGCTCATCATCATCATCAGCCAGAAATTCTCTCCACTGCTGAATATAAGCCGTCTCACTTATAGCCAGTTATAGCTAGTTCACGATCTTGCCGCTGTGAGTGATGACTTGCTGCGAGCGCTAAGATAAAAAATGTATAGGAATGTTTAAAACACGGCACGATGGGCTGCTAGTTAGCGTATTCGGGTTCTTAGAAATTAATTAATGTCTTGTTTACTCCGCCTGTCGCACCGGTCACCGCTTAGACCAATGCTGAACGGTTAGATCTCGATGCCGAACGACTATCCACCACTTGCATCCATCGTAGAGCTACCCAAGTCACTGGAAACCAACGACGATATATTACTAGACACCGCATGCACGATCTAAGGAACAAAAACTATTCTGTCAACTCGCTGAGGTACTACGTAAGCGAGGGGGACGGGGTACTGCGTTGTGATTGGCCAACTCAAGGTCTGTTCTGTCTGAAGGTATGTTTACGGCTCACAGGAGTGGTCGAAATAAGACGGATATAAGACTTTTTTGCCTAATGTGTTGACAGACTTCGGTCGCCTGTTATTAGGAGTCTAGTAATATATCGTCGTTGGCTGAACATAAGCCGTCTCACTTATAGCTAGTTCACGATCTTGCCGCTGTGAGTGATGACTTGCTGCGAGCGCTAAGATCAAAAATGTATAGAAATGTTTGTAAAACGGTAGAAGGGCTGCTAGTAGCGAATTCGAGTACTTACAAAGTAACTATTGTCTTGTACCCTCCGCTTGTCCCACTGCTCACCGCTTAGTCCAAGTCGTGAACGATAGACCTCGACGCCGAACGACTATCCCCCACTTGCATCCATCGTAGAGCTACCCAATTACCCATTCCTGTAAACTTTGTTGTGGTGACTTCTTGACTCCAATGGTCATCATCTGCCCGCCTTTTCCCAACTATATTGTGGTCGGATTCCAGTAGAACAAGATGCAGCTGAATATCAGTATTTTACATGGAGCGACTGCCTATCGGACCTCTAAAATCCCGTAACTAGGTAATACGACACCCCATGGTAAGATTGGTTGTCAGACCTTAGAGCTTAACGGCTGTCATAGATCTACAAAATAACAGCAGGAACCAACGGCTTTACGTGCTTTCCGAGGCACGGAAGAAACTCGCTATGAGAGATGGTCACCCATCCAGCACATCGGCCTGTGCAGCTGTAATTATTTAGCCTCGAGCTTCTCCAGTCATTGCAAGACAGTCTTACGAAAACACTGCAACACACGACAATATTTTTACGTGGTACAATCATCAAATGAGTCCTCACATCCAAGGAAGGACGGAGAGGCTGTCATACTTGTACCGACCAAAATCCACAGTGTCCTTCAATAGCCTATTACGTTACAAGGTCATGGTTACCCAATAGTCCCGCGCCTCCGACGGGCTATGACCCTCTACGACCCTATTGCTTTAAGACCCAGGCACAAAAATACACTTAGGTACTCTTAGTTCTACTGATAAGAAACTTTTGTTACAGACGTCCCAACATGACACATCGGGTGCTTCTCTTCCAGGATCTGGCCCGCAACTACACTCACACCTACCCCATCTTATTCTGGCGTCTCCACGAGAAGTTTAACACCAGCAATCAATATCGTAACGACATCGCTTTGGCTAAAGTCAATGTGGATTTTTATCCTTACGACATGAAACCTTCAGTCTTCGATGAGAGAGAGGTATTTAAAAAAAAAAAATGGACCCACTTCAATAACTGGACCCACTTTGATAACTGGACCCACTTTGATAACTGGACCCACTTTGATATTTGGACCCACTTTGATAACTGGACCCACTTTGTTAACTGGACCCACTTTGATAACTGGACCCACTTTGATAACTGAACCCACTTCAATAACTGGACCCACTTTGATAACTGGACCCACTTTGATAACTGGACCCACTTTGATAACTGGACCCACTTTGATAACTGGACCCACTTTGATAACTGGACCCACTTTGATAACTGGACCCACTTTGATAACTGGACCCACTTTGTTAACTGGACCCACTTTGATAACTGGACCCACTTTGATAACTGAACCCACTTCAATAACTGGACCCACTTTGATAACTGGACCCACTTTGATAACTGGACTCACTTTGATAACTGGACCCACTTTGATAACTGGACCCACTTTGATAACTGGACCCACTTTAATAACTGGACCCACTTTGATAACTAGGCCCGCTTTGATAACTGGACCCATTTTGATAACTGGACCCATTTTGATAACTGGACCCACGTTGATAACTGAACCCACTTTGATAACTGGACACACTTTAATAACTGGACCCACTTTGATAACTCGACCCGTTTTGATAACTGGACCCACTTTTAAAACTTGACCCACTTTGATAACTGGACCCACTTTAATAACTGGACCCACTTTGATAACTGGACCCACTTTGATAACTGGACCCACTTTGTTAACTGGACCCACTTTGATAACTGGACCCACTTTGATAACTGAACCCACTTCAATAACTGGACCCACTTTGATAACTGGACCCACTTTGATAACTGGACTCACTTTGATAACTGGACCCACTTTGATAACTGGACCCACTTTGATAACTGGACCCACTTTAATAACTGGACCCACTTTGATAACTAGGCCCGCTTTGATAACTGGACCCATTTTGATAACTGGACCCATTTTGATAACTGGACCCACGTTGATAACTGAACCCACTTTGATAACTGGACACACTTTAATAACTGGACCCACTTTGATAACTCGAACCGTTTTGATAACTGGACCCACTTTTAAAACTTGACCCACTTTGATAACTGGACCCACTTTAATAACTGGACCCACTTTGATAACTGGACCCACTTTGATAACTGGACCCACTTTGATAACTGGACCCACTTTGATAACTGGACCCACTTTGATAACTGGACCCACTTTGATAACTGGACCCACTTTGATAACTCGACCCGTTTTGATAACTGGACCCACTTTTAAAACTGGACGTACTTTGATAACTGGACCCACTTTAATAACAGGACCCACTTTGATAACTGGAACCACTTTGTTAACTGGACCCACTTTGATAACTGGACCCACTTTGATAACTAGGCCCGCTTGATAACTGGACCCATTTTGATACCTGGACCCATTTTGATAACAGGACCCATTTTGATAACAGGACCCACTTTGATAACTGGACCCCACTTTGTTAACTGGACCCACTTTGATAACTGGACCCACTTTGATAACTGGACCCACTTTGATAACTGGACCCACTTTGATAACTGGACCCACTTTGATAACTGGACCCACTTTGATAACTGGACCAACTTTAATAACTGGACCCACTTTGATAACTGGACCCACTTTGATAACTGGACCCACTTTCATAACTGGACCCACTTTAATAACTGGACCCACTTTGATAACTGGACCCCACTTTAATAACTGGACCCACTTTGATAACTGGACCCACTTTGATAACTGGACCCATTTTAATAACTGGAACCACTTTGATAACTCGACCCGTTTTGATAACTGGACCCACTTTTAAAACTTGACCCACTTTGATAACTGGACCCACTTTGATAACTGGACCCACTTTGATACCTGGACCCACTTTGATAACAGAACCCACTTTAAAAACTGGACCCACTTTGATAACTGGACCCACTTTGATAACTGGACCCACTTTGATAACTGGACCCACTTTAATAACTGGACCCACTTGGATAACTGGACTCACTTTGATAACTGGACCCACTTTGATAACTGGACCCACTTTGATAACTGGACCCACTTTAATAACTGGACCCACTTTGATAACTAGGCCCGCTTTGATAACTGGACCCACTTTGATAACTGGACCCATTTTGATAACTGGACCTACTTTGATAACTGAACCCACTTTGATAACTGGACACACTTTAATAACAGGACCCACTTTGATAACTGGACCCACTTTGTTAACTGGACCCACTTTATTAACTAGACCCACTTTGATAACTGGACCCACTTTAATAAACTGGACCCACTTTGATAACTGAACCCACTTCAATAACTGGACTCACTTTGATAACTGGACCCACTTTGATAACTGGACCAACTTTGATAACTGGACCCACTTTGATAACTGGACCAACTTTAATAACTGGACCCACTTTGATAACTGGACCCACTTTGATAACTGGACCCACTTTGATAACTGGACCCACTTTGTTAACTGGACCCACCTTTGATAACTGGACCCACTTTGATAACTGAACCCCACTTCAATAACTGGACCCACTTTGATAACTGGACCCACTTTGCTAACTGGACTCACTTTGATAACTGGACCCACTTTGATAACTGGACCCACTTTGATAACTGGACCCACTTTAATAACTAGGCCCCGCTTTGATAACTGGACCCATTTTGATAACTGGACCCATTTGATAAACGGACCCACTTTGATAACTGGACCAACTTTAATAACTGGAACCCACTTTTCATAACTGGACCCACTTTATAACTGACCCACTTTGATAAACTGGCCCCACTTTAATAAACTGGACCCACTTTGATACAACTGGGACCCACTTTCCCACTTTGATAAACGGGACCCTTTTAATAACTGGAAACCACTTTGATAACTCGACCCGTTTTGTAACTGGACCCCACTTTGATACTGGCCCACTTTGATAAACTGAACCCACTTTCAATAACTGGACCCACTTGATACGGACCCACTTTGATAACTGACTCACTTTGATAACTGGAAACCCATTTAATAACTGGCCCCTTTGAACCCTGGACCCACTTTGATCACGGACCCACTGTTATAACTGGGAACCCCACTTGATAACTGGAACCCACTTTGATATTTGGACCCACTTTGATAACTGGAACCACTTTTGTTTAACTGGACCCATTGAAACTGGACCCACTTTGATAACTGAACCCACTTATAACTGGACCCACTTGATACTGGAACCCACTTTGATAAATGGACCCATTTTGATTATTTTGGAAACTGACCCATTTTTGATTTAAACTGGACCCACGTTGATAACTTGTAACCCACTTGATACTGAAACCCACTTTGAACTGGACCACACTTTAATTAACTCGAACCGTTTTGATACACTGGACCACTTTTAAAACTTGGCCCCCACTTGATAACTGGACCCACTTAATAACTGGACCCACTTGATAACTGGACCCACTTTGATAACTGGACCCACTTTGTTAACTGGACCCCTTTGATTAACTCGCGCGCACCCACTTTGATACTGAACCCACTTCAATCACTGGACCCACTTTGATAACTGGACCCACTTGATAATGTGGACTCACTTGATTAACTGGACCACTTTAATAACTGGCCCTGGACCCCACTTGCAACTGGACCCACTTTTATAGACTGACCCCCTTTGATAACTGGACCCCACTTTGATATTGGACCCACTTTGATAACTGGACCCACTTTGTTAACTGGACCCACTTTGATAACTGGACCCACTTTGATAACTGAACCCACTTCAATAACTGGACCCACTTTGATAACTGGACCCACTTTGATAACTGGACCCACTTTGATAACTGGACCCACTTTGATAACTGGACCCACTTTGATAACTGGACCCACTTTGATAACTGGACCCACTTTGATAACTGGACCCACTTTGATAACTGGACCCACTTTGATAACTGAACCCACTTCAATAACTGGACCCACTTTGATAACTGGACCCACTTTGATAACTGGACCTACTTTGAAATGAATTGATAACTGGACCCACTTTGATAACTGGACCCACTTTAATAACTGGACCCACTTTAATAACTAGACTCACTTTGATAACTGGACCCACTTTAATAACAGTGACAGAGAGCAGTGGTGGCCCAGTGGTATCGGTCCCGACTCACGAGTTGTAGGTCGTGGGTTCGAACCCCGCCAGGCGCATTACTTTGTGTAATTTATTTCATCACCACTGCTCTCAAAACGGTGAAGGAAAACATCGTGAGGAAACCGGCATGTCATAGAACCAAAAATTCGAAGATATGTGACATCTACCAATCCGCACTGGGCCCGCGTGGTAGATTATGGCCCACTCCCTCTCAGAGAGGAGGCCTGTGCCCCAGCAGTGGGAACATAATAGGCTGATGATGATGATGATGACTTTAATAACTGGACCCACTTTGATAACTGGACCCACTTTAATAACTGGACCCACTTTGGTAACTGGACCCACTCTGATAACTGGACCCACTTTTAAAACTGGACGTACTTTGATAACTGGACCCACTTTAATAACAGGACCCACTTTGATAACTGGACCCACTTTGTTAACTGGACCCACTTTGATAACTGGACCCACTTTGATAACTGGACCAACTTTGATAACTGGACCCACTTTGATAACTGGACCAACTTTAATAACTGGACCCACTTTGATAACTGGACCCACTTTGATAACTGGAACTACTTTAATAACTGGACCCACTTTGTTAACAGTACCTCCAGTACGAGTTTTCACTCTTTTACTTTACAGCATCTTTCCAGTATTTACAGCGTTTCTTGTATGGATAAATGGAACAACGCCTCTGGTGTGCGAAGAAGGAACTTATTTTTTCCTTGAAAATTGTCAATTTGAAATTGTCAAAGTTCCAGTTTACTTTACGTCTTAAATACTGCAAACTCGTGCTGAGGGTACTGGACCCACTTTGATAACTGGACCCACTTTAATAACTGGACCCACTTTAATAACTGGACCCTCTTTGATACCTGGACCCACTTTAATAAATGGACCCACTTTGATAACTGGACCTACTTTTATAACTGGACCCACTTTGATAACTGGACCCACTTTAATAACTGGACCCTCTTTGATAACTGGACCAACTTTGATAACTGGACCCACTTTGATAACTGGACCCACTTTGATAACTGGACCCACTTTAATAACTGGACCCACTTTGCTAACTAGGCCCGCTTGATAACTGGACCCATTTTGATACCTGGACCCATTTTGATAACAGGACCCATTTTGATAACAGGACCCACTTTGATAACTGGACCCACTTTGTTAACTGGACCCACTTTGATAACTGGACCCACTTTGATAACTGGACCCACTTTGATAACTGGACCCACTTTGATAACTGGACCCATTTTGATAACTGGACCCACTTTGATAACTGGACCAACTTTAATAACTGGACCCACTTTGATAACTGGACCCACTTTGATAACTGGACCCACTTTCATAACTGGACCCACTTTAATAACTGGACCCACTTTGATAACTGGACCCACTTTAATAACTGGACCCACTTTGATAACTGGACCCACTTTGATAACTGGACCCATTTTAATAACTGGAACCACTTTGATAACTCGACCCGTTTTGATAACTGGACCCACTTTTAAAACTTGACCCACTTTGATAACTGGACCCACTTTGATAACTGGACCCACTTTGATACCTGGACCCACTTTGATAACAGAACCCACTTTAAAAACTGGACCCACTTTGATAACTGGACCCACTTTGATAACTGGACCCACTTTGATAACTGGACCCACTTTAATAACTGGACCCACTTGGATAACTGGACTCACTTTGATAACTGGACCCACTTTGATAACTGGACCCACTTTGATAACTGGACCCACTTTAATAACTGGACCCACTTTGATAACTAGGCCCGCTTTGATAACTGGACCCACTTTGATAACTGGACCCATTTTGATAACTGGACCTACTTTGATAACTGAACCCACTTTGATAACTGGACACACTTTAATAACAGGACCCACTTTGATAACTGGACCCACTTTGTTAACTGGACCCACTTTATTAACTAGACCCACTTTGATAACTGGACCCACTTTAATAACTGGACCCACTTTGATAACTGAACCCACTTCAATAACTGGACTCACTTTGATAACTGGACCCACTTTGATAACTGGACACACTTTAATAACTGGAACCACTTTGATAACGGGACCCACTTTAATTACCGGACCCACTTTAATAACTGGACCCACTTTGATAACCGGATCCACTTTAATAACTGGACCCTCTTTGATAACTGAACCCACTTTGATAACTGGACCCACTTTGATAACTGGACCCACTGTAATTACTGGACCCACTTTGATATCTGGACCCACTTTAATAACTGAACCCACTTTAATAACTGGACCCACTTTGATAACTGGACCCACATTGATAACTGGACCCACTTTGATAACTGGACCCACTTTAATAACTGGACCCACTTTGATAACTGGACCCACTTTGATAACTCGACCCGTTTTGATAACTGAACCCACTTTTAAAACTTGACCCACTTTGATAACTGGACCCACTTTGATAACTGAACCCACTTTAATAACTGGACCCACTTTGATAACTGGACCCACTTTGATAACTGGACTCACTTTAATAACTGGACCCACTTTGATAACGGGACCCACTTTTATTACCCGACCCACTTTAATAACTGGACCCATATTAATAATTTTAATAACTGGACCCACTTTGATAACCGGACCCACTTTAATAACTGGACCCTCTTTGATAACTGGACTCACTTTAATTACTGGATCCATTTTGATAACTGGACCCACTTTGATAACTGGACCCACTTTAATAACTGGACCCACTTTGAACCCTGGACCCACTTTGATAACTGGACCCACTTTAATAACTGGACCCACTTTGATAACTGGACCCACTTTGATAACTGGACCTACTTTGATAACTGTGCCCACTTTAATAACTCGTCCTACTTTGATAACTGGACCCACTTTAATAACTCGACCTACTTTGGTAACTGGACTCACTTGAATAATTGGACCCACTTTAATAACTGGACCCACTTTGATAACTGGACCCACTATAATAACTTTAATAAATGACATGACATTTAATCTAGATATTTTAAAAGTACTGTTAATAAGCTACAAAGTGATATACAGAGTGTTTTTTTTTAAATGGGCCAAAAGGGAGAAATCTGCATCCATAAGAGATACGAGAAAACTTTCTTAGGAATCTTTAGCTCTATTTTGATACTGATAATTTTGGCGTATTTATTTTTTTGGTCAAGTGTGTGCTGTCCACAGAAATGAGTGAAATTGAAAAAAAATTTTTTAATGCTTTTGACTCTTTTTCATGTAAGGATAATTTCATTGTATTGGAAGAAAAAAATCGGGACGGCGGAAGTTGGTCAAATTTAGCAAAATAAGTTGTCATACAAATTGTATGAACGAAAAATAATACAATTTTTTTTTATGATGGCATGTTTTTTAGTGTCTTGCAAAGACCATTTCATTGTATGGGAAGGAAAATACCCGGACAACAGAAGTGGGTCAAATCATATGAAATACTGACACTGTTAATACGACTTTATGCTGTTAGAAGAAACATTACTCTTCTATTGACCAACTTCTACTGTTCAGATATTTTTCTGCCCATACAATTATCTCATCATTACATGAAAGTAAGTCAAACAGCATAATAAAAAAATTGTTTTTTTTTTCGTCCATACAATTTGTATGAAATTATTTTTTTGCTAAATTTGACCAACTTCCGCCGCGCCGTCCCGATTTTTTTCTTCCGATACAATGAAATGATCCTTATATGAAACAGAGTAAACGGTATTAAAAAAAAATTTGGTCAATTTTACTCATTTATGTGAAAAGCTCACACTTGACAAAAAAAAAAAAATGCCACAATGATCAGTATCAAAAAAGAGCTCAAGGTTCCTAAGAAAGTTTTCCTGTATCTCTTATGGATGCAGATTTCTCCCTTTTGGCCCATTTAAAAGAAACACCCTGTAGATCTTAATTCTGTACTATATGAGGCAGACTTCCATACTTATTTAGACAAGATAATTTATTAACACCACCACTCACCACATATATCTTATTTCTTTCTTTCTTTCCAGGTCTACGCACTCGAGGCTAGTGTTTGGAAGACAGTATCCACTATGGACAAGAGAATCTTCTTAACCAACGACTTAGCGAAATACGAAGTCCAAGTTACTAATCCCGGAAAATGTTTTGAAGGATATGGTCTAGAATTAGACGAAAGCTTAATTTGCATAGATGTGTCCGATCACGATGACTGTTTTGTACTCGAATTTGGACCTTTGTACGCTGGTGATAAGATCGTGGGTCTACTGACAGTGAAGCCGAAGGACTGTGATATGAAATTAGCTATTTTTACTAATGTTTCTTACTATACTAATTGGATTTTAAAAGCTACGCATACTGCTTATTATGGATGATGACAGTTTTTTTTAGATAATCTTGTTTTATTTTATTTTGTAGTTAGAACCTATGATATGGCGTTTTGCTAGCACATCACCCTACCTCATCATTTGCCTGCCTTTTCCCAACTATATTGTGGTCGGCTTCCAGTCGAACCAGATGCAGCTGAATATCAATATTTTTTGAACGTTGATCCATACTAGGATTTTTCCTGTATCGTGTGTGCGTTTACAAACATATAAACTCACATACACAAACACCCAGACCCGAAACAACTACTTGTAATTCATACAGATATTTGTTCCGTGCGGGATTCGAACCCGCAATACGCTGTGCACAACGACGATATATTACTAGACTCTGCATGCACGATCTAAGGAACAAAAACTATTCTGTCAACTCGCTGAGGTACTACGTAAGTGAGGGAGACGGGGTACTGCGTTGTGATTGGCTAACTCAAGGTCTGTTCTGTCTCAAGGCATGTTTACGGCTCAGAGGAGTGGTCGAAATAAGACGGATATAAGACTTTTTTGCCTAATGTGTTGACAGACATCGGTCGCCTGTTATTAGGAGTTTAATCGTTCAGTCACTGCGCTTACCGTACCGTCAAAATTGTGTATGGAGTGATTGCCTATTGGACCTCCACAATCCAGTAACAGGGTAATACGATACCCCATGGCACAGCCCATGGTAAGACTGGGCGTCCGACTTTTAGAGATTCTGAATAATAGTAGATAACACTTTTTTAAACTATCACGGTTTGCTTCATAACTTAAAATGTCACTTACGGGATATCTTCCGTGATTATTTATTTGTTTGAGCTCCCGATATTTCGACGCTGTTGCAAGCGTCATGATCGCGGGTTGACTGAGTCAAATAAATAATCACGGAAGATATCCCGTAAGTGACATTTTAAGTTAATAGTAGATAACAACTAAAATCTACAATGTAAATGACAGCCAGAATCAAAGTTAGACTTTACGAGCTTTCCGAGCAGGAAAATCAAAAGCAGGAAAATCCACCTTGTTCCTTAGTTTGCATTGTTCCAGGGTTACGTTTTCATAGAAGCCGCGACCCGCTGCGCAGCATCAGCCACTGCGCCAACCGCGCATTCATCATCCCTGACTTACCTATTTTATTGTAATAATAGGTAAGTCCTAGGTGCAATTGCCGAAAGACCCAGATGTGGATCCCACCCTTCCCAAGTTAAAAAATAAAAAAGACAGAAAAAAAACACACACAAAATCACGAATCACGAGTAGTCTTCAAAATCCATTTAGTATAATAAGAAACATTTGTAAAAATAGACAATTTCATATCACAATCCATGGGCTTAACCAGTAATAAACCTACAAGCTTATCCCCCGAAAATACGGGCCCAAAATCGTGGGTGAAACAGTCATCAAAGTCTGAAGTATCAACACAGATTAGGGCATCATCAACTTCTATGCCGTAGCTTTCGAAACATCGTCCTGCATGACCGATTTTAACATCGTATTTGTCAAACTGATTAGTCAAATACAACTGCTTATCCATGGTAGCTACAGTTTTCCACACACTGGCTTCAATACCCATTGCCATAGACTCATCTATAACCGCTGGTCGTAACTTATAAGGGTAATTTTCAATGTTCAATTTGGCAACTGCGATATCATATCTTGGAGTGAACAAAGTTTTGTTGTATTTTTCGTGGAGACGCCAGAAGAGGATGGGGAAGGAATGTGTTCTGTTGTAAGCGTAGTCATGGTAGAGGATTGCGCGGTGAGTGTGTCCTGGGAGTCTGAAAAGAGAAAATAATTATTTAGGGGAAACAATATTGGTTACATAATATTGGTTAACAGTATTGGTTATCAAATTTAGCTTTTTTTTTTGGGACAAACCTTACTATTCTCATACCACTACAACTGAGTGCCAGAATCAACAGTGGCAGCCACCAGAAAAGTGCCGAGGCAATGAAGCTCGACGTGTCCCGGATAATGAATTTACCTGTCGTGGATCCTGCAACGAAATTAATCAAAAAGAATAGTGAAGGAGTAGGAAAAATATGTTTCCACTTTCCTCCGTGCAAGCAGGAGACAGAATAAAACAAGGCCAATAGATCAAAAATTAGCATATAGATAAGTACATAGCATATGGAATACTTTTTGGCAAGGTAATATGTATTTAAAGGCCATCTAGTAGTGGCCCAATGTTTTCGGCCTCGACCTACGAGTTGTGGGTCGTTGATCAGAAACCAGTCAGGCACATTATTTTGTGCAATTTATTTCATCACCCCTGCTCGCAAAACGGTGAAGAAAAACATCGTGAGGAAACCGGCATGTCTTAGAACCAAAAATTCGAAGTCATGTGACATAGATGCCAACTCAACTAGACCCGCGTAGAAGATTATGGCCCACTCTCTCTCCCACAGAGAGTAGGCTTGTGTCCCAGCGGAATATTTAGGCAAGAAATGTTATAGGCTATAAAACATCACGATACGACCAATAGCAGCCGAGCAGCGGGGGTTGTGACCACGGGGAACGGTTAGCGAGAACATAAGACATTAACCGACTTACCTACAACGACAATGAGCTGAAGTAATGATCCACCTTTCTAGTATGACGCTACCAAAACAAGTAAAGCCCCACACACTATCAGTAAAATTCGTGGTCACGGCCACCACATACGGGAACCTCTCAGCTAGACTCAAAGTGTGGTTCGAATTATCATCAGACAAAGATATGACATGGCTCAATTTTTGAGGACATTTACTATTCTTTTTAGAACTGTCTTGAGATTCTTTTACAGCTGTATTTAATTGAGAAGCCAAAGCTATCACCAGGATGAAGACTACGACCATTGCAATTATAAGGATCTTTATGTTTCTGTCCATTGTTTCGTGTTTGGGGTTTTTTGTAGGTTTGTATGTACCTACTTTATTTTTTGGTGATAAATTAGGTAGACGTCTGCTGAATTAATTCGCGGGTTACGAAGGTGTTGTTAACTTTTCGAATTTTACCACAATTTTGAAGATAAAAATGAGTAATTTATCGCGACAATCTGTTTCTACTTCTGACAGAACTTGGTGTGTCATAAGAATTTGACAGGTTAGGTTATATGAATTGACTTTTGGGTGCATTTCAAAGATTTTGCCGTACCTTCTTATTGCTGTTTTCATTCAAAGAGTTCTTACTTTGGAATATATAATATGAGGAACTATCTGACCGGGCAGACTTCGTACCGCATTATAAATGCCTTTTAAACCTTCCCTGGACTTCCAGTAATAATTCAAAACCAAAATTAGCCAAATCGGTCCAGCCGCTCTCGAGCTTTAGCGAGACTCACGAACAGCAATTGATTTTTATATCTAAGAAGATATTTGTGGTATGAATGGCGTGGAATCGGAGAGGCCTATGTCCAACAATAGACTGATTAGGCTGATGATGCAAAAATAAATTAGCTGTTAACTGTATTGCGGGGATTTACATGCACACAACACAGCACAACACAACACAAATGTATGAATTACCTTTTTCTTTGTTATTTTGAAACTTATGTTGTCTAATGGGCCTACCACTAGCACAAGCTTTGCCACAGTTTTGCCTACACAAAATTCACGTTTTTACACAGTTTTGCCAACCGCACACTTGGTGTTCAAACCGGCTTGCACAGGCAAAACTGTGGTGAAACTTGCGCGTGTGGTAGGCCCATAACTTTGCTGTAAGTATAGTTTATTGTGGAACAACAACTATACAGTCTGAGCCTAGCAAGTTAATAGATGCGCGGGCATGAGGGCGGTGAGTAAAGGGCAACTCGCTGCCCGACCATGGACCATGCCCGGGTTGACGGCGCGTTGAAATCCACGCGCGCCTCAAAGAGCGTCAGCAAGATGACGGGGCTTACAGAGGGCCAAAGCCTGCCGGGGTCGCGGGACTTATTTCTTTACCGTGACCTCGGATCATAAAGGGTTATTGAAGGACACCGTGGATTTTAGTCAGTACAAGTCTGACAGTCCCTCCCGCCCTGCCCAGGGTGGGAGGACTCATTTGATGATATTACCGCGATAAAAAAAAGCAAGTTAATAGATAGCTATTGCTTCGAAAAGCTTATATTAGTTTCATAATTTATACGCCCAGTGCGAGCTTCTTTAACTGCGCTATGGTCTGGCTGATTTAAGTCCTGTTTTGACCATTTCTGCCACTCCTTCAAGGTGTGCGCCCCGTGCCTGAGCACTGTTGGAATGCCCCCATTTCCAGCATTAACATTTGCTGCAATACCACTGTCTTCTCGATGCTTTCTTTTGCCGTTTGTTAGCAGCGTTATAAAGAAACACAAGATCTACGTTGGAAACTTCGGACCTACGATCTACATAGTAATTAGCAGTCATTACCACTGAGCTACGACATCTCTACATGTAAGCAGATGCTCAAACAATGTCTCACCTACAATGCGCCGCAGTAACGATCCATTTCATCAGCACAACACTGGCAAAACAAGCAAACCGCCAGACGCGAGACGCGTTCCTCGTCACAGCCACCACATAAGGGAACTGCTCAGCCAACCCCGTATTATTCCTTTGAAATTTCTGGCTTTCCGTAACCAGTTTCACGACGTGTCTCAAAGATTTCGTAACGAAAATTCTGTCGCTTATCTGGGTCTTTTTGACGTCTGGGTCTTTGTTCGCGGCGAGGATTGAGACGAAGTGGACACAAGTGACGATTATAAGGACGAATATGATTGCTAGAATGATGAAGAGGCCGATTGACGAGGATTTTCCGCTTTGAGGGGGTCTCGTGTCGCAACAGGAGTCGTCGTCCATTTTATGTTAACTTCTACTAGTAGTTTTCATTTGTGGTTTTCATTGAAGAGTTAGAACCAAGATTTTGTTCAATAAAATGTTTTAAAATTAACGTTTGTACGATTGTATTTGCATTTCTGAAACTGCCTGAAACTTTTGAAGTTGACAGTTATTTTGAAGTAAAATCTCTGGATGGATTAAAGCGCCGTATTCACGTTCCATCTTGCTGTACGTCCCGCCAAGGTCATACACGATGCACGAAGCAAAAACACCGTGATTATGACGTACGTCAAGCCTATTCACGTTGTTTTTGCGTCGTGCATCGTGCATGACGTACAGCCGTGACAGATGGTGAATACGGCGCTTTAGGGATGGATGCATGGATGGTCTTGGATGCGTTCCTATTAATGTCATAGAGTTTTTGGAGTTTGAACTCTTCATTTCATATTAAGCCCGTTGTACAACTTGGGCCAACGCATTGGGCCAACGTGTATATACCTACTTGGCGTTATGTTGGTAGTTGGCGGGAATACTGGTCGGGCAACTGAAAGTTGTCGGTTTTTCGTGCACCAATCAAAGGATCTTGGCGTGGTTCGCATACAGTGTTCACACGTTGGCCCAATATGTAAATAGCGACATTTGAAATTTATTATTCGGCCCAACATGCTGGCCCAATGCTTTGGCCCAATGTGTACAGCGGGCTTTATAAGAATAGCATATTGAGCTCGAGCTTTGAGCTAACGCCTTTTAAAATTATCAAATGAGTCCTCTCATCTATGGTGGGACTGGAGAGACTGTTAGACTCGTGGGTACTGACTTAAATTCAAAATATAATAGAAATAATGGACACACACAGAGACATAAAAACATTTATTCGATAATGTTTACACACACAGACAAAAAAATTCAAAATATAATAAGAATTTTGCTGAGCATATCCACAACCAAAGGGTTACCAACTAGGGCCTGCAGAACCGGTACTTTTTAAAGACCCGGTACCGGATGTTCGGTACTGGAGTTGGAACCGGGATTTCCCGGGAATTTCGGTACTTTCGGTACTCGCATACAAATCGCTATTATTGGATACTAACCTTTGTGGAGATATAAAAAGCTAAGAAGAAGAAATTGTATTATGACATATACACGGTGTTTTAAGACACTTAACGAAGCCGAGAGCCACGTATTCTACCCATTATTTGGATCATATTTTTCCTTTAGACCATACCTGGGACTCCACGGGTTCTCGAGATATTGAAGGCCAAAGTCGCATTAAAAAAAATTTTTTTTTTACGAAATCGAATTCTAAGTATTATTACAAAACTTTTTTCCAAACAAACGTTACCTGAATTTTCGATTTTTCTAAATAAATTACGCATTTGAAGTTCCGAACAGTAATGAATGCAAAAACGCACGGCTTATGTTAGTGTGCGTTTGATTTACTTTCGACGGTCAATGACTCTCTTCGCTAGACTCAATGCCGTGGGATTTTCAACTTTATGTTCTGGGACATAAAGTTGAAATGTGCGTAATGTGAACGTGTTTAAAAACATGTGATCTCAGTCCATTATCTGAATTGTCAAAAGAGCGCCCTTTTCATCCTAAAAGTAAAATTATGAAGAATTTATGTTATGATTACTTCCTAAAAATAAAGATTCTTTTAAAGATTTCGTTTCATTTTGATTATTTAGAACTAAACAAATACTAAACGCCAACGGTGGCCGCTAGATCAAACGAGCACCGCCGCGCGCGCGCCGCCCACTTGCCCCCGCAACCCGCTACGCCCCTCCCACTGCCAGCCGCCACGTGCCGCCAAAGATTTTTTTCTTATTAGTTCGGTTTCTGACACGATCGAATTTACTTCTTGTGTCTTTATTTCCGAAAAACATTAGTTTTGAGTGTTCTGTGACTGTGTACTCGCTAACACACAAAGAGTCTGTGTGTTTTTGAGTACTTCTGTGTTTGTTTTTGCCAGGGAGTGTTTTTTTTTTTGTGTTGTAGTTGCGAAAATGCCGTTTCATGATTATTCTGCGCGCGAGTATGTTAATATGGTATACTGCTATGGTATGGCGCGTGGAAATGCTGCCGAAGCCCTAAGAATTTATGGAAGAGAATACCCGTCAGCGTTTCAGCCTAGTGATTCACGTATTTTTACGCGGGCAGTGCAACGTTTGTTGGATAACCAGCCTATCGTGCCGATTGCACAGGGAGGCGGCAGGCAAATAACGCCAGCGGCCGAAACGGCCATCTTATCTGTGATGCGAGAAAACCCTCGTTTGGGAGTCCGTACAGCGGCTAAAATATTGCGAAGGCGGCATGGCCATCGGGCTAGGTACATGGTGTCTCATTCCACCGTGCACAAAGTACTAAAAAGGGATAGGCAACGACCTTACAAAATTCACCGCGTGCATGCACTCGTGCCGGGTGACACAACACGCCGTATGCAGTACTGCAGGTGGCTGCTAAGGCAGGACCGAGGATTTGTGAATAACGTTATTATCACGGATGAATGCACTTTCACAAACAATGGAATGTGGAACCGTCGAAATTCACACTATTGGTGCTCCGTGAATCCACATCAAACCCAGGAAACAGGCTTCCAGGTACGGTGGAAACATAATGTGTGGGCTGGCATCATGGGAAATCAGATACTGGGCCCCGTTTTCCTGCCACCGAGTATGAACGGACCTGCCTACCTCAACCTCATTAATGGTTACCTAACAGACACGTTAGATGACATGCCACTGATCCAGCGGCGAGACGTGTGGTATCAGCATGACGGTGCACCACCACACATCGTGAGACCGGTTCGCGATCAGCTGACGCAGCTGTTCGGCGACAATTGGATTGGGCGATATGGGCCCCATGATTGGCCTGCCCGCTCACCTGATCTAACGCCTTTAGATTTCTTTCTGTGGGGATACGTCAAAGATAGGGTGTTTGACCGTACCAGCCAGACTGCTGCGGAGATGCGTCAAAAAATTATTGATGTTTTTGATGAACTCAAGCAGCGGTCAGAGCGAGAAGGGATCCTGGAACTGGTTCATCAAGAGACGCTGACTAGAGCGCGCGTCTGTCTCCGCGTGGGAGGTCGGCAGTTTGAACCGCAGTTAGTGAGTGTTGAGAGACCACCGATTGATGATATCAACGATGGACAGTAGGTAAGTGTTTTATGAGTTTTAATTTAAGAACATCCTGGGGTCGTGGGATTGTTCGAAAGATCTACCACGGCCCTGGAACGTAAAGTGCACACGAAAGAGCAGTTCGATTTTAGTCAGTGAAGTCTGACAGTACCTCCCGCCTCACCCTGAGCGAGAGGCCCATTTCATGATTTTATGACCTTAAAAAAAATTAAAAGCATCGTGCATCTCAGTAGGATTTTTACTTAATTGTTTTCACGGAAACTATTCATTTCGTTCATCCCCGCAAATAATCGAAAAAAAAGTAGAACGTCGATGCGTCGTTCTTATCACAGCGCGTTCCAGCTGAGGCGCGCTTGTGTATTCTCGCCTACGCACACAACGACACTAAACCCGCCCGTTTGCTTTACATTGCGCGCAATAAAATTATTATTTTTTTTGATACCTAAAAATAAAAGTCGGTTCCCAGCGATTATTTTAGCGTAAATCTACTTAGTTAGATGTACAGTATGCGTAGTTAACGGCTTTGTGATGTGTTTAAATACACCCTGTATCTTTCACTCATTGTATTTATTAAATAAAAAAATGGTTTAATTCGTATTACTATTTCTTGGATATAATAATAATTGGCGACGATGGAAGATTTGAATTTACTAAAACGCTCAAGAAGTGTGATCAAAGGTCAATTAACAAAACTATCCAACTATCTGAAAACCGTGGAAGAAATTTCAGATATCGAATACGAAACCCGACTTACGTCACTACGAAAATGCGAGGAAAAATTCGATAAAATACAGGAAACAGTCGAAATTTTCACTCAAAATTCACAAGAAGAGATTGATCTACACTTCGAGATAATACAAGAATTCACAAGTTTAAAGATATTGTTACACAATCTACGGCCACCAGGAAATACAAATTTAGTTACAAATGACACAGTTCTACCTGGTCCAATACCAAGCACGAGCAACATTGAAAACAACTCACGGTATCAGGTACCCAAAGTAAATTTTCAACCATTCCAAGAGAAGGAAAGTTTTAAAAATTTTGTGAAACGCCTTAAAACGTATTTACAAATGACAAATTGCCATGAGGATCGAATGATGACGTACGTACTCCTCAGTTCTGTAAGCCCAGACTTACACCAACGGGCATACGATATATGTGCACCAGATGACCCATCAGAAATGAAATTCCAGTCATTAGTGGATGTACTTGAACAGTACATAGATCCAAAACCCAGCGTATGGGCACGAAGACACAAATTTATAACACGAATACAAATTGAAAATGAAACCGTAACAGATTTTATTACAGAATTAAAACACCTAGCACACGATTGTGAGTTTTACTGTGATAACTGCAAAAAATCACTAAATGACAACTTTTTATCACTTCAATTTATAAGAGGAGTTAAAGATAGCGAAATTAGAAAGAAAATATTGCAAGACAACGAAATAAGTACATTCAAGGAAATGATACACAGGGCGACAATAACAGAAATAGCTAAAGCTGATAATCAAGTCATGATGAGCCAACGTGATTCAAACTACGAAGTACCAGTACACTTAGTACAGAATAAAGGCAGACCTCCGATGAAACCCCTACCAAGTCAAATTACTTCATTTAAAGAACTGCAAGGAAAGTGTTACCGCTGTGGAGATGGTAATCATAGAGCCAATAAATGCAGACATATTAACACCAATTGCATTAAATGTGGAAAGACCGGACATTTAGCACGTGTATGCCTACAGGCATTAAAGCAGAATACATCACACCAGGTGGAAGAACCGAACTCGGCTGACGATGAAAATATCGGCGATATCAATGCCGTTCACTCCATTGGTTCAGATAAGTTCATGATTGATGTAGCCATCGAAGGTAAAAATATACAGATGGAACTCGATACAGGTGCTGCCCTTTCATCCATTTCGCTGAAAGACTTCAGGCGCTTACACTTAAACAAACAGATTTTTAGAACAACAGTTCGTATGAGAACGTACACAGGTGAACTTATAACGCCAGTTGGAGTTTCATATGTCAAATGCAAATATGCAAACCAATCTTTCTATGGAAAACTCTTTGCCTCAAACAAAACGAACCAGAGAAGGCCCCATTACACCACTGGGAAGCACCGACAGCGCCCTGGCAACGCTTACACATTGATTTCGCAGGACCATTGCGCGGCCAATATCTTTTCATAATAGTTGACGCCATGTCCAAATGGGTAGAAATAATACCAACTAAAACTACCACAAGTACGTGGTGTATTTCGAAACTTAGAAATTTATTTATTGATTTTGGCTTGCCATACATTCTAGTATCGGATAATGCGAGGCAGTTCACATCTGCTAACTTTTTGTCATTTTTACGTGAAAACGGAGTGGTTCACAAAACTTCGGCTCCTTATCATCCTGCAACAACGGTCAAGCCGAAAGATTCGTTCAAATAATAAAGAAAGCTTTACATAGCATGGACAATGAACCTGGCTCGATAGATGATAAAATTTTAAAAATCAAATCTCAACTGCGAAGAACACCCTCAAGACAAACTGGGAAAAGTCCTTACGAGCAAATCTTCGGCGGGCGTTTGGTGAGAACGTTGTTCCACGCCATGTTTCAAAAACCACATGCGCAAATAGCACAACCAGTCGTATCCACTGATATAAGAGCTTTCCGTACGGGGCAGAGAGTCCAAACACGTGATTACAGTGGTAAGGAAAAGTGGGAATTCGGCACAGTGGTCAAACGCTTGGGTCAGCTACATTACGAGGTTTTAACGGATTCAGGTGCAACATGGAGAAGGCATGTTGACCAAATGTTAGGCACCTCGATAGATAGACCTGTAACGCAGTAGTTAAGGGCGGAGACCTATTGGATACTAACCTTTGTGGAGATATAAAAAGCTAAGAAGAAGAAATTGTATTATGACATATATCTTTCACTCATTGTATTTATTAAATAAAAAAATGGTTTAATTCGTATTACTATTTCTTGGATATAATAGCTATGAACATATTGTATGAAAGGCACGAGTGTGTGCACACTACATATAATTATCTAAATCGGTTGAAAAATGTCCTCATTACAAAAGTGGGATGGTGCAGTTCAAAAAACTTCATTTTATTCGTAAATCTATAATTGACAATAATCATCAGTACACAATCTCAAGGAACCTTTAAATCCTTTTTATATCTTATAATGAAAATATATCAAATAGAACTTAAATTCCTAGTCTATTTTGAATAAGAAAGAAGCCTATCTTTGTCACGTGATTGCTTTGTTTTTTCCTCTATACAACTTTTACGTCACTTAATCACTTTGTTCCTTCCACTATAAATAAATACACTGATCAGCAAATAAACCGAGCCACCAGCTACCTAGGAACTCTGATTCGATTTTCTCAAAAAGTATAAAACTTACAACTATCAAAGTAACACCTACAAAAAGTGCGTTTCATGATGATTAAAATGACTACAAATTAATTCGAAAGTACCGTCAACTCACATTGTAATCAAGCAACAAACACAATGCTAACGATTTGCTCTGTTTTCACCAGAGTTTGAAATTAGCGTTCTTTTTCTCTACAATGAGGGTAGTCGGATATTTCTTATCAATTCTCTAGTTTTTGTCCATCGTGTGCTCAGTCGCGTGTGTTTTTGCTACTTTTCTCGATTAATAATGGATACAACACCTCAGGAAGCAGCTCAAGCTGTTGCATTACTTCAAGCAGGCATTGCGCAACGTGAAGTCTCTCTAAGGCTTCGAATCAGCAGATCTTCGGTGCAACGAGTTTACAGACGATACCTAGAGACTAGAGCATTCGATCGCCGTCCAGGTACGGGCAGACCTAGGGCTACATCAGCAGCAGATTTTCGTTATATCCACCTTACTGTTCTGCGAAATCGCCACCTTAACGCAGTTCAAGTCCAACAAAGTCTGCGTGACGAACGCCAAGTGGTCATAAGTTCAGATACCGTCAGAAGGAGACTTGCTGAACGGAACCTGACCCCAAAAAGAGCTGCAACAGGCCCAGCATTAACGGTAGCACACCGTCGAGCACGACTTGAATTTGATAACGATTGTCACCACAGGAAAACGACTCTTGTTTGTAAAATCCTTAATAAACACTGAAATATTGATTAAACCCAATGAATTTCCTTTGATTTTAATCACCATAAAACGCACTTTCTGTAGGTACAACTTTGATAATTGTAGGTTTTTTAGTTTTTGAGAAAATCGAATTAGAGTGCCTAGGTAGCGGGTGGCTCGGTTTATTTGCTGTCCAGTAAGCAAACAGCAAAACAAAACTAGGTATAATGCTTTATCGAAGTGAAAAAAATATAAAATTCAATATAATTTGAATGTAGAAAACGCGATTTTCTTTAAAATAGGTAATAAAGGAAAGGGGAATGCCCACCCTCCATAGTATCCTAGGCCCACGATGGACAACAAAAATATTAAACTAAAAATTGAGTTACTTATAAAAAAAGTACCTAAATAAACAAAAAAAAAACGTAAAATTATGTTAATGCATGTAGTATTATTTCTCTAGTCTAATGTCCACTGAGGGCCTAGAATGGGCAATCCTCTTTCATTAAAAAATGTAAAAGCTTTTTACTGATCAATTTGCCAAATAATTATAAAATACACAAAACTTGAGCATAATAAAAGTAATTCTCTTTCAAGTAGATTTTTGATTAGTTTCATCAAGATTTTTATTAATAAAATTCTCATTAATATCAATTAAAAATGTTTTATGTTAATAATACTGGTAAAAATAGTTAATTGGATATGATTTGTTGCTTAATATTGAAAAAATAAGGAAAATAAAAAAGTACCGAAAGTATCGAAAGTACCGGGACTATACGGGATGAAGAACCGGTACCGGACTGTTTAAAAATTCCCGGGATTTCCCGGTATTTTCGGTACCGGGATTTCCCGGTTGCAGGCCCTATTACCAACTCAGCAATTGCTGGGCGAAAGACACCCAGCGCTGGTTTTCAGTCGGCACCATGCAGTGACACAACAATCTTTCAATAACCCTCGACGTTCCAGGATCACGGTGACCTGATAATACAGTCCCGCAAGCCCGGCAGGCTTTGGACCTCTAAGAGGGGTCCCGTCTGAATGCTGACAACTCTTTGAGGCTCGTGTGAAACACGACATAGTCCATGATCGGACGAAGTCACCAATTACTCGCCGCCCGCAAAAATTTAGATTGTTTGTTCATAAGGGTGTGTTGATCTCTGCCTAACACTTCGTGTATAACAGCCATAATGATATGCTGTTATGGAAGTGACTTTTATTTTCACTTAAAACAGCGTAGAAAATCAATTCTCTTAGATTTATGAAACTACAACTTTTAATTTAATACAACTTTTTCATCGTGAAAACCACAATGAAAAACAAAATAGTCTAACACAGACTAAATTAAACCCTCCTCCATAACGACACGATTGAAAATTGCTTGACACATAAGTTGGAAATAAAGCCAAGGGGATTGAAACCTTATTCTGAGTGGATGGAGTAGAAATTGGATTGGGGTGTTGTATCTGAAGGGTCGTAGAACATTACTTTATGATCCGAGTACCAATTGATTTAGTATGAATTTGGATGTTTTGTTGTATTTGGATGTTGATGTCATTAAATCATTATATTTTTTATGATTTTTACCAAATATCGTACTTATATCAAACTTGGGATTGACTTAAGATCATGCATCTTACCAAGTTGATTTTATATTTAAAAAAAGTTGAGCACCAAAGTTGATATAATTTTAATTTCATGTTTTAAATTTTTAGTAAATAAACCACCACTAAAGAAACCTAAATATACCAACTTATTTTAAAAAATGTTTTCTGCAGTTTTTTATTTCACTTAGTTGCTTATTCATTTAAAAATTCAATTGGATCTGGTTCTGTAATTTTTATTTTGTGGACGATGTAATTATTACTTACCTACACATGTAAGAAAATGATATAGGTATATGACACGTATTAAGCATCTGAACTAAATAGGTAATTAAAATAGGTAATAAATTAACATTCTTTGTGAAGAACAAAAAGGA
The DNA here is from genome assembly GCA_028554685.1 of Agrotis ipsilon. NCBI lineage: Eukaryota > Metazoa > Arthropoda > Insecta > Lepidoptera > Noctuidae > Agrotis > Agrotis ipsilon. The sequence goes on from CM052982.1 coordinate 9,438,064, forward strand.
TTCAGACAGCACAAAACCATTAATATGGCAATTTATGATTTTTTATACACCATTACTAAAAATATTGATAAGCGTTCCCCGATTTGTGCAATTTTCTGTGACATGACTCAGGCGTTTGATTATGTGCATTATAATATATTATTAAACAAATTGGAAGCTTATGGAATAAGAGGTAACGTGCTCGAACTTATAAAATCGTATCTAGGAAACAGAACTCAAATAACCGAAATTAGTCGAATTAATGTAGTCAACAGGCATGAAGAGATTTCAAGGTCACAAGAACGTAAAATTACTTATGGTGTACCCCAGGGTTCCGTAATGGGCCCGCCCTTGTTTATTTTATATATTAATGATATTCCCATGTCTGTTGAACAACCTTTAACTATGTTTGCAGATGACAGCACAATAACAATCCCTTGTCAAAACAAAATAACTTATGAAAATGATATAAATACTTCTCTTGCCTCTATAATTAAATGGCTAGACAGAAATAATCTAAATATAAATTTAAATAAAACGAAGATAATGCACTTTAGACAACGAACACCCGGTTTAACTAATCTCCACATACATAACAAAAATATAGATATTGAAGAAGCAAGAGAAACAAAATTTTTAGGATTGCAAATAGATTACAGTTTGAATTGGAAAGCGCATATAGATTTATTATGTAAGAAATTGAGCTCGTCTGCATATGCCTTATATAGATTATCTTCCACAGTAGACACTAAAGTGCTTCTCACTGCTTATTACGGCATAGTTGAATCCCATTTACGCTACGGCGTTATTTTCTGGGGGAACTCAACTGATCGAGACACAGCATTCAAGGCTCAAAAAAGATGCCTTCGATCAATGTTCAAACTGAAAACGACAGACAGTTGCATGCCCTATTTTCAGAAATATAATATCTTGACGCTTCCCTGCGTTTACATCTTTGAAGTAGCTATGTTTGTTAAAAATAATCCCAATCGCTTTGAGCGCCTTGCTGATGTAGTCCCTAGAAATAGGCGTGACAATAACAAACTACTTCAAGTAACATGTCAAACCACTTTGATGCACAACAGTGTCTATTGCATGGCTCCAACTATTTATAATAAATTACCGAGTGGTTGGAAAGACTTAAATCTGCTACAATTTAGAAGTACACTCCGTAAATTCCTAACAGACAAAACCTACTACAGTGTGACTGAGTTCTTAACAGATAAAATTAAAATGTGAATACCTATGTTGTTGTTTATTAGTTTATATTACAAATATTTTTTTTATTACTATTATTCTTTTTTTTAATTTTATATTTTTTGTTTATCTAGTTTGTAAATTTGTGCTTCTATAATTACTATTGTAAATTTTTGCATACCGTATGGTAAAATATGGCAGAACTATGTATAATACTTTTTTAACACCTTATTGTACCACCCATGTTTGCAAAATAAAATTCTATTCTATTCTATTCTATTCTATTAAAACTAAAAATCTAAATGGAACGCGACTAGCAACTTCAAAGTTCGTAGCTTTGATTTTCCTTGCATGGCACTTCTTTGCCACCGACTTCCAAAACAAAAGTTATTTCATACTTTTTTTTAATGTGTTGAAGTCGGTTTTATTAAGAAAACTAGCGGCCCGTCCCGGCTTCGCACTTGTGAACATGATTTTCGTCCTCTAAAACCTGGTCCTGATGGTTACAAACACAACGAAAAGAGAATTATCCGAATAGGTCCAGCCGTTTTCGAGTTATGAGCTTAGCAACACATTTTGCGATGTATTTTTATATTATAGAAGATAGATAGAAGAAGAAGAATACAATGTGTAACGTTAATAGCGCACGACCTCTCGTGGGGTAACTCAGCCCATGTTACTGAACAATGTTTGTTCTAAGACTTTTGGAAATTCGCAAAAAAAATGATTTTTCATACTGATAGGCTCGATCTATTTCTCATTTTGTATGACAAAGCAATTTTTTTTTTTTTTGCGAATTTCAAAAGTCTTAGAACAAACATTGTTCAGTAACATGGGCTTAGTTACCCCACGAGAGGTCGTGCGCTATTATCGTTACACTTGTATATAGAAGAAAAAAAACAGTTTTTGGACTCCCAACCTAAGTCCACTACAACACAAACATAGAATGCTCACTGATTAACAAAATTAAGAATTTCACTAATTACCCCAAAGGCCATTGACCCGACTGACCACTTCGTTATCAAATTATCAGTTAACTGCAACAGTATCCGATTTTATTGCTCATTACATCACCAGATGGCAGGGTGTACGCAATAGACACAGAGGGAGACATGTGATATCTGAGATAGAATCTGAGACTTTATGGTCAAAAGGTCATCTCATTAACAAAACTCTAATTTGTTTATTTTGGTAAGATTTTTTGGTTTGAATGTTATAAAGAGATTTGTCTTCGCTAAGTTATATACTGGATGTAAGGAACAGCCCTTCACAAACTTTCAGGGCTTGCTCACTAGACGAAACTGAATAATTTTCCACATAACTTTTTCAGGAAATGTCAAAAAAAAACAGCCTCTCCATACAAACTGTCCAATCAAGTTTATACAACGACGATATATTACTAGACTCCGCATGCACGATCTAAGGAACAAAAACTATTCTGTCAACTCGTTGAGGTACTTCGTAAGCGAGGGGGACGGGGTACTGCGTTGTGATTGGCTAACTCAAGGTCTGTTCTGTCTCAAGGTATGTTTACGGCTCACAGGAGTGGTCGAAATAAGTCGGATATAAGACTTTTTTGCCTAATGTGTTGACAGACATCGGTCGCCTGTTATTAGGACTCTAGTAATATATCGTCGTTGAGTTTATACTTTTGTAGAGCCCGTTTATTCAACCACTAGTATTTACTTAACCAACCCTTGTGGGTTGTGCAACCGCTAAGTATCAAGTTAAACCCCTTGTTTGTGTATGTTTGTAGACTGTTAACGTGTTTGTTTACCAAACACTTTCTTGTCAAACTGTTTGACAAACATTTTTTTTATCGTACGATTTGAACGATCAAGACAAGACGGGGTTAAAAATGGTGATTTTTGTTCATCTCTGAAAGGACGACGTAAAAGTCGTAGCTCGTAGCCGTAGATAAGATCGCGTAGCAATGTGAGCGCTACGCCGTAGCGCGTAGCCAGACGTAGCGTTTTGTGCCTAAAAGATTTAATTCTACAGGGTGTAATTTAAGTCATGGGCAATATTCTAATTTAAGGTTCTACTCACGGTCGCGGGACTTATCCATCACCGTGACCCCGGAACATAAAGGACTATTGAAGGACACCGTGGATTTTAGTCAGTACAAGTCTGACAGTCCCTCCCGCCCTGCCCAGGGTGGGAGGACTCATTTGATGATATTACCACGCAAAAAAAAAGGTTACGCCCTGGATAGGAGGACTCATTTGATGATTTTACTACTATAAAAAAGTCCTTTAAAGGTTTTCGTGAAAAATGTTTTCTCAAGACACGATTTTCTTGTGTCAAAGAAAAGCTATCATACAGCTAAACGCGTTGTAAATAAAAAAAACGATCATCGATGCAATTCCGTCGTAACATTTTAACTAATCAAATCCCGTCGTTCATAAACCTCAGTTAGCGAGCTAATCGAATGTTACTGCTCATAAATATCAGTTAACAGTTAACCGGCGAGCTCTAACTTATAAGTTAACGATTTAAATCGAAGGGTTCTCGGTAGGGTTGCCAACATTTTTTTGTCTGAAAATAGTTTTTTTTTTTTTTATTCATAAAATAAATATAGTACCTTCAAAAAAATATAGTAAGTATTTTACTAGGGAAGAATAAAAAATAGACTTCAGTTATATTTTTTACTTATTGGTAATTATTCATTTTTCTTCTTGCTTTTTTTAAATAACTTCTTGTCCTGAATAAAACTGCCATACAATTTAATTATCACAGTCAAGTTTTAAAGTAATATAAATCAAGAGCTATTTTTTTTAATGAAAGCAATTAAAGCTATACTAATTTAAGTATTGCAAAGTATAAACAATGAGCTATTGTACTGAAATATAGTATTTTGGCATATTATATATTTCTTCAACAGTATTTAGTACGGAGACCCTAAATATAGTACAATACTATATACTATAGTACGGTTGGCAACCCTAGTTCTCGGTGATCTATTGTTAACTAAAGTAAACTTTCGTTTGATTGAATTGAAATACTTTTAGCTGAGTAAGAGCTCTTTCGCTGGCGTTTCTAGAGGGATAGCACATTATCTTCACACACACTGCATCATAATAATAATATTCCACAACTACCACACAACGCCATCTAGTCCCAAGCTAAGCAGAGCTTGTGTTATGCGTATTAGACAACTGATAAACATACTTAGGTATTTCTAAATACATACATATTATAGATAAATTACACCCAAACACAGAACAAATGATCATGCTCATCACACAAACATTTGTCTTGGATGGGAATCGAACCCACTACCTTCAGGGTCACAAACCACTACACCAACAGGCCAGTCTTTTATCTGAGTTTGTGGTCGTTCGCTGGCGTTTCTAGAGAGATAGCACGCATTATCTTTACTTACACTATGCATCTTCATCTGCCTGCCTTTTTCCAACTATATTGTGGTCGGCTTCCAGTCGAACCAGATGCAGCTAAATATCAGTATTTTATATGCAGCGACTGACTATCGGACCTCTACAACACAGTAACTGGGTAATACGATACCGCATGGTAAAACTGGTTGTCAGACTTACGAGTAATAGTAACGAATGTTAAAGATTTACAAATGACAGCCGAGACCAACGGTTTTACGTGCTTGCCGAGGCACTGAGAAAACTCGCTATGACAGATGATCACCCATTCACAGACTAACCTCCGCAAGCGCGGCTTAGCTCCGAATATCGGCCTGTGTGGCTTTAATTATTTAGCAACGAGCTCCTCGTACACACACAACGCACACGATCATAAACTAATTTATAATTTATTCGAAAACCAACTGGATATATCACAACAAAGTGTACAATGTTTGTTTGACTGTGTTTGAGCGTTGAAATGTGTGTCTTTTTTATCGTGTTAAAATCATCAAATGAGTCCTCCCACACACACTCTCAGACTCGTAATGCCTAAAATCCACGGTGTCCTTCAATAACCCTTTACCTTCCATAGTCACGATTAACTGATAAGTGATAATACAGTCCCGCGTCCCTGTTAGGTTTGGGGCCCCGACAGATTGCTGACAGCTCTTTAAGGCTCGCGTGGAACATGATGCGCCGTCGACCTAGGCATTGTCCATGATCAGACGGCAAGTCACTCATTATACAGTGTGTAAGGGACGGCCTTCCGCAATCTTTCAGGGCTTGCTCACTAGACGAAACTAAACAATCTTCCACAGTTTTTCAGGAAATGGAAACAAAATCGGCGTTCCTTTCCCATACAAATGGGAGGCCGATTTTTTTTTTTCATTTCTTGAAACACCCTTCCTTACACCTTACTACGTTGGCTTGTAATCGCCTCGCGACGTTCGTTGCCGTGGCCGATGTGTGCAACCCTAAAGCGTTTTAAACGTAAGAATCTAACTAATAGCAATGCCAGCTGTCCAAAAACTAAAATTAAATCAATTCTTCGCTCACTTAATAACATTAAATTTCTCTCAAAACGCTTAAACGTGCCGTTAACCATATTCCTCAGCCAATATATCACAATTAGTGAGGTACTCTACCCTCGCGGACAGACGGACAGAGTGCCGACTCGCGAGGGCAGCCATGCGTGCGGAGGGCGCAAGAGGACTGTCATTCGTTTTACTTGTAAAGATAGTTATTTATATATTGTGAATGTTTTACTTAGGGGATAAGTTTTGTATCGGTAGTTAATCTGTGGAATGTTTTATGTTCAAACTGAGTATTGGAGGCAGTCGCTCTAGGTCCGCTATATGTACTAAAAATGTCAGAATGGTTTAGCAGGCTACAACCACTGATTTATAGAAATGGCATAGAATGGTGATCTCGTTTAAATATTTATTGGTATTTACGAATTTACTATACTTACTACTTTAGATTATTTATATATAACACTAATATACAAACATGGACATAAACGATCAGATATTGATTCCTGACATAATTAATCGGTAGCAGCAAGCTGAAGCAGGAGGCAATCACAGCGCAGTACCCCGTCCCCCTCGCTTACGTAGTACCTCAGCGAGTTGACAGAATAGTTTATGTTCCTTAGATCGTGCATGCGGAGTCTAGTAATATATCGTCGTTGTGCACACCATACAGATTATAGATAATTATATCCTATATAACGGGATGATTCAAAGGGCGGTTTTATCGTTAGATAATTAAGCGATCTTTTCAAGACAAACTTTGGATGGATTAAAAAAGCAGGAGAAATAACACTGAGAAAATATTATTTACATTTTTTTCTTATTCAGACCCCTTTTGTACGTTATTGTTATAATTTACATCAAGTCATCGTAGGTCGGATGCTGGAGCAGTATGTAGATGCGTGCTCAATGAGCCGTAGCCGCGCTATCGAGGGGGCGGGCCTGATTTATTGATGTCTCACTACGGAGGAGGAGGTTGTTCTCCAGTTGTTGAGACTATGTTTGAAGATTTTTGGGGTAATATTACGACTTACGACCATATAATCAATCAAAATCAAATATTTTTATTTCACATAGGCCCATGAGGGCACTTATAAAACGTCGACAAAAGGTGCTCGGTTCGGGTTGGTTGATTCCATGGAGAAGAACCGGCAAGAAACTCCATGGTTACTCTTTTAAAATATGGTATTTATTTATTTATATTTAAGTAAAAAAGGTACGTTATACGTTTTATGCGCTCAGAAAGTGACGCGCTCAAATGTGGTCAATTGACAAACTTTGACTATATTTGTCTCTTTTTACTTGCGATGCCATCCTACTTTAGCGACTAATCGTGATGTAGTGCTATTGCAATATTTAGTTTTTCATGTGTGCGTTAGGGTGCCGTTTTTGAAGATAGAATGTCGTGTAGGTTACGTACCTATTCATTTATAATTATCATTGCTTATAATATAGAAAGTCCAGATTCCCAGTAGGCCGTCTGTACCGAATCTAACTCCTTACTAAAACATACGAAATTATTTGTGTGAAAGTTCATTAGTCTTTCACGCAAAATTACGGGTCTTTTCATCGTGGTAAAATCATCAAATATGTCCTCCCACCCAGGGAAGAGTGGGAGGGACTGTCAGACTTGTACTGATTAAAATCCACGGTGTCCTTCAATAGCCTTTTACGTTCTGCAGTCACGGAAATTTGTTGGTCCCGCGACCCAAAAACAACTACCGGCTTAGTACACAGATATGTGGCCTGGCTTTATGCTGAACTGAGTCTATTTGGCACAGCCGCGAGGCACACGGTACCTACATTAATTGTATATTCGTAATTTTTAATTGTAATTGTGTGCTTAAGGCTTGCCAAATAAACGTATTTTCTTTTAGATATAATAGTCCAATTTTATGTTCTCGTAAGACAATTCTCTAGATATAACCGGCAAAGCCGTTGGAATCAGCCAGTTAAACAATATATCCCAAACAACAAAGCCAGACAAACTTAGAAAAACAAAGTAAAAGCTAAAAGAAGCCATGACAGTCGCCATTGTGAACAAACATGGCGGTAACAGGACGGAGTGGGCTAATACAACTTGAGTGAAATGTGCAAGCTCAGCGGAGAGCAGACAGATCGCACGGCTTCCGTCACTTCCGGGAGTAGTGGCACTACCGGGGGGCGAAGATATTGTAGGGTGACCAGGAATTAGAATATTTTGGACAACTTATTATAATTATGACCCTTTTTATTCATAACCTAATATGTTATGCTACATTTCTAAATATTTATTACAAAAAATGAAAAATAAAAGCCCTTTAAAAATATAATTAAAAAAATAGGGATCCGCGGGAATGGGAGCAGGATCGGTACCGGTAGTTAGGGCTCCAGAGATAGGAAACACCTAACAATGCGTACCTATCATATATCAAGGAGTACTGCCTTCTGAACAGACCCTTGATCCAACCAGCTAAGTGTCTTTCAAAAAGAATGTTAGAAAAAAAACACATCTTAACATCTGGATTCATATTTGCAATTGATGGAAAGTCGATTAAATTATTTCGATTGTTCGAATAGACTTTATTTCGAAAAAAACATTTCATGACACATACCTACCTACCTACTCTGTCAAATGTCGGTGTCGGAAAATGGAATCCGATGTACATTATTTTTTTCTTTACCTAAATATGTTCTTATTTTTTCCTTTTTTTTATTCCTAATGAAAAGCTTATGTGTTTAACTCGGATACAAGACTTCTTTAATCCCTTTAGTTATCTATTAGCACATTAACTACGTTACTGTCGCCAAACCCCGTCTCGGGACTAAAGAAGTGTCTTTCACCCCTTGGATAACTACCTATCTACTATTAACTAGCCTAATAGCCACGTCTACTGCCTAGTAGCAACTACCTAATAGCAACATAATTATTTTTGAACTGTTTTCATGTAATTAACGTAACTATTTTTGAACTGTTTTTGTCTTTTGATATTTCAAAGGTGCTGTTACTGGCCTATCTATCTTCTATCTATATATATAAAAATGAAACCCGTTTTCCGTTGTCACGACATAACATGAAAACGGCTTGACCGATTCGGATAGTAATTTTTTTGTTGTGTTTTTAAGCATCGGGACCGGGTTTTAGACCGGGTCCTCCACTCGTGCGAAGCCGAGACGGGCCGCTAGTTTGAAATAAATGCTTTGATTTACTTCCCATGAAATCGCATGGCCACCCTACTAAGAACAATTTGTAACCGTAAGACACGCTCATAAAATTTTATTGTTAGTGCCTATGTTATGTACAATATTAATATCTATATACAGATGTCGGGGGATGCAAGTCACGCCGCATTGTTGATATTGATTGATTAGTTTGTAAGATAAGGATCATTGACTTAATACGTTTGTATTTTTCGTCTCTTTGTTATTTTTGTTACTTATCGTTGCATGGCGTTTGTGGTGTCTTAAGAGAGCACCGCGGCCCCGCAATGCAAAGGGGAGACGGAAAGGGCCCGATTCCCGCACGGAGCAAATATTTGTATGATCTACAAGTAGTTGTTCCGGTTCTGGGAGCTATGTATGTGAGTTTAATGTTTATAAACGCACCCACGATACAGGAGAAATTCGAAATATAAACGTCGATGCCGACGTCGTATCGGTTTCGGCGTCGGCGTCGGATTCTGTTTCGGCGTCGGTATCTGTTTCGGCGTCGGTATGTGTTTCGGCGTCGGTATGTGTTCGGCGTCGGTATCTGTTTCGGCGTCGGCGTCGGTATCTGCTTCGGCGTCGGTATCTGTTTCATCGTCGGTATTTGTTTCGGCGTCGGTAGCGGTATCTGTTTTGGCGTCGGTATCTGTTTCATCGCCGGTATCAGTTTCGGCGTCGGTATCGGAATCGGCATCGGCATCGGTATCGGCATCGGTATCGGTATCGGTATCGGTATCGGTATCGGTATCGGTATCGGTATCGGTATCGGTATCGGTATCGGTATCGGTATCGGTGTCGGTGTCTGTATCGGTATCGGTATCGGTATCGGTGTCGGTATCGGTATCGGTATCGGTATCGGTGTCGGTATCGGTATCGGTATCGGTATCGGTATCGGTATCGGTATCGGTATCGGTGTCGGTGTCGGTGTCGGTATCGGTATCGGTATCGGTGTCGGTGTCGGTATCGGTATCGGTATCGGTATCGGTGTCGGTATCGGTATCGGTATCGGTGTCGGTATCGGTATCGGTGTCGGTGTCGGTATCGGTATCGGTATCGGTATCGGTATCGGTATCGGTATCGGTATCGGTATCGGTATCGGTATCGGTGTCGGTGTCGGTGTCGGTATCGGTATCGGTATCGGTGTCGGTGTCGGTATCGGTATCGGTATCGGTATCGGTATCGGTGTCGGTATCGGTGTCGGTGTCGGCGACGGCGCCTGTATCGGTAACGGTATTGGTATTTTGACGATGACTTTGACTTTGACAATGATTATGATTTCGAACTTAATGTGGGTATTGGTGACGGATGCACAGGTTCACCGTCGATCTTAGTGAGTACGAGTCACTCCCGTCCCGGTCTGAGCGGGAGGACACATCACAATATCTCACCCTCCGGTACGGACAAAGCGTTTTGTCAATACCTTTATTGTACGCACAGCTAAGGAGTGGAATTCCCTGCCGGCCATCTGGATTTCCCGACAGCTATAAACCTTGTGGTCTTCAAGTCAAGAGTGAACAGGTTACTTCTAGATAAGCGTGCTTCACTGTCGACCATAACTTTGTTTATCGATATGGCGAGACAGAGGGCCAACGCGAACATACACAAAAAAAACTTCTCATGATGAAATGAAATGAAATGAAATGAAATGAAATTAAATTAAATGATGAAATGAAATGAAATGAAATGATGTCTATTTATGCAAGTAGGTTATATCAACACTTTTACACGTCTTTTCATAAAACTACAAGAGGCCGGTGTTTCGTACCATATAACGATGACTCTCGAAAACTTTACAATAATAAAACAATACAGCTAATTATTAAAGATCCCAAGCACAGAAATATTAAAATCTATGATCCCAAGACAATAATTAATCAAAAACAATATCATAAAAAACCTCATCTTAATTAACTAAAGTAGTCCCATAACGCCAGTCATCTTTGCCATAGACAATCGCATTGTCTATGGAAACTATAAACAATTAAAATGTTGTTAATGGTCGCGACAACAAATGTTATTCGTCCCTGGGGGTGATTCGGGGTGCATGGGGTGATTGAGGGGGAGTTTATTAATGGTTTGAGTTCAAAACTATTTATGATTTTTGTAGTGTTTTTGTTGTTTATGTCGATGTTACCCAACGACGATTCATTACTAGACTCCTAACAGGCGACCGCAAGAAAGTCTTATTTCCGTCTTATTTCGACCACTCCTGTGAGCCGTAAACATACCTTGAGACAGAAGAGACCTTGAGTTAGTCAATCACAACACAGTACCCCGTCCCCCGCGCTTACGTACCTAGTACCTCAGCGAGTTGACAGAATAGTTTTGTGCATGCGGAGTCTAATAATAATATCGTCGTTGATGTTACCAGATACAATTTCTTTTACAACGATGGTTTTTTTTAAAGTTCTTTCGTCGCCATTTGATGGCACGTTTGGCGCAGTGGCTGAGCAATTGGATTGCTGCGCTGTGTGTCGCGGGTTCGATCGCCGCACGTAACGAATATTTGTATGATCTACAAGTAGTTGTTCCAGGTCTGGGTGTTTGTGTATGTGAGTTTCTATGTTTGTAAACGCACCCACGACACAGGAGAAATTCGTTTAAAAAAATTTGTTGAATGCAACATCCTACTAATATTATAAACGTGAAAGTTTGTATGTGTGGATGGATGTTTTTTACTCGTTCACGCAAAAACTACTGAATGGATTTGGATGAAATTTGGTACACAGATAGTTTATAACCTGGATTAACACATAGGATAGTTTTTATTCCAATTTTATGTTCCCGTGGGATAATTTTCGAGTTATAGCGGGTGAAACCGCTGGCAGCAGCTAGTTTCGATGTGGACCTACTGTTAAGTAAATAATTTAAACAAACTTTTTATTCCTTGTACTAAGTTTGGTTTAAATAACCCTAATTTGTTTAAGTGTTTTACGTAGGAATCAACCGACGGGGTCATTTTTTTTCCGTGTTTTTGGCTTCCCTACTATCTTGGACATTCTGTAATCTAAGCTAACAAGGTATTCCACTTAGGGCACCCACTGACAATGGCACCTGAGCTACTGGTACCCTATCTATTCGGCATAAGGCTCTTGTCAAAATTTTTCGCAGGTGCCAGGCGCCCTAAGTGGAATACTTCCAAAAAACAACTGAACATCGCCAGCACTAAAAACAATTGAAGTAAGTAAAAGAAACTTTGTTTGAATACTTTAATCCCCAGCTTTCGAAGGGTATACATGACAAATAGCTGCCGAAGTGCGCAGTATTAGTTATGGCCGTCATAACTTGAGCGGAGAGTGGAAGCACTCCTCTTGATTACTACAAGAGGGATTTATATTCGATTCCTAAACGACTTACAGTGTTGCCAACGGCTATGCCCGCGTGTAACTCGAAAATTATCCCACAGGAATATAATAACGGGATATTAAGTATCTCATGTGTTAATCCAAATTTAATTCAAATCCGTTCTGTAGTTTTTGCTTGAAAGAGGAAGAAACATACACACATAATTATGTACACACGGCTATACATCAAGCTATGCAAAACAAGTATATTGACCTTGTAATCTGTGATATTGACCGTATATTGTGTGTAAAATCGTACGAAGCCAGACCAAGTCAAACTGATTTCGTATAGCTTGATGTGTAGCCGTGTGTACATAAGTACTTACAAACTTTCGCATAATCATAATTAAATGATGAGTTAGATTAGGTGAATGTAACTATGTAATTTTGCATTATAGGTAGTACGGCGGGACTGTCTAAACTCAGTAGATTTTAGTCTTTAGTTAAATATGTTTCCATAATCACAATGCATTGTGCAATAAAAGATCAAAATTATCTATCCATAGACAACTTCGACGTCCGTCGCCAATTCTACGCGTATCCGAACGACACACAAGATGGCGATTGGCGCGCGATAAGCAACGAATAACAATAAAAGTATAGTAGTGCAGTGATTTATCGCCATTACTGCAGTTGTGGGGGAGTGTGGTGCTCCATGTGCCTTCTAGCGTGATTCGAAAAGGAAGCTTGGCTCAATTGTAAGATAAAACTTTGAAATTACATTAATAAAAAAAATGGCGGAGCTTTTATTTTGTTTATGTCCTTTTAACGGGATTAGTAATAGTTCTAAATACGAATAAGTAATTGCTTTATTTTGTAACTGCTAATTATATGGGTTAACTGTAACGTATTGGTACAATCTATAATCTTCTATAATATATAAATGGATCGCTAAATGTGTTGCTAAGCCCATAACTTTTATACGGCTGGACCGATTCGGATACTCCTTTTTTTGTTGTGTTTGTAACCACCGGGACCGGGTTTTTGAGGACCGGGTTCCAGCCGTGCGACGCCGGGACGGGCCGCTAGTCTATAATATAAAAACCAATTGCTGTTCGTTAGTCTCAAGAACGGCTGGACCGATTTGGCTTACTAGTTTTAGTTTTGATTTGTTTGTGGAAGTCCAGGGAAGGTTTAAAATTTAGTAAATATGATAAAAATCTGTTTTATGTTATTTATTGATTCAGAGGCGGTACAAAGTTTGCCGTGTCAGCTAGTATATAATATTTATTGATAATTAACTAACGGACTAGTTAGATTTCTTCAGCGAAATACCCAACGACGATAATTATATTACTAGACTCCGCATGCACGATCTAAGGAAAAAAAACTATTCTATCAACTCACTGAGGTACTTCGTTAGCGAGGGGGACGGAGTACTGCGTTGTGATTGGCTAACTCAAGGTCTGTTCTGTCTCAAGGTATGTTTACGGGTCACAGGAGTGGTCGAAATAAAACTAAATAGGTAAGACTTTTTTGCCTAATGTGTTCAGACTGATGTGTGAACAGACATCGGTCGCCTGTTATTAGGAGTCTAGTAATATATCGTCGTTGAAAATACCCTATCCGAGAAATGTTGCCAGATAATAAACAATAAAAGAACCCCTAACATTAAAATACAAAGTCATTAAAAACAACATTTCGTTACCGCAATTTGTGAACAACTATTAACAGTTCAGTGATGCATGTAAAACAAGGGGAACTGCGGGGGAGATGTTGTTAAAAACTAATTATTATGACTTGAGAATTTGATGCGATCAAAAATTTGTAATGGCTTGCTATTTTTATTATTGTAAAAGTTGGTAACATCTATATCTATACATATAATAAAACAGTAAAAAAACTGTGTCTGTACATTGAATAAATTAAAAAAATAATAATTGAGGGGGATTCAGAAACAGTAATAGAGCACGAAACGAAAAAAAAAAATTTGTCTGTTTGTCTGTGTGTCTGTTTGTCTGTTTGTTTGTACACGCTAATCTTCGGAACTACTGGACGGATTTGAATGATTCTTTTTTTGTTGTATAGGTATTAAGTCTGGCCAGGACATAGGCTATAATTTATTTTGGAAACTTGAACAGCTGGCGCAGAACCGCAACAGACCAGCTAAACTATAAGAGATACAAAAATGGTACCATAGCAAAAACTGTTTCACGTGATGAGCATTTTCTGCTAAGACAATAAATTTGAAGATCTGGAACACCTTATGTGGAACTTCAACAGCCCAGCTGAACTATAACATATACAGGGTGAATTTTTCAACTGGGCGTGGATGGCTACTTTCGAAACTATGAGGATTATCGAAAAACGTTGAAAGGAGTCTCGAGGCCGATTTTGACGAAAACTAAAACTGCATCATTGGATTTTAGAAAAATCGAAAATCCTGGTCAGAAATCGAACCCGCTGATTTTAGAAAAAAAATCACACCCTGTATTATTATACCGTTCGATAGTGTTGCTAATAAGGATCAAATTCTGGGAAGTAATCATATACGGCAAACTTAAGGAAAACGTATAATTACAAAAAAAACTGATTAATCTTCAAGGCAGTGACTGTATTCGAAACATAAGGTAACCGTTTCTTCTTTGAAATAATGTTTTTTTTTGTTCAACTCAATAATTTCGGATTGCTGAATACAGTGCGGTAGTTGAAACGTCAAATCCAGTGAGACATTGAAAACAATGAAATTTTATATTTCGAATAAATTGTGGCTCAGTAGATGTAAAGTAACATGGAAAAATAGCAATTTCGTAAAAATCAGCCATTTCCTTAAGTTTGCCGTATATGATTACTTCCCAGAATTTGATCCTTATTAGCAACACTATCAAACGGTGTAATAATACAGGGTGTGATTTTTTTTCCAAAATCAGCGGGTTCGATTCCTAGCCAGGATTTTTGATTTTTCTAAAATCCAATGATGCAGTTTTAGTTTTCGTCAAAATCGGCCTCGAGACTCCTTTCAACGTTTTTCGATATTCCTCATAGTTTCGAAAGTAGCCATCCACGCCCAGTTGAAAAATTCAGCCTGTATAGGAATAACGTCTTAGCAAGAGTTGTTCAGCCTGATGAGCACTCTCTGTTATCGTATAAAATTTGAGGATCTGGAACACCTGATGTGGAACTCCAAGAGCCCAGCCACACTATAACATATATAGGAATAACATCTTAGCAAGAGTTGTTCAGCCTGATGAGCACTCTCTGTTGTCGTATTAAATTTGAAGATCTGGAACAGCTGATGTGGAACTCCAAGAGCCCAACTATACTATTACTAAATTCAATATTTCTAGCCAGGAATCGAGCCCGCTGATTTTGGAAAAAAAAGTTCGATAGTATTGCTAATAAGGATCAAAGTCTGGGAAGTAATCATATACGGCATCCCGTTGTTTTCCCGTCCCCGGGCCTTCGAATTCTACATCAGACGTTTCAGATCTTCGATTTTGACGACCCCGTTGTCGCTGGCATAAGCAACAGGATCCGCGTACGAAGTCGCGGGCAGAAGCTAGTTGTAAATAAATCCGCGTATGTACCTTTTTATGTTGCATAAAGTGTTAAATAAATAAATGGCGGGGGGTTGCTCTAAAAATTTTTTGATATAACTACATAATTTTATGTGTTCTTCAACACAAACTTTTGAGTACATTATATTAAACCTATAGTTATATTATAAAGGTGAAGAGTGTTTGGTTGAATGCGCTAATCTCAGGAACTGCTGGTTCGAATTGAAAAAAATCTGTCTGTGTCTTGATAGTCCATTTAATGAGGTAGACTTAAGACTGCATAATATCACGCTAAAACTAGAAGGAGCCGAGCAGTGGTGAAGAAACCACAGAGTTTTTTTTTCGTTCTTTTCTCTCTGTTTTCTTTGGGACAGGCAAAGGGAGCTGAGCCAATACAGCCAAGTCTGATTTAGTTTTCTTTTTCTTCCAATTCTTCTTTTCGATACCACAGAGAACAACTAGTGTTATCACAAGGCACGCCGCGTACACATCTTTTCAGTTCCGCTTCTTAATGTAGAATTCCTATTCAAAATTCCGTGAGATTAAAGACGATAATCGGCTGAATTTCTAACTTAAGATTTTCTTCCATTTGGAAAATGTACGAACGTGTGCGATAATAATACGTAGAATTCTTTGTACCTATGAAATATGTGCAGGTTTCCACATTAGGAAAATGAATATACGGGATCCGTACATGTGCGGCTAGCCTAAATCGTATTTTTTTCCACAACAAGATGAAATCATATTTCCCAGCATTTTTTTTTATTACATAATTTTGAATTATGATGTCCCTAGAGACTGGTGGCTTCACGAATAGAAATAATATATCTATTATCTAGTCAGATACTTCTAACACTTGATATAGGAAAAAGACTAAATTATCGTGATATTAGTGACAAAAGGTTCTTTAACCTCCAAAGAGTACAGAAAAATCCACTCCTCTTTCAAAATAGCAACGAAAACATTTCAATATTTCTCCCCCGATCTTATTCAGACAGTTATGAAAACTACTTACTTAAAATAACACTCAGGCTGTATAAAGTATTTCCCTCGACACACCTCGCCGGTGGGTGTATCCGACCGCGGAACTAAAGCGACCAATCACAGCGCTCTCAAACAGGTGGGCGCGAATCGCCATTTTGAAATGTTCGAAATTTTCTTTTGGGGGGAAATTGAGACATCCATTTTGGGTTGTCCGTTTCGTTGGATGGAAAACAACATTTGTTATGTATTTTGAGGTAAATGTTCGTTCT
This sequence comes from Agrotis ipsilon, assembly GCA_028554685.1. Taxonomy (NCBI): domain Eukaryota; kingdom Metazoa; phylum Arthropoda; class Insecta; order Lepidoptera; family Noctuidae; genus Agrotis; species Agrotis ipsilon. Next base: position 9,454,928 of record CM052982.1, read on the forward strand.
CTGAAGAGTATTTTTGCTTGCTGAGACTGAATTTTTCAGTTTAAGTAGTAAGGAAGACTGTGACGCTATATTTTGATTTCATTTATGCTTTTTGAAACATGCTCTAATATAAATAACATCACAAATGAAAATAACTTCAACAAGATAATATAGGCATACTATTAAAAATTGGGGTTATCATCAGCCTATAAATGTCCCCACGACACAGGCCTCCTCTCTGTGAGAGGGAGTGGGCCATATAATCCATGTAGGTTGGTACTTAGGTGTCGGAAATCTTTGAATTTTCGTTCAAGACATTCCGGTTTCGTCACGATGTTTTCTTTCACCGTATTGAGAGCAGTGGTGATGAAATAAATTACACAAAGTAATGTGCTTGCTTGGGTTCGCACCCACGACCCAGAACTCGTGAATCGGTACCGATAACACTGGGCCACCACAGTTCTAGTTTTTAAAATCTTTTTCATGAAGATTGTAATAGCCTTCTTTATTCAATAAGGTTTTTGACAGTATGAAATAGAGGGCAATACTTATTAGTCCGTCATTTAGAATTTTTAAAGAATGGATATGTATTTTTCTTTTGTAAAATCAAAGAATAGGTACTTATTAACCATTATTTATAACGCATTAAGATTCGAAAGTCTAGCTAGACCTCTCGAATCTTAATGCGTCACTAGCAAGTAAAAACTATACTTATTTTTTTTGCGTGGTAAAATCATCAAATGAGTCCTCCCACACCGGTCAGGGCGGGCGGGACTGTCAGACTTGTACTGACTAAAATCCACAGTGTCCTTCAATAGCCCTGTTCCGGGGTCACGGTGATAGAATAACGCGGATATGGAGTACCGCGACAAACTGTAACCTTTTTTTTTTTTTACGTGGTAAAATCATCAAATGAGACCTCCCACCCCGGGCAGGGCGAGAGGTACTGTCAGACTTGTACTGACTAAAATCCACGGTGTCCTTCAATAGCCTTTTATGTTCCGGGGTCACGGTGATGGTATAAGACCCGCGACCCCGGCAGGCTTTAGCCCTCTGAGAGGGGGAATTTTTTTTGCGTGGTAAAATCATCAAATGAGTCCTCCCACACCGGTCAGGGCGGGAGGGACTGTCAGACTTGTACTGACTAAAATCCACAGTGTCCTTCAATAGCCCTGTTCCGGGGTCACGGTGATAGAATAACGCGGATATGGAGTACCGCGACAAACTGTAACCTTTTTTTTTTTTACGTGGTAAAATCATCAAATGAGACCTCCCACCCCGGGCAGGGCGAGAGGTACTGTCAGACTTGTACTGACTAAAATCCACGGTGTCCTTCAATAGCCTTTTATGTTCCGGGGTCACGGTGATGGTATAAGACCCGCGACCCCGGCAGGCTTTAGCCCTCTGAGAGGGGGCCTCGTCATTATGCTGACGCTCTTTGAGGCGCGCGTGGAACACGACGCGCCGTTGAGAAACTGTACCCTTAGCACGAGTTTTCAGTATTTGAGACGTAAAGTAAACTGGAACTTTGACAATTTCAAATTGACAATTTTCAAGGAAAAAATTAGTTCCTCCTTCGCACACTAGAGGCGCTGTTCCAATTTTTTCATACAGCAGAAACGCTGCAAATACTGGAAAGACTCTGTAAAATAGAATAGTGAGTAAGCACGTGCTAGGGGTACTGTACTTACCTACTTGTGACGTTTTGGCAACTAAGAAAGTGTCATAATTATCTTAGTCAATTTCGTTTCCGTAAAAAAATACTTCTCAAATATTTTTTCATAATAATATTGTTACTGACGGACTAATTCGATTTTTCAGTGTAGGTAAGTCCTTATCGGAATCTCCGCTAAACACGTAGGTATGATTCCGGTGATTCATACCAAAATAGGTATTAAAATGGTAGGTACCTACAATATTCCACATCTGGCTGTTAGGAAGACGACCCCCGATGTGAGGGGTTGAAGTCTAGACAGATGAGTCACCCCTAGTCACAAGAATCTGGGTGTAACGTACCTAGGTATGGAGCTGGGAGATTGGCATTCGAGGTTGTAGTAAGGTACTCAGAGTTTCTTGCCCATTCTTCTCCATAAAGATCTATACTTTGAAATGGTCATACAGTACTTTCACAGTTACTTATTATGTCTTGTGATTGTAGCACCGTAACTGTTTTTCAACTGTTTTTATTTTTTGTCTTTTGAAATTTCAAAAGAGCCTGTAACTGGCCAGACTTGAAATAAGATTGCTTTGATTTTTTCAAGTTGAGTGCACTATAGGTATCTTACCCCCGCCAAAATGCTAGGGATATAATTATGATGAGGGATACATTTGAATGTTTATTACTTTTTGGGGGAAAATAAAAATATAATATTAAAATTATATAGTTTAAACATTTCCTTTAAATTCTGATACGTAGTAAGTAAATATAGTATAATTTTTGTATAGGTATTCCATGATGGAAAGTCTAGTAAACAAGTAAGTACCTACGAGTTTAAAATGGAGTTTAATAAATATTTACCCAAGTTAATTTACGGAGTACCTATTTGTTTTCCGATACTGTAGGGGGATTATAAACACTCATTTTTATTTATCGACAAATAGCTTGTCACTTTGTTACCTAATTTAATCGATCCGTACAAGTTCTAGACACGCAACACACAATATCTCTGTAACAAAATATCTACAAAGCTCTGATTCGACGCTGTTCTTTTTATCCAAGAAAAGAAAAATCATCCTGACACAGCGGAATAAAAGATAAAAACAATAATAATAGAGTATAGTAGCTATGTGCTACCAAATGTAACTTTTAGTGCTCAAACACACTGCGAGCCTAGCGCGGTGGCGGCGGCGGGCACGATAATAATGAATGTATGAAACCGCCGCTTTTGGCCACATTGAAGTGACTAGGCGGGGAGCCTAGCGCGGCGGTTACGAGCGACTTTGCGACCCTAGACGTTGCTAGGCAACAACCGATACAACGGGCTGGCGGCAGGTGTATCAAACCTTTTCGGTCTTTTAGTAGCGCCATATAGTTACCAGAACATGTACTAAAATAGTACCGTTGGATGTTTTTATATTTATTTAAATTATTTATACCGTACTTGAGTAGAAAAATGTAGAATGATTTATAATTTAGTTGTATTCAATCCTAAATAACCTGTACAAAATAATCATATTAATTTCTTTAAACAAGTTTTATAGATTCTACTAGGTACCATCGGTTTGCAACACCTGAAGTCGCCGCGACAAAAACAAACGCTTGGTCGGCAGTGTGGACACGTATCGCGCCCGCCGCAGCGCCCGCCACCGCGCCTGCCACCGCCGACGCGCTAGGCTTCCAGTGTGGACAAACACTATCGCGCCCGCCGCAGCGCCCGCCACCGCGGCTGCCACCGCCGACGCGCTAGGCTTCCAGTGTGGACGCACCCTTACGCGAATTTCAAAGCGAGAGCAGCCCTTTTCAACACAAGACTCACGAAAACCAACCTTAATTTCTACCAAATTCAGTCCAAAACTCATTGGACAACACCTAAATAGTTCTGGCGCCACCCAGACAAAGCTACGCCAACGAAAAAAAATATTACAGTAACGAATTTTATTACACAATCAACTATACACTCTATTTCACGAAAACTAAAGCAGAAAATCCTTTAACCTAAGAAATAGTACCACAAAACGCATACCATTTTATGTCGAAAAGTCAATAATGGAACTGCATAAATCTGCCACGGGATAATCAACCTTATTTTTAGGAGATAGAATCGAAGTTGTACAAAGAATGACGTGTTAGTTTTGACGTTTCAAAGGCGCGCTCGTGGAAATTTTGGCGCCAGACGGGCCGGCGCCGCCATGTTGCCGCATTTCGTTTTCCTCGGAGGCACAGACATTAGCCTGTTCAGCCTGCTTCCGCCTTCGTTCTATTATGCCACCTAATTTACTGTTATGGCCTTCTAAGTTTACAAATAAGATTCTGTGGCTATTCTGCAAAGTTAAAGTGCTTTTTTTCTTTTAGGAAAGTTTATTTTAATTTGATAAATCTGCAGTTTGATTTAATATTAATAACTAGCTTCTGCCCGCGACTTCGTACGCGGATCTTGTTGCTTATGCCAGCGACAACGGGGTCGTCAAAATCGAAGATCTGCAAAGTCTGATACCCAACTCCAAGAGCCCGGGTAAATAATTAGTGTGTGTTTGGCCAGTAGAATATTTTTTTTATTTAAAAAAAGAGCTAAAGGTTCCTAAAAAAGTTTTCCAGTATATCTTATAGATGCGGATTTCTCCCTTTTGGCCAATTTAAAAGAAACACTCTGTATATTATGTTAAAGTTTAGTGTAGCTGTATTTGTTATAGTGTAGCTGGGATCTTCCCTGCACGTCTGCACCAGAAAGGCGGCCATCAGACAGGAATGGCGGCGTATTGTTAGGCGAGCCACTAACAGCTGAAATGACGACCACGACCACTCTGCCAAGAGTGCAACGACGAAGAAGAAGCTGGGATCTTGGACTTCCACATCAGGTGTTCCAGATCTTCAAATTTATTCTCTCAGCAGAAAATGCTCATCACGTGGAACAATTTTTACTATGGCACCATTTTTGTATCTCTTATAGTTTAGCTAGTCTGTTGCGGTTCTGCGCCAGGTGTTCAAGTTTCCAAAATAAATTATAGCCTATGTTTTGACCAGACTTAATACCTATACAACAAAAAAAGAATCATTCAAATCCGTCCAGTACTTTTTGAGTTTATCCCGGACATACATACAGACAAACAGACAAACAGATAAACAGACAAACAGATAAACAGACAAACAGACAAAAATTCTAAAAACTATATTTTTGGCTTCGGTATCGATTGTAGATCACACCCCAAGTATTCTTTAAAAAAAATATTCAATGTACAGTTTTGACTTCCCTACTATTTTATTATATGTATAGATGTTAAGTCTGATATAGCCTTTGGGAAAAGTCTTGTTTGTGGCTACAAAATTGCCATTTGATTCACAAAACCAGTAAAAATTGCTGTTTGGACTACTTTAAAGCCTTCCGCTGGTAAGCGGAAGGCTTAATAATCCTGTGGCCTTCATAAGATCGTCTGCTCACCTAGTGAGTGGACGTCCTACGCTGCGCTTGCCGGTGCGTGGTCTCCATTTGAGATCCTTACGGCCCCATCGGCTATCAGTTCTGCGTGCTATATGGCCTGCCCATAGCCATTTCAACTTGCTAATTCGTTGAGCTATGTCGGTAACTTCTAATGGTCTACGAATCTCCTCGTTTCTGAGTCGATCACGCAGAGAGACTCTCTCCATAGCTCATTGGACCATATTGAGCTTACTTATTAGGCCTATAGAAGAAGGCCTAAAGTAAAATGCCAGGTGGACTCGGTGGCCTACGAAGTCTTAAACGAATTATTCCAAATGCGCGGGCATGCGGACTGACGGCGAGTAATGAGCGACTTACTGTCCGACCATGGACCATGCCCGGGTCGACGACGGCGCGTTGTGTTCCACGCGCGCCTCAAAAAGTGTCAGCATTGTGTCGGGGCACCCCTCTAGAGGGCCAAAGCCTACAGGAGTCGCGGTATTTATCGTATTACCGTGACACTGGAACGTAAAGGGCTATTAAAGGACAGCGTGGATTTTAGTCAGTACAAGTCTGACAGTCCCTCCCGCTCTGCCCGGGGTCAGCCGGGGTGGGAGGACTCATTGGATGATTTTAGAGCTATACAAGTCATTTAGTGCCACCTCATTTCCACACTAGAATTATTCTCGCTTAAAGACGTCATGTTATGCCACCTGAATATATTCCTGGTCTATGGAATAGACGAAGTTCTTTATTCATATCTATGAAACACATAACCACACGTAACATTGATAGACGTCAAAAATATCGACGAAATAAAAACGTTGATTTCTCTGGACGCTGATAAAATTCAATTTTTGTGGAGAGTAACCTCCACAAAATTATTTACATGCAGGATTGAAGTGTCAGCCATTTTATTTATTTTTAAGTGTTATTTAATGTGAAGCCGATGTATAAATTTCCTTTTAATGGCGTAAATTCTTGTAACAAGTTACCGTGTCGGAGCGATGTGGGCCCGTGTGTTGTTACTGCTCGTCTTAGTGCCAGCTTGTCGTTCTGAGGATGAGACGTATTATGATCCTGATAGTGACAAGGAAAACTCAGATGATTCCTATAACCGTTATAATGAGGGTAAGCAGTTGTAGGCCTATGCACACCACGTTTTTTAAACGCGTTTTTGTCATGCCGGCTCCACATTAGTGCAGTGAACAGGCGCGAACAAGAATGTGGATGGTCTTCGCGGGGTTCACGGGCGTTCGCGCCTGTTCCCCGATCAGTGTTGGTATTTTGTCCCGCGACAAAGGGTTCGCGCCTCCTTCGCGCGGAGTTCACGCGTTCCTATCCACATTCACGGCCGGGCGGCCCCGTGAATCGTCGTGAATTATTGAATTATTATTTTTTACGTAATTCTGGTAACTGTTTTTTCATAGAAAGTCTGAAATGAATTTTAGATCATTAATAATAGTAGATTACGCAACAAGGGAGTAAAACATTGCCTTACGTCACGGGCGTATTGAATCCCGAAGCGACACTAAGGATTCTGGGGGTGAACCTCCGTAGCGCAGCGAGGAGGTTCAAGTGTTAATTCTCGAGTGATACGAGTGAATTAAGTTAAGAATCCTTAGTGTAGCGAGGGATTCAAGTTAGCCCAAGACAAGACAATGCTTTACTCCCGAAGCGTACTCTGCTTTTCACACCTACTGCGAAGAAATAAATTCGATTTTTGAAATTTGATGTGACGTGTCGACAACCTTCGAACGTGAAGTTAGCACCACTGAAACCGATCAGCTGTTGAGGCCAGCAGCCGCCATGATTGATACAACTCCTTGGTGAAAGTTTTCATACGGTTTTATTTGAGTTTCCAAATTCAAATCACATTATTCCCACGGGAATAATGAAATTCAGTACATATATTATTGCCCGGTTCGATTGAGAGGGAACAGTGACTTGCTTTACAGTAGGCTTTCCTGATATATAATTTGACATTTACGAGCAAGTAGTGTGAAAAGATAGTTTTAGTCATATTCCTACAAAGTTAATTCAGAAAACAAAGTTATTGCAGCAACAGCTTCTACGTTCATTTCGCGACAGGTTTCACGAACGACTGAGAGCATCTCGTTAATGTGGAGGGCACGACTTATGCTGAGAATTCATGGCGAGATATTGAGGCGTGAATTCACGGCACTAATGTGGAGCCGCCATCAATCAGAGCAGTTTGTTGTCGCGATACAAAGTATCAAACGCGCGTTTGCATCGCGTCTGTATCGCTACAAACGCGCGTCAACGGCGCGTTTAATAAACGTGGTGTGTATAGGCTCTAAGACTGTTATAATAGATATTTGTGGTAATAAATAAAGTTAGTCCTTCAATAGCCCTTTACGTTCCAGGCTCACGATTACCTTATGAGACAGTCCCGCGACCCCGGCACGCTTTGGCCCTCAAAGGCCCCGTCAGATTGCTGACAGCTCTTTGAGGCGCGCGTGGAACACAACACGCCGTCAACCCGGGCATGGTATGACGGCGAGTCAGAAACTTGAAAAAACCATTACTCGTCATCCGTATGGCGCCTACGCGCGGTGGCCGAAAATCGCCTAGCGACGTCCGATGCTGTAGGCTTTTCCCGCGGTGGCTGGGTTGTGAGGTGGAGGCTGTCTTCTCCCTCACGTGGTCTGCATTCTCCTAGCAATTTGACCACTGTTACCGACAATGGTCAGTCATTATCATCTGCCTGCCGTTCCCAACTATATTGTGGTCTGCTTCCAGTCGAACCAGATGCAACTGAATATCAGTATTTTACATAGAGCGACTGACTATCGGACCTGCACAACACAGTAACTGGGTAATACGATACTCCCATGACTGTCAGGTTTTAGATGACAGCTTCTGACTAACAATAACGACTGTCAAAGGTCTACAAATGACATCCGGGACCAACGGCTTTACGTACTTTCTGAGTCACGGAGGAAACTCACTATGACAGATGGTCACCCATCCACAGACCAATCTCGGCAAGCGCGGCTTAACCTGTAAGATCAGCCTGTGCGGCTGTAATTATTTAGCTACGAGCTACGATTATATTTATTTCTATAATTTGTTACAGAATTAAAAACAGCTGACGTGATTACGGCAGTCGTGGACGAGCTCACTCGCTTGAAGAGATGGGATATGGAAGACTTCAGGACCCTCAACCAGGAAACTGTGGTTGATGTGAGAGGTATTATATAGCTGACTGGTCTGTTGGTCTAGTGGTTAGTGACCCTGATTGCTATGCCAGTGGTCGTGGGTTCGATTCCCACCCAAGACAAATGTTTGTGTGATGAGCATGATCATTTGTTCTTCTGGGTGTAATTTATCTATAATATGTATGTATTTAGAAATATATAAGTATGTTTATCAGTTGTCTAGTACCATAACACAAGCTCTGCTTAGCTTGGGACTAGGTGGTGATGTGTGATAGTTGTGGAATATTATGTTTACCTGTGGTCCCGATGGGTCGACCCATTACCGAATCCATCGGTAATATAAATTACCCGTGGTTACCCGTGGAAACTAACCAAACCAAACCTCGAGAGAGAGTTGTTGGTGCCTTTGAAAGTAGAAGTCAGTGGCACCTCAAAGTTTGGTTAGGTTCCTTTAAACCTGGCACACGGAAATAGGAACCGCGCTGCGCGGGGCTCCGTCTGCCTGAACCACGTCCATTTAATTGAAATAAAATGATTAAGAATTAGGTACTTAATATGCTTTTATAAAAATTGGTATATGGTGGAAATTAAATTTTATAAATATCGATATCTTCAAAGTTTAGAAAAAAATCCCTAATGCCATGGAAACACGGGTAATTTAAATAACGGGTAAACACTCTTATTATATAATATCCTGCCCCACTAGCCAAGTCGCAAAGGATAATCGTAAACGCTCAGTAGTCCCCAATAGATTTTCAACTTTATTGCCTTGAGCCTAAAGTTGTAGATCTATTTAAGATTTCTGAGCGTTAGCGACTGGAACGAACGATAACGCTATAAAATCTTTAATAGATCTTCAACTTTATACCCAAGTTACGAGTTGTATGTCGTGGGTTCGAACCCAGCCAGACGCATTACATTATGTACCTAATTTATTTCATCACCACGCTCTCAAAACGGTGAAGGAAAACATCGTAAGGAAACCGGCATGACCTTTTTATTTTACGTGGTAAAATCATCAAATGAGTCCTCCCGCCCCGGGCAGGTCGGGAGGGACTGTCAGACTTGACTGACTAAAATCCACAGTGTCCTTCGGTAGCCCTTTGTGTACCGGAGTCGCGGTATAAGTATGTCCCGCAACCCCGGAAACCAGCATGTCCTAGAACCATCAAATTCGAAGACATATGACATCTACCAAAGTACACTCGGCACGTGTGGTGGATTATTGCCCCCTCCCTCTCACAGAGAGGCTTGTGTCCCAGCAGTGGGAACATTATAGGCTGATGATGATCTTATGTTATGTTACCAGACAATATACTTCGAGGAGACGAACACGATCATTTTCGAGGACCCAGATACCCTCCACAGCATACCGACTCCTACTTTTATGTTGACAATAACGTCCGCGAAAGAGTAGAAGACACAACAGACGTGGAAAGGAAGGTCCATCAGGAATTAACAACTTTGGAAGCCGCGAGGAACTCTGATGATGAAAGAGACGTGAATACCGTCACTGAAACGGGCACTGAACAGCCTTTCAGTTTTGTGAGTATGACCTACTTATATTATATATTTTTTTGTGAGGTAAAATCAACAAATAAGTCCTCCTATCCAGGGCTGAGAGGGAGGGACTGTTAGACTTGTACTGACTAAAATCCACAGTGATCCTTCAATAGTCTTTTATGTACCAGCGCCGCGGTTACAAGGTGAGACAGTCCCGCGACCCCGGCAGGCTTTGGCCCTCTTAGGGGGCCCCTTCATAAGGGCTTGTACACAAAACTGCGATGCGACGTCGCAACTCAAAAATCTGCGAGCTCGCACTACGCATCGCAAGAACTTACGAATTGATTCCCATCTTCTTTTTTTCTTTTGCCTGTATCTCCTAAGCAATAACTGTCATACTTATTACTTTGTATCTCATTATTAGTGGACTGTAAGTTCTTATGAGAATAAATTTCTTTAAACCGAATAACAAAAGTGCACACTTCTTTTTGCGATCCATGTAGCCTCTCAAATCTAGTACCTGTACATTGTACAAGTCCTAGTTTTCAAAATACGTCCAGTACGGTTAACGGTCATAGAGGGATTGGTCACCCTAGGCAGCTACTTGCCGCACGAATTCGCATCGCAGCAATTCGTGTCGCAACTTTCTGCGTCGCATCGCAGTTTTGTGTACAAGCCCTAATGCTGACACTCTTTGAGGCGCGCGTGGAACACAACACGCCGTCCACCCGGGGTCCATCGTCGGACAGCGCTTATTACTCGCCGCCCACAACTTTTAATAGCATAGGTAGATATTACATTAATCAATCTTAAAAAACCCGACAGGAGAACCAACCAGAGACCACGACGTATGGGGAAAATGATATCCTGGCAGAAGTAGGGAAACAGCAGGCTGTCCGAGAAGAGGACGTGCCAACGAGGAGCTCCATACCTCAGACCAGTACTGAGGAAACCGAAGAGACGGAGGACCCTAATGTGATTATTTAAATTTAAACCTTACTAGCTGGGCAATGGAGCTCAGTATTCTAGGTGTCAAGCTGAAGGCGCTCCCTCACCGGGAGCATTCGCGTGTAATTACATTATAGATTCGACGTTGAGCATTACATTACAGTACTACCTCCCTGACTGACGAGGATTCGCGTACATTTAGTATATATTTGATACAAGGTGCGCATTGTGATGCTCGATTGTTCTTCCTCACCGATGAAATACTCGAATTGTTATGGTGTCTGGCATTGACGCATGAAACCTTCTTTATGTTATGTGTCACTTATACTTTTTAATAATGCTAGGCAACCGTGACTGTTGACTGTCAAAAAAAGACTCGTTTGAAAATTGTAAAATAGTAAATGTCGTGTTCTATATAAAATATACATTAAAACTCTCACTAAAGTGTTCCGTGATTAAATAATAAAAGAAACCGTCTCTAGAGACTCGGTTAATATAACCACAAGTATAATACTTCACCACTTCTTTATTCCACTGCAGTTGTTGGTAAGAAACCACCCTTTGTTATTTATATCAGGTTCTGTGCCCCACTGGAAGATTCGGAAAGTATTTGCAATGGATTTTACCACGAAAATAGAGATAGGTAAGCTTGAGGGGAAGGTAAACTGGACTACCTGGAAATATAAAATTTCTATTATGCTGGAAGGTACAGAAGGTGCCCTAGAAGCAGTCGAAGGTAGGCTCCATAAACCAACCCTTATTGCAGAAGCAGGTGACGCTGCTATAAGCTCCTATAACGCTGCAATGGTCAAATATAGGAAGACTGAAAGCAATGCTCTGCTTATGCTCACTACGAACATGACTGAAGAAACACTGAAGAAGGTTATGAGGTATAGAACTGCACATGAAGTTTGGCAAGAGCTACATAGACTATTTGACGGACAAACAGACGACAGGGCGTATAATTTATGCTTAGAGTTCTTCGGACTTAAACATAATAAGGAGGATGACATACCTACTCATATTTCAAAGTTGAAGAATCTATGGAATGAATTAAAAGCCGAGATTTCCAAAATCGACGCAAACGCCAAGCTCCCTGAGTTGTTCCTCATATGTAAGGTCTTAGACACACTTGACGATAGGTACTTCAACTTTAAGTCAAGCTGGCTAATGCTTAAACAATCTGAAAGAACTATAGACAGTTTAACGAGTCATCTTTGCACGTTCGAAAGAGATTTAGGCAGTCAAGAGAACTCACGACAGGAGGCTCTAGTGACTACGCCCGCTGAAAAAGAAATTAAGCAGTTGAAGGACAAGCAGCTGATTTGTAACTACTGTTCTGGGAAAGGACACAGAGTTCGGAAGTGTAAGAAATGGATTAAGGATGGGAGACCACCAAAATCGACATCAAGCACGTCAGCTCAGACAGGATCAAAGTCCAAGCAAGTGCAACAGATTTCACTTATGGTAAACGCATGCTCATTGGGTCAAATCCAAGACAGTAGTATATTATTGGGCATTCTGGACCACTTTTCGCTCGGCTTCGCCATCGCTCCGGTGGTCCAGAATGCCCAATCGTGAACGGTCGACTCGATCAGTAGTTAGCAATGCAAAATAGTGGTAGTGGTACGGTTTATAAAGATGTCACGTGCTAATGATATGTGTTTCGTGTTTTTCTAGCTAAACAGTGGTATTACTGTGTATACACATAAAATAATATCATATTTAATTATGTATGTGTGAGATGTGTGAGAAATGAAGTGTGGGTATACATACAAGGGAAATAAAAAAAAAAAACAATCATTGAAATAAAACCATATTTATTTACTTATCGTAAAAAACCGGTTTGTCGGGGAACAAAACATCTGTAGAACGTACAAAGTCCTGCAGTTTTTTCCACTGAGGAGAGTCAGTGTCCGCCTGGAGCTTGATTCGTACCAGTGCTCTTTTCCAAAGCTCCATCGAGTCGGTGTTGCGCGCGTCGTCAGCTCGGTACACCTTGCAATCTATGTAATATTCGCCCTCGGTGCGAGCTGTGCGTCGCTCGCACCCGTTAGCCACTCGGTTCACAAACAGCGACAACAGGCTTGCTTGACCCGATGATCCCTCTCCGACTTCCGCGCCGGTCTCGCGGGCCCCGCTGATACCAAATAAATCGCTGATACTCGTAGCCTTTTTACTGTAAAAAGAAAACAACTTGTTAAATTTAATTATTTTAAAAGTCGGCAGAAACCAATTACACTATTTAATTTTTAAACAACATACCTACTTATGTAACCTGGTTAATTCACTAATTACAAGCCTAATAATATTGAATACTGAACTGGGTGATCAAGAATTGATATTTATAATGAGGCTTTTCAATAAACTCGATGAGTGTAAAACTTAAAGAATTATTATTCGTAGAGAAATACTTTCTAATGTTCTATTCTTGTAAGTACTACTTAACAGTAACGACAACAGTAACTACACTCATGAGACTTGATGAGACAAACATAGTGAAACATGTAAAACAATATTGTAATTTACTTGATGAAACATGTAGGAAAACAATAATAATGTAATTTACCTAGGACGGTCCGATTTTGATTTGCGTTTTCCATTTTCTGTAGGTTTACGACCAGTTTTCGTTTTTCGTTCAATGGTTGGCGGTGTTTGATAGAATGAACCCTCAGAATCGGACCTGAAACAAAAAAGTGACACATACGTTTAAATCAAATAAATTAAAAAGTGAGCGGTGGTTCTGAAGTTCAGAGTCAGAGAGTTTCGAATATTTTATACTCACATTTTTCCTTGACTTGTAGAGGACTTACTCAACTTCAAGACGATAGCAGCGCCAGCAGACACGATGATCTTCAACTGGTGTTGGTGAGAGCGGTTGACGACACTGACTTTACTGACTGAGTACAGCAATTTACCGATTGCGGATCACGAGTGCACGACTGAAGTCCGGAGTCACAATTTACTATTACTTAGTTCACTTGAAACAATTGCAATGATCGTAATGAAAAACGTAGTGACTTATAAGGCTGGAAATGTCTAACATGAAAAGATACTTAAAATCTTTGTGTTTTAATGTGCGATGGAACTTTTTTATTTGGTCGTATTTTAAACCTTGAAAAAGTTAATACTAAGGCAAACTAAAGTACAACTAATTGCTGATGCATCGAAAACACTCAGGGTTTACACACCAATTCGTTACAATTTTCATACAACAGTAGTTATATAAGCAGTATAATGACAGCCCTGTGTAAAATAACTGACTACAAATTTCGCAATAGGGACATCGGAAACGCTGAAAGTTGATATGTAGCAACAGTCTTATTACGAACGATTGACGTGGTGGAATATTCTGAAATTGTAAAGACGATTTAGGTATTTCGGTAAATAAATGTCAGTACTAAATATGTAATATTACAAATGTAATATTGAAATTGTGAACATTAAACAGGTAATTATTATTTTAATAAATCATTTAAAAATAATCTATTTTGATACTGGTTATTTTATTTATAATTTAAATAACAATATTTTTATTATTTTTCAGCTACACATGCATAACAATTTACAATTGTACCAAGACGATGAGATTGAAGATTTATTCTTAAGCAAAATATTTAGAAGCACATAATTTTTATTTGGTAATTTCTACAAGTGCGTAAGATCAAATAATTAACAGGTAAAAATATTAAGTATGTAAGTTAACTGTAAGTTTTTGTTGAATTATTAATCTAAGTACCTATCTAATAAATCTTTGCATTTTATTTCCAGAATAAGGATGTATGCAATATGATCCAAACAAACAAAATAACAAATGAGGAACGGGAGCTACAACTGATCAAGATTTTTATTTATAGTGGTTCTAACGCATTTTCGAAGCTGTAAATCTGAATGAAAGGTATATTATTATATATATATTTATATTTAAGGACAACATATTGTTATACACTTTTAATAATTGATACTTGGGTCTAAACGCTGCAAAATAATTATTACTTAATCTTTGTACATCATACTAATTCGTGTACTCAATAACAATGACTTACTGCACGGTATGTCATGTATCTGTAGATAATCGTAAGTGGTCTGGTCATTTACGCAGTAATACACATAAAAACAATAGCGTAGTTCACTTCAGTAGTAATATAAAAATAATCAATTCCTCGTTCAAAGGACGTATTGTAAGTTATAGGATTATTGCAACTGAGGAGTTAGTCCATACATTTCCAGAGAGTTTTCTAATAAAAATCCGAGAACAAGTCAAGGATCTAATAGAACACTCACTAAAAAGGCACACGTCTGTTAAAGTTAACTTTGAACTATTTTTGATATTTCTTTTGTTTAAAAATGATCATCAAGAAATGAAATCATTTGCTACAAAAAACTTTATTATTAATTTAAATTACGATTTCGATACAATTTTTAAATCAACAATTTCGCTACTTCTCAAAAAAATAGAAGAGTTTCAGGAAAGAGATAGCGGTTGGACATTTTTGAATAACTCCTATTTTGAAATAAATATTAATAAATATCAGCCGCTCAGTGGATCAAAATATATTCCTTTACCAAATTTTTTAAAAAATAAAAAGGCTTGCTTGAATATTAAGAACAACGACAAGTACTGCTTTCTTTGGTGTGTTGTGGCAGCCTTGTATCCTGCAACCCAACATACCGACAGAGTTACATCATATCCTCGTTTTCAGGATGTTTTAAATATTAATGATCTATCATTTCCCATCACATTCACGGACATAGCCAATTTTGAAAAAAATAATCCCAATATAAATATTTATGTATATGGATTGAAAAATAATAAAACCATTATAGGACCATTATATAAAACAATTAATAAAAAATCTAGGAGCATTCACTTATTGCATTTAGAAAATGATACAAATTCCCATTACTGTCTTATAAAGAATTTGCCTCGTTTAGTTCGAACTCAAATTTCTAAACATCATGGTAAATTATATTATTGCGAATCTTGTTTTATTGTTTTTTCCTACTCTTAGTCAACTTGAAACACATCTGTGTGGAGGGGTTGTCACAATTTTGCCTGATACGGGATCTGTGCTAGAGTTTAAGAACTTTCAAAGAAAACAAGACATTCCATTCGTAATTTATGCCGATTTTGAAACACTGTTAATGCCAATTTCCAGCGATGAATTTGATACTGCTAATACAACATACACCCAGCGACACGTGCCAGCCGCTTTTGCTTATAACATAGTATCTTCTTTTGATAATGATAAAAGGTATAGAAGTTATCGTGGTGAGGATTGTGTTACCAAGTTTATAGAGTTTCTTACTCAGGATGTAATTGAAATATATAAAATACTAACTAAAAACAACCCTATGATATTTACTGATAAAGATAATGTGGATTTTAGAAATGCAATTAAGTGCCATATATGTGAAAACTTGCTGTGGTCTGACAGAGTTAGAGATCACTGTCACATCACAGGTAAGTATCGCGGCGCAGCTCATCGACATTGTAACCTCCAACATAAAGTACCAAAATTCATACCCATATTTTTTCATAACTTGTCAGGGTATGATTGTCATTTATTTGTGAAAAAATTAGGTGAAATACCTGGTCAAATAAAAATTATACCTAAGACCAAAGAAAAATATATATCATTTTCAAAGTTTATACCCGTTGCAGATAATGAATATGTACAATTAAGATTTTTAGATTCTTATAATTTTTTAGGCACCAGTTTAGACAAACTAGCTAAAACAATGCAGATAGAAGATTTTGTTAGTCTTCGATCTCATTTTTCTGATAATGAACATTTTAGTTTGCTGACACGAAAAGGTGTTTATCCATACGATTATATGACAAATTGGAAATGTTACGAGCAACAGGCGCTACCGCTAAAGTGTTACTTTCACAATTCCTTGACAAACGAAGACGTCAGCGATGACGATTATAATCATGCTAACACTGTCTGGAATTGTTTTAATATCAATAATTTAGGAGAATACACTGATCTGTACTTAAAAACAGATGTGCTCTTACTAACAGATATTTTTCAAAATTTTAGAAAAACTTGTAAACAATATTATAAACTTGACCCGGCATTTTATATAACAACTCCTAGTCTATCTTTCGATGCTATGCTACTTAAAACAGGCGTTCAATTAGAACTTTTGACAGATTTGGCGATAGTTAAAATGATTCAGAGTGGTATTAGAGGAGGTTTGTGTATGTGCTCGCACCGGTACGCAAAAGCCAATCATAAATATATGCTAGAATATAATGCTGCAAAGCCGGATTGTTTCATAGCCTATCTAGACTGTAATAATTTATATGGTTATAGTATGTGTCAGTATTTGCCATATTCTAGTTTCCGGTTTCTTAATGAAAATGAGTTAATTAATTTACGCGTTCAAAATATTGAAGATAATGCTGACTGGGGATATATATTAGAAGTTGATCTTTTATATCCTGACCACTTACACAATTACCATAATGACTTGCCTTTTTGTCCTGAAAAATGCATTCCTCCAGGTGGTAAAACAAAAAAACTTATCGCAAATTTATACAATAAGTACAATTATGTCATTCACTATGTTCATTTAAAAAAGTGCCTGGAGCATGGTTTAATATTACGAAAGATTCACAGAGTTATTAGTTTCAAACAAAGACCTTATTTAAAAGAATACATAGAATTAAACACTCGATTACGTCAGAAAGCAAAAAGTACATTCGAGCAAGACTTTTTTAAATTATTAAACAACAGTGTTTTTGGTAAAACGTTGGAAAATACTGAAAAGAGAGTCACCGTACATTTAGTTAATCAATGGTGTGATAAAACAAATAAAACGAACAAATCAATATCCGCTGAGAGGCTTATAGCTAATCCATATTTTCATAGTGCAACAATATTGACTGAAAATTTAGTTGCTATACAAATGAAACCAGATCAAATCATCTTAGATAAACCTATTTACATAGGATTCACAGTTTTAGATCTTTCTAAGTCCCATATGTATAATTTTCATTACAATGTTATTAAACCTTTTTATCATGATCGAGTACGCTTATGTTATACAGATACCGATTCTTTTGTGTATGAAATATATACTAACGATTTTTATAATGATCTGAAGTACCATTTCTTGCAATACTTCGATAGCAGTAACTATGATAATGGAAACGAATTTGCAATACCTCTAATCAATAAAAAAATTCCAGGCCTTTTCAAAGATGAAATGGGTGGTAAATATATCTCAAATTTTGTTGGGTTGAGGTCAAAGCTCTATTCTTTAAAGACTTCAAATACAGTTATCAAAAAAGCTAAGGGAATTAAGTCATATGTGCTCCGAGATTTAGATATTACAGACTACGAGAGCATTTTATTGGATGGTGGAGTTATTAGAAGAAAAAATATAATGTTTAAATCATTGAAACACGAAATTTTTACACAAAATGTTAATAAAATTACCTTATCTAATAACGATGACAAACGAATTATTTCGAAAGACAAAATAGCAACGAAAGCTTGGGGTCATTCATGTATTTAGGTAAACAATAATGTAACACGTCATATAACTTGGAATTATTACTAAGTATAAATTATTGATAAAATAAAAGAGTTGTCCTGTATTATAACATTCTTAGTTAAGTAAATAAATGTACCTACTAGTTTTAATTAGCCATATATTATTTAGCTTTAGTTTTGGGAAATTAAAAGAGATTCTTATTATTGTACTAAATGTGTCTTTTATATCAATTTACTTGTTTTATTTGTATAACAGATAAAAAACCTCAGATTTTTTAAATATGTGAAAACAAAAATGTGAAAAAATTGAATTACTTCACGTGTGTCTGCTAGTTTATATATAAATGTAAGTTTAAGTGTATATACTTAGTATATTTTTAATAAGTTATTGATTTCAGAAATAAAAATAAAATGTGTGACCATGTACTTGTTTTATTTATCAGAAACTTGTTCAAAAACATCATCCTCCGTTTTGAAGTTGGTTAAATATGTAGATAATGAAACCTCGACTAGTTGAAGTTTCGTCATCCTGAATGTAATATGATCATAACATCCGTTTCGACGTTCGTCATTATATTATTAATTAAAACAAACTCGAAGCTGTTTATATGTATTGTCGTTTTATTTCCAATCATAACAATTATTTAATTAATTTTGACTAATCATATTATTATGAGCGAATTAGGTTCATATCAATAATTCGTAGGTAACATCGCAGGGCGATGCTAGTTTAAAATAGTGAAATGTGATATGTGAATGTTAATAACACTATAAATGCAAGCTTGCTATTTGTTGAGGCTCGAGTTTATACATGCTGCAACAAAGCTACACCTTATGGGTATGTAGATAAGATTTACTTTCAATAATAATTATAAATGCAAGCGTGCTATTTTGTTGAGGTTCAAGTCTATACATGCTTCCACAAAGCTTCGCCTTTATTGGTATGTAGATAAGATTTACTTTCCACAATATGTGTTATGATCATAATGTGCTACATATACAGTATAATTAAAACCATCACATATTCTGGTTATTTATAAAATATTACTCACACCGAGTACTTGTATACAATATTATAGTTTTTTTGGTCTAACAGTGTACGACATAATCATGGCATCGGTAAGTAAAATATGTATATATTTAAATATTAAAGCTAATATAAAATCTTAATGTAGGCACCGAATATTGTTTCACTGATTAAGATGTTAATCATTTTGTTTCAGATTTGCGACTCAGAAGTTCAGTTCAGCCAGTACGCTCAGGATCCTTACGAAGGACTTTCTGAGATGATTTACAACGAACCCCCTCACTGCAGTCAAACCCCAAAAGAAAAGAAGTCCAGGCGACAACGTCGGGAAAAGCCTTCCCATAAGAAACAACCAACAAAATCTTTCGTGATGAGTAAACTGCATCGACGCGGGATAAAACTGATAAAAATATCAGTTGTTGATCTTTGTAATAACAATACATGTGACAGTGACAGTGAAAGTGAGAACGTGATAATAAATGCGCAATACATTGTTAAAGATGCTATGGATAGTGTTATGGACGATACGGAATCGTTAGTTAAAAAAATTTCAAAAACTTTGATAGATAGTGATTTTTAATTTTATATTTTTGTATTTACTAATTGTGTATTTTTAATTATATGTGTATGCTGAATCTTTATGGTTTTTGTAATTCCAATTATTTTTGATAAACTCTTTTAATTTAACTATTTTAATTATGGAATAATGTAATTAGACTAAATTTAAAAAAATAAGATAGGATAACTAATTAAATAAAAAAACACATATTTAAAATAAAATTATTGTTTTATTTAATAAACCTAACATACATTTTTATTACAAATCAATTTTTCTCCCACAGTTAGGTACCATCACAGTACTTGTTATACAACACAGAGAACCATTTTTTATTTATAAACCATCAATAACCTTTTGTTAGTTACATATTAATTAGCATTACCATTCTAAATATTTTTTCAAACATAATACATTTTTAAGTGCACATTGCTTTAAATGATTATTACAATTTAAATTCGAATCTATATTACAGTATTTTTCATGCAAAATAGATAAATTAGGACATAGACTCTCATCAAGTTCTGTTACTTTACAATTTTCACATAGCTCCTTTATCCACTGCGCCTTCTCCAAGCCTTTCACAATAATTTCCTTATTTTGTAAGTATGGAACGATTATACGATGGAATTCCCTATAGTCAATATTTCCCTCATTCCAATAAATGCCTCTGTTTCTTTCTAACCATTTGACTCGTTTCTGTTCATTGCTTGTTAAGTATCTGAACAAGTATGGAGGCTTAACTAAGAAGGTTTGGGTGTAATCACGAGTTGCCAAAGCTAATTCTTTTACTATAAAAAAGTTGAAGAGGTCCTTAAACCCTTGAACGTCTACTATTATAGTTTCAGGATTCATGATATTTTCCTCACGGTATTGCTTAACGGTTTATACTCAATTATGCAGTCGTTTAATATAAGGCAGTATGCCGAAGTTTGATCAGGTATAACCGAATCAGTTTCGATTTCCACTCTTACATCCACAACAGGGCCTGCTTTCAAGTTATCTGCTTGCCTGGAGCAGTCAATAACGAAGAGCGGAGCCAAGTCCTTAAACTGTTTTTCGCTTAACAAAGGCTCCGCGCGGCGTCCGTAATATGACTGTTGAAATCTAGTGTATTGCTCGTATAATAAAGCAATTCTGTTATCAGCAAAATTCACATTAAGATTTTCATATGGGAAGTAATTTGAATTGAGGTATACTTTAACATCACGAATGTGACAGTGATCGAACAGAGACATATCAGAGTTTGCATTGTTTTTTCTGTTTGTCTGTAAACCGATAATGACATATCTCGGTTTCTCTATTTGCGATGAAGTTTTAATCGACCAAGTATGTTTCGTTGTTTTAGGTAAAGTGGGATATTCGTAGAGATCCCAATTTCTAAAAATCATCTGGAGCGGTCGGTCTTTCTCTAATAGTTTTAACAAACTTATTTTCTCTTTATCTGACACTTTAACATGCGGTACACGCCAAACAATTTTATTTATCTGAACATCATCTACGACTTCACCGGTATTCAGTTTTACAGCGTTAAGGTTTGTATTGCTTCGTAACAATATCAATTCGTGTCTACTATTTATCACTACTTTCTTGAAATCTTCTGCAAATCCGAGAATGTTACAAAGTGGTATGGAAGCAGAAAAATTACCTCCATTAATATTTTTTATGCCATCGATATTCCAACCCCAGGCATAAGATATCTTTGATTCACTCTCATTCATAGACACCAATGATTTCATCGTAGTAGTCACACCCGCGTTTTTTATTTTATCAATTTCCACTCCATTTAATTCGTATCTTATATCTTGAAACAAGTAGAGGAGAAAATTATTTGTTAAAGAAACACTACTCGCTTTATCTTTTGAATCTTTTTTGCTAACGATTATAGTTCCTTCCAAATACAAAGTGCTTGCTGACGGTAATATATACAGATCCTGTTGATTAATTGGTATACGGATTTCATCGTTCCTGTTGAAGCTTGTTACGTAGGGTTTGTAAGAATGAAATTCAATGCCCTCAACAGTGTTGTCGTAAGTTGGAGCAGATAAAACATCTAAGATATTCATTTTAGCAAACCAATTGCTTTAAGAAATTCCTTATTGTCTCTTGTTAATTTAATTTTTTTCTTAGACCGAGGTCTTATTTGCTTGATCACTTTAGTCGAACTGGCCTTCTCAATTTGATGATGCACATTTTTATTGTAGTCAATCATTTTTTCTTCTAAGGTGTAAATATAACTGCACTTCTTCACCACGTAAGTTAATTAATCGATTGTTTACATCTAATAGCCTGATATGTATACAGCTTATGTTGTTTTGGTTGATTGGAAAGTATATGGCGTTTTTCGGAATTTCTATAATTCTATATCCAGGTGGCACATTGAGTGCGAATTCGTGTATTATGTGACTGGGTTTTCCGTTTATGTACGAACCACTTACAATGTCACATTCTATCCTGATCACAGTCGTAGGCAAAATGTTGACTGGTAACTCAGACACATGCCATTTATTGGCTTTTAAAATCTGTTTATTAAACCCTAATAATCTCCTAAAAGTTCCTTCTTTAGTAAAATTGATATCTTTGGTACAGTATATCAAAGTTTTTAGAGTGTTGTTATTACACTGTACTTTTATTGAACAATCTTTTATTTCCGATTTTAAATAATCGCTGATATCTTGTAATTCATAAGTGCCTTCAGGTATTTCAAGAACTTCGTTAGAGCCGTAATATAACTTATTATTCGTTTCGTCAATGTTTGGAATTGAATTAAATGTTGAGAAATGCAATAAGGCACACTCATAAGATCCATAAAGTTGTAATGTATTAGGATAATATGTACATAAATCGGACGAGTTTGCAGTTATCGACAAGGTGAGTGACATGATGAAAATGATTGAAATAAAAGAAATACATAATATTTATACGTATTTATTCCAAAACTTCCGTAGATATTCTAAACATAAGTGTCCACAGTTTACTGTATTGAATTGTTGAAATCTAGTATAGTTATAAAAAACGTTACAATTTTTAAAGTAGTGCATTAATTCCATCGGAGGTTTCAAATCCCCAAAGCTATCAAAGTATTCACAATAATTGTTTATTTTAGCATAAGCTACCCAATGCGTTCCTTCATTTCGTGAATCGTCTAAGTTGACGATAGCACATTCAAAGCGTTTTGGTGTTCTTGGTAACCGATCCTTCATATAGACTCCTCGAAAGTATGGGATGTCACGTGCATGCTCACTAATATCGATATTAGTTAAAGGACGATTAGGCAGCTTTTTATTTAGTTTTTTGAACATTTTATAAACAGCCCTTTACCGTTTTTATGAGGCTTGATATACAACCCTTTACCCAACGCTAAAGCTTCCATGGTCTTATTGTGTCGTTCTGATTCTTGCAAGTTTTTTTGAGCTGCCTTGTATTCGTTTACGGTTTTTGCAATACCAGCTGCACCGCCTGCTAAACTTCCTAAAGCCGATAATCCAGCGAAAATTGGAATTAAAGGTAAGACTCCTCCTGTCTTTGGTATGGGTATAACTCGTGGTATGCGAAACTTCTGAATGTCTGGGAATATCTTTTTCGCAGCTGAGTAAGCAATGTTGATTAATGTTTTACTATTTTTAGGTTTTAGTTTCTTAATTTTTGACTTAATTTTTGACACAAAAGCATTGAATGTTTTAATGCCGGCACCCGACTTTAGTTTAGCTTTCATTACTTTACTCACTATCCATGAGCTAAGTTTTTCACCTTTCCCTGCATCTTTTGATTTTAGTCTTTGTTTGGCCATGTTTAAAAGTTGTAAATCCGCTTTGTGACGATTAGATAAGTCTGTGTGATTTGCATATGCAATGTCGTGATGCATACAAGCTTCGTCTAGTTTATTCACACCTCGATCGCCTCGCAACAATCGCTTCTCGAGTTTTGTTCCCGGTCCGCAATAGTTATAACCAGGCAAATGAAGTTCGAACGGCAGATTATTAATCACACTATTAACTAGTCCACCGCCTTGCATAGTGAAAAGTGTAATGAATGACAAACTCCTTACAAACACGGTTATATATTCGTAATCCTAATCCATAATTGCATCTTTATCAATCCAACTGTTTTCTTCGTTGCTTAAGCCAAGCCATTTCACGTAAACTTTATTACCTTTCCTTCTAAGAACCTTTTCTATCAAATAGACACCTGGATAGCTAGTTTTTTGAAGTTCTTGTTCGTAGAAACATCCTCTAATGGTTTGCTTTCGATGATCTTCTAAATGATATGTTACTGGTATGGTTTTATTAATCTTTTTAACAGTAAATATTTCAGTTGACCAATTAGGCGTGTAACCTTTATCAAAAATATGTTTGTATTTACTGATTCGAACATTTTCACCTACTTTGAACTTAGGTTGACATCGACGTGAAGTAAGTTTCTGAGTTTTTTGAATATTTTCTCTTATCTTTGACTCGTTCAACTTATTTACCTCGAATGGTTTCAATTTGATTGTACGATGTTTTGTACTATTATAGGTTTTTAGAATGACTTCTAATGGTAAACCTAACCATTTGTAATTCCCAATGAGACTAAAGTACTTATATAATTTATTTTTAATCGTTTTAATAACCCGTTCTACTATCGAAGCTTTTTTGGTAGAATAGGAAGAGTAGTGGTTAATATTGTAGCTTTTCATAAGCTTTTGGAATGATACGTTATAGAATTCCGTCCCAGAATCTGTTTGTAAATGATCAGGTTTTCGATTACTCGTAGTTAGTATTCGCTCAAATGCACGAGTAACATCAAGTTTACATTTGGATTTTAGTGGTTCTGTCCAGGTATACTTTGAGAAACAATCAATTACCACTAAAATATAATTATATCCTTTATTAAACTTTTTGAGATTTTGCATATCTATCAGATCAGCTTGCCATAAGTCATCAATGCCTTTTAAAATAACTGAACGTCTAACAAAGTTTCTTCGTGCTGCTTTGTGAAGTTCATTAACAATTTGTTGCTTCGCCATCACGGAGTTTTTTCAAGTAATTTTTGGACTTCTGTTTTGTTATAAAACTTATCTTCCAACTGAACTAAAACTTCAGGTATCTTCGCTTTTAAAGTGGCTTGGACTGTTATTTGTACATCTTTTATGATTTGAGCACGCAACAATCCAATCATTCTATTCTGTTCCTTTATTATCTGATCGCGCAATCGATCGACGTAATCCTTGTTTACAGCATCATCTATGTCTAAAGGAGATCTAATTCCTCTTAATCTTGATTTTTTCAAATCAAAATCGCCACTTTCAGATTTTAGCAATGCATTTTCATTGAACTCTAATAATTCAGAGAAACGCATTCTCTTATGAATATGGTGTCCAAATTTATCTACATTCATATTTAAGGTGTACTATATTTAAAGGTTGATAATAAAATGAACGGTGAAAAATTTATACCAATTATTTATTACTTAATAATTTTACTTTCACGCAGTTCTTCAATAATAGATATAATTTCGTTGTCTAATCCAGTGTTACCAGCGTCTCGAGATGCAATTAATAATTTTAACCTATCCACAAGTTCATTAGGATCATCCCAATAAACAAAATCTATATTTTTTTTCCACATTTTTGTCAAGGGTAGCCCTTTCCCCTTTGCTTGACTGTTTTGAATAGTATTCGGAAGTTTGAAAAGAGGTTTTATAACTTGCAAATATTTTTGTCCCTTATTACTTTTTATCGGTTTGTTTGAGTCAAAGTCTCGACGATGTGCGTTTGTGGCAATCAACATCATTTTATAATTTTGCTTATCAGACTCTGTAACTGTGCTTAAATCTACGTCCTTTTTCAATAATAATTGTTTCAGTCCTGGAGTACTTCGATATTTCCGTCCACTAACGGTGATGTAATCATCGCTGATCGTTATGACAGCAGAACCTAACATCAATTGTCCTCGCTCCGCTCGAACACCAAATGGAATATCTGTTAGTGCTTCTGTAGATACTGACCAGGATGATGTATTACGCTCTTGATTATTATCTCCTAATGATTGATACGACTCATCACTGTCGGAATCACATTCATTTTCTTCTACATTACTATCTTCTTCGTTATTAGAACTGTCTTTCTGTAAAGTATTGGTTTTAAACGGAACTTCTGTTTCTTCAACTTCTTTAGATCGCAAGAGGTCAGTTTGCTTATTGGTGTCAGCTAAAAAATTAAGAGACTCTGTTACAGGTCTAAAAACTGATTCCAATGCTTGCTTATTTTCAGTCTCCAAATCTCGCATCTTTCGTACTTTTTTCTTTACAGCTTCTGCAGCATCAACAATTTGTCTTTTCAGTGATTTTTCCATTATTACGATTTTGCGGACTATAATAGTTAACGATGAAGAGTTGACCAAGGAATAATGATATCATGTAAGTACCATATCTTAAATATTACATTTCTAATCAAAGACTACGAAAGTGTCAAATTTATTTCTATAGCATCCGTTATTTTTGTTGCAATCTTTATTAATTACAACATAATTAAAGGGCTCTCTCCATATTTTAGAACACATTTCACGAAATTCAAGCCATGTCATATCAGTGTTAACATGTTCTTCGTAAACATGCCTCAAGTTAATGTCATCTTGTTTGAATAATATAATTAAGTTAGCATTATCTCTTACTAACTGTTTAGGGATTTTGCTATATGTTTGATTGAGATAAAAACAGTCGATGTGTTTGTGCCTTCCCATTGCAAAATAATCACGCATGTTAGTTTGATTCTCGCAAGCAACATCATCAAATATAATCACAGAGTTGGGTTTAGCGTCCTGAACGCTTATAACTTCCTCATTCCCTTGATATTTCTGGAATGAGATAATTGGTACCCGTTGTAAAACTCTTTCTAAAAAAATGTACTTTGGTTGGTGTAGGGTTTTTGAATAGACATAAACATTTTGAAACCGTAAACCATTTTCATGTATAAGAAGTCCAATAAGTAAATTTGTTTTTCCACAGTTAGATGGTCCACAAATGATACATCGTACTGAATTAGGTAACAATTCTCCATGGCGAGATCTAGTTTTACAAAAATCATCGCAAATAGTGCTTACATGCAGCGATTGTGGTTGTTTTACAAATTTCATGATTACTGTTGTCAAAAAACTGATTAACAATGAGTGCATGTGTTTATTACAACATCATTTATAAACTGAAGCACTAACAGATTTCGCGTTTCTTTAATCCGAATTGAGAAAACCTCGAACGCTCATCGGTCGATTATTGAGCGTTCTATACCACTGTTTACTTCGCCGAACGATAGGTAGATTTAGAGTGCTTTAAATACTCGAACGAATGAACAAATGAACGAGTTGAGTCGATTACCGATTATTGGGCGTTCTAGACCACTTTCGGCAGCGAGGCGTACTCGCCGAGCGATTCGCCGAAAGTGGTCTAGAATGCCCAATAATATACTACTCAAGACCGAGACAACTGGTTTGTTGACAATGGAGCGACAACACACATTGCGATAAAGAGAAATGTCTTCAATGATTTTCATGAGTTCGACTCTGATCACACCGTAACGACGGCAGACGGAACTGTTATACCTGCACTGGGAAAAGGCTCCGTAGTGGTAGAATCGAATGTTAGTGGAAGTAAGGAGCACATTACTCTCAACGATGTTTGGTTAGTACCATCTTTAACAAAAAATCTTTTTTCGACGTTGGCAGCGCAAGATAGAATGCAAAATAGCATTTTCACATCAACAGCTAGAGAGTGCAAATTAGATATTGGAGGCACTACTAGAGTTGTTGGCAGGAGGGTCCCATTTGGTGGACTTTATAAGTTGGACATGAAGACGGTCATTCCAACTAAGCATACAGCTATTGAGGTCAATGCTGTAACTGGGTCCAATATGCTACAGCTGTATCATGAGCGCTTTGCTCATCAGGACAAAAGACACGTCATTCGCGTGATAAAGCGTGAGTTAGGCATTAATCTGAGTCCAGATAAAGTAAAGTGTGAAGGCTGCATATATGGGAAGTCACATCGAAAGCCGTTTGGAACAAGGGAAAGAGCAACAACAGCTGGAGAACTTATTCACACGGATGTTTGCGGTCCTTTCGCAACAAAGAGCATCTTGAAATATCAGTATTTCGTATTATTCAAGGACGATTATTCAAGTTACCGCATGGTCTACTTCATCAAAGAGAAGTCAGAAGTAAAGGATAAGCTTTTACAAATGCTGCAAGAAGTTAAAAACGCTGGGCATACTGTGAAGACATTACTAAGTGATAATGGTGGTGAATTTGATAACGAAGCTATCCGTAAGATACTACGAAATCACGGTATTCAGCATCGGCTGACAATGCCTTACACGCCGGAGCAGAACGGCTGTAGTGAGCGTGAAAACCGAACTCTGGTAGAAGCTGCTAGATCAATTATGTACGCGAGAGGAGATATGCCGCAAGTGCTCTGGGCTGAATTAATTAATACTTCGGCTTACATACTCAACAGGACAGGTCCCACTAGAGTGGATGGCAAAGTGCCTTACGAGCTATGGTATGGTAAAAAGCCCAAGATAACTCACCTGAAAGTTATCGGAAGTGAATGTTTCGCCCATATTCCAAAGCAGAATCGCAAGAAAATGAATAAGAAGGCGATTAAAGGCATTTTAATAGGATATGAAAATGATGACGGTTATCGCATCTGGAATGGAAATAAGACGCTGAGGTCTAGGGACATAACGTTCCAAACTGATGTCGAATTTAGAATTTCCACCAGTAGCCCTAATTGTTCAGAGGGAGATATAGAAGTCAACGATAACGGACATATTCATGAGCCTGAAAATGAAAACCAAATTGAACATGTTCTAGAGGGAGATAGAACAGAGGTTAAAGAAGACCAAGTTCAAGAGGATGATGATGATGATTTTGTCGACGCTAATGGAGAGCTGTTAGAAATAGTGGAGCCCCTGAGAGAAGTAAGAGACAGATCAACCATCTCACGCCCATCGAAAGGAATCTGACTTCTGAATCAGGGAAAGTCAAAGACAGTACAAGAAGGATTGATTGGTGTACAGAAAACCAGTTCTGCAGATCAGTTAGCTGACCTATTGACAAAGGCAGTTCCAAAGCCAAGGCTCCTATTATTAAGAGCAGGTTTGGGGATGCAGTCATCATTACATCAATGAGGGAAAGTGTTATGGTGTCTGGCATTGACGCATGAAACCTTCTTTATGTTATGTGTCACTTATACTTTTTAATAATGCTAGGCAACCGTGACTGTTGACTGTCAAAAAAAGACTCGTTTGAAAATTGTAAAATAGTAAATGTCGTGTTCTATATAAAATATACATTAAAACTCTCACTAAAGTGTTCCGTGATTAAATAATAAAAGAAACCGTCTCTAGAGACTCGGTTAATATAACCACAAGTATAATACTTCACCACTTCTTTATTCCACTGCAGTTGTTGGTAAGAAACCACCCTTTGTTATTTATATCACGAATTTGTAACGATACATTACAGGTGAATGCTCGCGGTGAGGGACCGCCTTTTAACAGACCGTGTACGCAACACCACACTGCGCTCAAAAACACAAATTGTTTGACTTTAGTCAAAAGGTCACATCTGCCGCATGCCTAATAAGCTGTGGGCCAAAATAACCAATTTGTGGAGCCCTGACACAGCCAGAAGGCGTCGCGGTAGACCTCTTTGAAGATGGCGGGATGAGCTGGATGAAACCCTGGATCTTAAATACTCGAAGCTATGGGGAGAGGCCTTGGTCCAGCTGTGGAATGAAGTACACTAGTAGCAGTATCAGTATCAAATATAGCAGCCCACAATTTAGGACCCATTAATATTAGTAGTCATTTTTACCCGTAGTGCTAGGCAACTGAGCTTCTCCCAGTATTATCCCTTTGTGCCTATTGGCCTTGTTTTGTTCTGTCTCCTGCTTGCAAGGAGGGAAGTGGAAACATATTTTTCCTACTCCTCCACTATTCTATTCTGATTTATTTCGTTGCGGGAACCAAGACAGGTAAATTCATTCTCCGGGACACGGCGAGCTTCATTGTCTCGGCGCTTTTCTGGTGGTTGTCACTGTTGATTCTGGCTCTCAGGAGATGCGGTGGTTTGGGAATAGTGTTGTGTGTGTGGTTTGTCCAAAAAAAAGTATCAGTTTCAGCTTTTATTTAGAAGAAGAAGTAACCTAGCATTTTTTTTGTAATTTTGTAGAACTACCCTCAAGAATCGACAACTTATAACCCTTCAGAAATGCAAGCCGTAGTCAGGAAGTTGGTCCAACACTGGAGCCCTTCGAACGTCAATGTAAGGTCAATTCACACGTACCACAGCTACAACCGCACCACAACGACGCCACGTGGTCGGGCTTATATTTTGTATTGAAAATGAATATTACAATTCACACGTGCCACATTTTGTCGTTGTTATCGACCACCTGTGTAATACGACCACATCGCAACCACATCGCGACGGCAACGCCACCACCGCCACATCGCCACGAAATGACGACATCAACAGCGCGCGCCTAGCTAGCGTCTCTACGTTCAGTCAAGACGTGTTTCCTATACGAAAGCCGGAGTATAACTGCACGCGACCAAGTGGTTACCACATCGCAACAACAGCCACAACGCAACCACATCGACATTTTGTCGCTACCACAACGCAACTGCAAAAAGTCGCCGCGACACTATTCACACGTAACCACAGCTTGACCACATTTTGTCGCTGCGACGTGGTGTGGTTGTGGTGCGTGTGAATACACGCTAAGTGAACAAGCTTATACCACACATATACAGAGTGATTTGTAATTCTTCGCGGTCCTGGCGATGGTGATGACCAGGCGTTTCTCCCTGCCCAATCTGAAACAGGAACCTTCCTAAACACCCGTGTCCGGTGGGGACCTGTGTCAAGCGGAAGGTCAGGACGCCGTGACATCTCTACAGCCACTCGTCAAAGAGGAGTCTAATCGCGGCTTGCCAGAGGCTTCAAAGTCTGATAAGCCTCTTCCAGCTAATAAGATTATTACCAACCCAAAAATATGTTTTTTTAAGATCGGACAACATTCTTCCGGTCCCCGTCATTATGCTGTATCACTTTTTGAGGCGCGCATGAAACACAGCACGCCATCGACTCGGGCATGGTTCATGATCGGACAGCGAGTCGACCATTACTCGCCACCCGTATATTCGCGCCTACAGTAGCCGGAGATCGTCTGCCGACGTCTGTCGCCGTTGACGTCTAGCAATGTGGCTGGGAAAGGACAGCGTCCTCCCTCTACGGAAGGTCCTCTTCGTTCGTTCCTGCTTCGCAGAAGGAGGCATGGTCGCGAAGGAGGAGACCGCTTCCCACTCTGTCGTGCCCCGCAGCACGGCCTCGACCAATGTCGGGCGCGAGTGGTCTCCGCCTATTGCCGTCGTGAGGACAAGAAGTAACCTAGCACTATTTTTTTGTAATGTTGTAGAACTACCCTCAAGAATCGTCGACATACAACTCTTCAGATATGCAAGCAGTAGTCAGGAAGTTGGTACAACACTGGAGCCCTTCGGACGTCAATGTAAGTGAACAACCTGATATGCTACATGCTCAAAACAACGTAATAAGGGAAATTCTTGGAACACAATTTTTGGCTTCGTATCTTTGTTTGGTCTAGTTAGGAGGTAAACATATCAAAAGTACCCGCCCCTAGCCCTTGAGCTGCGGGGTCGAGGGGGGTTGAAATTACCGTTTTTTGGTTTTTCGCTTTTATCTCGGAAACCATGCGTCCTAGCGGCATAGTGTCATTACGGGATTTGGCGCCTTTAACGTAGTGCGAGCGCTAATAGTTCGAGGGTCTAAGTAAGTCTTCAATCTGAGGTCAAACACTGTGCTTCTAATTACGAATAGGAGGAACGTAAAAATAAGAACATTAAATTATTAGTAGTTTTTGTAAAGTTTCCGCTAGATAAGTGTGGAATAAAATTCATTGACCCCCGAGCACCAATGTATTCCAACATTTCAAAATTATTCGAAAAAAATGTAAAGAAAGTGTCGTAACACGATCAGAACAAACGTATCGTGGTAAGAGACGACC
The DNA here is from genome assembly GCA_028554685.1 of Agrotis ipsilon. Classification (NCBI taxonomy): domain Eukaryota; kingdom Metazoa; phylum Arthropoda; class Insecta; order Lepidoptera; family Noctuidae; genus Agrotis; species Agrotis ipsilon. The sequence goes on from CM052982.1 coordinate 9,486,772, forward strand.
TTGACCTTATATTTTATTTTGAAATTCGAACGATGGTATTATGGAATTCGAACGATGCATTATATGGATTAATGACCTTTATTCCAGACTTGTCTGGCGGAGAATTTAACGATCATTACCTTCCTATCTAATTACGTGTGACCTTTTCGTGTAGGTGGACCCTGAAGAAATCACGACGTTCAATCCTTCGGAGATGCAAGCAGAAGTCAGAAAACTAGTTCAGCACTGGTCGCCTAGTAGCAAGGTCAGTATGAAGATTTAAAGTAAAAACATTCTAGCAGCCTGGAACGTACTTCGCTACGTATAAAGTGAAATAATAAATTACAAAAAAAGTGATAAATGAAGAACTGCTCGACCGATTTTGTGAAAACTTCAAAAAAAAAACAAAAATTTGAAACCAAAATCTGCCAAATCGGTCATATTATAAAAAGCAATTTCGTTTTTTATAATATACAGGGTGTAATTTAAGTCATGGGCAATATACAATATATTTATGTACACACAAAATACAACACAGGATAATTAAAACATAGAACTCAGTACAAGGGTGCTGCTTATTTCTATAGAAATTTTTGCCAGCAGACCCGTTTTAATCTAAGGTTCCACTCACGATACTGATTGCATTATGGCTAATAATTCGTAAATCAAAAATATTATTAATGCAAGTACAAACAACTTTAAAAATGTAGTAAGGCTCATTGCAAAGGCATAATGTTGCAAATAAACACTAAAAGTAATTAAAAAGTATTTCATAAACTAGCCCTATAAGTCATGAAGTATCAAAATTTTAAAACGCAGTACACCGCGCGCGGAACGAAAAGTAAACGCCGAACACTTATAATTTTTTTGAAGTTTTAAAACTTGCATCAATAATGTTTTTGAGTTGCGTAATACAACCTGTATCGCGAGAAGAGCCTTAGATTAACATACTGCCTATGGCTTAAATTGCGCCCTGTAGATGTTTTGTCTTCCAAGCAGGAGTACTATACCTATAATAGTGCTAATGTGGAAGCAGATGTAAGGAAGTTGATCCAGCATTGGAGCCCGATCACTACCTCCAGCAGAACTGCCCAGAAATTGGTCACTGCTGTTCGGCACAGAACTAATAACCGAAAAGTTGAACACTGGAGACCCTCGCATTCTAAGGTAAGTAATTAATCTCGCTCGTCTGATGATAAGCAATGATGTATTTGAAGTATGATTGCCTAGAAGTAATCAGGGCCTGTAGCCATGTAACAAACGATAAACGCAAACGCTAAGTAGGCTTTAAATAGATTTTTAACTTTATGTTCTTGGGTATAAAGTCGAAGATCTATTGAAGATTTCATAGCGTTGTCGTTCGTTCCAGTCGCTAACGCTCAGAAATCTTAAAAAGATCTCCAACTTTAGATTCGAGGCTATAAAGTTGAAAATCTAATGGGGAGTACCGAGCGTTTACGATTACCGCTTGCAGCTCGTTGTTTGGCTCCTCACACTTTTTTCACGAGTTAACATCGTCTAATGAGTCCCACCCAAGGCAGGACGGAACGGACTGTCAGACTCGTACTGACTAAAATCCACGGTGTTCCTTCAATAGCCCTTTCATTCCGGGATCATCCGGCGACCCCGGCAGGCTTTGGCTCTCTATGGGGGTCCCGCCAGATTGTTGACAGCTCTTTGAGCCGAGCGTGCAACACGACGCGCCGATGACCCGAACATGGTCCGTGATCAGACGGTGAGCCACCCATTACTCGCTGTCCGCATGTCCGCGCCTATGGTGGCCGCTTCGCAACATCCAATGCCGTAAACATTTCCCGCGCGGCTGGGATGTGAGGTGGACGCTCTTCTCTGCCTCACAGCGCCCGCCTCCTCCTTCGCTAGCATGACTGCTTCGCAAAAAGAGGCGACTGCTTCCTATACCGTCTCACCCCGAAGCATGGCCTCGAACAAAGCCGGGTGGCCTATTCACTCTTGACTTGTAGCTCCAAGGTTGTACCTACCAGGAATGAAAGCATATTAGAGTGAAATTAAAAATATGTTTTTTCTTTTTTTTTCTCAAACACTCTCCAGTTGAATACATCGAACCCTGATCCGAGCCATCCGCGGCATCCTCGCCCCTTTTCCTCCACCCAAGATTTGAGGTCTTCGGCCAAGATTGTTATCGTCAGCCGAACTATGGATAAGCAATTCTGGAACGCAATTACAGCTGATGATGAAGATAAGGTAAACCTTATAACCGACTTAAAAAAAAAAGTAGGTTCTCAGTGCGACATGTATGTATGTATGTTTGTCCGCGATTATCTCGCGTTTGGCTGGACAGATTTTGATGCGGTTTTCAGGAAAGTGTTCATTATATTTCGGAGAAGGTTTTAGTATATAACACTAATAGATATCCCGTGACATTGCCCACGTGGATCCGTTTTTTGCTTACTTGGATTGAACATTTTCAGAGACGATTGCATGTTTGTCCGCGATTATCTCGCGTTTGGCTGAACCGATTTTGATGCGATTTTTAGAAAAGTTTTCGTTACGTTCTGGAGAAGGTTTGAGTATATAACAATAATAGATACCTCGTGAAGTTGCCCACATAGATTCGTTTTATTGTGTTTGGTTTTGAAGTCGGTACCCTTTTTTTTTTTAAAGTTTTTTTTTGGCTTTACTTTTTGATTACAACCAACGGGTCAAAAGCGATCACTTTAAACATTTTTCCTAATGATTCACTTTGTGCAAACCTTTGGTGTGGAACGCTAAAGTCTGGTCGCAAAGCAGAAGGAATATCGTACATTGACCTATTATTACCTGTCTCTATCACTCCCGCATAAATACAATGAATCTCGCTTGCACAGATGCAATGGCCGCCGTCCTCAGAGATTGTTAACCTTTTGCCAATAGTATACATAACCGCATACTATCGTACCGGTTACCTTTTGCTTAAAGCAAAATGTTCGTGATCACTGTCATTAGGTAAAGAGGTCAATGTACGAAATTCCTTCTGCTCTGCGACCGGACTTTACCTGTGTCCATACTTGCGCCACCCCACGTTGCAAGCACGGCAGGCTGTGCTGGCGCTGGACTGAGAACCTCTTCTTCTGCCTAGCCTTTTCCCATTTATATTGAGGTCGGCTTCCAGTCAAACCAGATGCAGCTGGATATCAGTATTTTACATGGAGTGACTGCCTGTCGGACCTCCACCACCCAGTAACCGGGTAATACCATACCCCGTGGTAAGACTGGTTGTCAGACTTTAGAGCTTCTGACTAACAGTAACACCTGCTGAGAACCTCAAACGGCGCAAATACTGTAACCTGAATGGTTGTTCCAGTTTTGAACCGTTTGGGGTCACCTCGGGACTAAAAAAGACCCTTTAAGGCCCTTCTATTCGGCGGGCGCGAGGGAAAAATAGGTATTGAAGCGCTACTCACACAGCGACAGACGCGGTCGACCCACTCACACACACATCTTTGAACGCATAGAGTGTTCAAGTAGCAGTAAGCGCGTACCCAACTGTACCCAACAAATTAATATTTCTCAAATTCAAATTCAAATTCAAATTCATTTATTAATTTTGTGAACACAGGGTATAAAAGATGTCATAAAAATTGTTTGGTCCGCCCTATGCTCCGCCAAAAAGGCATACAAAATAAGAACGCTAAAATTGTGTAATAATTAAAATTAAAATTAACAAAAGTCAAACAAAATCTAAAAAAATATACAAAGTCATCGAAAGTGAAATAAAAATATTACAAATACAGAACGAAAATAAAATAAGATGTCAAAAATGTTACAATTTTCATGTCAGCAGTATTTAAATTTCATTAAAATTTTGAATTATTAAAATTATCAAATCATACAAAAAGACAAATTATACATTAGAAATTCCATAATTAAGTTAATTGTCATATTTAATATGCCTATTCAAAATTTGTCGTTAAGGAATTCATCAACCGAGTAATATGCCTTGTCAATCAATAGTTTAAAAAGCTGATGTTTAAAATTGTTTAAATTAGCTGAAATAATTTGATTCGGTAATTTGTTGTACAGCTTGGGAGCCATTGCATATATACTTTTGTGGAGAAATTTGGTTTTAGTGTACACCAAGTGCAACTTATTCGAGCGTCGTTGACTTTCGACAGGTCTATAAAGATGCATATTGTTCTTTACAAAAACGCAGGCTTCATATACATACAGTGATGGTACAGTTAATATTTTTAAGTTCCGGAAATGTGGCTTGCATGAATCAGTCCGTTTTATTTTGCATATAGCACGAATACATTTTTTCTGTGCTATAAGTACTTGCTCAACATAAGCTCCATTGCCCCAAAATATCAGGCCATATCGCAATGTGGAGGCAACGTATCCATGATAAGCTGCTAAGAGTGCCGTCATGTTTGCAATTTTACCTAGCATCCTAAGAGCATAGGAAAACTTACTAAGTTTCCCACACACATTATCAATAATTTGGGTCCTCCAAGACATATTGTTATCAATATATAGGCCAAGAAACTTAGTCACATTAGATTCAAGTATTGGATCTCCTTTATAATTAATTTGTAATTGTGATGTTTTGTCTGATCTTAAAGTTCATTATTTTTGTTTTTGTCAGATTAATTTTGTGATTATTAGTTTTTAACCAGTCAATAATCGTAACTAGACTATCATCAACATTGTAGTGACACAGTACCTATATTACCAGTTACCAACAAAAGAGTGCTCACAGTTACCAGGGAACCACCAACCACCAATTACCGTACCACCATACCGTACCAGTTACCATTACCAACCATGTACCACGTTTTTGAGGATATCTGATAAAGGAAACAGTGAAGCCAGACGTTTTCTGTTGGAAATAAGAAGTTACGCTTTGGAAGCGATTTGTAAGCACATGCACAAGCTCCAGCACCCTTCGGATCTTCGCTTCAACCGGCAGAGCTTCGCAGACAGAACACGTGAACTGGGAATCCTGACTCGACGACGGCGTGCGGCAGAAAGGACCGCGCTGTTTTTTTTTTTTTTTTTTGAATGGCATCTCGCAGGTCAACCTAGAGGAGGTTGTGTGCTGCTTAACCGGACTTTTCTGTGGATGCCATAGATTTAACTCTAAGGCCTCCAGCCAGAGCTTACAACTAAGCAAAAAAACTATAAACTAAGTGACCGTTCGCTAAGGGCACCCCCTGTGGGGTACGGACCTCGGCTTAGGACGTCACTGACAGAGGACAGCAAGGGACAGGCTGGATCACAATAGTATCTTATTTAGGGACTAATTTAAAACTACTGGCTCAGCATCGCGGGCTGGCTCTTGCAAGGG